>JAVHKY010000003.1:24717500-25917500 GCA_035079385.1 Aspidiotus rigidus
AAGTTGACGCCCCTACCCATTTACAAAACGTTTCAGGTAAATTCCAAGGTTCAAGATCGACTGTCCAAAGACTCTTGGCGTCGCTCTTTTTGCAACTTTTGTGATCTAGGAACCTGAGATCGTATGAACATTGGACAGTTGTACCCCAAGGATTCTTGATTCCTCTGACACTTTGATTTTGTGCTCTTTGAAAATTTCAAACTATCACAAGTAAGGCTGACCATCAAGTATTTTCTTTGTAAAATGCCAAAATAAACCAAAGATCCGTAAGAGAACGGACGAGTATCGAACGGCAACGCTGCAAGCTATTCACTACGGGCTTTCCAACTGCATGCACGTTTGAAGGACATATAAATCGACACTTTCGTATAATCCAAACTAGAATCCAGAACTAGTTAAATTCCGTGTTCTCGCCGATCACTTTTACCATTTCTGACTACGCGCCAACATTATACGTCGTCCGGAATAAATGGGAGAGCCTATATGTTGTATTACGAAAATATTACCGACCCCGTTCCGTCGATACGACGACGAGTACGTGTAATAAGATGGACTTAGAATGAAACTGTGGTAATACTTTATTATGGTACAAGGCCACCGGAATATCCCATCGAAAATACAAGTATAATATTATGTTGACGGTATACGCGACTTACTGCACGTCTCCGTACCTGCCTCTCTGGTCTACGACAATATTCATCGGTGAAGGTGGCCCAAAAGAAAGTAACAATAGAGAAGTACATAGTCAGCGGCCCAAGTTTTCACTTTCACGAAAACGCTGCGTACCGCGGCGGCTGTCCGCATCAGCGTCATACGAATCGATTCATAAAGTTTGGGCTAGCCGGTGGAAGACGGCGATGGCTCGGCGTGGGCCAATGCGAAACAGTCGAAATGACGGAACACAACATCAAACCCGTTTCGCATTATGCCACTTTCGCCGTATATTTCTGCACTACGGTATTTATTACAGTCTGCTCGCCCGATTCTAACGGTGGTAGCGTACCGTACCTTTTTTTTTTTTTTTGCACTTTTTCTTTCAGCCGGTCAAAGCCTAATCAACCTGTCTGGACTACTGAAATTAATCATCTAGGACGGAGGAAAAACCAGAATTGAAACAATTGTTCGAATTTCTAATATTGTGGACTATATAGGTATCGAATTCGTGTGGCGGATTTCCAGTTTTCGCTCGCATGCATGCGATATTCAGCAGACGTAATAAAATTCGTCCGGTCACTTTTATTTTTTTTTAGACGTGAAAAGATACCGTTAGGTATTCAGCAGTCATATGTTATTCGTCGGTCAGCGTGTTTTTGCGAATTATTCATTCGGTATAAGTCGTCGTATGTATGCACTTTTACTTTTGCTCTCTGTAGTGACCAGAAGGAGTTCTAGACGACAGATTTGCATTTCTCTCGACCGAATGAAAAATATAGACCACGTATTTTCGAAAGTTTTCAAGGGTGCCGAAGAGGTAATCACAATGGAGAGAGAATGCGTGCGGCACTCGAGATCGTATATTAGGATGCACCGAGTGAAAATCGATGGTTAACGCATAAGTTAGAAGTTTGTGTCAACTACCGTTTGGATCTTCAAATAGAAGATCCAAACATAGAAGATCCAAACGGTAGTTGAAGTTATTTGAGACATTGAGGGTTATCACGTTGAGCTGGTGTGAGGACAGAAGAAAAAAATACTAGTATAAGCAGCCTCGGTCAGGACAGGGTAGTGGATAGAATGTTGAGAGGACGTCCATCAAACCACGTCGACTGATCATTTGGAGTCTTTGGAAGGTATCAAATCCCCCCGTCGATAGGAAAGCGTTGAAATAGGTGCAATTTTTGAGGTACGAGGACAGACTGCTGACCCTTCTCAATTTTGAGGGAGAATGACTCCGGTGAAACTTCATTTTAACCCAACGTTTCCGTCGACTTGAGAATGACTATTCAACCTGATTTCGATTTTCGTTTTATATCTGTATGAAGGATCGATTGATAGTTTATCAGAGAGTTGTCATTGTTGGATTGGATTTGAGGTCGAATCAACCCACATATCATAAATCTGTTTATTCAAAGAATTCGTCAGGTTTAAGTCTCAACTACGTCGCGTCGGATCAATATTAGTAGTTTTCACGTACATTTTGGTCCTCGATTACGGATTTAACGGCATTCTATGGAAGGGGATATTTACTTGTCCAAAAAATCTTGACCTATTTCATATTTTTAGTTCGGGTTTGCGAGTGGATTTTATACAGATTTTTGTCTCACTCTACACTTTCTGTTCCACTTTGACTTTGGGACTTGGAAAGTTTTCAACTTTACCACCTCGGGGCATCCTTAGCCTTAAGACATAGTGCACTAGGCTAGCTATCAACGGCTGGACCAGGAGAGGTAGCTTTCTCCTTGGTAGCCATCGATTTGACGCAGACGATTTGGTGCGGACCATTCGACGCGAGGCTCCATTTGATACTTGGTTTGATTCTGGCAAATATGTGTAGTCTTCAGTACCTCCGAAAAACGCCTCCTCCCATAAAACAGATCAAGTGTTGGAAATTCAGTCTTCTCCTGGGAGTGGATCCACGGGGAAAGGGGGGACTCGAGTACATTCTCTCCTCCCGCAAGTAGTAATTAATAAAAGAGGTTCATTAATTTGAAAATTTGAATTTCCGCTCAAAGTTGGTCTCACTTCCCCTTTCAAGAGGAAACAAATCCGGGAGGAAAAAAAAAAAACGATTTCAAATTTTTCTCCATCCAAAAATACAACTTGTCCTCCCAAAATTCGCTCCTGGACCGGCCTATGTCTACTTTGTATGCAGTTTTTAATTTTGAAGGTCATTTAGGTAATACAGAATACTACTAACAGAAATCGCCAATCCAATATTATAGATGTTGAGGTCCTTAGACCTACCTGTCGTCATATGATCTTAAATACTGATCGTATTCACCGACTCTATCGTCTTGTGGGTGGAGCTGGTGGAGCTCATCTCTAGTCACTAAGGCAATATGGGCTTCAGTGTTATGAATACAGACCTAAAATTAGTTCGTTATTAATAGAGCCCGGACAAATCATTCCCTGAAGAGGCAAGTGGCTGAAAATGAGATAGAAGTTCATTTCATAGCTTAGGGGGCTAGGGAAAAAAATTTTATTTTGCCAAATGATGCCGAAAATTGAATAAATGCCAAAAAAGGGAGTTAAAGCCAAATAAGGCCAAAAATGACTATTTAGTTGAATATCGTCCAAAATTATAAAATTTGGGGCAAAATTTGCCTGATTTTTCTTGAAATTCAGCAATTTTGATGAAAATTAAAGTTTTTTTTTTTGAAAATAATATTCTTAGTTGAAAGTTGAAAAATTAAAAATTTTTTAAAAAATTGCTAGGATTTTTATTGGTGAGTTTAATCCTGAAAAATCGTTTATTTGGTCAAAATTGTGTAATTTAGGTTGTAAATTGGAGAATTTTGATCGTGAATTCGTAAAAGCACTGAAAAGCAGGTTTTTATCAATTTTTTTTTTTTTTAAATGCCGAATAATGCCGAAAATGAAGTGCCGAAAAATCCGGGCTCTAAGTTTCCTGAAGAGGCAAGTGGCTGAAAATGAGATAGGAGTTCATTTCATAGCTTAAGGGGCTAGGTAAAAGAATTTTATTTTGCCAAATAATGCCGAAAATTGATTAAATGCCAAAAAAAGGGGTTTAAAGCCGAATAAGGCCAAAAATGACCATTTAGTTAAAATATCGTCTAAAATTATAAAATTTGGGACAAAATTTACCTAATTTTGCTTAAAATTCAGCAATTTTGATGAAAATTAGAGTTTTTTTTTTTTTTTTTTGAAAATATTATTTTTAGTTGAAAGTTGAAAAGTTAAAAATTGTTTTAAAAATTGCTAGGATTTTTTATTAGTGAGTTTAATCTTCAAAAATCGTTCATTTGATCAAAATAATTGTGTAATTTAGGTTCTAAATTGAAAAATTTTGATCGTGAATTCGTAAAAGCACTGAAAAAGCATGTTTTTATCATATTTTTTTTTTTAAATGCGGAATAATCCCGAAAATGCAACATCAAGTGCCGAAACTTTTCATTTTTAGTGCCAAAAAATCCGGGCTCCAGTTATTAAATTTGTTTTTTAATACAAATCTGATTATTAAAATAAAAATAAAAATGATTTAAATTATAAAATAAATTAATTTTAATAATCGACATAATAAATATTATACCTATAATAAAATTCAATGTCTCATAATATTTTCTTTTATTTTAAAAACTTGAACTTTAATATTTTAAATAACAACTATAATCTTTGCTTATATAAAATAATTTAAATATCATTTTTATAAATTTTTCACCTAAGAAAACTTCTTTATCATTTAATAATTTTTTTTTATTAATTCGAGATTTAATTATAAAAATTTTGATTTTTATAATTTTATAATGAAATTTAATTATTTATCAATAATATTGATTTTTTTATTATATTCATTATTTTATTTATTAAATTGGAAGTTTTTATTAATTAAAATTTAATTAATTTATGATTTATTTTTATACGTTAAAGCAAAAGAAAATTGAGCGAGAAATTGGAGGTCAAGATCGAAAAATAGATCATCAGATTGTGGAAAAATTTGTACCGACTACTTGTGAAAAGGGAGCTTTATGTATCCGCTACTAATATAAGACAGATTTGAGGTGAATTTTGGACTCAGAATCATTCTGGAATGAGGATCTACCCCAAAGAGTTTTAGAAATTCCACCTTCTTCGTCAGTTGTCCAAAAACAAATTGTACGAAGACATTTTCCGTTTACTATTTGAATCATCCATGAAATCTGCCAATGATAGCCCGGAGGTCAAAAATTTTCAAGTCCCTCGCCTATCATAATATAAAGCCTGGAAGTCGAAACTTCTCTAAGTCCTTCTCCTACCATATTTAGCCCCAAAGTCCAAGCCTGTGACGTCATACATTTTGCAGATCCCACGTACTCCATATTCTAAGTCCCTCGGACGTCACATTTCAGTGAGGTCATCTCACGTACTCCATAAAATAGGTTCCCTGCCATCCCTCATTTAATTCCGTTAATGAACCCGTGAGTTGTCAGAATTGTCGAGACGCAATCCTTCGATGCCTTGCATGTGGATGCCTCATCAATTTGAATTTGATTGGCCTCTGTGCCCACCATTTGAAACTTTCCCGAACATATTATATTGACCAACACACATCACGATAACGTTTAAACCATCGTAAGACTGTGCTTCTGGCTTTTCCTAAAGAGGCATCTGAATAAGAAGTGTGTGCACAACTTACATTATTATTATTATTATTATTATTATTGCCCACTTCTAATGGGTTGTACTCTAGCGGAAGCTTTAAATTGTAGAATTTCAGTAGAGTGCAAACGCTATTTGTGATCTCAATTTTGCGACTGATTTCTCAAAATTTCACTTTTCTGGTATTTTGCCCATTCTGTATGGTCAAATAGGAATTTTTCAAATCATCTTCACCATTTTCACAAGATCTAATAGGCTTACCTCCCCATCCTCTACCCTTCTCAGGCATTTATCCGGATCCTGTGTTTCATTTTGTAGAGCTTCACTACAATGCTGTCATGTACGTTCTCGTCGATCTTCACAGTCCATTGCCCCCCCTCATTTTCTAAGTCTGATATTTAGATTATTTTTCTCCCTCGTATTTGAAAGTTTTGAAGAGTGATCACAATGCAATGCAGAGAAAGATATCAATCGTGTACGTTGGGAATGTCTACAAAAAAAAAATTAAAGCGTGAAAAATCGAAGGTTAAACGTATATCTATTCTATGTTTCTGAAATTCCGGGAGTCGAACGACAACAATCGCGCGACGGCGTGATTTCACTAAAAATCCTTGATCTTAAAAATCTTCTGTAACGAACAACGCGATGAGAGACTGATAGTCTCTTCTTCATCTCGAGTGACCCTCTTGTACTTCGTAAATAGTATGTATTGTGCACTTTCTCGAAAATCTCTTTCCACACGTTCTTTGCGGTTAATAAAACGGAAATAATCGTATCGTCTCGAATTAATTCCGACCAGAGAGAAGATTTTACTCGCTCTCGATTTACGTACGTATACGGTATAATAATGTATTATTTCTTACGTTCTTTGTTTACTTTGTAATTTTACGCATTCGTGTGTGCTTATAATGCCGGTCGAATACACGTCTTCTATCAGCGAGAATAAAATCGGTCGGAATGGAATGAAAGGAGAGAGAGAGAAAAAAAAAGTATATATGATTTTTTAATTCGAATGAGTACATAGTGGTGTGTATATATATAAGGTATATAACACTTCCGAGTTGGTTACGTAATTCGGGAAATCATTTCGCTAATCTTGACCTCGTTACGAGTGGAAGTTGACGATGCAGCGCAGCGGACCCGCAGAGTAAGAGAAGAGAGTGTCGCGGAGAAAGAAAGTGAATATTATTCAAATGACGACGATTGAGACGTGTGCGGACATGACTTTTCCGTAATCCGCGCACACGCGTTCTCCAGACGACGACAGCATAGTAAAGAGAGCTGAGGGTCATCACTTGAATCTCGATTGATGTACCGTACTTTTTTGACAAGTGATGTAAATAGGCTTTCATTTTTCTACAACTAGGAAATATGTACCGTCAAACGAGCGTACAGTTTTAAATTTGGTGTACGACTATATTGTTTCGCTCGAGATGATAAGCGATTTTCTCGAAGGTCGCGTAAAAATAGACGCCGCCCGTCTTCCACCGTTCCAAAATATAAATAATTGCGAGTGTTAACGTGCTTTATGACGCTGTGACGTGTCGATATTTGTCTCATTAAGGTGGAAATTTCGCTAGATTCCTTAACCTTCTACCTTGTTGAGTTGTGGTAGACAGTGCGCGCAATTTGGTAACCTCTCCCTTTCCTCAGTAACAACCAAAGTGCAAAATAGAGTCTTCTTTGTTCTCTGTTGGACAGGCGGACAAGATCCCTCTGCATATCGATCAAATAGGAGGAAAGACACGACCTTCCTTGCTTTTTCAGGAGGGGGAATGGTGTTTCACTCACCCTGTGGATTTGCGTTCGTTTCAGTCGAAAGCCTCATCATCAGAAAGTATCTCTCTTAGGCCTCAGGACTCGATATTGTTCTTAATCTTGATTGCTCGAGGCAGATCTCAATTCCGGAATTTTCATGGCTGTCTCTCTTTTTAGAGCTTGAAGTATAGAGACCAGTATTTCCCTCTTCCGCCTGACTCTCGATTGTCGAGAACCATCAGGACCTGTTCCCCTTCCAAGATCTATCGCTCAAAGGTAGTCGTAATTTTGATCGTACTTTATTTTGAGTCCTGAAACTTGTTCCGAGTTGCTCTCTTTTTCGTTAAACTCGTGAGCTCAAAATCCTTCCAAGTGCTTTCTCCTCTGAAGCCCTCAAAAAACCTCGACTCTTGAAATGGTAAACGAAGGGTAATGAGGAAAAAAGATGGATGTCCAAAAGGAACGATCTGGACTATTGGATGTTTTGTATAATAGAAAGAAAACCGTTTTTCCAGATCGTTTCGTAGGACATTCACTCTTTTTCTTCTGTACCCTTCGAATATAGATGTAATAAATAATAATTTACCTAAGTAGCTTTCCCGTTGCTTGATCTTCTCAATTCTTGTTTCTTCAGAGCTCAAATATAAATCTCATTTCTCCATAAAGTTCGAACCATCAAAATCTCACATCATGTACGAGCTTTCAGATGGTGGACTCGTGTTCTAAGCAAGTTCCATAGGTACTTCATCGAATTCACATGTAGTTGGAAATTTCTGAAGATCCCACTTTCTTCTCTGAACGTGAGGTCATCAAGTTTCACCATTTCTCTAAAGGATTCGAGCTACGAAATTTTGAACAGATGAATTTTGGTTTATGTATAGAGTGCAATTTTCCAATTATCTTTTCTCTTAAAATAGTAAATTTTAAACTAACAGAGTGGCCAATTTTTTTATCCTGTAAAAAGAACAGGAATCCACGAAACCTTTTTCGACTTCGTACTATTGAATGTGGGTGAACGTCGACGTCATGATTAGAAAATAAATAATCTCTAGCTCGAAGTACAGAGAAAACGCACCCACGTAAGTTCCGACCTCAACACAAAAAACGAGCTTGCCGCTATACGAAATTCTTCCATCTTCTTTTTTTACCATTCAGATTCAATTTTTGGATCCTATTTCTTCTTCTCTACGAAAGACTTTTCACACGATGTATTCAAAACTTCGATAATGGGCAATAAATTTTATCGATTCCGATAATTCCTTCCGGTATTCAATTCATGGAACACCTCTAACCTGTTTTATATCGATGGTTAAAAATTTCTTTCGACGCTGTATCCAGGTATATGAAATATTTGCCAGCAATTTTATATAGACAAGAAGTACAGTTTTAAACCAGTTCGTCGAAAACCAGTTGCAATTTGTGAATGTGTATTTTAGTAGGTGAAGGGAGGAGTATTGTGGTGCTTGTATGTCGGCAATTGAAAATCTGATTACATTAAGAAGACACCCACGATACGGGTATAAATCGAATATGAGCTGGAAATCGATCTAAAGCTGACGTTTTTTCATTACGCAGGCTGATGGATGCACGATTGAAACTATATTCGACTCAAGTTAAGCGAATTCTTCAATCATAAACATAGCCATATTTGTTGAGGTACGACAAAGGTCGTTTATGTACTCTACTCTTCCCATTTTTCGATTCAGGAGCTGAAATTAATGCCTCTCCATCGAAGCGCATTCTCACAACATCATTTCATTCATTTATTTTTTCAGTCACGAAACTGGCAATTGACACATAGGATTTTATGGATGTAGTCAAAATTCTTGTCCAATGGATAATGTGAATAAATTTTGAAAGCACTTTTCCTTAACTGGTGGTGAATATTAGAATTTTTCAAACGTCTTTAAATCGTGGCACCAGTACCCAATTCTCAACAATTAAACTTCGTCTTTTCTTGGGAGTAAATTTTTAATTTTATGGAAATATAAATAGGTATTTATTGTCTTGTGTCTCGTGGGTTTCTGGCTGAAAAACGGGAAATGTTCTTATAGACAAGTGGACTTTTTCTTGAAACGCGTCTCCAACATTATTCCTTGAGCATTTTGGCAACCATCGGTTATAAGGGTAGAGACACTCGCTGAAATCGAATTTCATGGTTGCCAAATCGAATTTTGGCTCCTTATGGCCCAAATTCAAGATGGTGGCCAAACTCATTTCATTTCTGTTTCAAGGTAAAATAGTTTTTTTGGGGGGGGAGGGGGGGGGGGGGTCTGGTGTACAGAATTGGATCTTCAAACTCTACTTGAGGTATTGGGGTCAGATACAGCCAAGATAAGGACCAAATTTGGGTCAAATTAAGGCCAAATTTATTGACAATATGATGCTAGAGTGTGGGGTATCGTTTCTATGGTTTTTTGACCCGGGAAAATCAAAAACGACCACAATGAGCTTGCGTGGGAATCGAAAGTCGAGATACTTGGGTCCTGTGATTATGTTTTCACAAACATGCTTGGGTGTTATTAGTTCTTTTCCCCTTTTTCCTTCAAGAAATATAATTCTTTATCAATAAAGTTATTTGAGCTCCAATTTTAAATAATGCTCCTTATTTTACAGTTCATCTTATTTCTACGGACTAATTTTGAGGTACATATGCTTTGTGTATAATGCAGTTGAGAGAAAGCTCTGTGATTTTAATTTGACCAATTTCCAATGAGTTTGAAGATTCAATTCTATACACCAAGAACCCCCCCCCCCCCAAAAAAAAAAAAAATAATAAACAAATAAATAAATAAATAAATAAATAAATAAATAAATAAATAAATAAATAAAATAAATAAATAAAAATTACAACCTTCTGTTTTACCTTGAAACAGAAATAAAATGAATTTGGCCGCCATCTTGGATTTGAGCCATAAGGAGGCAAAATTCGACTTGGCAACTATGAAATTTGGATTCTTACCCTCATAACCGATGGTTGCCCAAGTGTCTCAAGAAATAATGATGGAATGAAAAAATTAGCCAATTTCATGATTTGTCCACCAGTCTATTAGAATACGAACTCGATTAGCCGTTGAGACTCAGGAATTATCAGCTTGGTCGTAAATGGTGTTCACGGGATTATTGACAACAGGGATCCGCGATTTCTGGTCTTATGAAGTGTAACGGCTGAGCTAATTCCGAGATGTTTTTCAAATTCCTGACATATTTTAAAATTTCTGCAATAAAGGACACACGAGAATTAGGGTGAATGTTCAAATGAAACGATCTGGACACTTTGAGTTTTTGCGTCACAGAGAAGAAATTGTTTCTGTAGATTGTTTCATTTGGATATTCTCGGCCCCGCTCCTCCCCTTACATTAGCTACTTCTTCTTCCGCTCTTAAGTTCGCCCGATATCATAACGTTCGTGTGACGTCACGCTCTCTTTTCCCTCCTCTACTCTTTTGTCAGTTACGCTTCTCCTCTACTGGGATTTAGACCAAAAATGACTTTCTGAGTGAGGGACAGGAAATGAAAATTACCACATTTTTTGTCTATTTTTGCTTTTCGATCTTAAGCCCGAACTAACCTGAAGGACGGAAGAAGCAGAAGACCTGGGGGTATACGAAGATGGTGACAATTGGTCAAAATAGGCTGCGAGGATGGGGTGTCCTCCATATAGGAGGATTATACTGTTATTAAAAAGGGTTGTACTCAAGAGAGTAGCGTTTTACAAAAAATACCACACAAAAACAAGCAGCCGCGAGCGCTTTCGGTTAATTAACCATCTTCTAAGCGTAAGTGACAAACGAGTCGCTTCCGTTCACTTACGCTTAGAAGATGGTTAATTAACCGAAAGCGCTCGCGGCTGCTTGTTTTTGTGTGGTATCTTTTGTAAAACGCTACTCTCTTGAGTACAACCCTTTTTAATAATATGTTCAACCATAAAATTGAGGAACGAGTTAACTCGAGGATTATACTGCCTAGGTTGGGCGCATTGTCTTAATTCAGACTGGTAGTACGAAGACAGGTCATCTCCTTACCCAGTGCAACTTCTTCTCCAGTCAGTATCTAGTCGCAACCGACCATTGCTCTTCCATGAGATGTGAGATCGTACTAATTTTGAATGTAATAATTTTACACGGAGAGAGAAATATTACAAACTTGTACTGAAATATTTCGATAGGACGTAAGTAAATGGAGTTCCAGGACGCGGACGTCGTGCAGCTGTACAGTCAAGGTATCCTTCGACCATTTGAAACCATTACAAGAACATCGTACCAACAACCTCACCAGTTCTAAATGGTCGGGGGGAAGCACTGCCTAGGAATAGTCCGAGCTGGAAAAGCTCGCCAGGATGAGGAATCCGATACTGAGAGTATGATCGAGGACTTGAGTTTGGAGAAGAGGATGCGGGCTGCACCTAATTATAAATGGATGTGCGCGAACGGATTTGGATGAATGTCTATTCGGGTCAATGTCCGCTCGAGCAAATGGCTTCCAGGTAAATGACTTTGGGCAAGTGTCCGGAAACCTGGATAGGGGGTTGGGTGTTTTCCGTGTGTCGAATGGGTCCAGTCCGGTGAAGTTGGTTTCTCTCTCCCCCACTTTGTCCACCACTTCCTTGTTTGAGAGAAAACCGTCTCTCCTGATTCTGTGCATCCTGTGCAGCTGCAGTTGCTGGAACTTCTAAAATTCTTAAACTTGCCTTCGGTACAGTGTTCAGGGTTCACTGGCATACATCGCAGCTTCGAAGACCTCTATTTTTATGGTAGTCCAGATGTCACAATCGCAGTTTTTAACCTTTGTGGCCGGTTGTATGTGTCTCTGCACCTAAATCTAGTTACTTTGTGATGGTGCTTCCCGAGTACCAAAGTAGCAAACTAACCTCAACTACTTGCCTCTCCCCCCTCCGTCAAATTAATTTCTTCCATCATCTTATCCTGCCAATACACCGCCTTCTTGGTCGAAATTTTCCAAAGTCTCGTGAAGTATGTCAAAGGCCATCCTCCCTCTGTCCATAGGCTTGAATATGCGAGATTTTTGTGGTTTTGGAGTCTTCTTGCCCCCTTTGATACCTCTTGATATTTGCTCCCGAATTTCTGATCTTTGCTTCTCTATCCACTGTCATGCTAGTTGTTACGAGGGATATTCTAGTTTGTAAGTAAAATTTCAGACCTGCCAACGGGTCACTATTTGTCACTATTTCTATGAAATGAACAAAAAGGGGGCAAGAAAACAATAATAGACGAAAAAAAAAAAGTGCACTAGGAAAAATATTTTCGAATCTGTTACCGCGTTTCTTCGTGAGCTCAAGCAAGTTCTCTTTTCCTCAGAAGTAATTTTTTCCAAGTTCAAAAAATTATAATTGTTGAAAACGACATTTCCTTCCCAAAGAACTTGACTTTTTCTGCTCGCCGCTCTTACCAAGTATACAAGGTGGAATACGCTCGGGCTCACAAGGAAATGCGGGAACAGCTTCTCAAGCTAGCGCTGGAAGGTACATTTGGGCCCGCGATGGCCCGTCTTCTTGCGTAGTGGGTTCAACGTACTCCTGATTCTACGAAGCTACTTCTACGTCCTCTTCAGACTCCTCTCTCTATGGGTTAAGAGGAAGAAGACAAAGGTGACCATCTCTTTTCAGCGAATCAATATAATGCATTGTCAAGAGAAGAAAGACACACCCATACTTCAATGTTTTCCCCAGAAAGGAGCAAAATTCCTAAGAATTTATTTGAGTACCGTGATCGTTTTGCAACTACATAGAGCAAGTCAAGTCTTGGGTTGAGATGATTCTTTTAGAGCCCTTAGTGCATTACTTTTATTGACTTCTGAAGCTGAAAGAGAGTCGATAAAACAGCAAATTAATGAGTTAAAGCAATAAGGTATCATTCGCGACTCAACTTACCCAATGCGAGTCCCATTTCGTTTGAGAAGAAAAAGACTATTGAGTCGTGATAATCTTCAAAACAAACATCGGAATTTCCAGAAATTACAGAAAAAATGTTATGGAAGTCCAAAATCCGGACTTTGCAGAGTGGTGCAGGAACCAGCGTCGAGGCCTTGTTTGTATCACAATACAGTGTCAAAAATGATCAGAATGCGATGTTGCTGTGCTTCTTTCTGTTCGAGCGTCATTATGTTTAATTAGCCTAGCACAATGATGAGCTCGAAATCAGATTGTGTCTTTTTTTCACGGTTTACCTCAATTTTCATAACGTGGTACTGATCTCCAACATCTGAGACTGCTTGTACTCTTTTCAGTCCAGGAAGATGTGTAGGTCCATGTCACCCTTCCTGATCGAACTGATGATTGGTGTGGAGTTGAATGAGCTATCGAGTGCTCTGCTGTACCATAATATTTAGTTTCGCTTCTTTGCTGATCGCATCCCTTGTACCTGCGTTATGTTCAATCGCTGTCTCCATTTTATCCATCATAGGTCACCTACTAGAAAATTGGAGTCCAGAAATTTGCCGTTTCACCAGAAAATATTTATCGACCTGGGTCAGTCAATGTGGAATTGGCTAACGACCGTCATTGAGTTTGGCTATCTTCTTCTTCAAGTGCTGCTGTTGACATGTTCCATGTCTTTTCTCTCGCCGGACCCCGATTTTGAAACTCGCGAGTACACCCCCCTCCCCCCCCCCCGTCAAGAGAAATCTCTACCCCTTGGGTGATTCAGAAATTCGCGAGTACACCCGGCGTAATAATAATAAATAATTAATTAATTAATTAATTAATTAATTAATAATTAAATGATTATTTAATTAAATAATTAAATAAATAAATAAATAATTAAATAATTAAATAAATATATGATTAAATAATTAATATAATTAATAATTAGAAAATCTCTACCCCTTGGGTGATTCAGAAATTCGCGAGTACACCCCGCGTAATAATAATAAATAATTAATTAATTAATTAATTAATAATTAAATAAATAAATAATCAATATAATTAAATAATTAATATAATTAATGATTAGAAAATTTTCCAGACAGGGGGCGAACGAGCGGAGCGAGTTCGCGCTACCTCATATTTCCCATACAAGACTTATACGACGCCAAGATAGGTAAAGGGGTAAACAAATAATATCTCACGAACACTTGACCTAGTACAAGAATTAATAATATATAAATAAATAAATAAATAAATAAATAATTAAATAATTAAATAAATATATGATTAAATAATTAATATAATTATTAATTAGAAAATCTCTACCCCTTGGGTGATTCAGAAATTCGCGAGTACACCCCGCGTAATAATAATAAATAATAAATAATAAATAATAAATTAATAAATTAATAATTAAATAATTAAATAAATAAATAATTATTATAATTAAATAATTAAATAAATAAATAAATAAATAATTTAATAATTTAATAATTAAATAAATAAATAATTAAATAATTAATATAATTAATAATTGGAAAATTTTTCCAAGTTCCCTAGACTTGAATTGTCTCATACCATTCCAATACAACAGCGAGACAGGGGGCGAACGAGTGGAGCGAGTTCGCGCTACCTCATATTTCTCATACAAGACTTATACGACGCCAAGATAGGTAAAGGGGTAAACGAATAATATCTCACGAACACTTGACCTAGTACAAGAATTAATAATAAATAAATAAATAAATAAATAAATACATTAAATAATTAAATAATTAAATAATTGAATAATTGAATAATTAAATAAATAAAGGCTGGATAGTCGAAATTTTTCCAAGTCCCCTAGACTTGAATTGTCTCATACCATTCCAACACAACAGCGAGACAGGGGGCGAACGAGCGGAGCGAGTTCGCGCTACCTCATATTTCTCATACAAGACTTATACGACGCCAAGATAGGTAAAGGGGTAAACGAATAATATCTCACGAACACTTGACCTAGTACAAGAATTAATAATAAATAAATAAATAAATAAATAAATAAATAAATAAATAAATAAATAATAATAAATAATTAAATAATTAAATAATTGAATAATTAAATAATTAAATAAATAAAGGCTGGATAGTCGAAATTTTTCCATGTCCCTTAGACTTGAATTGTCACATACCATTCCAATACAACAGCGAGACAGGGGGCGAACGAGCGGAGCGAGTTCGCGCTACCTCGTATTTTTCATAGAAGACTTATACGACGCCAAGATAGGTAAAGGGGTAAACGAATAATATCTCACGAACACTTGACCTAGTAGAAGCCTAGACTGAAATATTTCATGATGACTGATAAAATATAAAAGACATGGAACATGATTTTCATTTATTTGGCTATGCCAGAAAATTTAATAATACTACAATATGACCAAGTTTTTGAACCATATATTTCATGAACATTTTCTTCAATATTATTAATATTGCTGATATTCATGATAGGTATGATAGTATCAACAAAATCACTTTTAATGATTACCAGAGGCTGGATTTTTCGGCACTTAAAAAGAAAAGTTTCGGCATTATTCGGCATTTAAAAAAAAATGAAGAAAACATGCGTTTTCAATGCTTTTACAAATTCACGATCAGAATTACTGAATTTACGACCAAAATTACGTGATTTTGACCAAAACAAACAATTTTTGGGGATTAAACTCATCAATAAAAAATCCTAGGAATTTTTCAATCAAAATTTTTGATTTTTCAATTTTCATCAAAATTTCTGAATTTTAATCAAAATTAAGAAAATTTTGCCCGAAATTTTACAAATTTTAGACGATACTTAACAAAATGGTCGTTTTTGGCCATATTCGGCTTTAAACACCGTTTTCGGCACTTTTCGGCAAAATGAAGCCCCACTACCCCTAAAATGATCTTCCATCTGATTTTCAAGCTTCTCGCCCTTAGCAAAAATGCCGAGGAATTCGAGCTCTGACGATTACTATTCGGTCACTCTTTTCTCGTCTCCAAGTAATTCTAGTCAGTCACTTTCTTTTTCTAAGTCACTATTTCACCATTTTGTTTCAGTACTCAGTGTTGGCAGGCCTGTAACAATGACGTAAGAAAGATTCACACCTATTATTGTTCAGTGTCTGTACTCATATGAGATTAGTTGTATAAAGATAGACCAATGGTGTAAAGTTCCTCTACACATAGTTATCAGATATTCCATGATTGAAAATTTGTTGATGCTGCGTACCATCAAGAGGCCATCCCGTATTCGTCCGCCTATTTCTACTCTTCTTTCCTTCCAAAGATGATTTATATATACTCGTGAATGTCGTACCGGAAGAGATCGAGTGTAACTTTATACGCGTACCGTTTTCTCTTGAACTTTAAATTTTCATTAATGGCTCATTTTTGAAAGTTCCTTATCTTTCCTTAGGTGTGCTCGACTCAAATTCGGATTGTCTCTTTCTTTATGGAATGTTGTATTGTCATCGAGCGTTGACGCACAAAGTATTACTCGTTTCAAATCCCCCAGCGTTCAGTTCCCCGACGCAGATTATACGTATCGATTGGAAGAGGGCCACGTTACGTAAAAGCGAATACCACGAGAAACCTAATTCCGAAGACTATAAACAACATAACAAGAAATTTGAATGACTATACGTTGCGAGTCATTGTCAATACGTGGATGTGTAGTATTTTCCCATACCTTATGGCTACGTACGTAGATACCGCTCTTTGATAGAAATTGCGAGCATAGCGAATTTCGTTCCGATATAGTGACATATATCAATCACGAGAGGCGTAGGACATACGTATTTTCGGTATTTATGTCGTCTGAAGAGAGGAATCTCGCGGTATAGGTCGCGTTTTATTGAGAAAATTTCTCGGAATCACCAGAAAAATATGTGTATTATTCTGTCTAGTACATACTGTTGTACACACGAGTATAGAGCAAGCGAGCACGTGGTCTAATCTGTCGAAAAAGTGCTGCCAACTTTCGTATTTTTCGTAATACGTAGAAGAGGGAAGAACGTCGATTCTGTTGCCGCGTGCCGACGCCACCATCGAGGCGTAGTTAGTAGGAAATGAAATTTTGTCACGTGTTAAGGGCACTTTTATAACTTTTTATTACCTCTTCTTATGTTTTTTTTTTTTTCTGTCTCTTTTACTATTTTTATAACCGTTAAAAAAATCGTTAATTTTAAATAGCGCATGTACCGTTCCTACGCGAACTTATAAGAAATAATAAAACTGTTGAATTTTGTGCATCAAGAGCGTATAAAATTCGCATAATATTCTCGTATATCTGGATGTTTAAGTATCGCTATCTACCTTTCTTCGAGTTTTTATTCGTCACTGATATCGATCTCAGAAAATTCTTCAAAAATTCTGCTCATCTCCCTTCTTTTTTTTAAAGTAAGGGCGTTCAAGGACTGGTGAAGACGCGAAGGTAATTTTTCTCGGAATTTGATGAAAAATTCTCGACGACGAAAGTGATACGGAAATGCGATGAACGAAAATTACACCTTTCCTCGTACATTTCCGGCGTGAATTCTTGCAATCTGGTCGGAGATTACCGCGGCACGCGGAATAGAAGAGGAAGTTCTTCGCTTCTTTTTCTTAAATCATAAGTTATGTAGTAATAATTGGACACGGGTAAGAGTTCATAATATTATCCATTATTGTGAGAACTCGTATCTGCACGCGAATACCAATCAGATAACAGAGAAGTAGGTTAGTCGTTCATATACACATATGTGGGGGTCTTCTGTACGAAACATCATCTCTCCTTCCTCTTTTGTCGTATCATACAGCGCCTCTCTATATAGGTATAGTAAATACGCGAGCGGTGCAGTTTAAAAATGAGTGAAAGTTATAACCACTTTCGCTTGTATAATTCGAGCCTTCCTTCCGGGATCCAACCAGCCTTCTATTGCCAGCCGCGACTCGCTCCACTGCTTCAGCTCAATAAACAAAGTCGAGAGTGAACGAATATAGAGTGAGAAAGAGAGAGAGACGGAGAATGATTAATTATAATCTAATCGGATTCGGACGCGTATTCGAAGTAATCAAACAATTTTATTAAATGACTCGCGGTACTCGGCGTCGTGGAAGAATGGCATCGGCGTCGACACCGGTAGCTGATGTTCGCGAGACTTTTATATTTCCGAAGATTCGTCGACGATTACGTAACTGACGACGACTCTAAAGCTCTTCGACAACTTGTTCGCCATTCATGAATAGACGAGTCTGGTCGTAGGATATGTTCACGATCGACAAAGGAGATATACACAAAACGATTCTTTTCTATACATCGATATTATAGGATTATTATCGAGTGTGAATAGAAGATTTTTGTTCCCTTTCATATACTAATGTGACGTCAGTTTTCATGGCGGCTCAAACTCGAAGTCTTTGGTTTGAAAATAAGCTCGCGAGAAGTGGAGGGGGACGGGGAAGTGTAAACAAAAATCGGCGAAAAAAAAAAATGATCTTCGTTGTTGAATTCTATAAAGCGAACGCGCGTTCAATGAAACGCGATTGAAGAAGCGATTTTCGTATTGGCGGATGATCGCGGAAATATTTTACTCTGTTTGTACATTGTCAGCCAGTGTACGGTAGCTATGTTGACGAAGGTCAGTGTAAATTATAGAGTCGATTTAGGACGTACAAGTTTCCTATATAGCTGCTTTAGTTTATATTTTTTTTCTCCTTCATTTAGCACGCTGTCACAATTTGACGCAGTCATTCAAATCCTAGCGAGATTTGTGCGTAAAATTTTACAAATAATATTTTTATGAAATGAAAACACGTCGAGCATGAGGGCGGCGTATGGTAAATCATTCTCTGTAAGAGTGAAAGTATGGCACTAAATCGCTGCAGCTTTAGAGAACGACACGTATGCGAAAATCAAACTACGAATGAGTGCATGGAAAGTTTCCCCTTCCTCTCCGGAGTCTTCAGAAATTGTTGTTTCACTGAAAATAGAGGACATCAAAGATTGAAGCTTTTGTAAGAATTGAGAAATCAACAAGTCTACGTTTCTCTATTTATAGCTAGTGCTAATATAATTAGGGGCCATAGTTTTGAAAGGAAGAATCTTCACTTGCTCGTCCTGTACTTTATTTTCTTATAGGTATTTTGATTTCAAGTATGAGAATGGACTCAAAATTTATCTTCTCAGCCATGATACAGTAACGGGTAGTCCCTATGTAGCTCGACGTCAGTTGAAATCAGGACTATGATGTCAGCTTGAGACCATGAATCTCACAGAGGGGTGAAGATGAGAAGACTCGTCCAGGTGTCGTTTTTGGATTTTATTTAGCATGACGCAAAATGTGGACTAATCCCCAGCCCAAAGACATCTACGTGTCAAAATAGCTTATTACGCCTAATTTGAATTTTGGGATAGGCTACGAGAAGAGGAAGCAGTACCGGCGCTAGGCCCGGCGAACCGGGGCGATCGCCCCAGGCCTCGCGCTTCATCATTCAACAAACATTTCTATCAAAAGTTTTTCCCTTTGCTTTCATAATTGTGTGAATGTGCTGCTAAATGTTATTGGTTAGTTTGTTAATTTATACATTTTTTAAAATCTTATATCGATGGTGACAAGTCTGAATTGATTAAAAAAAAAGACCTCCCTCTATTTTTTGCCCCGGGCCTCGCAAATTGTAGCGCCGGCACTGGAGGAAGCAGCTTGTCCAGGCTACTTTGTTCATAGTTGTCGTTTTCGAGTCGTTCTGAGCGTGAGATAAAATATCGACCGATCCTCAGCGTCAACTTCGTTCGCTACTCGCCATACTAGCCAAAAACCTCTTCTATGCAGGATTTTTTAATTTCAAATACAATAACTGCATCCGAATCCCGATGGTCAACATTTTTCAAAATAGATGCTTCTCGATTCTAAGTCGTTCATCGGTGTCGACCGAAAATTGACTGAAAATCGATCTGTTTTCGAGTCTTGATCGACTTGCATCGATATATCCATAAAACCGACTGCGAACTGGCGGTATTAAATCGATATAGGCCTAGGGTCGGATAGTGGTGTTTCAAGTAATTTTCCTTCCGCGATAAGCCAAACCGACTCAAAATCGACGTCCACCCATATCGATTAGAAATCGACTTATGATCAACCGCTTTTCTTTACTATCGACTCATCAGGGGGCATCCATAAATTACGTGAAGTGATTTTTACGATTTTTGGACACGCTCACCCCCCTTGGTAAGATATTGTGAGATTTGGCGTGATCCCCCTCCCCACTTGTCTCACGTGAGATTTCTCAAAATACATATTTTTATTGTGAAAATAACGAAACGCATGAAATTCAACTCAGTTTTGTAATATTTATTTTAGACCATATTCTCGCATGAAAAAATTACGTGAGATTTTCCGAGACCCCTTCCTTTCACGTAAGGTTTGGTGAGATTTGGCTGGACCCCCTCCCTCTCCTAAATGCTTCCCGTAATTTATGGACGCCCCCTCATCGACGTCGAAATCGATTCGACTCCCGGTATTACAGATTGCTTTCGACCAAAAATCGCTATTGATTTCGAGTTGACTTCTCCTAATTTTTTATCGACATAAAATCGACTGCTTCTTCGCTGGTTCGATTTCAAGGCGATTTGTAGTTTTCTAGTAATGTACGCTAGTGGACTTTCAATCGAGCTCAATCTCAGGTTGATTCAAAGTCAACTAGCTTGTATCTTAGGAGCTAAGTTATTTATCGACGTAACAATTCGGATTGTATTTAAAATTTTGGGTGCCATGACTCAAAATTAATTATAGATCGACGTTTTAAAAAAGTCTGGATATGTCGACTGAATATCGACTCGGGATAAAAAATTGGGAGAAATCGACCTGAAATCAACGTCGATTTTTACTCGAAATTAATCTAAAATATCGGGGTTCAAACCTTCACTAGACTGAAAGGGTGGCGTACATTGATTTTCAAAAAGCTGTTATTTTTTCAATATCGTGTTTATTACTGTAATTTTTTTCGAATTCAAAGTTGATGATATGGAATACAAAATTTATGCTCGCATTTGCTTTAAAAAATGATATCCAATTAATTATGGCGATCGAAATTCCTCCATTTCGAAAGGTGAATTTCGTCAGGCCCAACTTAAAGTTTAAGTGACTCTATTTCGATGTAGATTCCGAGTCGACTTCCATTTGCAGTCGATTTACGTTGTCGACCAAAAATAGACGACAAGTCGTCGGTCGACATGCGAGTCAACCTCGAAGAATCGATTTGTAGTGTTTTGGCAATGTATGCAGGTCGACTTCAATCGACCTCAATCCAACTGATGTCGGTGCTGCTTTCTCGAACTCGACTATACATCGACGTCGATCTTGAGTCAACGTGAAGTCAGATTGATTGACCTGATTTTGTCGACTTATGAGCCCGATCAATCGATAGTCGATTTTAAGTCACCCTCTGCAAATTTACTTGAAATCGCTTGATGATTAACGGCGGTATCTACGAGTGCACTTCCCGTGAAATTGCGATAAACATTTATGTCGAAATCGTCAACTATTCGAAGTTTGAATTTAT
Source organism: Aspidiotus rigidus (assembly GCA_035079385.1). NCBI lineage: Eukaryota > Metazoa > Arthropoda > Insecta > Hemiptera > Diaspididae > Aspidiotus > Aspidiotus rigidus. The sequence continues at coordinate 24,738,954 of JAVHKY010000003.1, forward strand.
GGACGGTAACGTTGAAATTAAGTTCTGCACATGATTTTTGTAACATGCATTTTTTCCACCTTATGGAGTCTCAAGAAAAGATATATTCGCGAATAAATGTTTTTTTCGAGAGGAAGAATCACCAACATTTTTTTGTTTAAAATATCGTCAAAAAACTTCTTTCTACGTATAATCTTTTGAAGAAGCTGAAGCTTTGAAAATTTGTCAAGTCTCGTTAAGGTTTCTAACTCAAACTCTTCTCAATTCTACAGTCCCGTTTTAGAAAATACACAGTAAACCACAAGTTGACGACGTCTATCCGAAGTATAATCTCTGACTGTGGTCCTCGAATTTAACCAAATCGAGGATCAATTTCGGCTCCTAATGACCTGATTTTTTTATCACTTGTATGTTTATCTGAAACTGGAGCGATGTCTTACATTATAATATATCACCACAGACGTGGTGAATATTCAAAGTAAGGTCATTTCGATAGCAAATTCAGAACAGAAGAAGTTTGTTCTGTATTATTGATTTTCACCTTGTGGGGCGCAGGTTGGTAAAGGAGTATTTTCCGACCTACGCATTTGAAAAAATTTTTATTTAGTTCCAATTCGCACCTTTTTTTTTTCACTTTTTTCAAGTTTTGAGGATCGTTTTTAATTATTTTGAAACTTCAACGGCATCGAGAATCAGTTTTTAAAAAAAAATGAAACTTCACTGGACGACAAATTAATAGTGGAGATGAAATTTTACAACACTTTCGTCCGAAAAAAATTTTTAATATAATTCTGGAGACCGACGTCACGACGTCGGTCTCCAGAATTATATTAAAAATTTTTTTCGGACGAAAGTGTTGTAAAATTTTATCTCCACCAGTCTTTTAAAGTTAATTCCATTCAAGATGAATTCAAAAAAATGAAGTCCTATGGGCAAAAAAAAAAAAAAAAAAAAGACAAAAAGTAGTTATCCCTTAGAGAATAAGGTATATTATTTTTTTCAGTGAGTATCGAAAGGAAATTTTAATTTTTTTTTTCTCTCATTATATTGAGTAAAGTAAAAATTGAAAAAATTCACTCACAATTTTCGGCTTTTCAATTTTTCAACTTTTGCTTGAATTTTTGAGCGGAAACAATCTGTGATTGAGTTTGTTTGCTTATGAAGAATTAGAAATATCCCAAACTTTGTTCGAGTAATAAAACAACATTATATGTGATTACTTAGGTTCTGCTGTGAAAAAAGATTAATTTTTGACGTGAAATTGTGACTCAAGATTTGAAAAAAATTCATCCACTTTATTAAGACAGTGTGCATCTAGAGAATTACTTGAATCGCCTTCAAGTGGTCCCTTGTTTGCAGATTTCACGTGCTTGAATTGTAAGGTACTTCCTTGTACTTGAGAAGTGAAAAGTTCAACATCAAGGTTGTAAAGTTTCTCGTAGCGCTGATACAAAAATTTACCCGAATGAGCTTCGACTTCAAACAATTTAGGTGCTAAAAGTTATTTTTTTTTTTAGCTGAAAATCTGTTGTCTCATGTATTGGAGGACATTTTCAGGAAATTTCCGCGAGCTTGAGCGCATCTGATCATCATTACTTTTGGGAATAGGTCCAGAGACTTGAAATAATATGTTCGTCCGTGGAGCTATTCTTATATATGAGGAGGAACTGAGAGCAGGACTGGGGGACGACGTCATCAGCCTAAGTTAGAAGAATATTTTTGGGCTAGATATTGCAGGCATTTGTCTAGGTCAGATGGTAGAACTTTTTCTAGGCCAAGTTGAGAGAGCTTTCTGGAGATATTTTCTATTCCGTATCGTAAAACATGATAATTACTTCATCATATGCACTGAGATATAGTACAGATAAAACAGATTGCTAAAGCATATCAGTATTCACTCTCACACGGCTTGAGACTCCCTTACAGCAACTCTCTTCTTCGAAGTATGAGCTCGCTTTCTTTAAGCTTTGCGTTCACCTTCTATCAAGACTTTACAAGTGAATTTAAATTCGTTTTCTACATCTTAAAGACTTAATACATCTATACTCACTTGAACATAAAGAAAACAAATATGAGACAAGCTATTTTCCACGGGGTCGCGAAGCTTAGATGGTTACTTGCAGGCATTGCAAAATTTTTAATGGCTACTAAATCTTTTTTCGTATGAGAGCTTGGAGTGGACATGGGATACTAAGGATGAATAAAAATGTGGTTGATCGGAGGTAATTAATGACTTTCTTATGATTGTTTGAGATGGAATTTGTGGTGCAGGGAGAGACAGAATGATGAAGCCGGATGTTTTCGAGAGCTGGGTGAGGGAAAAAGTGTTGAACGGATAGGTCGTTACAGGGCCGGGGGGCCAAGGGCCCAGGCCTCCACATTTAGGTGGCCTCCACATTTTTCCTCTCATTTCAAAATTTCATTGAATACACATAACTTGGGACCTTCCACAAATAAAATTATCTACTTCTTTCTTACAACTACTTTCTCTCCAATTTTGAAGTAGGCAAAAATTGATAAGAAAGGAGGAGGGATCAACATTTTGATTTGGCGAAATTTTGAAGGGGGCCTCCACATAACTTGGGACCTTGCACAAATAAAATTATCTACTTCTTTTTTTCAACTATTTTTTTTCTAATTTTAAAGTGGGCGAAAATTGATACGTGAGGAGGGGAGGGGTCAAAATGTTGATTTGGAGAACTGTTGAGGGGGGCCTCCACATAACTTGGGACCTTGCACAAATAAAATTATCTACTTCTTTCTTTCAACTACTTTCTTTCCAATTTTAAAGTGGGCAAAAATTGATACGTGAGGAGGGGGAGGGGTCAAAATTTTGAGAAATGTTAAGGGGGGCCTCCACATAACTTGGGACCTGACACAAATAAAATTATCTATTTTTCGAATTTTAAAGTGGGCAAAAATTGATACGTGAGGAGGGGAGGGGGTCAAAATTTTGATTTGGAGAAATGTTGAGGCGGGCCTCCACATAACTTGGGACCTGACACAAATAAAATTATCTACTTCTTTCTTTCAACTATCTTTTTTTTCGAATTTTAAAGTGGGCAAAAATTGATAAGAGAGGAGGGGGGGTCAAAATTTTGATTTGGAGAAATATTGAGGGGGGCCTCCACATAACTTGGGACCTGACACAAATAAAATTATCAACTTTTTTCTTTCAACTACTTTTTTCACAATTTTAAAGTGGGCAAAAATTGATAAGAGAGGAGGGGAGGGGTCAACATTTTGATTTGGAGAAATGTTGAGGGGTCCTCCACATAACTTGGGACCTTGCACAAATAAAATTATCTACTTCTTTCTTTCAACTATTTTTTTTCCAATTTTAAAGTGGGCCAAATTTGATAAGAGAGGAGGGGAGGGGTCAAAATTTTGATTTGGAGAAATTTTGAAGGGGGCCTCCATATAACTTGGGACCTGGCACAAATAAAATGATCTACTTCTTTCTTTCAACTACTTTCTTTCCAATTTTAAAGTGGGCAAAAATTGATACGTGAGGAGGGGCGGGGGTCAAAATTTTGATTTGGAGAAATGTTGAGGGGGGCCTCCACATAACATGGGACTTGCACAAATAAAATTATCTACTTCTTTCTTTCAACTATTTTTTTTCCAATTTTCAAGTGGGCAAAAATTGATAAGAGAAGAGGGGGAGGGTCAAAATTTTGATTTGCAGAAATTTTGAAGGGGGCCTCCACATGCCTTGGGACCTGACACAAATAAAATTATCTACTTCTTTCTTTCAACTATTTTTTTCCCAATTTTAAAGTGGGCAAAAATTGATACGTGAGGAGGGGGTCAAAATGTTGATTTGGAGAAATGTTGAGGGGGGCCTCCACTTAACTTGGGACCTGGCACAAATAAAATTATCTACTTCTTTCCTTCAACTACTTTCTTTCCAATTTTAAAGTGGGCAAAAATTGATACGTGAGGAGGGGTCAAAATTTTGATTTGGAGAAATGTTGAAGGGGGGCTCCACATAACTAGGACCCCCTTACTGAAAATCCTAAAACAGATTCACATTGCAATGAGGCGCAATTAGAAGAAAGGGTGGGTGAGACGGGTATGGCCTATGCTTAACACTCGGTTGCAGCTTCACCTTGAAGATCCCGTTAAATGCAACGCACCACAACAGCGACCCCTACGGCACCCCGCAAGTAACTGGGTGTTTTACTGTACCAGAAGACGCCAGAAGACGTCTCTACTTGGATTTCGCGGCAGCTAAGATAGTTTCTGATCATTCTGAGCAGGTATGCGAGCACTTCTGCGTCCATGAAGGCTTCCAATATCCTCTCCCGTGGAATTAAGTTGAACGAATTTCTTATGTCGAGGCTGACGGCTGCGCAAAACTGACGGCTATCCTCTTCAGCCTGATTCCAGCATCTGATGTACAGCGTCCAGTTTGAAAACCGTATTGACTACTAGAAATTGTATCTCTTTGCTTCGAATAGCTCTCAAGTCCACTTTCTCCAGGAGTTTCCCAACGTGGTCTAGGAGAAAAAGTGGTCAATAAGAGGATGGTAGGCCTTCTTATCGACCAACGCTAGCCTGACTTTCTTCCACCGTACAAGGAACAGTCCCACAGTCATAGCCGCATTGAATGCTGGGTCACTCCAGACTGAGTTTGGAATCTCATCCGGGCCTGGAGCCTTCCAGTACTTACCCCGCAGTCTATTGACTGCTGCATCCACCTCCTCGGTACCTACGAGGGATATACCATCCTCTTCTACTCTATTGGTAGCGTTAACATTGGCGGTGCCTGTTGTACGAATGAACCATCAATGATTTGCCCTACAACATCCGGCTCCATTCGACTCATCGTTGAGAGGCCCTTTAGCTTCTTCAGCACTATCTTGCAGGGCTTGGCAAACGGGTTCTCCGCCGCCATTTTGCACAACTCTTTCCATACAGCACTCTTGCTGTCTTTTGTGGCTTGAACGCTTCACGATTTTGCGTGTCATCCTTGCGCAGGGGCCATCGTTCCAATTTTATAGTACTTGTATGCACTGCCGAATCGAGTAACAACTTTCAATAAGAGGATTTCTAAAATGATGATCAATAATTAAAATATCGATATGGTGCCCTTATTACAGATTATATGACTTTGAAAATGCCAAAACATATTATTTGTAAGTTACTATCACCGACCACTCATTGAACAGAAATTTTCACTCCATAAATATCACTCTTGATTCTGATAATTTTTTTTTTTCAATGTCACTCATACTCCATAGGCTGATTTGCCAACTTGTCATTATCATAAAATAATTATAAAATTTCCGAAATTAGGAAGTGTGAGGCGTAAACGTGCGTTTTTATAGCCTACCATTCTCAGCCCACAAATTCGCGAAAAAAAAAATGAATAAGACAACGTTAATCAAATAGGAGAGAGAAATTCATTTCATAAATCGGTATTAATAATTTCCGAAATGGTGAGATTGCGAAGGCGCGAAAAATTGATTAAAATCCGCACATGGAGTTCGTAAAACGTTTCAGTGAAGTACCTGCGATGAACGGAGGCATTCGGACCGTTTCTTCTGTATTTGCATATCAGTTTAACGATGGATAGGTAGTTTGACTGGATGGGGAACGCTTCCTCGCTCCACGAGTCAACCAAGGGGTCGCCATACCAGAAGAACCGAGACCTCTTCGGAAAGAATACCGCTATGAAAGTGTATTACCTCTATGTCAAGTTGGGTGACACTAAGTGCACTATACAGGCCCTAAAACGTCCACAAGTTCTAGAAAACTATTCGATCATTGTCAGCGTGAGTGCAGTCATAGCCGTGCATGCATTTTTATGGCACATAAATTAATTAACGAGCTAGATTCTCTTCTACGAGTATAAAGAAATTTTATATTCGTTCAGATATATACAGGGAATCGTCTCGAACGGTTCGGTTCGCACGACGTTATATCATTTTATGTAATGTCCGATAGTAGTGGTGCGTGAGAAGAGGGGAAGAGTGGACGACGAAGGAGTGAGAAGCACGAGCTCGTTCGGAAGTGCGACAAAGAAAAACGTTGCACACGAATTACGGTTTTACTTTCACTTCGCGAGCTGTTTGAGGCAGCGCAATGTGACTGGCGAAATTTATTTACTTCCTAACAAGAGATTTACTCTTTATGTACTCTTCGCACTGTTTTTTTTTTTTTTCTTACATTTCACTTTTCACCTCCGCTCCGTCTTATTTGAAATGCCAATGTTGCCAAATGAATTTGGGTACCATATTTCCTTTCGATACTTCCTCTGCAGCATCCAATAATTGATAACGTTTTACGTCAAAATTTAATTCGCCATAAAGACCTGACGATTGAGTTGTGTACGATATGAAGTGCGTAATTCATCATGGAAGCTTTTGTCCTTGCTTAAACGGTGGCTACGGTACCTACACGTTCATATTATACCAATCAGTCACCGCTGTTCTGTTTAACTTTCAGCAACCTTGAAGACGGCAGCGCTAGCTATACTCTATTGTCTAGAATTTTTTTTTTTTTTTTTCTATCGAAAAAGTGGGCTTTTTTGTATTCGGTTAAGCCGCACGGTTGTAACAACCGCTGAGCGAGTTACCAAATTCGTATTCATTGTTTTCGAACTAGGCGCACTTTCTTTCTGGTTGGCAAATCGCGCGACGCTCGGCTTGCCCGCGCCCGTATTTCCGGTACGCGGCCGTACGCCGCTACGTTCATTATCGCTCTTAGCTGAGAATTTTTGGAGCCGACAGCGCTATAAGAATTACCGTCTTTTAATTAGCGCCACTACGATAAAATTTGCGCTCGTTCGAAAGAAAACGATTGGCATTCTTCTCTATTGTGAAAGAACAATTGTGTCTGTGGAATAGAAAGAAAGGGAAAGCGGGGAGTGTTGACGTATCTCTCTAGACGTACATATGCAAAGAGAGATAATGAAAATGGTTAAAATTTTCGACGCGCAGATTACTTTAATCGGCTCGAGTATAAAAATTTATATGCTCTCGATATTGCTTGGCACGTGTCTTTTTTTCTCTCTTTTTCTCATTCGCGAATCTATTGTAGTCGTATACTTTTTCGTAGGATACTGATGTAATTATATCAACTTTATCTAGGTGGTGGTTAAAAGTCTTAAATAATTTTGATGAGATTATATTGGTTGAACTCGTTAGTACGCGCGGGTCATTTGGGAGTTTCTTTCTTCATTGTTTTCGCAAGGTCGGAGTCCAAGCATGAGGATTTATAACGAGATTTGCGAGCCTTAATTGATTCGTGCAATATTTCGTTTAAAATCATCATTCAAACTGAGGTACATAAGTAGAGTGCAGGATAGTGAAAAGAGCTCAAGTGTGCGATTCTAAGAGTACTTTCGGGTGTTAGTCTATCATCAGTTGGGTCGCTAAGGTCTCGAACTTCGGTGTTTATGGTATAATGTTATTAGCTGCAACAATTTTATATCGTGTCCTTATTGGTTCACTCTTTAGATCTACGTGCTTCATTTCTATTGGTTACCAGGTTTGTACGAAAGAAAGGAGCGAGAAGGTACAAACTTGCACAGACAAAAACTTCATTTTACGCTGACCGCGGTTCGCGGTCAGCGTAAAATGAAGTTTTTGTCTGTGCAAGTTTGTACCTTCTCGCTCCTTTCTTTTGTGCTACATGTAATGGCTTTCAACGTATCACAAACACTCTTCCTTACCAGGTTTGTTACTTATCTTATAGGTCGGTTCTGTTCTTTTTTCCTCGTCCAATTACCAAGCTGTATGATTTTTCGCTGTCCTGACTTGTCTCCTCTTTGCCTTTGCTATCTCCATCTGTTTCTAGAGTTTTGGAGAGAAACCCGGTATCTCTCGTCCGAGTTTGATGACGTCAACTATCTAAGTTGGGTTGGATTACAGGACTGGGGAGTATTTCACATAGGCGGGGAACTAGAAAAAATGTTTACTCTCGAGACGATGATGGGACGAGCGTGCCAACTTTGGACCAGAGGGACTTGGAAAATTTCAACTCCCAAGCTACCCGACTTCTGTGACATCATCATTTTTTGATGCTATGTGCAGAGACTTGAAATATATACTTATTATTAGGAGGAACTTGAGAACAGGACTTGGAGATGACGTCATCATTCGTCTAGGTCAGTCTAGGTTGGATTATAGGAATTTTTGTAGGCTAGACCAAGTCCAGAGAGAGCCTTTGGGAGATTTTGTATAACATGATGAATATTTCATCGTATGTACGAAATATAGTACACATATAGGTAGTACAGATTCCTAAGCATACAGAAAGTCCAATTCACGTAAATCAAAAAAACGCGCATAATGATGCGTTTTTATGAAAAATGCCAAGAATGCTTTTTCGTAGGAAATTTTATGAGGATCATTTTTGGACTGAGGTAATTTTCCCGTAACTGCCATCGTTTTCGAAATAAATGCGGAAAACCAATTTTTGGTTTATGTCCGTGCCCTTTACAGTGGAAGCCCACCACTTGGGGGGGGGCGCACATTGGGATGAATCGCTCATCTAGGCGGCAAAAAATCGAAAAAGTGACTTCGCCAAAATATAAAGTAACTTTGAACATTGTTTTGTACTACTTTAAGAATCCTGAATCATGTTTTGAAGAGTCTGTATTCGCATTGAATGACGCCTTACAGTTACTTGAATAATGGGGAGAGTAGAAGGTGCGGGGATTTGTTATTCCGTCGCTGTAGAGCACACTGTTGAACCAGTGTCGTACTTATTGACATGTACTTTTTTAAATACTGAATCTGGAGTATTTTTAACGCTCTTTTACGTGGTTCTCATGGCTTTTAGCTGTATTTTCAATTAAAGCTGGAATGAAGCATTGCCAGTAAGTACTACATACGTGTTCAAAATGCAAGTTCTTCAGACTGGCAAAAATTTGTGCCAATATGTGCCGAGAAAGTATAACCACAAACAAACGCACAAAAACGTTCACTTTAATCGTGCATTAACACTTGTTGCATTAACTTGCATTTTGCAATGATATGAGCATGGTTTTAAAAGTATATGTGGCTTAAAACAAGAAATAATTTGGATTTTTTTCAAGGTATGAAGGAAAGCACCATCGTGAAGGGTGTGCGTCGGCCGTTGGGGAAGGCCAGAATGGTGTACAACAGATTGCATATATTCTCCCCAAGTACCCTACACGGTTTGGTATACCAGTAGTTACTCTGCGACGTTTGTCGGGTGTGTATAGCTAGTCTTTATAAGGAATGACTTCACAAAACTTCACAAAAAAGTTGCTCAAAACTCCATTTATAGAAGAATTTTTTTCATCTCCAAATTTTTGATCCAAAAAAATTTTACAGCGTCAAAAATAGACAAATTTTGAATGATTTTAAAGTGAAATAAAAAGCTTATTAACGAAAATTTTCCAATTCTGCTTTGATACCGTCTTCAATTGAATCTTTCTAAACAATTGGAAAGATTCATTGAAAACTCGAGCAGTGAAAAACTTTTTTCACAATAGTAACTGAAAAAAATGATTCCAATCTATTTTTCTTCCCATTTGAATTTTATTTGTATTCTTGCAGATTAAAATTTAGGGATGGTTGTGGAGAATTGAAATGAATTGGAAATATTTAATCGGTAAAATGATTTTTTTGGTTACAAAACTTGCCCTTATTACCTATTTCATTGAGAAGACGCTGACAACACCTAAAAAAAAGTATCAAAATTGCTAAAGAAATCTGTTGGAGAAGAAGAGGAAAAGAAGAAGAAGAAGATGACTACAACGATGAGTTTTTCAATTGAAGATTTATGATGAGAATTGAAAAAAAAATAGAACAAAATAAGTGCAAATAGGTAGTACTAACAAATGATAGAAAATTTTTTTTTTTTTCAAACTTCCTTCAGAGGCATACAATAATTAAAAGTGTGACAAATCAAATAGTGAACGAAGGGGTTCATATCAGATATACGACAGAATTGAACTTTTGTGGAGAGGGGAAGGGACTCTCAATTGGATAATGAACTTCGGATTTGTGTTCTGTGGTTTAAAAAAAAAACCTATAGATCTTTCTACTGGAGAATCTCTATTTACATCATTTTCATAATAAATTATAGTATCAAATACTTGTGGTTGAGGGAGGGGGCTTCAAATTAAAAAATGGATTTCAGATATGTGTTCTGCGCAGCAAAAAACCCTCAAACCTATCTTTCTGACAGAGAATCTTAATTTATTCCCTGCCAAACATGTGTAAATATGTGTGGAGAGAAGAGGGGTCCGAAAATGGATTTTAGATTCATGTTTTACAAGTATTAGAACCCCCTGTTCATGACGGTCAAAGTAATTTTCTTAATTTTTTTATTTTTTGCCGGCGACGAGAGTGTTTCTTCCCACTGTGGGGCGTCAGATTCTTCTCACATGTTCCTGAGACCAACTTTGATAGATTCCAACAATGAAACCTTTGCCAGGAATTTTTTCTTTTTCAGAAGTGTTTTTTTTTTCTGGGCTAAGCCATTACAAAACAATTTGAATAGGTTTTGCATATCTCAGAGACCTATGACGCTTACTCACTTTGACATAAAGAAAACCAAAATAAGACAAGCTGTTTTTCACGGGGCCGAGGCTTACGAGTACCCCGCTGCATTGTAAAATTTGAAATGGTCTCCAGATTTTTCTTCACTTTGTGCGGTTTTCCCCGTGTATGACTTAAAATATTCCTTCACCATTGTGCAGCTATTCTTCGTTGCAGCGTTTGCCAGACAGTGACTTTGATCTTTTTCCTCGATGTTTTGGAACGTCTTTCCAGTCTCACCAATGTAACTGAGCTTTTACTCTCCGGTCGGGCTCCTCTTGTCCTTTTCGTTCGTCTGATCATCTCTGATTCTCGACACCATGGGTGGGCTGTCATGGATACTCGCATTCACATCATAGCCATTGAACGATTTTATCACATTGTTTATGTACTTTCTCATTATTGTATGGTACAGATGAGGAGTACTTTCTCAGTTCCCTTCTTTTCTTCCATTTCCCAAGCACTCTCACAACCATACCTCTGGAGTAGCCAATGGTTGTATCGATTTGCTTTACTATCTCGATTTTTTTTCTCTTCTCTTCATTGTTCTTCAGGACAGAAAAAACTTCCACAATAATGAGATAGACATGCTTCTCGGTGAAAATTTTCTCGAGTACTTCGACTCACATAAGAGCCGGAGGGTTGAATTTAAGAAGAGGCGGGAGCTTTTTCGAAGTCGACTAGAATTTATCGTAATTTTTATTCTTTGAAAAAGCTTTTTATTTCCTCTAATTAAGTTTTGTATAATATATAATATTTTTAAATTTATTAATGTAGTTGTGTTTTTTTTTTTCTGTTTCGTGTAGGTAAGTCAATGATTTGAAATCGTATTTGGAAGAGGACAAAAGACAAATTTGTTCAGCAAGTAGGTTTACGTCGAGGAAAGGTAATGTTTAGAATTACTGTAAAGCGTGCGAGAGTTAAAACTTTGGAATTGAAGTTAGATCGATGTCATTTGTCGGGTATTTCCTCATCACCTGTCCAAGGCTTTAAACTGCCTTGTGGTCAAGTCACTCTATAACTTACGTGCGACAATTCTACTAGTTTCTGTTCTTCCTCTCTTTGGTTGTTTCTTATTCCCTTCACCACGGGTGAATTGTTATGTATGCCCTGCACATTTACGTGATTACCGTTGAAGGCCTTAATCACCTTGTTTGTGTACTTTCCTACGTAAGGTACTGATCCGGAGTGCTTTCACTCTTTGCCTTTATGGGTTCTGTCTTTGCTTCCGTTTTCCCCAGGTCTCTTAACTACACCTTAGGGGTAGCCATTGTCTTCCATGGATGATCTGCTTTACTACGTTGTATCTCTTCTCTTCAGTATTCTTCAGCGCAGAAATCGCGTGCCTGGGTCGGTGGCACGAGTCTCTTAGGATTCTCATCTGTGGCAATTTCTGGAATTTTTCTCATCTCTGGCAATTACTGGCAAAATAAAATTTTTCCTCATGGGTCCCTGAGTTATGAAACGCACTCCAAGAAGACTTCCAACCGTCTGCCCTTTCAGGAAATGAATTGATAAATGCAAGAGAATCCGAGCTCTAGTCATTAAATTGTTCAAGAAGCAGGCTTTTCCTAGATAGAATCAATGCGGTTTCTCAATTTATGGCCAGAGATACTAGACGAAGTCATGCTCAAGCGAGTAAGACAAACGGAGTAATTTACAATGTTATCCAAAACTTTCAACCGCGCATTATAAATTCAGTCAGGTTGAGTTCAGTAGTGATGAGGTGAATTTATTAGAGAAAGGGTTGAAGTTCGGATTACCCCCTCTTAATAATAGTAATGCTTTGGCTAATGTTGTTGCCGACCTCGAGGTGAAAATCGGGCCGGGGGTTAATACTCAAAAAAAAATTGTGCTGCTCTTGTCCGCAATACCCCCCCTCCCCCGTATAAACAATTACGCAATTGAGGTGATTAAGGGATTAAAGAGGAGGGTCAGGGGGGAGGGCTTAATCATCACGAAGGCTGACAAAAGTAATGCCATTGTCGTGATGGAGAAGTCCTCCTACGTCTCCAAGGTCTATGACGTTCTCGGCCAGTGTGGTGCTAAGGAAAACGACAGTTTCAATTTTCCTAAACACGTAAAAGAAGTTAGACGTGTGATAAACGAGTGTGAATTTATTATTAAAACTCCCTCGCTAAAAAGATTGCTCCTGGAGCCCAACCCTGTGCCTCCCCTCTTGTATGGGCTACCAACAGTCCATGAAAAAGATGACCCGATGCGTCCGGTCGTATCCTTTGTGTCCTCCCCCACGTACGCTCTGGCGAAATTTTTGGACCGATGGTTTAAATCGAGAGTTGACCATGAGTCACCTTACTCGGTGAAAAATTCGGTCTCCTTGGCTGATAGGCTTAAGGATAATATTCTTCCGCTGGGATCGACCCTGTGTTCATTTGATGTGGTCGGCCTGTTCCCCAATATCCCCAGAGCAACCGCCGTGCAACATATGGGAGATCTTTTGATTCAAACAAATGTTCGCCAAGAAGAATTGGGTGAATTTTTCAATCTCCTCAATATTTTGTTAGTCTCCCAATTATTGCAAATTCGATAACAAGTTTTTTGAGTTTCCTGAAGAGGTTGGAATACCCATCGGTTCTCCTTTGAGTTCTCTCATTTCGGAGGTCTTTATGTCTAAGTTTGAGCTCGATTTGTTCTCCTCTGGCAGTGCGTATTTAGATCAGATTTATTATTGGCACAGGTATGTCGACGATATGTTGTGTACGTGGACTGGTCCCCGAGAGCTCCTTTTGGAGTTTCTCCAGTATCTAAATAATCAATATCCTTCTATAAAATTTACTTTAGAAATCGGTGGCGCATCTATTAATTACTTGGATTTGACGATCTGTAATAGAGACGGTATCCATGAATTCGCCATATACAGGAAAGATACTGCGACCGATATTACTGTCCACGGAAAATCTTTTTGCCCTGTAGCCCATAAATATGCTGGATTTAACAGCTTAATCCATCGACTGACTAGTATTCCTCTCAATCAGTCAGCCTTCCAAAAAAAGGTATTAACTATAAAGCACTTGGCCAGAGTGAATGAAGTGAACTTAGACATTGACCTTATGATCCAAAGGAAAGTTACTCGAAAATGCCTCGATTCCACCACCTCCCTACCCCGCAATACGGCCCTAAACAGTAGAGAGCGTTGGATAAGGCTTCCGTTCTTGGGGCAGTTTTCATCTCAATTGAGTCGTGTCCTACGCCCCTTCGGATTTCGGCCTGTGTATTACAACCCAACACCATAAAAAGTTTATTGGTTAGGCTAAAAGACCCCATCCAACTGGCCGAGAGGAGTGGTGTGTATAAAGTTGAGTGTAAGGATTGTAACGGAATTTATATTGGCGAGACAGGCCGTCAGTTGAAAATTAGAATCGCTGAACATAGGAAGGCGTGGGAAAAGAAGAATATACGTAGGTGAATCGGCGTTTGCGGACCATCTAATCACTAGCGGCCATAGCATTAAAGAGGGGTCCGAGGTCCTCCTCTACAGAGAAAACGCGTATTCGAAGCGAAAAGCGTTAGAACACATCGAAATAATCCGTCATTTAAATAACGACGACCTTAATGTGCTCAACAGGTACATACCTGATGAGGGGTTGATTGAACTAGTTTACGAGTATGATTCACGTCGTGATGACTCCCTGGTTCAATCCTGATTTCCTCGTATGTTTCTAGTTTACAGCCGGAGTTGGTTCAGTCGCTTTCCAGTCCCCGTTGACAATGATTGTTTAATCGAAAGCGCTCCGGCGTCGTTTAATTTCTGTGGCTAAAATTGTAAATTACTCCGTTTGTATCACTCGCTTGAGTATGACTTCGTCTAGCAGGCTTTTCCTCTTTGCTTTTGCAATCTCCATTAATTGTTCCCAGAGTTTTCTTCTCTTCATGCAATTCTCTACATGTATGACTCCAAATATTCCCTCTCCATCGTGGTGTACTTCGTTACAGTATTTACCACACAGTGACTTGCCATCTGCTTCTTTCTCCCTTGACTTTTTGTGCTCCTTTTTCCTGACCTCAAACTTTCTCCCAGTCTCATCGATGTAGATGCCCTCGCACTGCTCACAACTGAGCTTGTACACTCCGCTCAAGCTTTACCTTGTCTTTTTCTTCCGTCTGGTCATTGCTGATTCTCTTCACCATGGGTACCCACATTTACATCGTAGCCATTGAACGCCTGATTGCCGCTAACTTGTGCTTGGGGTGGTGGTAGGAGTCATTTGGGATGATGGGGTCTGTATGCGTCGGCTTCCTGTAGATTTTGTATTCTATCCTGTTGTTCTCCGGTGTGAGTTTAAGGTCCAAATAGTCGATGGTCTCATTGTCTTTTTCCACAGTGAATTTGATACTCTCATTCATTGCGTTCATTTCCGAAAGGAATAGGTCCATTGCCTGACCACACAATTAGGATACGATCTACATATCTGTCCCAGTGTTTGATCGAGTTTCTGAACTTGCTGCCCTTCAATATCTTGTTTTCCATATCATTCATGAATATCTACGCCAGTATTGGTGACAGCGGTGATCCCCATCGCAAGTAGAACCTGCTATTGAAGCGGTAGTAGTTCTGGCTCAAGATCTCTTCCACTATGTTGGCGTACTTCGGCCCATTGGGGTTCCCATGGTATCTGTTTTTTTTTTAGCAGAGTGAGAAGTTCCTCCTTCGGTATGGTACCAAACATATTTGCCACATCAAAGGATATCAGCTTGTCGTTACTCTTGATTTCCAACTTGTCCAATTGCTCAATCAGCTCTCCGTCGTTTCTGATGCTTCGTCTGGGTGCAAACTGGTAGTTTTCTTTCAGAAAGCAACTAATAAAGTAGAATTGTACATTTAAAAAACTTTTCCAATATTAGTGCTCTACTTACACCTTACTCACTCAATATGAGTTACATTAATTCTCCATTCTATCCACTAACGTTTTTCTGTTTTTACTTTCCTACCTGTACAGCAATGGTGACAATCTATTTGTTCAACGCTTCTTCTCTTGCCCAGCTCTAGGGAATATCCAGGCTTAGCATCCTGTCTCTCCCTTTGTATCATGAACTCCCACTCAAACAATCATGAGAAAATCATTAGCACGATGAACTATCTCCGATCCACCTATTTCTACAACACCATATTTATTGCTCTCAACTGCCCACTACAAGCCCATAACCTTAAAGGTAGTCGCAAGGCTCGTCAATTGAAAAAAAGTCCTTATTAGATTTCGTAAGTAACCGGATCAATCTTTGCTACTTCCTACTCTCGTATCGAATTCTGATAGAAACTGTTCAATAACTTGACTTCGACATCAGTTTGAAGTTTGTACATAAATCGTAACTTACGGAAGAATTTTGAAGTCAATTCGCCGACTAATTAACTAATTTTCTTCGTCAAAAATTATTGCTTTCTGAACAACTTAATTTCAAAACCTACAGTCATCATATGAAGTCAAAAACGATGTGAAAGTAAGAGCAGCCTCATGTTGAACTTTATAATCCAGATTCAAAAAAAGAAGACGCCGGGAGCGTCGAAACGAAGGAAGACCTCAGTGTGAAAGATTGAAACAACTAAGATTCCATTCTACCCTCCGCAATCTTTCTAATACCAAAATCGTCTATCCCGTGAATCAAATTAGATCATGATTCTGTGCACTAAGATCACTAATAAGATCCAAGTTTTCTCAGCTTTCGCTTTAATCACGTTCCGGTGATTTTTTCTAAATATTTTTATCATTATTATCATTTTTTTTTTTCACGTAGAAATACGCTTCAGTCTACGAATATAAAGAACAATGCTTCTCGCAAAATTTTCTCTTTCCTAAAAAAAAAAAAAAAATATGTATATTCGGCTCCGTACTAACGATTGTTTTTTAAACGCGGAAATAAAATTCGTGAGAAAGCACTTTTTTTCTTCACTCTCCGCTCCATTCATAATAATGATTCTTCGATTACAGACGTAGATGGCGGAATAGGTGTGCTTTATTTTCTACGCCAGAATTTCACAGTAATTCTCTTTACTGTACGCAGCGAGGAAGAGAGTGCAATTTTTCCCTCATACTTATTGCCGCTGTCAAAAAATTTCGTGCTCGACATGAATTCTCTATACACACGGTATTTAATTAAGCTTGCATTGTACACGCTCTGAATGCGGCTTTAATGAAAACGCCTTCTTTAAAAAATTTTTTCACATTTTTCTCCTTTTCGCAACACACTCGAAGAAGTCTTTGAAAAGAGACGTTATATACTTTTGTCTGCACATCATTATAGTCTAATTTGTAATTTCTTTTTTTCATTCTTCCCTCCCCCATAGAAGACGATCCTTGTCTAAAGATGAGGCTCGTAGAGTCGTGTATCGTATATTCTTAACGTTCAGAGAAAGTTGAGATGGCGCAAAGCTATTCATCAGCCCGACAAAATATTGAATACGCTAACGGACGAAAATATTTCAAGGAAATACCAACATAATATGACGAACTGGACAATTTTTTTCTCGAATTCGTGAGATAGTTTGATAGGAAACAGATAATTGATTATCGTCAGATTGATGATTTTGAGAATGACGAAGCGATTTCTTCGCCTTCTTTGACAATGAGTCTGCATAAGTTTCTCCTGTTTTCACTTTGCAAAGATGTGGCGAACCATCGGTTTTCCAATATTGGCGCGAACGTTTTCTTCGTTACTTGAGAAGGAGGAGCGTTTTAGATTTTAAATGATTTGAGGAAAGTGTCAGGATTGACGAGAAGCTAAGTTTTGGTTGCAACCGTAAAACTCTACTTCCCCTCTACCATATCTTAGTCCAATCTATCCTAGATTACGGATCACCTAGACCTCGCACCCTCATCACATGTCTCACTTCTAAATACAGTTTAAAATTCCGCCATCCGCATTTGCGAGGACCCTTTTCACACTAGTTCTGCTTTAATTCTAGCTGCCGAGTCAGATTATCCATCTCTGCATTTTTGTCGACTTTACTTAAACTCTTTCTTACACCGTCTCCAAAATAGTCACACGTTCACCTTCTTTCCAAGCTTTTCCCGCTCTCATGCGAGCATTGTAGCCTCCACTCCAGCTTCTCTCAGCCCCAGCCATCAAATTTTACCATCTATCGAAACAACTCTCGTATCCATACAAAATATAATTTCTTATCTGAAAGCTGCAAATTATATCCAGCGCATCTAAAATCAATTCACCATATCAAGCTCATAAGCCGAGTGCAGTGCGGGGAGGGTAGGAGACATGTGTAGAAGGTATTGCAGATTAGAAATATCAGTAAAAGTATTATAATTTTTACAGGGCGCTGGTGTTAATTTTTCCAAGACTTCTTCAGTACTTCAACTACCCCCATCTTTTAGAAGGGTGGTCAACATGACCCCTAGAAGCGCATCCTCTCTGCAAAGTCAGAAAAAAACAATTTTTCTAGTGGTGCACCACCGGCAGAACGAAAGTCTTATGTCTAGTTTTCTCCCGGGCACTGTAACGGAAGAACGCGAAGGTGAAAGGGTTCACAACAGTATTGTATTCGCGTTGTTTCGTTGCAAAGCCCGGGAGAATGTTGGACGCAAAAACTTCCTTCTAGCTTTGAGGCACCACTCAATAAATTTGGGACAAAAATATTGATGTTATTTTTTTGACTTCCGGTTCGTTTCATTATGAAATTTCACATATTTTCTGAAACATGGAGAGAAAGCTACAATTAGATTGGATACACGATTTTACCCATTAGCGAAGTATGTTGGAATAATTTTGGAATTCGAACCCAATATTCGAAAAATTGCCTCCATCTCCATTTCGATACGAACTGAAATTTTCGACTAAACCTCAACTGCGGCTGGAGTTAGGTCTATAGATTCTGGAGATTTTTTTCTCTCGTTTTATACGCAACCTTGGATTGTAATGAAGACGTTAATATTATCGTCGACAGCTTGTAACGCTTTCAAGATGGTCTAGGGTCATCGACTAAACGTCGATAAAATTGATAGCGTAAAAATTAGAATTACGGATAAGTTCATTCTTTTTTTGTTTCTTCATTCAAGATAAAAAACGAATCATCGGAATTGAATCAATTTTCACGCAAATATATTGACGGATTGTTCATCGGATTGTTGATAAGAAATCGCGCGTCAGATAGAAGAAGCACATCAAACGAAAAAAGAAAATTAGGTTTAGGTTTTTTTTTTTTCTCTCGTAAAACATGAAAGAACAGCGCGGCATTGCAGAAGTTCAGAAAGAATTTGCAGGGAGGTTTTGTATGCGAGTCCCCTCCGCTTCCCTTCCTGCTTCTATCGAGTCGAGATGTTTCCGACTCCTCTTTTCGGTACGTAGCCTTGGTCTTGGAATTATTCCCAGTTCCTCGGATAGGTTCGGCGTGGTTAGGCTTTTCAGTCAAAACTTTATCAAATTCCCCTCATTATGTCGCGCCCTCCTCTGTCTTTTGCTATCACCCATCGTCCATCAGAGACTTATTAAGCTAACCAGAGACTTGAAAATATGTCGATGGCGTCATGTAATCGTTTCTAATCCAAAGTTCGAAATTTTACAAAATGTTGACCTGTGAACTGTGATTTCTGAAACACACATCTTATGGGACAGGTTTTCTGCTTTCCCCAATGGACACCATTGATGTACTCAGATTTTTTTCCACGTCTTCTGATGACGTCATACCCTCTGTAAGGTAAGCCATGTTCTCACTTTCTGATCACCAAACGACGTCTTTTTGATACCATCGTAGTACTTTTCGTGTACAGAGATTTCGGTCAAAATCTTTTTCAACTCCCTACACCTGTAGACATGCGTCCGCTCTTATTAATTTACCAATTACTTGAAGGGGAGGGGAGCATTAGTTGCGAACAATTAATTCAAATTATGGAATATGACGTGAGACTATAGAAGCCCGAATCAGAATATTGAACATCATCGAGAATACGTGCCGAACCAATGACCGTCAGATACACAATTATAGGTCAAGTCCCCAAAGTAGGTCAAGGTCATTCCTTGCTTCACTCCTCCCGCCCCCGCTAGAGATAATAGGCTACAATGATCTCTCAGGCTATCATAGACTAACTTATACTGCTCAATTTATTTTCAAGTATGATAATCTAGGCTATATATTGGCTCAAAAGTCTCCGTTTTTCCAGCCCCACCTTCCTTTATCATATTCAATGCTCGGGATTCTTTCAAGTCCCTAAAATAACCATAAGATCGATGTCCACGTTGACCTGGTTTACTCGAGCCAGGTGTTTTATCGTCATGAATCCCTTGTGGAAAACAGCCTGACCCAAAGTGATCTGAGTCAATCGATGGATTAAGCTGTCGAACGTTGCGATCTTACGGGCAACAGGACAGAATTACGATCCGTGGATCGCGGTATCGGTCGAAGTATTTTTCATCAATATCCGAAATTCATGGACGCCGTCTCTATCGAAGATGGTCAAGTCCAAGAAGTTTAGTGAGGAATCACCAACTTCCAATGTAAATTTTATCGAAGGGTACAGGGCTATTAAATATGCAAGGAAACTCTTTAAGGACATTTGAAGGACCAGCCCAGGCATATAAAACGTCGTTAACGTACCTGTAGAAACACCCGGCTCGAGGAGAATGGACCAAGCTTAAATTTGGACATGGATACCTCTAAAAAAATATAACCCAACGGGGATCCTGTAGGGTTCCTCACTTCCTCAGGGAACAACGAAGAATTTACCATCAAATTTACAAAAGTTAAGAGAGACCAACAAACATTCAGAAGATGGAAAAATTCCTCCCATTCCTCATGAGGAGCGCTGGATTTAACGAGCAAGTCACCCATTTGTTGAATAGCGGTGTCCTTGGAGACGTTTGGGAATAAACCTACAACGAATATAAAATTAAACCGGAACCCGAGTTCTTCCTTGAGTAAAGAAAGTCGAACTCAACATGTGATTCAAGCCAGCGATCTAAGAGTGTAGTGAGGGAGTACGTCGGCGCAGATACAAACTAAACAACCGGCCCTTTTTATGCACTTTGGGCAACCCATAAAGCAGGAGAGGCGTGGGATTTGATTCCAAGAGGACTTTTTTTGTCAGAGGACTTTTGATGATAACTTGACTCCATTAATGAGTATTCCAACCTCTTTGACAAAATTCAATTTACAAAAGAGGTTGTTTTCCTTGACCCCACACTGGTTGAGCACGTCATGAGCATTTTCCCTTGATTGGGAATAGACTTTAGCCTACGCGAACTTTCTTTTCGTAATTTAGAAATAATTATTGTGAAATATAAAGAATTAATGTTCTCCTAGTGGTCAAGGTAAATGCAGACACCTAAGAAGCATGGTGGCTACCAGGCTACTCGGAGCAAGCGCTTCATCTACCTCAACCTCTTGACGAGATTGACTAAGCAGGAGTGCGCGGATGATCCACCAACCGCAATGGCTTAGAGGCCATTGGTTTTTGCCCAGAGTGTCCAATTGTTCCGGAAGAGGTTGAGAGTGGCGAGGAGTATGTTGCTATAAAGTTGGCCAATATGGTTGTTTACTGTTGCTATTTCTCACCAAATCACTCCTAATTGGAGTTTGAGGACTTCCTAGACAAGTTGGAAGAAAGCTTGGTGCCACTAGCTTACGCGGCCTACCACAATAGCTTCACTGTCTCGTGTCTGTAACCCTCGGCAACTAGTTGCCTGTAAGCTGGCCGCTCAATGATCTTTTTTGGCATTCCCTCCGGATAATCGGAATGAGGGTTGCTTGGTCATGTCGTTCGACGACGAAATACCTATATCCCAAATGTTCCTTACGGTTGTGGATAATTTTACCACCATATACGCTCTGAGTCTAATGATTTGAGTGCGGCACAAAGTAGAAAACGATGAAATAATAGGTAGTTATACATACAGCGAGATTTGAAATATCATGTGATTTGTCGAAAGACTTCGTCCTCCGAGTACAACAAACGGCGAGTTTATTTTATGTAACCGGGATGACATACTCGGAGTAAGAGTGATGCCGCAGGACTTTGAAATATTTTCGTACTTCTTGGACTTGTAAAATTTTTAATTTTCGATTCTTGGACTTGGAAACCTTTTCAACTGTTGGACTTTAAAATATTTTCAAATGTTGGACTTAGAATTATTTTAGAATTGTGGGATTTCAAAATATTTTCGTAAGTGGACTTGTAAAATTTTTCATTTTCAATTCTTGGACTTAATAATATTTTCACTGTTGGACTCGGAATTACAGTGAAACCTGTCTATAGTGGACTTGTGTATAGTGGAAAACCTGTCACTGTGGAAGGAAATAGCTTGGCCCTTGGGAAAACCTGTCTATTCCAATGTATAATCTGGAAAACCTGTCTCACGTGGAAGTGGAACAAAAATTTGTCTATAGTGGAATTTTTCCGAATGCATTGTGTGTACGGTTCTTATCTGTATTCTTCGCTTCAAATGCATCTTCATTCATGTTCTTCACTGATACAATTCACATTTTCTTCCGTCTACTATGTCTCATCCTAAAGACTTTCAATGATGCAGTTCCGCCAACTTTTTGAAAAAGAAGTTCTTAAACATGAATTTACACATACAACTCAAAGTACTCTGGATAAATTTTTCACTCGTTAAACCACAATTGTTGACTTTTTTATTTAAAAAATGTACTGAAGTACAGTATTATATGAACATACATACAAATACATACAATGCACATATTTTATTTTTTTTTTTCTGCTCTTGTCTAATGTGGAAAACCTGTCACTGGGGAAATTTTTCAGGTGGCCTGAAGAAAATTTAGAACAAATTAAGAACAATCATTCCCAAACATTCCTGACCCCAAAATCCAACTTAGGGGGCTACCATTTCTATAGCCCCCCAAACTTGTTCTTTGTGTAGAAGGAGAAGGGGGTGGGAACAAATTCCAAAACCACGAAGAACATTTAGAACAAATTGAGAACAATCATTTTCAAACATTCCTGACCACAAAATCCAACTGGGGGGCGTTGAAATTGACCTCTGTTGGTGGTCGATATTCAACGATCGTAAAACACAAACTGTTTGACTTTGAATCTACCTGAAATCTACGTCGATTTGAAGTCGTTTTGAAGTCGACTAGTGTACATTAGTCGACTCGAAATAAAAATCGACCTTGAGTCAATATCAATCTATAATGGCGAGAGTCCACGCGATTTTAAACGTAGATGATAAGTCGATAGTACAAAATGGCGGTCGATTTTGAGTAATTGGCGGAACAAAATCGCCTCAAAATAGACCCGCCCTAAGGTCGACTACAAATAGACTGAAAGTCAACTCATTATCGAGATTCTAATGTTGACTAAAAGTCGCAGTCGATTTCAGATCGATTTTGCATCAACTTCTCCAAATTTTTTGTCTACCTAAAATCAACTCCTCTGTTGCATCCATTTCCTGCCGAGTCATAGTTTTCTGGTAATGTGAGCTAGTTGACTTCAAATCTATCTCTGATCGACGTCGAACTGGAGTCGATATTGAGTTGACTTTCATCCACTGATTCGATCTATGCCTTAGATTCTGAGTCATGCCTCTAAAAATCTTCTTATGTCGATGAGTAGTCGAAATTCAGCGCTCGTAAAATACACGCTGGTTGACTTAGAACCGACCTGAAACCGACGTCGACTTGAAGTCGACTAAAGTACTTTAGTAGATAGTTAAAAATCGACTTGAAATCGATGCAAAAGAGCAGTCGATTTTAGGTCGACAGAAAATCGACCCGAAACCGACGTCGATTGCGATTCAACATCAATCTAAATACCTGGAGTCGATAAGTTGATAGTAAAGAGGGCGGTCGACTTTGAGTCGATTTCCAGTCGACATGGGCGGAACTGAATCTACTCAAAATCGACATCGATTTCGAGTTGAGATGGTTCATCGAGCTATTGGACTGGCACAGATGTTCCGCCGACGTTCCGCAAATGTATGACTCAAATGATTGAAGGACTATAGTGGCACTGTGAGTTAGGTGTGAGCTACCACGACCACATCTACTGGAAACGCTTTCATTACGGTATAACATTACGACCAATCATTGCTGAAGTTTGTCAAATAATTTGAAAAAGAGCAATCGAAAAAGATTTTGGCATTTCTTCGTCAGTTTTCTAAATCGTAATGATTTAATAGGAGAGAGTGATTAAAACTCGAAATCTTATCAGTAATCGCAATCCAGCATTATGACCTGCTAAACAATAGGTGCATCTTATCGGCTAATTGCCTGGTATTTCCGAATTGAAAAATCTAAAAATATAACGGACTAATTTCCATGTTAGAAGTATGAGACAGATTTCGCAAGCTATGCTCTTCATATCTCACCATGAAGCTGACCAGAGAAGACGTCCATAAGGCAAAGAATTCTTATTTGTCTCATTGATCACCCTATCGAGGAAGAAATTTGAGACGAAGATATCGCTGGAGATCTTCGAACCCAAGAAATTTTCACTTGTACCCATTCAACCAAGTAAATTTCTCCAGGAAAAAATTTTCGAGTAGTTTCCATGTTCTAGATCGAGTTCAACACCATAATTGGTATGTTGGTCGCGGGGCACAGCTAATTCGACAGAGGTCAAGAAAATTCATAATAAAAATTTACACCCCCGAAATTCGTACATTAGCCAAGAATAGAGAGTCGCGTTGACAGCATAAACACCATCACAATGTGTGATTGTAACACGCTCGACACAGTTATCAAAGTGTCACATCTGTAGCGCACACACACAAAAAAAAGAATCATTTACCTCTGTAGAAGAAGGCGTGACGTTATTTTGTACTCCTCCGCTTTCTCAGCTTCAGAGTAGATCTTCTTAGGTGTCACACCTTTTATGCACACCCAATCTATATTATAGAAGAACTCGACGAGCGCGTATTTTTTCGCGATCTTATATACATTCTAAGTTTCTCCTCGACTTGCTGAATATCATCACGATGAGAAATGGTACATGCGAATGCTGTCAGAATCATTCCGAACTCGTTAACTTCTTCAAGTTGGGACACCTTTACGTATCTTAATGGCGGAAGATGATAGAAAAACTTCGTTATGTGGTACTTTAACGAGTTAATAAAAATAAAAGAAAGTTAATGATCGATGATAAGCAAGAACGGTAGCATTATCTGATACAGAAGAGCGGCCGTTGCCATTGTTGCTGTTATTTTGTCAGTTTTTTTTTGACGGAGAATGCCGAGAGAATAACTAGACTAAAAGTTCGCCGAATAGTCTACGATATGGTATAATGGTAATATAATTTTCTTACGGAGGCAAACCAGTAGGTTTCTTTTTATTGCTTACGGTCCGTATAGTCAGGAAGTATGGATAGTCGTGCGTCCGCGCAAAATGATGGCCTCTCGACCCGACCCTCGTATAGCTAATTTTTTCTCACTCTTCGACTCTCACGACCATTGATTTCCCCGCACTCGGGAAGATATCATTCTCTAGTTATGCATATAAATCCTAATATTGGAAATTCTTCTTCAGCCGAGATAAAATACGAGAGATAACGCTACGTACATTCTATAAGTAATCGGTATCTACTAGAAAGTACTGATATTCGAATTTTATGAATTGGAGTACTGCAGACAATCTCAGTAGATATAGACGTGACAAAGAATACAAACAGTTTATATACTGGGGGTACAGCGGCGGCTCATTCTCGTATTTCATCTCGTGGAGTATTATTTTTAAATGTCAGTCATACCTGTTCATTCATATACATATACGCGCATACCGGTACCGGAAATTTATACGTGAAAAATATGCTACCACGGTAGATAAACAAGTCTTAAAAATATCATCGCGCGGCCAATTAATTAAATATAACCCCGTCAAAAATGAAAAATATCGAAGTTGGTTAACGAATATAACAGAGTTATGCGTTCGGGCCGCCAGCGAGCTCGTCAACAATCCCACGTTTCATTTTATTTTTTCCTATGTAGAGTGAGTCGAGTAGGAAAATTTTGAACGCTTTAATTCTCTTTTGGGGCTCGAAGAAAATACGGAAACTCACTCAAATTTTTTAGGCTGTACAGAGCAATTTTTATTGTAAGAAAATAACATTTCTTACGAAAGAAGAGAAAGATCATCGTTATTTTCAAGTACTACCGAAGGGGTCACGGCAATATGGACTTTAGCTTCTATGCAAATCCGAGAATTCTAACGCAAAGGTTATAAGTAGATGTGTAGAGAAAATGCCCTCGGCTTTCTCTTTGGACCAGGAAGAGATAAGTTGAGTGAAGTGCGTCGTTTCTGTGCATATTTTTTTGAAAATGAAACGGATCAACATTCTTCTCAATACAATTGACGGCTGCTGCATCCACCTCCTCAGTACCTAGGAGGTATACAGGGTGCGCCAAAAAGATGTTAACAGTTAAATGGGAGTTTGCGCTAAATCAGTTCTAGCGTAAAAACGCGAAACGTTAGGTGTATACTTCCAATGTACAAAATTTGTATCTCAATTTTATCTTTGATTTGAGCCATATCCGAAGTTTCTACGACTTTTCTGAGCTGAGTTATGGACCAAAATGTGCCGAAAATTCACCAAATCGCCAGGGTTCCCAAAATAGAGCTTGAAAATTCATTAAATTAAAGTATTGAACTGAATTTCGAACAATTTTAAATAATTAGATTATTCTTCCTGAACTGAAATTTTACGGGGAGAACAAAAAAAAAAGTCACAAAATGCTGCAAAGCACACAAATGGGTCATTGGGCCCAAAAAAGGTCCAAATTTCCCCAAAATGAAAAATCGCGTCATCTTCAAAATTATGAACAATTCTCTAGTGCAATTTAGCGCTGGGTCAGAAAAAATCATCCAGAAGACCAGAACAAGCTTCGAAATGGATGTACGGCCCAAAGAGGGTCAAAATTCCCCCAAAATGAAAAATCGCGTCATCTTCAAAATTTTGTACAATTCTCTAGTGCCATTTAGCGCTGGGTCTGGAAAAATCATCGAGAAGACCAGAAGAAGCTTCGAAATGGATGTGCGGCCCAAAGAGGGTCAAAATTCCCCCGAAAGAAAAAATCGCGTCATCTTCAAAATTTTGTACAATTCTCTAGTGCAATTTAGCGCTAGGTCTGGAAAAATCATCCAGAAGACCAGAAGAAGCTTCGAAATGGATGTGCGGACCAGAGAGGGTCAAAATTCCCCCGAAAGAAAAAATCGCGTCATCTTCAAAATTTTGTACAATTCTCTAGTGCAATTTAGCGCTAGGTCTGGAAAAATCATCCAGAAGACCAGAAGAAGCTTCGAAATGGATGTGCGGACCAAAGAGAGTCAAAATTCCCCCGAAAGAAAAAATCGGGTCATCTTCAAAATTTTGTACAAATCTCTCTAGTGCCATTTAGCGCTGGGTCTGGAAAAATCATCCAAAAGACCAGAAGAAGCTTCGAAATGGATGTGCGGCCCAAAGAGGGTCAACATTCCCCCGAATGGAAAAATCGCGTCATCTTTAAAATTTTGTACAATTCTCTGGTGCAATTTAGCGCTGGGTCTGACAAAATCACCCGAAAGACCCGACGAAGCTTCGAAATGGATGTGCGGCCCAAAGAGGGTCAACATTCCCCCGAATGGAAAAATCGCGTCATCTTTAAAATTTTGTACAATTCTCTGGTGCAATTTAGCGCTGGGTCTGACAAAATCACCCGAAAGACCCGACGACGCTTCGAAATAAATGTATGGCCCCAATAAAGGACAAAATTCGCCCAAATGAAAAAATTGTGTGAGCCTCGAGAATGTGTACAATTTACTAGCGAAATTTTGCGCGGTCGAAGTTCGGCGGAAGTCTCGTGTTTGATCAATGTAATGCCTAATTTTCGCCATTTCATGCAAAGGATGGACAGATACCTTCAATGCTCATTATTCGTCATGAGCTCGCGGTGTGAGAACAGTCATACTCCCGCCGTGTTTGATACAAACCGGGGAATTCAAAAAAATCCTCCCGGTTTCACGCGAAAGAGGGAATGATAGCTCGAAGCTCATTGTTCGTCATGAGCTCGCGGTAAGGGATCCGTCATGCCCTCGTGTTCGATACAAGCAGGGAATCCGCGAATATCTTCTTGGTTTCACGCAAAGTAGGGAATGATAGTTCGACACTCATCTGTCGTCATGAGGTTGCGGTGAGTTAACGTCGGTGCCCTGTTTGATAGAGGCAGGTAAATCCGCGAAAAATCTTGTGGTTTCGCGCAGAGGATGAGCTTTTTTGCTATTTTCTATGTAGACATAAAATGGTGAGGGAAGGTGTTTTTCTCTTATTTTCCTGTTACCAGTTATGTATTTTTCGTTTTTACATCTTCAACTAATCTCAATTTTTATTTTTTACGTGGTTATCCAGTCTTAAGAAGGTTTTTTTTTTCTCTTTTATTTTCCTGTTACCAGTTACCCATGTAAGTATGTGAATCTACTGTATCTTTTGTTTTTACATGTGTAAGTTATTCTCAATTTTTTTTTTTTAAGTGGTTATCCAGTATTGAGAAGGTTTTTTTTTCTCCATTTTATTGGGACCATTCTATGTGTTCATTCAAAATATGTGAGTCAATATATTTTTTTTTCCCCCCAAGAGTATGTCTTGATCTGCAAAGGTAGTCTTTAATTTATTTTGTTACCATCAATTTGAGTCTGTTGAATAATAATTTCATTTTTTTTTCAATGTGTTTTCCGTGAACTCAGAAAGTATTACAAAATTAATTTTTTCTTCCCCCACCATTTCATGTCCACATAGAAAATAGCAAAGAAGCAAATATTCTGCTTGTGTTGGGCAGAAGGGGAAAAATTTAAAGGAAGCTACTCTTTCGGAACAGGCAGATTAATTACGTAGTTGGCGATGGAAGGCGTATTTATGTTCGGTAATGTATTCGTGAAAAATTGGGAAAAGAGACGCGTCTGATTGATGCGAGAGAGTGCACGAAAATCTTCTTCCACTAATTGAGCGTCCAATCAAAGCTCATTCTCCGCGCGAAAGCACAAGATGTTTCGCGGATTTACCTGCCTCTATCAAACAGGGCTCCGACGTTCTCTCACCGCAACCTCACCCAAGCTCATAACGGAAGACAAGTTCAAGGTATCATTCCCCCCTTTGCGTAACACCGAGAGGATTTTTGTGAACTCGTTCGCCTGTATCAAAACACGGGGGAATGGCGGGTCTCTTTCCACAAGCTCATGACAAACGATGAGCTTTGAGCTATCATTCCCCCTTTTGCGCGACACAAGGAGGATTTTTGTGTATTTTCCTGTCTCTATCAAACACGGGGGTCGGGCGGATCTCTCACCGCGAGCTCATGACATAAGATGAGCTTCCAGGTATCATTCCCTCGTTTGCATGAAATGGCGAAAATTTCTGCTCGTTAGTAGGCGTTGCGCTGATCAAACACGAGACTTCCGCCGAACTGTAAGCGCGCAAAATTTCGCAAGAAAATCGTACACATTTTCGTGGCCCTCGCAGTATTTTCATTCGGGGGCATTTTGACCCTCTTTGGGCCGCACATCCATTTTGAAGCTTCGTCGGGTCTTTCGGGTGATTTTTTCAGACCTAGCGCTAAATGGCACTAGAGAATTGTACAAAATTTTGAAGATGACGCGATTTTTTCATTCGGGGGAATTTTGACCCTCTTTGGGCCGCACATCCATTTCGAAGCTTCTTCTGGTCTTCTGGATGATTTTTCCAGACCCAGCGCTAAATGGCACTAGAGAATTGTACAAAATTTTGAAGATGACGCGATTTTTTCATTCGGGGGAATTTTGACCCTCTTTGGGCCACACATCCATTTCGAAGCTTCGTCGGGTCTTTCGGGTGATTTTTTCAGACCCGGCGCTAAATGGCACTAGAGAATTGTACAAATTTTTGAAGATGACGCGATTTTTTCATTTTGGGGAAATTTTGACCTTTTTTTAGCCTTTTGACCCATTACGGTGCTTCTCAGAAATGTTGACCTTTTTTGGAGGGGAGCTCAACACTAAATTCCACAGGAGATTCGGTAGAAAATAATGAAAAACACGATTCTCCACATCGCCATCATTAATTCTTTGATATTTAACAATTTTGGGAACCCCTGCATCAAATTCTTGGCACATTTTGGTCCATAACTCGTCTCAGAAAAGGCGTAGAATCTTCGGGTGTGGCGCAAATCAAAGATGAAATTGAGATACAAATTTTGTACATTTGAAGTATACACCTAACGTTTTGCGTTTTTGCGCTATGACAGATTTTGCCCAAATTCCCATTTAACTGTTAACATCTTTTTGGCGCACCCTGTATACCATCCTCTTCTACTATTGGTAGCGTTGCCATTGGGGGTGCCTGTTGCGGGAACAAGCCGTCAATGATTCACCCTACAACATCCGGCTCCATTCGGCTCATTCCTTTAGCTTCTTCAGCACTTTTTTGCAAGGCTTGTCTCCACCATTTGGCACAGCTGCAACACTTTTGCTGTCTTTTATGGCTTTCTTCAGCTTCTTACGAGCCAGCTGGTATTCAGGTGCGACCGCACGCGCCTCTTCACTGCTGTACCACGCTGACGGTTGCACTGTTATTGGGCCACCAGTAAACGGCTCTCCTCTTCCTTGGCGGACCTTGTCTGGTCTGATGACAATATGCTCTCTGCTGCCATCCCTGCATTTTCTTCTTTTGTTGTCCTTGATCCCATGTGAGCACAAAATAGCTAACTTTCTGATGATCACTATTCAGCTCACCAGCTTTTGTGGAGCAGCGACCTCAATTTCCTGGTGAATGGAAAAGTTGATGTACTGATAGTCGCTCCGGGAAAACATATGGTCCAGTACCGCCCAGCGTTCTATTCATCGAGCTAGGCAATCTGAGGCACATGATAATGGACCTATAACCAGGTAGGATTGTTGCCGACGCTCATTTGCAAGCAATCCCCTCCCCCAAGGTATATCCACGGCGATCAGTTTAGCCAGAATGCCATTCTTCTGACCAGCCGACGATGAATTCCTCACCTCGCTGTCTGTACAAGCTTTCGGTGCCACTAGCGTACGCGGCCTACCACAATTGGTTTACTGTCTCATATCTGTAACCCTCGGCAACCAGTTGCCTGTAAGCTGGCCACTCATCGGAATGGATTAACGAATACCGGTTCACTGGAAGGAAGAAGTACAACCGAGGTCGTTTACTGGGTGGTGACGCGAAGGCTGCTTCTGAAGACAAAGATGCTGTCATCCAGAATAGCCGAAATCATGGTGCCAGAGTAGATGGCCCATGGGTGTTTGGTTTAGTTACGTTGCAAGCTACTACACGAAGCACAAAAGAAAGGAGCGAGAAGGTACAAACTTGCACAGATAAAAACTCTATTTTACGCTGACCGCGCGGGCCGCGGTCAGCGTAAAATAGAGTTTTTATCTGTGCAAGTTTGTACCTTCTCTTTCCTTATCTGAGTAAGACTAGATGATTGAAAACATGGACAGTTCGCGACGAGCAATATCGACTACGTCCCAGATCGACTCATCACTCGAGGTCTGCCCAATTTCGACTGCAAATCGACCCGAAATTATCAAAACTAGACTTAAAAACGTTCTTCAGTTCATTGTTGATGCCAAAATTGAATCGTATCCTGGTATTAGATTTTAATGTCAATTGAAAAGCGACGTCAATTTTGGATTTACTTGATATTGTGTTAATATTGAATGAACAATCTGGAACGGTTTCACTATTGAGGCTCAAAATGAGAGCAATGGTACCGATGGAAATCTCGAGGATGCGCCATTTCTTGAAAAATGGATGTGCCATGTACAGTATTTGAATTCGACTCCGGAGCCGTTGTAACCAAGAACAGAGTCTGCCACAAATGGTATCCCTCCCCTTGGCAACAATGATTGAAATGAATTTTGGTTGTCAAAATGAATTATACTTAAGCTTCAAAATGATCGCCTTCCGACCATCGCCACTTTGGTTGAACGTAATTGAATGTGACTCTCAAAGGACTTTATCTGCGCGCATTCAGCATGTGAAAGGCAAGGTCACCACGGCAGGATGATGACTGATGAGTCACGGGAGGAGGGGGAGGGCGTTTGATTGAAAATCGACGACAGATAGACGTGATAAATTAGTCAGAATATTTTTAGAGTCAAAAAGTATCGACGAACGTTATTGGAAAGTTCAAATTAAGGATTCCGATATAAATCTGAGGTCAATTGATACTCGAGCAGTTTATATTTTTAGAGCACCAGATATGATATCAATTCGAAATCGATCAGCGATTGATTCCATATCCATCGAGACTTTAGTTAGAGGGATCGACTTAGAATCGGCACAAAATCAGCTCGAAAAATCTGATGACGTCATGTGGACTGCAGTCGGCGTACTGCTAATTTCAAGTAGAAGTTGAGGACTCCGATATCAATCTGAGGTCGACCTGCTCACATTCTTAGAGCTGCAACAAATCGACTTTTAATCAACACAATAAAGCAGTTGACTTGAGGTCAATCAAAGATTTGGAGAGATTGACTCGAGATCAGAGTTGAACTTAGGTTGACGTAATTCGACCCCTTTTAAAGCAGTATTTACGTCACCACGCAGTCGATTTTAATAATATATCGACTTTCGACTATGATTGGAAGAGAAGTCAATTTTTAGTTAAGGTTGGGTCGATTTTCGGTAGCCACTCTATGTGACTTCGAATCGACCGTCCATCGAACAACGGTCGACTCCAAAGTTTCAATTTAGGAATTGAAAATTTTTTTAGTAAGACACTATATCTTTGGGTTTGACGAAGCCGAAAAATGTATCATCAATAGAGTTGTAGCGAATGGACGCTGTTCCATCTTTTTTGAATCGAGTTTTATCAAGTCCACTTCTTTTATAGAGCTTTGCTTTTTTCCTGAATCCTTCGAACTCCTTTTTCATTCCTTGTGTTGAGATTTTCCCAAGTCCCCCTTTTCTGATGCTTAAAACATCAAATTTGTACAAGTTTCTCAATCAGGTCAGCCATTTCCTCCTCTGCTCTTCAGTCGGAATTTTTCCAAGCTCTTTCTATGCTGTCTCTCCGTCTTCCAGGTTGCTCATATTTCCTTAACGTTCTCAGGACGAAATCTAGATGATGTCACGCCTCATGGTTTCAGAACTTGGGCCTAAAATTTTTTCAAGTCTGTGAGTCATGCTAGGTTAGTTTTTTGGACGGATGGGGATGAGGAAATTTCCCGAAATAATCGTGAGCACCCCCCCCCCCCCCAAAAAAAAAAAAAAACTTTCAATTAGCAAATTTTAAATCCTCTTCCCTAGGATCACCTTTGTTACGTATTGGTCATTAATTAATTTCCTCATTACCTATCTTCAATCTGTGGGCACTTCTTTTTTGCGCTTAGCGTTTCCCTCCTGCGTTAATAGATTTTTTAAGAGTTTATTTTTCAAAGAAGAAATGGATTCTTCCTTAGGACAGCGGATCGCAATTAGTACAAAATGGTCAGGAACCACCACTTCTCCTCATCATTACGTATTCTAATAAAATGTAGAATATCGCAAAATTTTCCCGAATTAAATATGAATGTGATAAATTAATTATTTGAAAGAGACACAGTTTACTCTCAGGCTCTAAAATGAGGAAACGAGTTTATATGATGACGTAATTGGAACAATATTTTTATTCTTTAATTCTTTCTGATTCCGTAGACTTATGCACAGAATTGATAGCAGAGAGAGAAGGGTGAAGATGCTATGATTGGAACGTGAGACATCCGATTTATGCACATCACAAAGAATGGAGTAGAGTAGAGGAAAAGAGAGCGAGAAAGATTCTACACAAGATCTTTGATCGTGAGGCTACGGAGAGGAGTGGACCATTTTTCAAAAAGGAGAAAGTTCACAGTTATACATAGGTATAATCCTTGGTGGTGAGGCATTCTGAGCAGTGAAATTTGATGACACTTGTATCATCATATTTCGCATGAGTAGCCAGTGAAGATAGGTTAGTTGTTGACATGTTCCATGTCTTTTCTCTCGCCGGACCCCGATTTTGAAACTCGCGAGTACCCCCCCCCCCCCCCCCCCCCGTCAAGAGAAATCTCTACCCTGTGGGTGATTCAGAAATTCGCGAGTGCACCCCGCGTAATAATAATAAATAATTAATTAATTAATTAATTAATTAATTAATTAATAATTCAATAATTCAATAATTAAATAAATAAATAATTAAATAATTAAATGAATAAATAATTAAATAATTAAATAAATAAATAATTAAATAATTAATATAATTAATAATTGGAAAATCTCTACCTTGGGTGATTCAGAAATTCGCGAGTACACCTCGCGTAATAATAATAAATAATTAATTAATTAATTAATAATTAAATAATTAAATAATAAAATAATTAAATAAATAAATAATTAAATAATTAATATAATTAATAATTAGAAAATTTTGACATGTTCCATGTCTTTTCTCTCGCCGGACCCCGATTTTGAAACTCGCGAGTACACCCCCCCCCCTCCCCCCGTCAATAGAAATCTCTACCCCGTGGGTGATTAAGAAATTCGCGAGTACACCCCGCGTAATAATAACAAATAATTAATTAATTAATTAATTAATTAATTAATAATTCAATAATTCAATAATTCAATAATTAAATAATTCAATAAATAAATAATTAAATAATTAATATAATTAATAATTGGAAAATCTCTACCCCTTGGGTGATTCAGAAATTCGCGAGTACACCTCGCGTAATAATAATAAATAATTAATTAATTAATTAATAATTAAATAATTAAATAATAAAATAATTAAATAATTAATATAATTAATAATTAGAAAATTTTGACATGTTCCATGTCTTTTCTCTCGCCGGACCCCGATTTTGAAACTCGCGAGTACACCCCCCCCCCCCCCCCCCCCTCCCCCCGTCAAGAGAAATCTCTACCCCGTGGGTGATTCAGAAATTCGCGAGTACATCCCGCGTAATAATAATAAATAATTAATTAATTAATTAATTAATTAATTAATAATTAAATAATTATATAAATAAATAATTAAATAATTAAATAAATAAAATAATTAAATAATAAAATAATAAAATAATAAAATAATTAAATAATTAAATAAATAAATAATTAAATAATTTATATAATTAATAATTAGAGGGGTCCCTTAGACTTGAATTGTCTCACACCATTCCAATACAACAGCGAGACAGTGGGCGAACGAGCGGAGCGAGTTCGCGCTACCTCAAATTTCTCATAGAAGACTTATACGACGCCAAGATAGGTAAAGTTTTCCAAGTCCCCTACACTTGAATTGTCTCATACCATTCCAATACAACAGCGAGACAGGGGGCGAACGAGCGGAGCGAGTTCGCGCTACCTCATATTTCTCAAAAAAGACTTGAATTTTCTCATACCATTCCAATACAACAGCGAGATCGCTCGTTCGCGCCACCGAAAGTTGATACCTCAAAATATAGAACACCCATAATTACCTCAAAATATTTCTCATACAAGACTTATACGACGCCAAGATAGGTAAAGGGGTAAACGAATAATATCTCATGAACACTTGACCTAGTACAACAATTAATAATAAATAAATAAATAAATAAATAAATAAATAAATAATATTCAATAATTAAATAATTAAATAATTGAATAATTAAATAAGTAAATAAATAAAGGCTGGATAGTCGAAATTTTTCCAAGTCCCCTAGACTTGAAATGTCACATACCATTCCAATACAACAGCGAGACGGGGGGCGAACGAGCGGAGCGAGTTCGCGCTACCTCGTATTTCTCATAGAAGACTTATACGACGCCAAGATAGGTAAAGGGGTAAACGAATAATATCTCACGAACACTTGACCTGGTAGAAGCCTAGACTGAAATATTCCATGATGACTGATAAAATATAAAAGACATGGAACATGATTTTCATTTATTTGGCTATGCCAGAAAATTTAATAATACTACAAAAGTTACATTTTGAGAATTTTTTCTTTACATTCTTTATGGTGTTCTTTTTTCTCATTGATCGCACCTTATTAGTTTTGAGTCATCAAATTGTTTTACGAAATGACATCTTGTACATTTCTGAATTTAAATTAGGTACTTTTTTCTCGTCTTATTTTGTTCATTGTCGCTACTATTTCCTTCTTTGTTTTCGTCTATTTCTCGTTACCTTTGTCCTCTTCCTTTCTTAGACTATGTTCGTATCATCACTCATTATCACTTCCCCATTGTGCAATTTTGCTTTATTCGTAATTTATATAATATGTTCCCTTTTTTTATTAAAAGTCTTTTACTTGCTTTGTTGCAGGAAAATCATGCGGAAAAGACAGTCCCGAAAAACAAAAAGACAACGACGATCTGCTGTGGTCCAATGTAGAAGCGCAAGCAGCTTTCTTAAGCCCCAATATTTGGGACAACAAAAGTTTACCATACGATACAGATTTGAAGGTAAGCTATGTAAAACTAATACTTAAACGTATAATATAATATTTTATATTCTTCTACTGCTGGAATAATCCTGCGCATATACTACAAAGCGTACGCAATTTCTCCATACGTGACAATGATTAAACGTATAACCTGTACGTATTTTAGATCAATTTTTAGCGACCTTCTAACTGGTTCTGAGTACAAAATACGCATACACTACTACGATCAAGGTTAATGTCATTCGTCGATACATCAATAATATCCTGTACGAGTTTGAGTGAATGATTACACATGATAACTTATACTGTTTTATTGTAGACTTTTTTCTTTTTTTTTTTATACGGGTAAAAGTAACGCATCAATTTTTTCGTCCGAAAAATGACCTTTTCGTGAGTTGATTTTAAATCGTTTCCTCCGCGAAAAGACTAATATTGATACGTTCGATTTGCATTTTTCACGGAAATATTTTTCGACGAATTTATTTTCCATAGAAGAGTCGAAAGGGCAGCGCTTCATTCCCATGGCAAGGGAATTGAAGATCGGTCTGTCAAATCTTCTCGGATCGTTCTACTATTTTTTTCTACCCGTCTTCCTTCGTTATCTATGGATAATACAGTAAAACCTCTGATTAGCGGACAGTCGCGTTCAACTGAAATTTTTACGGTTTAGAAATGTCCGGTATTCAGAGGAGACGGAAAAAAAAAAAAATTGTATTTATGATGGAGGTTGTATTAAATGAAGTGAAAAAATAGAAAGATTTTTTCCGTAGTTAAATGTTTTGTTAATCAATGAAGTCTAATTTGGCTTTTCCATCGCTCAAATGAAACACAAAAATATTATTTAATAAATGTAGAAAAATTAAAAAATAATACTTTTTTTATCATTATTTTTCAACTTTTCTGTACTTTTTTACAATATTTTTGTGTTTTATTTGAGTGGTGGAAAGTTTATTAAAAATGAGATATTCATAATTTCAAAATCATTGATTTCTTAAAATTTTGATATTTAAGATAGTATAATTTTTATTTCTTTATCAGACGATAATAAATTAATAGAAATATTTCTAATAATAATAATTATAATAATTGGAATAACAGTTCAAATAATTTCTAATATTAATTTTGTGAAATTAAAAATTTTTATAAAATCTTAATACAAAAAGAAATTAAAATAATTAATATCTAATATTATTTAAAAAAATTAATTTATTAATTTATATAATTAAAAAAATATATGTATTAATTTGTGAAGCCAAATTAAACTTTATTGATTAAATAAAGTCAATGGGAGAATTTCATAGATTGTGAACCGCACACCAAATAGAATAAGTTGATTGAACTGCATTCTAATTTACTCATTTGACTCGGAAAATTGAGCATGAAAACGGGAAAAAGTGTCCAAAAGTCTGGAAAAAATGTCCGATATCTCGACGTTTTGCCATAAAAGTGTCTGTCATTTAGAGGTGTCCACTAAAGGAGGTTTTTCAGAAGTCTCTAGAGACCGATTTTGAGCAACTTCAGCAATTGTGATACTTCTTACCCTCCATGATGTGGAGGATAGAATCAACTAACAGAGATCACTTTGGAAATATTTCATTTCTCTTTATCAGTTCTTAGATCAGAACAAAACTTTAGTGTTGTTCCTGTGAGGTCATTGGAAATAGAAAAAGTAGATGACGACAACTCACGAAACTTAAAAAGAAGGTTCAAACTAGCCCAACTCTATCATTATAGACTTTCAGGCGAGCAAACACCTTCAGTTTGTTCAACAGGGGATTGGCTAGAGACCGAATTTCTCGGCACTAAAAAATCAAAATACGGCACTAAATAAGGCATTTTTGGCTTCATTCGGCAAAAACGTTTGAAAATGAGAAAATTGAGTCACGAAAATTAAAAAATAAAATTTGTCCTATTCTACAGAAACTTCTTAAGAAGGTGCTTCTCAAGGTTACTTCGAGTGAAGTTGTGTCGACGATCATTGAGGACATATTTATAATCCGAGAACGACTTCTCAACGTCGACAGACACTATTGGGGCATACGCGTACGAACTCATGACAAGACGATCCCTAGGAACAGATGCATCCATGATTTTGTCGGTCATTGCAGCATCAATTGCCCCTCATGAATTCCAGGCCGGGATTCCTTCTGAACACATCTTCAGTCTCGTTTTTAAGGATTTTACCTCGAGCACCTGGAATCATGCTCCTTTTTTGACGAATGTCGTCGATCTTGATTTGAGCATGTAGAGTCAAACCTCTTTTCTCCGAATTTTGAATAGCGTCAGGTAGGTTCGCCAAATCCGGATTATCGAGGTTCTTTTGTAGACTGCTTCCCGATTTGGCGTTGTGTACGCATAGATGAAGTATTCTTTTCTAAAATGGCAAATTCGGCATTTTTCGGCGTTTACTCCCCCCATTTCGGCATTTTTCGGCAAAATAAAATTTTTTTCTGTGCCCCTACTACCAGAAAACGTACTTCTATTTCATTTTTACTCATCTGCCTTCACAGGAGCACATTCGGCAAATGCCGAGGAATCCGGTCTCTAGTGATGCCCACTCCTCTGCCTGAGTGATTTATTGGCCGATGAAGAGATCAAACTAGCTGGCGAGACCGTCCCCGTCCATTTCTCCTAATTAGTCACTCTCAAGGTCATGATCATTGTATTAATATTATATGTATACTAGATTACATCTTGACGGGCTATGCTACGCCCTGCTTCCCCCCTCAGGCCCTCAGCCTAGCATACATGTATATGAGAGCCTAGTTTCACGGAGTTACGGGTTAGGTTCAGATTTTCCAATTTAGGGTCAAAGTTCCCTAAATCTCACAATTATAGTCGTAAAGACGGACTTGAAAAAATATTTTCGATGAATTGAGGGTGCGGTTCCAGTACAGAGTAAAGATATGGAACAAGACAACCATCCCTTTTTTTTTTTAGAGAAGAAGCGGATCTCTTTCAAAATCGTGGTCAATTCTTTTTTTTCTTTTTTTTTTTTTGTCGTTGCTTTATCTTGAATTGGAATTATGGATTTGGTACTGACAAAATTTTCAGATTTAACTAGAAGTTAAGGTAGTTTAAAAATTTCGTGCTTGGAGCCTTTAGTGGGAGGGTCGAAGGATTGGTGGCTAGGAAACAACTTTGAAGTGAGAGAGAAAGAAAAAGCTCAACAAAGAAACTGGAGTTTGCAGAAGTTTTGTCTGTCAACGTAATGAAAAATTGTCTTCACATACTTTTTCTTATGTTGACTTTCGAGTACATTACTGTCGATGACGTCATCAAACTTAATTTTTTGATGTCCATCGAAGTGAAGTTCAGGTTACCCTTATTTTTTGATTTTCTCATCTCTTGAAATTTAATCCCTAGAAAAGTTTGAGAATACTTCAGAAGTAAGTTGAGGTTGTACAGTTGTAGAAAAGAGAACAAAATTTGGTAAAACTTCCAATAAAGATCCTTACCTCTTGGCGTCTTACCGACCTATCGCACTGATTTATGTCCTTGGAAAAACTGTACCAAAAATACATCCTTGTTTATTAAATCAAATTACATCCCCTCCCCGTATCAATGTGGCTTTTGCAAAGGTCGTAACGCCCTCTAAGCTATACCTAATTGAAACTTGCAAGCCCTCCGCTCAAACGCAAAACCAATCCATTCTCTTTAATCTCCAGGAAGCGTTTCCCTGTGTCTGGCGTCACTACATTTTCCAATTATAGGGTATTGGCCTTCGATGCAATTCACCCAAACTCTTCCAACCGCTCTCCATCACAGGTCTCCATCTGTCCAATCGCTTCAAGTGACTCGACAAACAGTTTCAGCTTTCTCCCTACCAAACGTCTCTTTGCGGGTAACTGCAGTATCTCCCTACTGCCTCCAATCCCCAACGAGCCGTGCCCTACACGAATTAAATTTCCACAAAATCTTCGTGTGATCATGTGACCGTAGATTTCGATTTTCACATGAGACACTAGTCATGGTAGTGTTACAAAAACACTGCTCCTGCAAAACTTTACAATCACCATCCACTCTTTTACCAAGATCCTTAGTCTCACCTTCGACTCCAAAACCTCATAAACGCCACGAAATCAAAATCTTGAAGCAAAATGCCTGAATTCTCGGACTTCTCCGATACCTGTCGGCTATCACAGCGCGATATGGGATGTAACCGCAAACTCCTCCTCCAACTCGAACTTGATTCGGTTCTCCAATTTACCCTCACTCGAACAAAACAACCTTAAAATTGCTGGATGCGATCCAATCTTCCGCGATTTGACTGAACTTTGGCGCACTATACCTCAACCCCTCACTAAGCCTATCATTTTCTCCATTATCGCGTTTTTTCACGCAATTCTAACTTTCTGGTCTTGACAGCCCAATTGAACACCCAAATCTTCCGATCTTTTCGCATGCTTCGAGCCCTCGTAATGCACTCCTTCTGTCGCTTCAATCCCATCTAGGCATTCGTCTCATACTTGGACTCTCACTTCCTATTTTTCTTACCCATTCCTTCTGTCCTTGCGACATTGTCTTGATCTTCCTGAAATTCCAAGAAAGCTCACTTCAAATGCAAACGTATTCCCTCCTTCTTTTTCTGCTACACGGACGCGTTCGAATCAAGACCCCAGAACCGGATATGCAGTCTCTCTTAAGGGTAACATCTCGTCTTTCGTCCGTATCTCCCCGAACCTACCATTATGTTCACCTACCTTCCTCTTTTCTTACTCGATTCTCTTCTCCTCGCGAATTCCTTGTATCATCTGAGTCGTCTCTCAGAAACCTATCAATTCTATCTCCCTATGAATTCTCAAGTTCTTCCTCATCGACCTTAAGGAACATGACACAATGGACCTATGATCTCGAATTCTATCACTGCTTCGTTATCCTCTACTCCTGTTATGATCTCTGGTCCTCCTTATCCTCCAATAAGTTTGGACTCTAGAAACCTCCAATTCCTTGGTCTGTTTCAAACCGTCCTTCCTGACGAGAAGAAGTCATCCTTACCCGTTTCGGCGTAGGCCACACCAGTGCTATCTACTCTTTCACACCTCTCACTCCCTTCGTGTCTATACTGCTGCCATTCTGACTACCTATCCGTCCAACACATCTTCTCTTGCTCAGCTCTTGAAGTCATCCGGCTTCACCATTTTCCATTTTGTCCCTTCCTACCTCTCAAGCAATCATGACTTATGAAAAAATTCTTAGCCCGATGAACTACGATCTTCTACCATATTATCTAATTCATTTTTATCCCTATTGTCCCCGGTTCTAAGGCGCTTTGACGCAAGACCAAAGAAAAAAGAAGTGGGTGAACTTTAGAGAGGGAGAGAGGCTTGGCTTCGTGGTGGAATCTCATAGCCGAAAGCTGTAATAAGCGATGAAAACTAGTAGACAGAACTTGCAAATTGTTCGATACTGAATTCATACACATTTTTCAAAATAACGGAAAGAGTGAAACCTCGGAAAGATCGAGATTTGCGAACAGTTCTGACAACCCACCTGTCAATATTCAGTTGATGAGACCCCAATCTCATCCTTTCCTCTCTCTTTCTAATCGATAATGATCAAGCGAGCTTAAGTAAAATCTCAGTTGTCCATCATACGTTTCATAAAGTTTTTTGTAAGCTGCAATCTAAAATCATCTTGTGGGCAGGTCAAAGTCCAAGTAAGTCGTTCTCCTTAGGCTAGGTTCGTGAATTTCGGCTCGGTAATCAAAGAATCGGAAGATTTTCGATATGTCACCTCTATAATACAGAAGTGTGTTGTAAGGTATATTTAAAATGTTGTTAAATCTAATGCACAATCTTTCACATTCCAAGTTTTCGTGCAAAGGCACTAATGGTGGGAATTTTCATCGACTAATGATGGGATACTCACATTGACCTTCCATAATTTGAAGGAGGCATCAACGAACGACGTGCGGTATGCGACGCACGCGATTTCGTCGTTCGAGCAATAGGAAATGTATTTTTTCGATAGGATAATGAGAGAAAGCTGCTCCGCTCTATACAGCAATTAGTCTCTATACAGACAAGTAGTTCGGTTTTTCCAGAATCACTTTCGATTGTGGATTTCGTTTGTCGCCAATTTTTTTTATATTACTATACAAGTGTCCGCCGTATCGCCGGAGTCACCTCGCACCGATAGGCTGCGATTTCTTTTGTTATTTTCATAGCAAATCTGTACCTAAAATCCGTAACTCCGCGCCCGATTGTAACATTCACGCTGTAGAGCGTCATTCAGAAGCCCTCAAACTAAGATTTCTTCTAACGACAAAATCAGAGAGGTGCGGTCATTATACGAATTTTTTGTTATAAATTGAAAATACGATCGACGAACAACAATGGATACAAGTTGCTCCACAATTTGAAAACTTGTAGTTCTGCTCGCCGCGACTCTACTGTGCTGAGGATACCTACGAGGAAAAATTTTTCGATACAAATTTATTATCTATTCTTATTTGGTATCCGGTAGAAGTAGGTATACGATAATAAAGTAGGAATTCATTACCTTGACAATTATATACATCTGGTTCGAAGGTCGACAACTTTCTGCCTTTTAATACTGTATCACGCATCAAACTCGACTTCTCCATATCTACGCTGAAATTGTTATATCCTTTTTCTATATTATCGTACAGATTACAATTTTTCTTTCTTTACCGCATTAACGGACCGATATCTTTATTGAATTAGTTTACCTGGTAAACGATATGGCTACGTAATGCAGTGTGTATGTACATTTATTTATGAACCATACGTGTAAAATAGTTCATAGGTCATACGGAGTATAGTTGGAAAAATTGCCTTCATACTGCGCGGAATGTAACGTCATCTTTCCCGGATGGATATTTTACGAGTTTACTTATTATTATTTAATTCAGATCTTAGAAACATTTCAACATCATACATTAGGAACATCTTTCAACTGTATTCTCGGCCTCTCGAACGTCCCAGTATGTCGACAGTCTTGGTCGACAATGTGAATCGTCTCAACATCGATTCATTTAGTTCCGCTCTCAAGTCGATCGCAAATGGACTGGAAGTCGACTCATTGTCGATGACGAAATTGAGCCGACTCCCAGATTGTTATTGACCCAAAATCGAC
This sequence comes from Aspidiotus rigidus, assembly GCA_035079385.1. Lineage (NCBI taxonomy): Eukaryota > Metazoa > Arthropoda > Insecta > Hemiptera > Diaspididae > Aspidiotus > Aspidiotus rigidus. The sequence goes on from JAVHKY010000003.1 coordinate 24,781,899, forward strand.
GTCGATCTCAGGTCGATTTCTCCCAATTTTTTTGCCTATTTATCGACTCCTCTGTTGCGTCGATATTCTAGCTTCAATACTTATTGTCGACTTTTTTTTTTTTTTTTTTCATCATTGAAATCTCTATTTTTGAATGAAATAATTTTTGACATTAGGATTTCAGTATTCATCCCGAAAAACACCATTTTCAAGTGACAAACCCAACTAATTGGGTATAAAGTAGGAACTTCATGGACTAGAACTAGGTAATAGATTGGGATGAATATATATTGTGTCAATCGAGAATCAGAGCTTGATTCAGTGAAGCATTAGCTTTTAGATAAGCAATGGAAATTTTAGCTGCCAATGTGCCCCAATAGTACAATTATAATTCGCGGATAAAGGTCCCGCTAGGAGCGCTACTTGTTCTGCGAAAAAAGTGATCATGGTGTTTTCCACCATAAGACGACATACTAATAAAATCGTAATTCCACCGTTTCAAATTGGTTTTCATGAAAAATGCAGAGAACAAAACTTGTTGCCCTTTCAATGTTCTTTCAGATGAATGTGATTTTAGATTTTTTAAATAACTTTTTTCATTTCATCACTTTTTTTGCAAGCTTCCTCAAGTTGCCGTCATGGTAAACCCAGAGGGAGCCTCCTTTGCCTTTATTCGCGAATCAGAGCCCGGATTCCTCGGCATTTGTCGAATCATTTTGCTAAGGGCGAGAAGCTTGAAAATCAGATGGAAGTTCATTTCAGAGGTAGTGGGGCCTGTAAAACAAATTTCATCTTGCCAGAAAGTGCCGAAAATGGAATAAATGCCGAAAACGGGGTTTAAAGCCGAATATGGCCGAAAATGACCATTTTGTTAAGTATTGTCTGAATTTGTAAAATTTCGGGCAAAATTTTCTTAATTTTGATTAAAATTCAGCAATTTTGGTGAAAATTAGGCAGTTTTTTTTTTGAAAATATAATTTTTAGTTCAATGTTGAAAAGTTAAAAATTTTGATTGAAAAATTCCTAGGATTTTTTATTGATGAGTTGAATCCCCGAAAATCGTTTATGTTGGTCAAAATCAAGTAATTTTGGTCATAAATTCAGTAATTCTGATCGTAAATTTGTAAAAGCATTGAAAACGCATGTTTTCTTCATTTTTTTTTTTTTTTTAAATGCCGAATAATGCCGAAAACGCCATATTAAGTGCCGAAACTTTTCTTTTTTAGTGCCGAAAAATCCAGCCTCTGATGATAATTCATTAAATAACACGAGTTCGTAAAGAAATTTGAAAGGAATCAACTTCAAATTTGGATTTAGGAATCCAAAGAAAAAAAAAAATCGTTTGAGGTTTTTATTTTAAAAATTTATTTCTGGACTAGTAATCGAGATGTTATAAAAATATAAAATGACTCTTATTTTCATAATAAAATGTTTTCTTTTTGGAAAAATTGTTTGTCTCTAAAGAAAACATGTTATTTTTTTGTGAAAAATACGTTTGTTGGAATTATATTGTAAAATTACTGTCAAATTTAGATTCAGTAGTCCACATCATGAAAAAATGTTTGTTTCACAGAATTTTACAACAAAACATATTTTTTAATTAGAAAACCTTTGAAAAACATGTTTGTTACAGTTTGATAGCAAAATTTTTTGCCAAATTAAGATTCAGAGTATCCAATACAGGAGTAAAATACTAACATTTTCATAAGAAAAACAAAAAATATGGTTTTTCTAAAAAAAACATTTTTGTTATAGTTTGGCAGCAAAGATTTTGCCAAATTAGGATTAACTGATTCTATACGTAAGTAAAACACTTACTTTACATTTTCACAAAAAAAAATTAAAAAAAGAGAAAAAAATAGTTTTTCCTGTAAAAAACATGTTTTTTTTTGTGTGAAAAACATGTCTGTTACCTTTGGAAATGTGAAAGGAATCAACTTTAAATTTGGATATAGCAATCCAAAAAAAAAAAAAAAAAAAATCGTTTGAGGTTTTTATTTGAAAAATTTATTTCTGGACTGATTAAGATGTTATAAACATAAAATGACTCTCATTTTCATAAAAAATGTTTTCTTTTTGGGAAAATTGTTTGTCTTTAAAGAAAACATGTTATTTTTTTGTGAAAAATATGTTTGTTGGAATTATTCTGTAAAATTACTGTCAAAGTTAGATTCAGTGGTCCACAAAAAAAAAAAAAAAAAAGATTGTTCTACAGAATTTCACAACAAAACATATTTTTTAATTAGAAAATATTTGAAAAAAATATTTGTTACAGTTTGGTAGGTAGCAAAATTTTTGCCAAATTAAGATTCATAGTATCCAATACAGGAGTAAAATACTAACATTTTCATAAGAAAAACAAAAAACATGGTTTTTCCAAAAAAGACGTGTTTTTTTTTGTGAAAAACATCTTTGTTATAGTTTGGCAGCAAAGAATTTACCAAATTAGGATTAACTGATTTTATACGTAAGTAAAACACTTACTTTACATTTTCACAAAAAAAATTAAAAAAAGAGAAAAAAATAGTTTTTCCTTTAAAAAACATGTTTTTTGTGTGAAAAACATGTCTGTTACCTTTGGAAATTTGAAAGGAATCAACTTCAAATTTGGATTTAGCAATCCAAAAAAAAAAAAAAATCGTTTGAGGTTTTTATTTGAAAAATTTATTTCTGGATTAGTGATCAAGATGTTATAAACATATAAAGTGACTCTCATTTTCATAAAAAAATGTTTTCTTTTTAGAAAAATTGTTTGCCTTTAAAGAAAACATGTTATTTTTTTGTGAAAAATATGTTTGTTGGAATTAAACTGTAAAATTACTGTCAAATTTAGATTCAGTGGTCCGCAAAATAAAAAAAATGATTGTTCCACAGAATTTCACAACAAAACATATTTTTTAATTAGAAAACATTTGAAAAAAATATTTGTTACAGTTTGGTAGGTAGCAAAATTTTTGCCAAATTAAGATTCATAGTATCCAATACAGGAGTAAAATACTAACATTTTCATAAGAAAAACAAAAAACATGGTTTTGCTAAAAAAAACGTGTTTTTTTTGTGAAAAACATCTTTGTTATAGGTAGTTTGGTAGTAAAGATTTTGCCAAATTAGGATTCAGTGATCCTATATACATAGGTAAAAAACTTACTTACATTTTCACAAAAAAAAAAAACAACTAGTTTTTCCTTTAAAAAACATGTTTTTTTGTGTGAAAAACATGCCTGTTACCATTTGGTAGGAAAATTTCTGCCCAATTTCAAATCAAGGATCCAAAACATGACTGAAAAATATAATAATATTTTCACCAAAAAAAAAAAAAAAAAAAAACATTTTTTTCTCGAAAAAACACGTTCTTTTGGTAAAAAAACATGTTTGTTCAAGTTGCATGATGAAACTGCTACCTTATTCGGATTCTGCGACCCAAAAAACGGACAAACTCAAAGCCCTGAAGTTTTTGCCGCAAAAAATTATTTCTGGACCAGTGTGGCGTCGATAGAAATAGTCGATAATATTTTAGTGCTCCTAAAATACAAGCTGGTTGACTGTGAATCGACGTCGATTTGAAATGAACCAGTGCGTGCACTACCAGAAAACTACAAATCGACTTGAAATCACGCAGCAGAGCAGTCGACTTTAGGTCGACAAAATGTTTGGAAAAGTTGACTGGAAATCGACCTGGGATCGAAGTCGATTTTAGGTTAATATCAATCTATACCGTGATACCGGAAGTCGACTCGATTTCGACATCGACGATGAGTCGATAGTAAAAACGAGCGATCGATTTTGTGTCGATTTACTGTCGATGTCGGGTCTGATATCATTTTATTCTCAAACTTCTCTGCGTAAATTCTTTACAGTCGGTGTTAGAATGTCAGTCTAGATGTCCAATTTGGAGTAATCTTACTAATTATTGAACTGCTGCACCCAAGCTAAGTTTCATGCAGTGACTCTGTCGAGTGACCTGACAATCTAAAAGCGATGGAGTTGCCTGAGAGGGGAGGTTCGAAAGCTTAGCCTCGTGGAGGTATTCAACTTGATCTTTTTCTCTTTGGGCCAAGTGTTGTGTAAATTAGTAAGTATTGAGCAGATCAAAAAATGCTTTCAACTCTCCGTGAGTAGACCCCATATCCGTAGACACCATCTCTTTCAGAGATCGTCAAGTCCAAGTAATCTATAGAGGATCCTTCGACTTTTATGGAAAGATTTTGTACATTGAGATACAAGAAACCCCGTGAGGAGATCTTAAGGACAGTTCACGTACGCAGAAGATCATCTACATATCTGTGCCATTGATAAACATGACTCAACAACACTTCGTCCATCAAGTTTGAACTTGGACATGAATACCTCCGATGATCTCTGAAAGAGATGATGTCCATGACTTTGGGATCTACAGAAAAGATACTTCGATCGATATTGTGGTCCATGGGTCTTCATGAGTGAATTGATGACCGTAAAATTCTTGGCCAGAGTTAATTTAGATCAATTTGGACGTTAATCTTGTATGGTTTGCAGGAAAATCACGAGAAATGACTCCATTTTAATACCTCCCCCCTTTGCGAGTTGAACTGTGACAGTTGGTTCCCGTTTCTGGTGAAGTTTTCCCTTACAGCTGGACCGTGTCCTTCGCCCCTTTGGTTTCCAACGAGCGTTCTATAATCGTTCAACTGAAAAGGGATTATTCCTCGAGGAGAAAGACCCTGAGATGAGAAGAGTGGAGTGTGTAGGGTGAAATGAAAGGACTGTAGCCGGCGTTTATAGAGCGGAAACCAGTCGCCAACTTGAAATTAGAGTCCGGGAAACTATCCGGAGAACCATCCGGGTGACCATTGGGGCAACCAACCGGGGAACTGTCGAACAACCGTCTAGGTGACGATCCGGACGACCACCCGAGCAATTTTCCGAGCAACTATCTGGTCAACAATCGGGCAATCGTCCAAGCAACCGTCCGGAAAACCATTAGGGTAATCATCCAGGCAACCGTCAGGGTGACCTGCGGGCAACCATATGGGTAACTGTCCGAGCGGATATCCGATCGACCATCCGGGTAACTACTCGGGAAACCGTCGGGGCAATTATCCAGGTAACTACCCGTGCATCCATCCAGACGATTATCCGGGCAACAATCCGGCAATCATCCAGGCAACCACCGAGCAACCGTCCAAGCAACCATCCTAGCGACCATTCGAGCACCCGTCTGAACGACCACCCGGGCAACCATTCAAACGACCGTCCGGGCGTCTATCCGAGCAATCACCAGGGCGACTATCCGGCCGACCATAATGGCAGTGAAGACACACTTGATCGAAGTCAACCAGTTTGAACCGTATTGTACGAACACTAAAATAATATCGACTATTTTTGGACGTAAGAATTCAGCAGAGGTGTCAAGCAAATGCTGATTGACCTAAAACTAGCTTTTAGCTTCTTGCTTTGGCTTAAAACTCGGCTATTGCTTTTTTATCATTTTATTGGCTACTGAACGATTCGCTAAGAGCTACCCCGGAACAGAATGAGAAAACTCCGGAGCGGAATAAACCGTTTCGGAGCGAAATGAACCATAAATCTCAACTCCGGAGCTAAATGATAAAACTCCGGAGCGGAATGAACCGTTCCGGAGTGAAATTAACATCAGATTATCAGTATTCACTTTTGATTGGCTAACGGCTGAATGAAAAAATCATTGACTGGCTTTTGATTAGCTTAAAAGCCAATCAAAGGTTGGCTGCTTTTGCTGCTTTAGCGATTAATGGCTTTTGTTTGACACCTCTGGAATTCAGATTATATTCAAAATTTTGAGAAATATGACTCAGACTACAGATCGACGTTTCAAATCAGTCGAAAAATGACGACTCAATATCGACTCCAGATCGACGTCAATTTGAGGTCGACTAGCTTACATTATCAGAAAATTACAAATCGACTTGGAATCGACGCAACAAAGCAGTCGATTTTAGGTCGACAAAAAATTTAGAGAAGTCCATTCAAAAACGACTTGATATCGACGTCGATTTTCAGGTGACAGACATTAATCTAATATCGGGAGACTACGTCAATTATGAGCCGACTTCCAGTCCATTTGCGATCGACGTTAGGCCGGAACTGAAAGGACTCAAAATCGACGGTCGATACCTATGATTCATGGGGAGCTCTCTTCAAGAATATTTTCTTCGATCATTCCAGTATTTCTTTCAAGTCCCGACGTCTCGCTATTAAAAAGAAGTATTCTGCAGTATTCCCCCATTCCCTGCAAGCCATCTTCAAATAAATCATCTCAGTTTTATCATCTCTACGTTTATCATGGCCAACTTTTTTGCCCTTCTTGTTTCGTTGAATTCCTTTAGAATGATATTTTTTTAGGGCTACCTATATTCCTTTTTCCTCATTGCACAGCATCTCTTTATTCTTCGCTCTCGTTTGCTTCCGCTTTTCCTTATGAAATCATAAACGCTATTTTCCACTTCAAGTTTTTCTTGTTGCAGGGATTTGGGCTTAGAATCATTTTTCAGTTCGGGTTTTGTCTCGATCAACTTGTTTCTTAAACCAGCCGTCGAGAAAAAAGACGGAATGGGCAACGCATGCTGCGGTTTATCAAATTATGCTTGTTCCAGAGAAAAGAAAAAGTACTGAAAATTAGAAGAGGGGGCAAGATGCACAAGAGTATGAACTCTTCTACAGTCGAGGTATCGAAAACGACTCCCTCGTCGAAACTTCGAAATTATAAATACATCCACCTGAAGTCTATGGACTAAGATAGCAGATAAAAATTACCAATTTTTGCAAATAGCTACGATTGCATGATACCAGCACTTATCGAAAGCAACGCAAACCTCAAAATAGATACTTCTAGGCTATAAATATGAAGTCTAAATAATTACATATATAATATAGGTGTCACTTTTGTATCACACCATCTTGATAACGAATAGTGGCCATTACTACGACCTGCCAAGGCTACAAAGAACGATGTCCACAGTGAACACGTATATTCTCTTCGTCACCCTTCTATTTTAGTGAATGAATCTCACAAACTTATTCATACAAATAAAACTTCTCCACACGGCTCAATGATTTCTCGCTGAAATTCTGATTCACGATGAGGGAAATGAAAGAGAGGTATAACCTGCAGGCTTATGAGGCTCGCTCACCGCGAGTGCGAATAGAGGACGTCGGTAGGTCGGTTTTCACTTTTGTTTCGAAATCTACAAATATTTGACCGGTGCATTGGAAAGTGAATAATATGATCGGTATTTTATAACCGTTTTCGAACGTAATATATTTATTTATAGCGAATATTCTTCGTGGAAAAGAAAACGTTTGATGCTCAGTTACCAGTTAGCAAAAAATTGAAATGCAATTTTCTTTACCTAAAAAAAGTGATGACCTTGTGCATTGTAGATCACATCTCCCTCTTCGTTGTAATCTCTGAAAGCTTCTTCAATAAAATATCTCCCAGTATCGTACCATCAAATAATTCATGGTCGTCTTTGTTTTTTCTTTCCTAACAGTATTGTGATCTGGATGAGTTCCTTTCCGATAATGTCATGCCTCTGGAGAGTCAACCAGCGGTTGGTGGCGCAATGGTACCGACCCAACAAGCCAAATTGGAATCCAGTTGTCTATCTCAGTGTGCCGTTACAGTTTCACAGCAACCGCAACCGCAACCACCCCAACCGCAGCCGCAACCCCAACCGCAGCAGCCGCAGCAACAACCACCACCACAAACAAACGGTATCATTCCTAAACGTGAACCAAGTCCGAGTCCGAGTGAACCGTTAAGCCCTCTCGGTATCAGTCCACCATCTCCAGCTGATTCTAGTAAGTCACCAGCACCGTTAATAGAAAGACAAAGTAGTCGGTTGAAAATTATGGAAGTAGTCTAATTGTTTACTCTATTACTCCTCTGTAGCCTTATCGTTCGCCTCCTCGAGTCGAGATTTCGATCCACGATCACGCCCCTTTTCGGATGAAGAATTGAAGCCGCAGCCTATGGTAAAAAAATCAAGGAAACAGGTGAGCTCTCCCTGTTTACCTGATTTTTATGTACAGTATTTTTAGTCGATGAAATCGTTGAAAGTTTTTCTTTCTTAATTGCCAAATTTATAATATTATTCCAAATTTCTTCGCATTTCTGCTGAGTGCAGAGCGAAATGTGTTTTGAACGTCAAGCTTGACGCGATGATAATATTCGATCTTTAGATACGTTTTCGTCAGCAATGACCATGAGTGATTCGAACGATTAAAACAATCAGGAAGATAACTTTGAACGATTGTAAATTATGACGTGCATATCGATAAAAAAATATGACTAACATACATCATATTATGCATTTGATTTTTATCTGAAGAGGATTAAACAAGAAAAACAATGGATTAATTTTTTTTTTTTATTCAATTAACGAGTGTTGCGACTACACTCGGGAGTGGGCAGATAGAGGGATTGGATGGTGACGTAAAAGTAGGTGAATCGGAGGTGGCTCATCTTGCTAATGATTTTCTCATGATTGTTTGATAAGGGAGTTTGCCATGCGGGGAGAGTCTGAATGGTGAAGCTGGATGTTCTCGAGAGCTGGACAAGTGTTGAGCGGGGTACGAATAGAGTGGGTGTGGCCTATTCTGAGATGGGTTAGGATGACTTCTTCGCGTGGGAACGGTCGATTTGAGTTTGAAGTAGACCAAGAGATTCGAGGATAAGGAGGACCATAAATCAAGCCAGAGGGAGAGGATGAGAGAGCAGTACTACGATTTGAGATCATCATAAAAAACGAATGGCAGGGCTTCTGAATGTCAAGGTCCGCTGCATCATATGTGACTCGGTCTACGGTAACCTGGCTTAGCTCAAGGTGTGCTAAGCCGGGTTTCCGTAGACCGGGTCACATATTCCTCAAGGTTGGTTTACCCTGGTATCCATGGAAAAGGGATGAAGGATAAGGAAAAACTTGAAAAGAGTATAAGAATGAGGTTTCGTTGGACGATAGGATTAAAAGAATAAGATTCTTGGGTAGCAAGTAGTGGTTAGAGACAATCATATAGTACAAGAATTTTGCGGGGAGGAGAGAAGCGAGTAAGAAGAGAGGCGATAAGTTCGGCGGTGATGACGAAAGTGGAGTTTTTCATACGGAAGGATGAGATGTCACCAACTCCATAATATCCGGTTCTGGATCTGATTTGGACCCATCCGTGTAGTAGAGAAGGTGAAGGGGGAAGCTGTTCTAAATGTGTCGTTGGCATATAAAGTTAGCTTTTTAGGAATTTCAGCAAGATCGAGATGGACGTCAGGGAGAGGAGTTGACGCAAGAAAAGTGGATGAGGTCCCAAGTTTGAGATGAGTGCCTAGATGAGATTGAAGCGACATAATGGCTGAATTGTATTCAATATGGGAAGATTAGGGTATTGAAGTGGCAAGACTAGAAAGTTGGCAAGGTGTGAAAGAGAGCGGTAATGGAGCGGTGGAACACCTGTTTCAGTACATGGGCCGAAAGAAAGGGCCTAAGTCCCGTCGAAAGCCAGGAATATTAAATGGAGTCTAGCAAATTTAGGGTCCGTTCTACTAGGATGACTTCTTCGCATCGGGACGGGTGGTTTGAAGTAGGCCAAAAAATAGAAATCTTTTAATTTATAGGAGGAACTTATTGGAGGATAAGAAGAACCAGCAGTCATGCCAGGAAAAAAAGACAAGTTAGCAGCATTAGGATTTGAGACCATACGAAAGGAGGGGAGGTCATCAATGACTGCTTTTTGTCAAGGCCCACTGCGTCATGTTCCTTAAAGTCGATATGTTTCAGTACCCATAGGAAAAGAGTTGGAGGATGAGTAATAACTTAACGAGTATATAAGAATGAGGATTCGTTGGGCAATAGCACCAATAGAATGAGAGCCTTGGATGAGAGAGAATCCAGATAGTGTATGGAATTTGCGGAGAAGAGAGAGAGACAGGTGTCAGTCGGGGTGAATATGTATGCGGAGTTTTTCATGGATGAGATATGACCCTGAATGAAGACTACATATCTGATTCCTGGGCCCAGTTTGGACCTGTCCGTTTAGTAGAGAAGGTGGGAGAGAAATTCTGAAGCAACAATTTTCTTAATGTGTCGTTTGCATAAAAAAGTTAGCTGTTCCAAGAATTTCAGTAAGATCGAGACGGATGTCAGGGAGAGGAGTTGACGCAAGGAAAGTGGATGAAAAAATAGGAAGTAAGGTGTGCCTAGATGAGATTGAAGCGACATAACGGCTGAATTGCATTCAATATGGGAAGATTAGGGTATTTAAGTGGCAAGACTAGAAAGTTAGCAGGGTGTGAAAGAGGGCGGTAACGGAGTGGTGAAACACCTGTTTCAGTACATAGGCTGAAAGAAAGGGCCCAAGTCCCGTCGCAAGCCAGGACTATTAAATGGAGTCCAGCAAATTTAGGGTCCGTTTTACTAGGATGACTTCTTCGCATCGGGACGGGTGGTTTGAAGTAGGCCAAAAAATGGAAATCTTTTAGTTTATAGGAGGAACTTATTGGAGGATAAGAAGTACCAGCAGTCATGCCAGGAAAAAAAGACAAGGTAGCAGCATTAGGATTTGAGACCATACGAAAGGAGGGGAGGTCATCAATGACTGCTTTTTGTCAAGGCCCACTGCTTCATGTTCCTTAAAGTCGATATGTTTCAGTACCCATAGGAAAAGAGTTGGAGGATGAGTAATAACTTAACGAGTATATAAGAATGAGGATTCGTTGGGCAATAGCACTAGTAGAATGAGGGCCTTGGATGAGAGAGAATCCAGATAGTGTATGGAATTTGCGGAGAAGAGGAGCAGGTGAGAAGAGAGAGACAGGTGTCAGTCGGGGTGAATATGGATGCGATATTACCCTGAATGAAGACTACATATCTGATTCCTGGGCCCAGTTTGGACCTGTCCGTTTAGTGGAGAAGGTGGGAGAGAAATTCTGAAGCAACAACTTTCTTAATGTGTCGTTTGCATATAAAGTTGGATGTTCCGAGGATTTCAGTAAGATCGAGATGGATGTCAAGGTTAGGAGTTGCGATAGGAGAAGGGGATGAAAAAGTAGGAAGTAAGTCAGTGCATAGATAGAACTGAATGGACAGAAGAGGTGAATTACATGGACTGAGCATTTGAAAACATGGACCAGAAAATTAGCGCAGTGAGTTAACGAGCGAGGTGAGGAACACTCTCGCTGGTGCGCAGTGCACCTAGGTCCAGTCGAAGCCCACAAGATTGAATGGAGGCCAGCAATTTTAAGATTGTTCTGCAATGGCTTTTCCTCATCAGAAAAAGCGGTTTGAAGTAGACCAAGAGATTGTTGATTTTTTAATAGATCGGAATTAGTGGAGGGTAAGGAGGACCAGGAGGAGATGAGGGAGCAACGATCATACGAGGAAGAACGCAGTTACTGCTTTGCGGAAAAGTTCACTGTTTCATGTTCTTCGAGGTCGATGTGTCCCAGTATAGTAAAGAGATGGAGGATGGGGAAGAACCTAAAGTTGTTATTCTTAAATGCATACAACAAGACCCGATACTCCGAATAAAAATTTCAATGAACGTTCTCGGAAAAATTCTTACGGTAAAGAAAAATTCACGTTTTCGCCTCTTCTAGAGCGAATTTTGATACTCTTCGCATAGTTTTTCGACTTCTTGCTAAAACGTAACCGCTTCGCTTCAAAGATATGCACATCAAAAGAATTTTTGAAAAAAAAACGTCGTTTTGGCGCTCGGAATTATTTGTAATTTTGAAAATTGTTCTCCGCAGTTTGTACCAGATGGATTGAAAGACGAAAAATATTGGGCGCGTCGTAGAAAAAACAATATGGCTGCCAAAAGATCGAGAGACGCCAGACGGCTAAAAGAAAATCAAATAGCTCTACGAGCTGGATTTTTAGAAAAAGAGGTAACTATCTGCAAAATCTCGGCCTCCCCGGTAAAATGCTTCGGTCTTGAATTTAAATCAATCCCTCGCCTCTGTTTCATCTGTGTATCCATTCGTGGATGCATGCGATTAAGGGTGGTTTCCCTTAATTAGTCGTCATTGATTCACAAAAATTTATGAAATCTGATCAAAATTCTCGGGAAATTATCGAGAGACAGATAAAAAAGTTGAGCTTTATAGTTCCAAGTTTTTGAAAATATTTCAAATTTTAGTATAGGGATGGACCTGGAAATAGTGTCTCTGATTGAATATTGAAAGAATAACGGAGTTCAGGGAAAGCTCTCTAAGACAAATACTACATACGAGGCTTCTGGAAAAAGGATTGATGAGATAAAATCTCCAAATTTAAGTCTGCAAGCTCAAAGAAACTTGAAAAATTTTCGAACCTCTAGTTTGGAGAGTGTCGAAGTTGCAGCCCTATAGATGAACGACGGCTTCCTGAACGAGTTAAGCAAGGAATTCTGGGAATCTGTTCTATGGGTAAATGTGGTTTCAATACTGAGAATTGAATCCTCCCCCTTGTCACGTACTTATAGCTTGATATTTTCAAGTCCAACTCCTTTAATGGGAGAACATTTTCAAGATCCTCTGTTACAGGCAGATAGAAAGTTCTTCCCGGTCATATATAGCTTGAAGTCAGAAATTTTTCAAGTCTCGATGGTCGGTCGATACCAAAAAAATGGGAAGAAGTGAAAATATTTCCCCCAGAGCCAAATTAGATCGGGATGGGTTAGTTTTTATCAAACGACAGACGCCAAATCTCCAACAGTTGAGTCTCCTCCCTCAGGAACAGGTTACCTCTTAAAAGGGTAAATTCATCACCAGGGTAGGTCAGTGTTTCCGCTAGACGGCGGACGGTAAATTTAGGTTGAGTTAGCAGAAAAGTGGCAAGTTTTCGTCCACGCAATTTTGTCCCCACTGTCGGAACAAGAGCTTCTACCTTCACGTATAAACAATTGTTAAATTAATTCCCCCTCCCTCTCTCCATCAGAAAAAATCTATTGTGCACCCATAGATTTTGAAACTACAATTCGTACTATCGGTCTTTTAATTTCTGACTATTTATTCTTGCCCTTACAGAAGCAGACCATTGAACTCGAACTAGAGGAAGTTTCGAGTGTTCCAAAACATCGTATAAGTCTGCATTTTTTTTAAAAATAATGATCTCGTGTAATAATATTTTTCTTATTTGATTTTCAGAATATGGGTCTAAGACAAGAAATGGAACGATTAAAAAGAGAAAATCTTGCGCTTCGAGATAGACTATCAAAATTCACCGATGTCTGAAAGTTGATGTAAAAGGACAAAAAAAAAAAAAACGAACGTGCGAAGTTTGTCACGAAGTTGTTGGTAATTTATAGGGTTGTAATTTTTTCGTTCCTTTTTTTTTTCTCTGCCCGAGTCCTCTCGTGTCAAATAATGATGGAAAGCAGAAGAATATTTTTCAAGAGTATTGATCTTATGCAACGAATTCAGGAATAAATAATTCTATCGTTTCAGAGCTTCAATACCATGAATGTAAACTTATTTTATTATTTTCATTTTGATGTTTCCGTATACCCAATTTAAGGTTGCATTTTTACATCTCTTTGTCTTTTTTCCTTTTTTTTTCTTTTTTTCTTGAATCATGTCCGTGTCTCTCTTTCGTACGACGTGTATTTATTTGTTTTCCATCCTGGAACGCGATAAGTGGAGTATATTGACGTAAGAACGTAGATCACCTTTAAATATTATGATCTCAAAATAATGAAAAATCATCACCGTTACACTGAACGTATAAAAACGCTCTAAACCCTTCAAAATAGTTACCCCTAAATTTTTGTTAAGGAAAAAACAAATTGTTTTAATGTTAATGTCTCAGAATTATTCGAGAGTCAAGGCTGATAGGCTAATAATAAAAACTAATGTTTAATTTACCTCCAAAATAACGTCTCTATTAAACATGGAATCCACACGATAAAGAGATGAATGCAAAATGCGGATATATATGAAGAAGTTTGAAAAATCGTGAGCGCCGCTCCGTCAGAGAGAGAAAGAGAGAGAAAAAAATTCTTCGCTATTTTGGTCGTTTTTACTCACATTATTAAAAAGACATACCGTAGAAAACCATTGCCATTATCCCCCTTCAAATTTCGTCACTGCTATAATTTATTATATAACTCATAAGCACAAAGATAATATTGTATATTTAAAACTGTGCCGGCGTACCCCTGCATGTTCACTTTTATAATATTTTTTGCACTGCCATAAATAATGGATGAAATTCGTTCACATTTCTAGTCAAATTTATGTAAAATACGACGTAGCTCTATTTTCAGTTCAATTATAAAAAAGGGAAAAAACGAACTCAATATCGAAGGACGAGTAACATTCGAAAGCATAAAATTTATTTTGGCACGGTGTTATCATTTTTTCTTCGACTAACGAGGAGATTTAATTAATGATTGCACACTCATCCCAGATGTAATAAGATTGATTTTTAAATGTTTTAGAAAGTAGGTACATTTTTCTCGGGCAAATCAATGAATATAGTTTTTTTGTTACTTTTTTACGTTATTGTTTTTACATTGATTTTTCAATCGAAAATAAGAAGAATATCATCTTCCTTTCATTACCCTAATTTTTGTTACCTCTTATGTGTCTTATTTTTTTATGTTTATCTCTCTTTCTGCCTCATTGTGTCTCATTCCTTCTTTCGTGGATGAAGCTCGACTCGAATTGGCCAGACGAAAATATTTATGAACGTCAATAGATGGAGGATAAATCGAGTTCACACCAAAGAGTACTCTTAAAACTTTTCTATCGCTCATATTCGATTATCCTCAAACGTACATCATTTTTAAAGCCTTCACCTGAAAACATTGAGCTTCTCGATACTTAGTAACATCCGTCCTACAAGTGCCTTAACAATTTTACGAATTTTCTTTTTCCGAGTCAGAGCTCCCAAAAATTACCTTGATTTTTACTCTCTTTCATCAACCTTGTATCATTCCTTTCACTGTATCTAAGTTAAATTGTTCAATTTTTAAAGAAAATTTATTATGTTTTACACAGTTACGAAAACAAACCACTAATTTAAATTGAGGGAATGTTTAGTGTAATATTGACCATTTTATTAGGATCTGTAAAGAAAACGAATATTTTATTTTTTTTTCCTTTTCTTTCTTTCTTTTCTTAACATGGTTCATCTTTCATTTTTGTTTCTCTCTTTTTGTTTTCTTAACATTGTAATTGTGTAAATCAGTAATTTTTGTACGTATAGATGACAGTTTTAATTATTTGTATTTAAGTTTGTTTTTATTATTAGTTTATTATGTTGTGCAGTAAATTAGTTACCACAAAATAGATATTTTTTTAATTAAAAATTTCTCAAATATTTTTGTTGTTTATTTTAGAAATTAGTACGGCATGGTTGGATAATTGAGTCTAATTTTGAGAAATTTTTGAAGATTTAGAAGACTACGAGAATATCGTAAAACTAAATCAAATATCCGAATTCTTGGAGGAACGTCAATAAAAATAATACTTAGCTTTGTTTATCGTACAGGCGAAAGTATAGCAATTGAAATACATTTACTTCGTTGACTTTCTTTTTTTTTTTTCTAATTTTCAAATTATGGTTTTGAATTTTTTTCCAAAAATGATCCACTCAGTTCAGTTTTGCTGACATTTTGAATATATTAAGCAGATATCAAACGTCATATCTGCGGTGAACCTGATAAATTAAGCAATGAAGAATTGATTTTTAGAAATTATTATTTGATGAAGGTGGAGAAGCAATGGTAGTGTTTTTATTTTTTATTAGGTGCCATTATTTCATACAAAGTCTTCCAAAGGGACCATATCACTTCTAAAGAGGAAAAAGAATAAATTCATGAATTTTCAAAAAGAAAAAAACATGAGCTTGTAATTCATTGTGTTTGTTGCTCCCACAGGTGGGGGCTAGAATTTCAACCCGGAATTACGCATTAAAAGTTTGGGTTAAAAAAAAAAAGATGTAGACTCCAAGTGGAAATTGGACTTTTCGGATTAAAAATTATTTCTAAAATTATCCTCAGCAGAGAATATTTCAGCTTAGTGTGAGAAGATGAGTAAGTTAAAAAATTTCTAAAAAAGTAAAAAAGTTTTAAAAGAAGAAGGAGAGGATTTCAACAAAGATAAAATTTTTTGAAAAGGCCTAACGAAATTATATATACAAAATATTAGGAAACTTAACAAAATTGTATTCAAAAATTTGTTTTTTTTTTTTTTTTTTTTTCTTTTATTACATTCAACCAGAGAAAAATTATAAAAGAAAAACACAAAAAAAAAAAAATAAAACAAACAAAAAAAAACGAAGAAAAGGAAGAAAAAAAAAGAATAGGGGGAAAAAAATTACACACATGCATAAATGTATAAGAAAAAGAAAATGAAAACAATAGTAGGTACTCCGACATAGCAATCCGTTGTAAGGACTGGAGCCGAGTTTGATTTCTTGTATTAAAAGAGTATGATTTAATCGCTCTTTAGAATTTAAAGAAAGTAAATCATGGAAAAAAAAAAAAAAAAAAAAAAAAGGAGAGTTGGAAAGGGGGTGGCTACTGGGCCTTACCTCGAAGGAAAAACGGAAAAAATGAATTGAATTTAAATGTTGATGGAAGGAGGTAGGTCAGAGATAAATTTGAAAATTTGTCAGAAAATTGAAGGGTCCTCTGATGATAGGAGGTCGGTGGCTCAGAGTGGGGTCGCGAATTGTAGATTGATGGCTTCTGAGTATAGTATTTGTCTAATGTTGGATATTTCTGGACATTCGAAAAGATAATGATTGATGTCGCCTTTAGAAGGATTGTCTGGATAGAGGGGGCATATATCAGATTCGGAAAGATTTAAACGTTTTAAGTGAATGGGGAGACGATTGTGTTTTAAGAGGCTTAACAAAATTGTATAAACAAAAATTTTGAGAGGCCCAACAAAATCGTATATAGGCTTACAAAAATTTTAAGAGGCTTCACAAAATTGTATATACAACAATTTTAAGAAGCTTAACAAGATTGTATATAAGAAAGTTAAGAGGCTTAAAAAAATTGTGTGTTCAAAAATGTTGAGAGGCTTAACAAAATTGTATACACAAAAATTTCAAGAGGCTTGAAAAAATTGCATATATAAAAATTTTAAGAGGCTTAAAAAAATTGTATATACAAGAATTTTACGAGGCTTGACAAAATTGTATAATAAACAAAAATTTTAAGGGGCTTGAAAAAATTGTTCATACAAAAATTCTAAGAAGCTTGAAAGAATTGTATATGAAAAAATTTTAAGAGGCCTAAAAAAATCATCACAAAATTGTATACACAAAAATGTTAAGAGGCTTAACAAAATTGTATATACAAGAATTTTAAGAGGCTCAACATAATTGTATAATATACGAAAATTTTAGAGGCTTAAAAAATTGTATATTATACAAAAATGTTAAGAGGCTTAACAATATTGTATATACAAAAATGTTAAGAGGCTTAACAAAATTGTATATACAAAAATATTAAGAGGCCTAGTAAAATATTGATAGAAGAGGAACTTGGAAAAATTTTGACTTCCAATGTATATCGTTAATAATTTTTTTTTTTTTTTCTTCTTCTTTTATTATTTTAACAAGCTCTGTAGCTACACAAATGGGTTATTAGCTCAACCCTCAGATTTTGGACTTAATACAGTATAATTATAAACAATAAATATATTTATTTTTGCGTGCAAGGTTTACTTAATAGAAAAAAGAAAACACGGCTCTTCCCGCACAGTGTAAAATACGAAAAAAAAAAAAAAAAAAAAAAAAAAAAAAAAAAAAAATTTTATTATGTAAATGACGTTTCGAGTAAACTTGTACTCTTCTTCAGATCATAAACTAAACTGAAACCAAACCGAAGAATATGAAGAGGAAAGAGTTACAAAGAATAAAAAAACAACACGAAAAAACTAGCTGCAATTACAGTCCATGAATCACAGAAGCGTACATAGAGTTGAAATTTTCACTATCTCGTTTGTAATTGACCGTGTTTGATTTTATTATTTCGATCACTTCTCTCACCTTTCTTTTTTTGGTGTTATTTTCGGTGGCTAAAATCGCAATATTATCTAAATTAAAATTATTTGGAACGCAACAAGAGCGATTCAAAATTTGAAACATTGAGTTAATTTTGAAGTTTTGTCATTTGTCACAATCCTTTCAAATTAATTCTTGCAAAAAATTTAAACTGTGAGTTTAACACATCTAATTTACAATGAGTGGTTTCAATGAAAAATCTAGCAACTCAATGGGTAAAGCACTACTGAAACATTTTAAGTGAGAACTTGGACAATCTCTTGTTGATAGAAATCAGCGCACTGTAACTCAGACATCAGGGATGATAAAAACAGCAGCTGCTAAACTATGCTGATGCAAATAATGGTCTATATCTGATATGATTAGGCCTATTTCAGGCTTTATTATTTTTAATGAAATTCTTCTTATTGAACATCACACTAATTACTTTTTGAATTAACTCGGAAAAAATTAATCAGGATACATTCTTCCATCTGAAGATTTTTTGTTACATTTTTCATGTAGATCAGTTTAGTGAAGTATGTAGGATATCTCAACTCCATTTTTTACACTGTACAAAAACAGAACATTTCAATACATCAGTAGCCTCAAAGTTGAAATTAGACTCCGCAAGTGTGAAAATGATGTTAACGATGGCTTCCTGCACACTTTGCGTAAGTGACATTTTTTCGAAAATGAGTTAAGAGCAGAAATGGGTCCTAAAGAATGGAATTTATCGGATTGCGTCGAAAAAATTTTCAATTTTTCAATCCTGCCCCCGTGGGACTTTATGCTTCGAACATGAAAAAGGGACAATTTTTTCTTTAACTTATGTCGGTAACAGTAGCCAGCCTAGTTTCATCGCTAGACTCGAATCGATTGGATGGTCCATGACCTTGTACACATAAAAAATAGTCAGTCTTTGAAACCTAGGAAGAGAATATAATAGCAGGTAGGACATGTGTAGTTTACCTTTATTTGATACCTTAAATATTATTTCAACTCTGATCGTATGTCATATTAGTATCTGTATGTCATATTAGTATCGACGCAGTTGGTAATTTTTGTATCGCCGCGGGTGTAAAACTCATCCTGCTATCATTTAAGACATTTAGAAGGAGCGATTTCAAGTTGGAATAATCACAGACTTTAAACAATCAGATAGGGACTTATAATTTCGAACCTAAACCCACCTTCTCCTAAGAATGACTCATCTGCTTGTTGGTATGTAGTATGAGATGAAGCTTTGTCTTCTCAGCTTCCAAAAAATCAATGAAGCTGACGTCATTTCTTTCATCTCAAAAAGTTGACAGTAGGGAATATTTCTAATGTATCAGGTAATTGTATTATTTTCACTCGTTTTAAAATTACAAGCGTAATAGAAGACTTGGCCCTATCCAACAAGTTTTGTAGAAAAAGAGTACCGGTATTACAGTTCCATCTTTGGATGTACTATGATAATTATAAAAAGTGTGATCTGTTGTGACTAGACTCTCTTTCTCATCCTCGTTCATCGGCCGCCGTCGCACTCCTTTCTCTCCTTTCGATCTTCCTAGAATATCACAATCACTTAGATATCATACTACTTCATTTGAAATAGGTACACACCATCTTCGAGGTAAAACTTATTCGTTTGGCGTGTCTTCTGTGTCTTCTTTCGAGATGCGTATTTTCGGAACGTAAGAGCAAATCTATGAAGATTGTCCCTTCTTTTTCTTTCTGTTTTTTTTTCTTTTTTTTTTTCTTTTTAAAGAGGCCAGACAGTTTATTAGAATGATTTCCACGCATTGTTACAATCGGCTGTAGGCTAGGGTTCTATTCATACCCCAAACAGGTAGATAACAAAAAATTGGTGAAAAAAAAAAAAAGGTAAAGGAGACAAAAGAGCAAGGGTTGAATATAGTTTCAACTGTATGCGCACTGGTATTAAGTGCATTCGTTTCAAATATTTTCACAAGCCAAAGGTACTAAGTGCATTAGTTTCAAATAAATTCCGCAAGCCAAAGGTGATAAGTGCCTACACGATCCAAGAAATGATGGATTTATGACCTAGTAAATTGTGAAAAAAATTCGCTTTACGTCTCACGGGTTCCTGAATGTTGACGCTTTAAATTATAATCCTAAAATTGAAAATTGGAGCTATGTGAGGGCCACAGGGAGCGTGAAACTTATGTGAAACTAACAAAAAACTTTAAAACGCTCTCCTGTAAAATCAGGTTTTTGTTACTTACGCAAAGTGTGCATGAGACCATCGTTAAGTTCTACCGATTGATCCTAGTCAGTATTTTCTATTTTGTCGGATGACAATCAAATACCTACATTAAATTCATAGAAGTCGTCAAGATTATTAAAAAAGGTAATATTATCAATTTCAAACAAATCTGATCCGTCTGGCTTATCTCATGTCTATTCTACCATCAATAAATGTGCCTAATCGATGACTCAGTTCTCCTTCACGTTTCTATTCTACTCTCCAACATTAAATTTCCTACTCTCTTTTCTCAGTGTTCGTTCTTGATGGTGACGCGTGAACGACGAAATATCGAACTGTGACGTTTTGTTTTGTACGAAGAAATATGGAACCGTTCTCTTACTTGTGAATTCGTGCATTTTTCTTCGATTGAAATCTCTCTTCAAATATAATAACTTATTATACATCAGTTTGACAAAATGTAAGTTTAATTTCAATGATTAATTTACAATTTATAATTTTAAATACTTTTGAGCGAATAATAGGCGACAGTATCAATAATATGACTAGGAATCATTTTTACAAAATGAAATAAGAAAATGAAAAAATGTTTCATTAACAAACAAATACTCAAGTTTCCCTCGTAAGGTAAATTATATTCGAGGGAACATTTCAATCTTTCATACTTCGTAAAATGAAATACCCTTCTAGGGGTAAGGCTACAAAATAAAACACTCATAACAACAGAAAATCTGAACCTGTTTCATACATAATTTCAGAAAATAATACAGTATCGAATAGGAAAATGATAAAACTGGAAGGCAAATGATTTTTGGGTTCTTCGTTTAAGATTACGATAATAACCAATCGTTAGTCCGAGTTAGACCCGCAATAAATTTTTATGAATATAAGTAGGATATTAAAATAATAACCTTAATCGTGAAACATTGAAAAAATAACTAGAAAATAAAAAAGCTACAATGGAAGTAGGGTGGAAAGTAAGATTCAATAATTATTCATCGTCGTCATCCAACTCTGGAAACTAACAAAATAAATTACGTTAATTTCGTAAGATATTAGATGGTGGAAAATGAAGACAGTATAATGTAAGTACCTCCATCTCGTCGATTACATCTTGATATTGCGACAATGTTGAAACATCTTCCAAATATTTTACGTTAGAAAATACTTTCTTCAAGAATCCAATACCTTCTTCGCGATATTTTTCGATAACCTGAAAGAGCGAATGGAAAAAGTATTGTAATACAGACCTTATTATTTTTGGTACTAGAATCGTTTATTTTTCCCATACTTACCAACGGCGAACAAGCGATACAATGTTCGAAAGCTCGAGTCGCCGGATACATATGCTCGTGATCCGCGATAAAACCACGAATAGAATGTGGTATTCGACCCAAACACGAAGTTTCATCACTTTTAGCCAAACCTCTGACATATTTAAACGGTCAAGATATTAATTGATCTCGTATTCCTAGATTATATTCAACTAACTTACTTTCTCGAGTGTTGTAATAAAGCAATCAATAGTTCAACGCCATAGGCTGAGGCTATGCTGGATAAACCTGGTCGGGTAACGGTACATTGTTGATCCAGCGTCCTATCCACTTGTGACTGTGATGAATCGACGCAGGTCATACAATTCGACAATTAATTCAAGTTCGCTTTTCGTCAATAATTTCTAATACGTTTACTCACATTTCCAGGGGCAACGACATCGTTACAAAAATAGCATCCAAGTTTTGGTTCTCCGTCTCCACCTTCGATACCATGTCTCATCACCAAATACGAATCGTATCCTAGTGCGACTGTTATAGCGATCTATAAGTATGATTTGAATCTTCCATCAAAGAAAAGATTAGAATATGAAATAATATTTTCTTACCGAAAAATTAAATACCTTTTTCCTTTCCGAGCACAACAACGTGGGTAGCCAACGACTCTCTCTTGAATCGGTGAGTAGGAAAACAACATCGTGATCGTTTACAAGTTCTTGTAAACGATTAACGTAATCGAGATTACACTCGCTACATCCAGGAGTAGCTATGTGCAAGACTTCTCCTTCGGCGTTCTACATTTCGAAAATTATAACACATAAATAGATATGTACTACGAAGAGGATTTCCCAAAATTCATAAGTCATACGTACCACTCCAGGATGAATCAATTTCAAAGCCGCAGCAGCCGTTTCGGCTTTTCCAACACCTTTACAACTGTTTTCGAACGAGTACAACGACTGTCTAACAGGATTGGAATACGAAACAGTACCACTGTCGACAAATGTTATTCTTTCTATTCCCCATGCCTATCGAAAAATGAATTAGAGACAACTATTGAAGATATTGTAAGGATTATGAAAGATAAATTATTCACCAAGAGTATTCTAGCCACAGAACAACCCAAAGTGCCAGCGCCAAGTAGAAGACAACTCGTTTCCTTTAAAATATCGAGGTTTAAATCCGGCTGTAAACGCCATTTGACCAATTTCAAATTTAAATTTACAGCGCGACTAGATAATCTGCGATTAAAATAAACGATAATAATTTAACAAAATCATGCTAAAAATAAACACCGTCGATTAATGTAATGTACCTTGACGGATCCATATCTTCGCTCAAATTTACCGAACGTGGACTAAATCTTCCTTTCAAATTTTTCTCCCACCCTACGAACTGTCTCGAGTCTGAATTTTCGAATTTCTCTGTAAACCAATATTGTTTTCAACGAATGAGGGGGATTTTTCTGAGATATGTTTGAAAACGAATGCGAAACGAACCTGCGTGGTGAATAATGAAGACAATACTTTTGGAATTCCAGTTAGAAGATGTTCCGCGGATCGACACCACTCTCAAAGGCTTGCCGAAAATTTCAGGACTGAATAGGAGAAATTTTCTTGAATTTATTTCGAATAGAACAATCAAGGAGGATTAAAATAACGTACCATTGAATTTTAAACAACGACAAGAGATTACGTAATGGCCATCCTGGAATATCTTGTAAAGGCGTAGGATCAAGGAATGCTACAAAAACATTCTCGCGAACATCTGTAGTCAGAAACGTGGTAATTATTATGATTTCAATATTTTCTATTTACACTGAGCTAAGATGTAGTCTAATAACCTGAATTCGAAATGAAATCTTTGATGGAATAGATTTGAACTTCCGTCCCATTGACTTTAAAGCAGAAAAAACCTTTTTGATTTTCGGGTAATGTTTTATGAAGGTGAGCTAGAATACGAATCTACAAACGTAACATACTGGAATTTTTCATATATGACAACATTATTCAAAAACACAACAATCTACCTGATCGGAGTCGATGAACGTTTCCAAATTTTTGGGGCATTCGTACATATAATATCGATAATCTGATAGAGCAGGGAATGCGAACCAATAATGAAAGTAATACTTTTTCAGATCCTAAATGAGAAGAAACTACTAAGTATTCTGCCTAAATTTTAGTTTTTTGGACGTATGTGAATGCTTAATTTACTGCGAAAGTGAGCAAAACGAACGAGACTAGTTTACTGGGATCATCTGCAGATATTCCAGTCTTCATACAAGAGTGTAATTCTTCACCACACGATGATAGTAATTCATTTTTATCACAGTCTTTGAACCTCTCTATGGTATTCTTATTGATATGGCAACCATGTCCAATTAATCTTGACGAACAAGTATCTGGCTCTCTGAAAATGTTCGTTCAAGAAACGTAAGAAAAAAAGATTGAAAGTCAACGCGAGAAATGTTGATACCTACTTATTAAAGGAAGTACAATCAATCATCAGGGTACCAGCTCGCTCAAAATGTGAGTAATATCCCCACACTTGACGGGTTACCTCTTGCAGCTTGTCTTCGTCTAATTTTAAATCAGCAAATTTAAACCAGAAACTGCTGTCCACAAATGAAGAGAACTGCGAAAATCGGAGAAGGGATTTGTTGGGCGAATGAGGCTGAAACGATTAAGTTAGTTTTAGAAATTATTGTACCGTGAAGTTTGAAACAAATTCTATTATCTCGATTTTGGGTACTTACTTCCCCCATAATCTACGTTTTTACGGTCGCTTTTCCCTTCACAATATTATGCAATGGGAAGTAAAAACCCAAGAGATGAGTGAGTTCCGAATTCGAGGATTATTCGCAAGTTTCTCAGCATTTTCTCTTCATGAAGATCGGTTCAAGGCAAACGCCGAAATTCAGAAATCATTGTTTTCATGAAACGGAATGAAAGAGTGATAATGTTATCAGTAAAAAGTAAGTTGAATTTTGTTTATAAGCCATGTATGACGTAATTCTATGGTGTATCTGCTTTTGCTTGATTCGCTTTATCGCTGCATGTCTGCAATGACAAGGAAGCGTCACTATTAATTTTTTTTTGCAGGTAATTTTATTCTTTGTTGAACCCACCATGGTCGAAGACTGTGGTTGAAGCTATAACTAGGTTTGTAATCGACAAGGTAAGTTTAATTTTTTTTTAATAAAGATTTATTATTCAGTGTACACCGTTATTTTTATTAGGTACTGTATTATTATTTGTAATTTCAATATCTGCACAGTTTTAGGAAACTATAGGTACTTTCAAGCGATATGAATTGTCACCGAATAACAAAATATCACCCGCTGGATGAAAAGCTACCAAGTATCGAAATATTGAAGTAAGGAGATTAGTCATTTAGGTTTCAATTGAAAAACCGAAGGAAGTAGTCCAATGAAAAATATTTCCTTCGATTATTTTTGTGGCAATTTTTTTTGTTTTTTTTCTGACCTCTTTCCTTATTTTATATGCTAGGTACTTTTTCCCTGCAACTTTCTTTACTAGGTATTATTTATTTGATTGTCTACAAGTGTCCAACATTCACTTTTTAGTCAAAAATCTTCATGAAACTTGAAGTGACAATTTTTGTATTGTTCTTGAACTAGGCTACTCCTACTATTTGAGAGATTGGTAGGTACCTATATACGTTTATTGTTTATGGTCGAAGTTTTTTGGTGATTAATTTAAATTTATTACATTCAGAAATAATTTTTTCTTTTTTTTATTGTAACGTAATTTACAATAGAATGCGCGCAAATAAGCTAACTATAGAAAATCCATTGTTAGTTCTCAAAAGTTCTCGCAATTCATTTCACCTATAAATCATAAACTATCATCAATCAATGCAAAGAATGATGTAGGTTTACGTAGATATTGATCCATCCGTGATCTATCCTCATTTTATAGTACATTAGAACACTCCATTTCTTTGCACCATCGCGCAAACTCATCTGTTTTTCATGAGCATTGTGCGATCCAATTTCTGAGCGGTAATGGCGAAAAATTCGCATTCTATCAGCGCACCCTGTAAAATAAAAAAAAAAGTTGAAGAACAGTTTGGAAGTCAAAACATAGAAAAAAAAAGCAAAGCTATAGCTCATAGTTTACTTCTTTACCTTCAATTTTTCAAAACATAAAAAAAAAAAAAAAAAAAAAAGAAACATGATCTTTCTCTCTAGTTAAAACTTTATAATGTCGTAGGCTATCTCATTTTAGAAATGAAGGAAAGAAAAAAACGACGAAGAAAATTTCACTGCTTCAATAAGAATTAAAAGCAAATAACCCCCTTTATCTGGATTGTAAGATTTTGTCGTTGTATGCACATTTCTTCTTCATTTCATTTGTATGGAGTGCAGTGTCGCGCTGCCAATTTTCCAACTCATAAATTAATAACAACGACGTATAGTGGAACTAGCAGATATTGTCCTCATACGAATTTCTAATTGTACAATGTCCAGAATGAAGAAATTTTGTTCACAAAAGAAAATAAAGTGAAGCAGTTTGCTGTCTTTGAGTGATGGAAAAGAAACGTGGAATTTACGGTCTAGGAAAAGTAAAATGACTGCATAAGTTTGATCCTTATTGCTTGAATTCGAATACCTCACTTTCTTCGTGCAGATCACAAATACGAATGTCGTCGTCATTGAAAATATACCTACTTAAAATATATTTAGAATTACTAACCGGTGGTAAATTTGACGTCTCGATGAACGACCTACCCGGCAACGGTAGTGGAACATCTGCAAACGAGTGAGAAAGTGAATAACGAGAAATTGTAATTGTTTCTGACCTGGAGTAGACGCAGTCTTCTCCATTACCTAGGCAGAAAAATTATTGATAAACCCACATTTTTTCAAAACTTCTTCGGTCGTTGGTAGATAAGATTTGTCTTTCGCGGTAAATTTGAAAGTTGCCACTAAAAATTCAATAAAGGTATAGGCTAATGAGATAGTTTGAAGTACTTTTTACAATACGTAACTTTCATATACGTACCCCTTTTAAATGTTGTGTTATATTTATCCAAAAGACTTTTGATATGTAGAAAGATCATTTCTGTTTCTTTTTCAATTCCACCCTCGACTATTTTGTTCGTTTTCTCATCCAAACCAATGACTCCTACCACGTGAATTCCAAGTTGGTCTTTCTTGATTGATCTGAAATTTGGAGTTTCATATTTTTAGTCAAGCAATCCGACATAGCACCTAAGATGGAATTTCTTTTTCGTCGAGCTTCTTCAGTTTTGTCTTCAAAGTTTGTAGAATTCGGAAGGATGAGAGGGTACGTATGGCTCACCATTCCACAGAGCTAGCTGCAAATCGTATTGTAAACGTTCAATAATATTAAGCTCAAAAAGTTATCTGTGTAGGTCGCTGTTAATGTAAGTAGTAAAAATAATGACGCTGTCAACTTTTTGGGTAGGTACCTATTTAAAATCATTTATAAAAGTCTATATCTTGAGTGTGACGAACCGAGCTGTTTGCCCCTACCATACCACCACATCTGTTGTTTTCTTGTTTGTTTGTTTCTTCAGACGTGAGGGACTTTTACTACAATTTTATAATTTTGGCCCTCCAGACAAACCTTCTAAATCCGGCTTCGATTGACCGAGAGGAACACAAAGTTGGTTAAGAAGTGCAGTAGGCCTACGGAAGCTTGAAAATGATTGTTACAGTAATGAAGAGCAAGGATTCAAAAATACGACTACGGTGAATATTGTCTGAATCCTCCTTCGGTACCTACGATTTTCTCTCTAGAAGGAAGAGCTTTTGCACATTAATAAAACGAAAATATGTCAATGACAGTGTCGCGTCCATCTGAATAAGTATACGTATATTAACATAATCATAATAATATTTCAACCTACCGGAAATAGCTTTCGGGTTTTAGTTCTGGTTCTTCTCCTTTTTTCGACTTTTTGGTGGCTTTCGGACTTTTCGTACTCTTTGTACCTTTGGTTGCGCAAAGACTTTCATCACAATCAATGATTATGATAAAAAGGCAGAATAGAGAAAATATTGAACGGGACATTTTTTATGCGCGGTATGTACATCTATTTCTTACTTGAAACATTAGAAAGATTGAAGTAGCTTAGAAAATCAGACTTATTTGACCCCTAGTAATATTTTTGTTGTTTAGATACAGTACGTACGCACCTATTTGTTTATCCGCTATCGCTGAGATAAAACTTGCACGAGGAAAATTTCACGGATAATATTCAAATTGATAGGCCTATGCTGCATTATGGTATGAGGAGGCAAATTGATGTTATTTTCGATTGTTCTCTGAGTGCATTACGCGTTTGAAGTTTGGTGGGGTAAGGGGGGGGGGGACTAATTAATTAAAGGATGTAAGAATTTCAAGGCGTGGTAAACTATAATAAGCATAATGCTCGAAGACAACCACACGCGCATCAGGTGCGGCTATCCCAATTCCTTCGCATTTTCATGTATGGAGACTTGAATGAGGATTGAGAATTAATATTCTAAAAGGTTTCAAACGGTGTTGATGTAAACTAAACATTTAGCTATAGTGGCTTCAAGCAGGCTTCAAAAGTATGGAACAGGAAATTTTTACGATACAGTAAAACCTCGAAATAGCGGTCACCCAAAGGACCATTCAAAATGTCCGTTATTTGGAGGTGGCCGCAGAGTAGAGGTGCCCGCTGAAGGAGGTGAAAAATGAAGAGTGACCGTTGGAATGAGGTTTAACCATTTATGGCCCATTGCCTATAAATTTCGTCTTTGTTCTTGACCAGTTCAGTAGCTTGTGTTCTTCCAATACTAAAATAATTGGCAAGTTTACGCGCACTAAAATTATTCGTTTCGTTGAAGTCCAAGATCGCGATTTTTTCACTCAACGTCAAATGTTTTCATTTATTAGACACTAGCGGTTGGCAGCGCGCCTCCGGCGCGCCTGACCGCCAGCTGTGTGTTGAGTCGATATCAGTGTTTTGTAAATATTTCGATTTTAACGGTAAGAGCTGAGTTGACAGGTAAGGGCTGTATTGCAGCAAAAAACGGACTAATTCATGAACCGTCGCAATGATTAAGGAAATAGATGGACAGTAGGTAAAAAGCCTGCCATATCCCCGAAGCATTACATCAGTCTGTGTAGAGGCATGAGACGAACTCAGTCGTTTCCTATATGAGAAACCGGATGTAATTTTCTTAATTCTTTCTCGAACCCAGTACCTTTTCTTAGGTAGTTTCAAACTCTGACGACGATATTTACCTAATGTAAAGTTACTCGTCACAAAAGAAGAGCAAATTTTCAAGAAATTATTTTACATAAACGTCTCCTTTCAAAATCGAAAATTGGATACGTAAAACTCGAATAGTCTCTGTAGATTCATCCAGAGCAACCGGTTTAAATGCTCTCTCTCTGTAAACACAATGATCTTAAATACGCATCAGTCAAAATACCAATAGTTCCAAAATTTCCTCCTAAAAATCTGGAATTGGGCTCATTCGAAAGGAAATTAAAGGGGCAACAATTTTTGTTCTCTTCAATTTTTCATAAAAATGAGTAAAACTCGAGTTATCACCATAACTTAATTTTTATAACTGCGCCGCTCAACGCCGCGTTTGAACGGTAACGTTGGAACAACGCGTTCGATGGCAAGCTACACCACCACGTTTTTTTATTCAAAAATAAGAAAATAGACACCAAAAACTGCGACTGTACTTATGTACTTATAAAAATATATCAAAGTTCCGAGTCGCACAAAAATAAAATCACCAAATTAAATTTTTTACACACTAATTCACTTGAGAGCTGACTTAACGCGTGAAGCCTGTATCGCAGCAGAATACAGACAAATCCATTGACATTTTGCCAGTCCCTAAGAAAACACACGGACAACAGGTAAAAAAAAGGGTAATTTCCGCTAGCCCATACGCAGTGCGCAACGTGTCTAGACATTGGTTCTTGTATGAGATACCGGATGTAAAATCCTTTATGTAGGTGTTTTTAAAACTGTGAATAAAATAACTTACTTAGTATGGAAGTACAGCGAATACTGTAGTCACAAAATTTCCTCCTAAAAATCTGGAACCGGGCTCATTCGAAAGGAAATTACAGGGGCTACAATTTTTGTTCTCTTCAATTTTTCATAAAAATGAGTTATACTCGAGTTATCACAATAATTCAATTCTCGAAACTGCGCCACTCAACGCGCGAAACTGCGCCACTCAACGCGCGTAGGTCTAACGTACATGGCAAGCTACAACACCACGTTTTTTTATATTGAAAAAAGTCATTGTTTTCGCCCTTTTTTGAAATTACTCAGCACCTCCCCGTCAAATTTTTATTTTTATGAGTCTATGTGCTGCTCTGGGATGAGGACAATATATCCTGAAAGTTTGAAAGCGATCGGCCCAGTAGTTCTCGAGTTATAAACGGACAGGAGGACGGACAGACAGACAAATTTTCTGCTTTATATATTAGAAGATTATGCGAGTGCTATTGCTCGAAGTGTAAAACATGAACTGACAATGTAACCTGCCCGATCATTCGCCTGCCCACTCATTTTGTAAAATCATCTTACTGTATCTTTCTTCACTTTCATGTTTATTCCGTACCAAACACCTCTTTCATGTTTGCTCATACACAGTGTTTTATTAGAAATTTTTTAATTTTTACAAGGTTTTGGGACCGCTTTCTAGAGAGACCGTTATTAGAGGTGTAATGTAATTTTCCCATAACACAAGTAGGGATCGAGAAAATTGACCGTTCGTTAGAGGATGTCGCTATTTGGAGTGGCCGTTATTGTAGGAGGTTTCACTGAACAATGAGTTTTCAACGGTCAAGTCAGTACCGTGGTGTCCAAACAGTACACGATCTGGAAAATCGGATCTTCAGCTCTCAAAGATCAAAATAACAATGAATAATTGCTTAAAAGTTGCATGTTAGGACCAGAAGTTGAGAGCCGTAAGATAAAGCTTTAGCTTTCGACTTTGGCTTTCAATTTTAACCTGAAAAACTTTTGGCTTTTCGCTTCTCAACAAAAAATATTTTTCAACTTTTGACTTTTGGCTTTTTCCCGTCAAAATTCTCCGGCTTACGGCTTAAAACTTTTAGCTTTCAACTCCCCCCCCCCCCAAGAAAAAAAAATGAATGAATGATACGTTGAACGTCAGCTCGCAATACTGACGTCAACCGACCCTAAAAATGAAATGAGGTAAAAAAGTATGAATTTTGATAAAAGCAGAAGACAAAAAGTGAAAGGAAAAGCTGAAAGAAAGAGCTAAATAAACAAAACTTTTGCCTTTTTGCTTTCTATCAAACAAATGTTTTCAACTCGTGACTTTTGGCTTTTTAGAGTCAGAATTCTCTGGCTTTCGGCTTAAAACTTTCAGCTTTCAGCTAGATTTCAACCTCTGGTTATACTCTGTTCACGTTGAGAAAGGATAGAACGTAGTACCTCGAGAACGGAACGGTAGATTGAAATTACCTGGAGCGTTCCATCCTCCAAGTACTACTTTCTATCCTTTCTTAACGTGAACGGAGTACAGGACACCTAGAATCGACGATCAACGATCCGGAGAATGAGATCGTCGGTCTGATTGAAGTGTCAGTGTGTCCGTGTGTGGAGGTAATGACGCTCTGACAAGAGCCAATTTGTAGATACATACTTAGACGTAGGTAACTAGTATATCTGCATTCATGAAGTTCCTGGAAAAACGGACATTGTTATCCCAAAACTGAATTCAATATCAAATTGTTTGTTGAAAATCGTTCATAATTCTCAAACCTTACTAGTGTTGGGGAAAACCTGGTATTTTTTATTAACCGGTTATACGGTTATTTAGAAACCTTGATAACCGGTTGACCGGCAATATACCCTGCCTTGACAAAAGATACGTTTTGCCTGATCCTTAAAGGCAAATCTTTCTTTATCAACAAAATAACCGGTTTTTTAAGGTTATTCAAAATAAAATAATCAGTTTAACCGGTTAAAAACCGGAGCATGCCCAACACTAAAACTTACCTCTACTTCATATTTGACCTGCGATGAGAAAAGGATGCTCATTGCCCACTGATAGGAACACCATTTCCTTTCTGATTAGATGTCCAATCAGAGAGAAATGGTGTTCCTGTGCAAATGGGCAATGAGCGTCCTTTTCTCATCGCAGGTCACATTTGTTTTTTTCCAAGGAAATGAGATAGTAACGTACATTTATCCAGATCTTTGATTCTGTGTAAATACGTCAATTCTACATTGTACGGCAGACCTAAAATTTTATGAAGAAGTTCATTTAAATTTTCACAATAATTTTAATGTTGGATGCTTAATATAAATTCACATTCTGGTTCGCATGGCGCACACATTTCCGCTACTGATTCTATCTGGAGATTAATTTTTTGAAATTAATTTATTAGCGATACCAAGCTACGTTTTGTTTTCAATCACTTTGTGGTTTTTCAAAAATTGTATTGCAATAGTGATTCGTATAAATGTATAAAAAGATGAGTAAATTTTTCAGCTTGATTGATGTCGTGTTTGGATCTTTTGTGATCGGTACCTAGATTCGTTTAGATAGCTTTGATAATTATGTATTACAAATTTGTCTCTTGCAAGTTGTCGTGGGTATCTACCAGGTATTTCACTCAATGAATATTAGTACTCTTAATGAAGTCGGTCATGATACGCCTGCCTTGTGGAATGTCCTTTCTGTGACCGACTGACAAAAGAGGAGTGTGTGCGATCACTCCAAGACTATCGATGCGTTCTATTTAAACTTAGTTACACCGAGGCAGACCGACGCCTGGGACCAATCTTGTAAAAATTCAGCAACTCGGCATCGATAATTAATGAGTAACTTCCATAAAAGTAAGAATAATAATAACCTTTATTTTGGTAGGATATTTCAAGATAACGCGAACGGTATATCTAATTTAATTTGTACAATACCGGATGCTCATTCCGGGAACAGGTCTCCTCCATCATTTTCCCAGTTTTTCGATTTTGCGCGTCTCATCTCCACAATACTCCCAATTTCGCTTCTATATCCTACCTCCACCTTGTGACTGTTCTGCGTCTATTCCTCTTGTTACCGTATGGAATCCATTCCGTTATTCTTTTTCTCGTGATTCTCCTTCCATTCCAGTCAAGTACCCCGAAGATATTATTTTCAGTAAAACTAACGTTATAAGTACATAGCCCTAATTCCTGTTCTTTTCCGCTGACGTTAGAGGAGTGTGAGCGATTACTTCAACGTCTATCGATGCGTTCTATTCAAGAAAAAAAAAAAACCTCAGTCATACCCAGAACAGATCAAAGCCTGGATGGGGCCAATCTTGTAAAAATTGAGTAACTTACCATGGGTAATTCATGAGTAGCTTCCATTAGTGTATGTCCGGGAAAAGGATATGCAAAATCTGTAATGGAGAGTAGTTGAAAATTATGAGTTTTTTTTTCAACGAGCTATTTAACCAGGCAGGGGGTTGTCAGTTCCAGGAGAAGCATAGAATTAAATAGAGGTGTTGTAGGTTGAGGAGTGGAGGAAGGTAAAGTGTTATTAATAGAGGGCAGAAGAGACTTACAAGGGAGAGAAGATGATTTTCTGAGGTTTAGGAAGTATGAACAGAAGAAAAAATGGGAGATATATAATTCCTCAGCATGACAGAATTGGCATGAAGGATCCCAGGGAGAAAGAAGAAGTGGATTAGGCGAGTGAGCCCAAATCTTATGGAGGACCAAAGGATTGAGATTTATTATCTGAACGAATAGACGACAGATAGTTCAACAGAATACATGGAGGCCAAGTTCTTCATATGGAAGAGCGAGACTTCTCCAAAAGAGGGCGTAGTCAGTTTTTGGACGCCATTTGGATCCGTTATTAAATTGCTGATTGTGGGAGGAAAACTTTTGATCTGTCTAATTAGATTATGGTGGACGCTTTCGGTAAATTACCCAGGTCGAAGCGTATATGAGGCGTCGTGGATGTCCAGGAGGGGTGGATGAGTAAATACGAAAAATGAGCTTAAATTTGAGATGATTACCTACGTAAGGTTCTAAAAAAAGAAGTAGTGGGTTTCGGGGACTAAAGGAGGGAAGAAGGTGGGGAGTAGGGGAAACTAGGCCACATACGCGAGGAAGCTGGCGGTAAGCGATAATGAGGAGTCTTGTATCGTATTTCTGTAATCAAATGCAAAGCCCTCAATTCTACCCCTGTGGTGGTACCTACCGAATTTACTTACATTCGTTCCTTTTCCCAGGAAGTTCTTCAAAAAGAAAGACAGCAATAGACTAACAGGAGATACACAGAAGTTCACTTCCATTCTTTCGGTAATAGAGAGATAATGAGTGCCGCTTATGAGCCCAACAGAATCGGTTTATAATTCTTATGGAGAAAACCAACTTTCAAAACATATTGAACGTAATGAAGTGCTTGCATTCTCTGCTTTCTAAAATAATTTGTTCTGGAAAATATTTTTTGGGACAGAGGTTTATAAAAGTATTCGAAAGTTGATGAGAATTTTCGATAGACCTCTGACGCTAATATGGTGTGTCAGTCAAATATGATTCAAAAATGTTTATTCAAGAGGCTCATAGCGCAAACGAAATACGAGAATCCATCTTCAGGATTACAGGAATGAATTCCCCTTGAGGGTTACATAATTATTTTCGCGATCTTTCATTCGCCATAAAAATGATTCAATGCTCAGAATAATATTCAAGCTCCTTCCCCACCAGACCCTTACCGTTTTATCTCCCTCTCTTTCACAAATCTCTGGCGGCGCTACCGGGGAAATATCTCTAGTTCATATAAAAGACGGGCTTACATTTCTTGATCTCCGCGTACACATAATAATTGAAACTCAGGTCAGCCAAACGAAATTTCAGACTTTCCACTGAAAATAAGAGCAAATTTATTCACATATAAATCGTGTGAGGTTGAGTAGATCAAAAGCGTAACTGGAAACTTTCCTAAGATTGGTAGGAGGGGAGTATTCATCATTCTAAAGCTTCCCTTGCGGTCACGCCCCGGAAATACTTAATTACTGACCTAACTTCAATGACGAATTATTACTTTCCACTATTTTCTTGACTCGTTTGAAGAGAACAACTGTCTCATTCTCCATGCCTCCGGGTACTAATTTATTCGTTGCCTCGTCGATCGCTACCACTTCGGAAAAATTCAACCTTTTATAATCATCTCTTGAAAAAAGAAGAGGATGGTTGAACGCATCAGATTGTGAAGCAATATTCGTTTGATCCTAATTGGTGCTGAACACGAAAAATTTTTGGTAGGTA
The DNA here is from genome assembly GCA_035079385.1 of Aspidiotus rigidus. Taxonomy (NCBI): domain Eukaryota; kingdom Metazoa; phylum Arthropoda; class Insecta; order Hemiptera; family Diaspididae; genus Aspidiotus; species Aspidiotus rigidus. Next base: position 24,816,647 of record JAVHKY010000003.1, read on the forward strand.
CGTACTCCGAGAATGATAATTCGTGACTTTCTGATTCTGACTCCTTCTCAGGAGATTTGATTTCACCGGTTTTACATGTAAATCCGTACACAAATATTGTGCTCACGCACGTCAAGACAAATATGCATCTATGAAACATATTGGCTGTTGAAAAGCGACTACAAATTTTTAGAAATAGAGAATGAATTACCATTAGTAAGATAAGATATCGTTGAATAGTATTGGTATGTAAGTTCTTGCGGCTCTTTCTATCAGATTTATCCGCTATTTCGATATCTAAACAAAGTTCAGTATAGTTTTCCGAACTTCAGCTTTCATCAGTGATACAGCAGTACTTGAAATATCAGCAAATTTTTAGCGGTGGCAAGATTTCTAAAAATTTGTTGGTCTGTTTTTCATCATTTTGCAAATTGTTATTTCAACCTAGAGTTAAATTATAGTTTAGGGCGGTCAGATACTCCTATCTAATTGACTAGACACTGTCCGTGGAACGTCTTTTCTTCGAAATTATGATGAAGTCAAGAGCTGTACGGAGGTTTTTTTCCCTTCTTCATGAAACAGAGATTCGTACTCGCTGTCCGTATAGAAAGAATTTTAATAGTTGATGGAATGGAGTAGAAAAGGTAATGTCAAATAAAATCAATAAGTTTTTGCAATTTACAGTTATCCATAAAGGAGTTGGAGAACAAATGCGAAAACCGCAATAAATTTTAACACATCGAGCGCTTTTGGCTGAACAGCCATTCTCAAGGTATATAGAAAACGACTGAACCCAACATTAACAAGGACAAGCAACACCGAACGAGGTACAGACTGAACTAGCGAGTCACCGAAATAGACTAATTCAATCAATCCGTCCTCAGGAATATACCTTTCCAACTTTAAAATACGAAGCCTCCCTGTGGAGGAGAACTTCGGACCCCTGTCTAAAGCTGTGACCACTTTCGATTAAATGATCAGCAAATGCCGACTCATCCACTTTTTAGCGGGGAACCCGCTATCCATTTTGTTAGGAGATTACATCCTCAGAAAACGTCCTCGTCCGCGAAGTTAGTAACCTAAGGTTAGGTTAGGTTACGGGACTTAGAAGAATTTCGAGTCTCGAGCTATATATGATAGGAGGGGGGGGGAGAACTTGGAAGAATTTTGACTTTCGAGCTACCGTCCGCCGTCCAACCAAAAACTTAGAAAAATTTTGAGACTCGAGCTATATATGATAGAAGGGGGACTTGGAAGAATTTCAAGTCTTGAGATATATATGATAGGAGGGGGACTTAGAAGAATTTCAAGTCTCGAGCTATATATGATAGGAGGGGGACTTAGAAGAATTTCGAGCCTCGAACTATATATGATAGGAGGGAGACTTGGAAGAATTGTGACTTCCCAGCTATATATGATAGAAGGGGACTTAGAAGAATTTCGACTCTCGAGCTATATATGATAGGAGGGAATGTAGAATGATAATTTCGATTTGAATTATATGACAAGATTATCAACTCAGTTCCACACCACCTGAGAGGTCGAGTTAAGGAATTGCGAGTTCCCCGCTGCCATTGCAACGTCTGCAATGGTTTCTAATTTTCTTTTACTCCGCGCTTTTTTGTGTTCATCCACTCTAATTTCGAGTTGACAGCTAGTCACACCTATATGGCCAATCTCTACAAGCCTCCTCTCGGCCATCGGAATGGGGTCTTTTAATTTAACGAATAAACTCTTAAGAGTATTAGTGTAGTAAAAAGCCGTCCGAAAACCAAAGGGACGGAGGACACGGCCCAAATCCGAAGAAAACTCACTAATCCACCGCTTCCTACTACCAGAGTGCGAATCCCGGGGAAGGGAGGACGTAGAATCGAGACATTTCCTTGTAAACCTCCTACAAACCATAAGGTCAAAGACCACCTTGACCTCGCAAGGTGCTTTATCGTTACTAGTTCTTGATGAAAAACGGCCTGACTCAGAGGGATGTGAGTGAGGCGATGTATGAAACTATTGAAAGTAGCTATTTTGTGGGCAACAAGAACGAAGGACGACCCTTGGACAGCAATATCAGTCAATGTATCTTTGCGGTAAATACCGAATTCATGGGAGATAGTCTAGTCCAAAAAGTTTATACAGGAGCCACCAACTTCCAGTGTAATTTTTATGGAAGGGTATAGGCTGTTTAAGTAAGCAAGAACCTCACTAAGAAGTTCTGTAGCACCAGTCCATGCACAAAATACCCGTCAACGTACCTGTGCCAATAATAGACGTGACTCAAAAACACTCGGTGCGAAAAGAATAGGTCAAGCTCGAATTTGAACATGAAGACCTCTGAGATGAGAGAACCCAAGAGGGATCCAATAGGAATATCCACTTCCTCGGAAAACCTGAAAAATTTCCCATGAAATTTATAGAAGTTGAGGGATAAACAGACGTTTAATAGGTCAAAAAATTCCCTCAATTCCTCATGAGGGGCACCAGATTTGACAAGCAAATCTCCTGTCTACTGGATAGTGAGAGCATTGAGGATGTTGGGAAATAGCCCAAGACATCGGAGGAGCATAAAATTGATCCCGGAGGAAGAAATACATCCTTCAATTTGTGAGCCAGGGAGCCCGAGTTCTTAACTGAATAGGGCGACTCAACGACCACGCGAGATTTGAACCACCGACAGGAAACAAACGAGACGATCAGCCGCATCGGGATATATTCTTTATGCACTTTAGGCAACCCGTAAAGGAGGGAAGGAACAGGATTAGGTTCAAAAATAGCTTTCTTTGTTGAAGGACTCTTAATGATGAATACATCGCCTCACTGACGTCCCCCTGTGATGATAAAGTACCTGCGAATTGCGAGAGTGAATCAGTCAAGGTGGACATTGACCTTATGGTTCGTTGGAGGCTTACGAGGAAATGTCTCGATTCAATGACCTCCCTCCCCTGGGATTTGCACTCTGGTAGCAGAACGCGGTGGATTAAACTGCCGTTTCTGGGTGAGTTTTCTTTGGAGTTGGGCCGTATCCTCTGTTCCTTTTGTTTTTGGACGGCTTTTTACTATGCTAATACGAGTTTATCCTTTAAATGAAAACGAAAGACAATGATTTTATACGTCCGGTAATATATCAGGAGGGCGGTAGTTAGTGGATGAGAATACAAGCGAAAAATTTGGTCACCTCATCGGGATCCGAACCGCTCGGTTCGGATCCCGATGAGGTGACCAAATTTTTCGCTTGTATTCTCATCCACTAACTACCCCCCCTCCTTTAAATTGAAAGATCCCACCCGCCGATCGCTAAGAAGGGGATGTTTATGGAGTAGCTTGTAGAGATTGGCCATATAGGTATGACTAGCTGTCAACTCGAAATTAGAGTGGATGAACATAAAAAAGCGTGGAGTAAAAGAAAAGTGGATGAGTCGGCATTTGCTGATCATTTAAGTGAAAGTGGTCATAGCTTTAGAGAGGGGTCCAAAGTTCTCCTCCACAGGGAGGATTCGTATTCTAAACGATTGGCTGTGTGGAGGAAATCGAAATTATTCGACATCGGAATGAGGAGGGATTGATTGAATTAGTCTAATTTGATGACTAGCTGGTCTAGTCATGACCTCGTTCGGGGTTACTTGTTCTTCTTGATATTGGGTTCAATCGTTTTCTATACCTTGGGAATGGCTGTTTAGCCGAATGCGCTCGATGTGTTAAAATTTATTGCGTTGTTTGTATTTTTGTTCTTTTACTCCTTCGATTATCTTTCTTGAATAACGTGAAATATTGAACCTTTTTCAGAGTTCTTATTTTTCCGTCTTCAAAGTAGATAGACCGTCCTCTGATTGGTTATCGAATATCAGTCTACAATGCAACAGAGAGTGAACATAATTACTTAGGCTCTGCATAATATTCTGATCTATTGCTGGTCTGAGTCTGCATAGTTTACATACATGACGCAATGGTGACAGTCTTGAGATGCATCGTCCATATCAGTGACGCGATGGACTCGAGGATTTTATGACAGAGATGCCGTCATCAGAGAGAACATGAGTTCCTGTAAGATTTGTGGCTGATGCGTAGTCCATGGAGGATGCAAATGCCGGAAAGAGTTGGAAACTGATGTGTCACCATGGTCAAGAGGATGCGAGGTTGATGTAAGTACAGTCCATAACAATGACGTCATGTTCTCAGATGACATTACTTCTTATCGTGCTGTTTATTTGATAAAAAGTTTAAGGCGACCGCGGTGAAGTAAAAAAAATAATTGAAATAAATGTGAGACGTAAAGGAATCGAAGGACCGACCAGAGATTCTTCAGAAAATTCAATGAAATATTTCCTTCTTTTACAGAGGTGCGAAATTTTGTCAGAACCACAATAAGTACGCAGAACTTCAATATTTTAAATGACAATAAATAATGGTGATCAAGTACAGCAGTTCAAACTTGGAAAATCAACAAAGAATGTTTGTAAAATTTTATTTATTTTGAGACAGGAAATCGTCACCTGTATTACAGATATCCTCACTCGTGCGGATGCTGATATCGAAGACATATTTTCGAGAGAGCACAAGTATACTTAGTACACAAGTAACTATTTAAAATTCTCACAAGCACGGTTATTGATCTCGTAATTTTTCACGTAAGCTTATGTTTTTCTTCATCTTCCTATTTTATAGGTGCATATGTTTGAAAGGTGTGAAACAGAGAGAAGAAATTTCAGCGATTTACGAAGACATGAATAATTTCTTCAAAGTATCAAAAGTACTCTTGTTAATCTACCTGACAGGTAAGTACCTATTATGCTTCGCAGCAGTGAATAATTTACAAAATATGAGAATTATCGTAGGTACCTACTTTCTTCCTTTCAGGATTTGTTTCAAGCGCTTCCGATACTGATGAAGGTACGATAACACATATTATATGTATCTGCATTTGTATTTTAAATACCTTCAAATTGATGAGGAATCGATTTAGTATCAAAATATTTTGCTTCTTCACGAATTAGGTTAGGTACCTATAGGCAAAAAAATCGAGGGAAGTTGACTAAATCTGTTTCAGTGAGAAACTAAAGATATAGCCAGTCATGTTTGTCTCAAGCATGACTCATTTCTCTACTCAAATTCTCACTATTAACTGATTCATTCTCATCTCTTATCCTGGCTAAGCAGATTCTATAATTCCTTAGTTCAACGCATTATTTCACTTCCTCAAACACTAATATACACCTGAACTCCTACGTCCTTCCTCTGGATTCCGGGCCATATCATTTTCAGTTGACTTTGCCGCCAAAGATTCTCTTCTCTCGCATAAAAATTCTGATCCTGTACTCACTCCTGCCTATGACCTTAAAAACTATTACCAAATATCCCTAGTACATGACTCCTGATGGCATGACTTCTGGAAAACTCAGTATATTCAAACAGACTTGGAGCAATCAAAAACAAGTCGATTCTTATTTGCACTTCTTCTAATCTGACTGCTTGTCATGAAGAAATTTTTCTCACCTACTTCAGAATCGGTCACAAACGTCTCATCATCTTTTTCTGGGTCTATCCCAGAGGTGTCAAGCAAAAGCAATTAATCGCTAAAGCAGCAGAAGCAGTGGCTTTTAAGCTAATCAAAAGCCAGTCAATGATTTTTCCATTCAGCCGCTAGCCAATCAAAAGCAAATACTGATCAGCTGCTTTTCATTCCGTTCCAGAGTTTCATCATTCTGTTCCGTTCGGTTGCCAATAAAATGACAAAAAAGCAATAGCCAAGTTTTAAGCCAATCGTCGGTAAAGCTAGAAGCTAAAAGCTAGTTTTAAGTCAATCAGCATTTGCTTGACACTTCTGGTCTATCCTTTCCCCCTCTCGGCAAACAAGGTTTGCATTATAATACACCTTTTTAACACCTCTTTTCGTGTCTCGCTCTTGAAAATATCTGCCTTTTTCACTCTGCTCCTTCACGTCTTCCATCTGCCCTTTGTAACAATCCTGGTATGGTCGCCTTAATAATTTACATTTCACTCATGACCGTAGTCTCTATCTTTCTCAAACTCCCCATAGTCACCCACTACGAGCTGATTACACTTAAAGAAAATAAAAAGCTCATATAGTAAAGAAGAAAAAAAAAAAAAAATTCAACGTCATTAAGCTTGCATTACAAAGTATTTCATTTAAATACGAGTATTTCAAACTGCAATGTATCTTTAAACTTTTTTTTTTTCATCTTGGAAAAAAAATATTTTTGAGAAATTCAAAGAACCTTTCACTATATGCATGGTAGAAATTTTTAACATTATTTTGATCTTCTCCTTTCATTCCAGGATCATTAGAGTCTGAACTAGTTCGCAAAAAAATTCACGGTAAAGTAGATCGTTAGCTATACTCTTTTTTTATTTTCCTTTTTCTCTTCAACATGTTGAAAAAATTCTACAATTTTCTCACAGAATTTCTTGATATGATGGAAAATAGAGGTGAGAAGATATTTTCATAAGTGTAAGTTACCTGTGAAAACTAGATGGTAACGTGAATTCATTGGTTGCTTTCTTTTTTCTGATTAATTTTCAGATACCGTTTCTCGCCTAAAATTAGGTAAGTAATTATGTAATTTCTTTCACGATTTGAAACCTTAATCTTCAATTTTTGTTAAATTATTAATTATACTTTTAAAATAATATTTCAGCTAAAATTGCGTCGGTTTTAAATGGTTTGGATTCGAGGTCCGGTCAAGGGATTTTAAGACAAGAATCAAATGGACATTCAGAGACGCAAGGACAGAGCAAAGCCCCAATTGTATCCGAGCTCGATCAAGGTGAAACTACGAGTATTTCAATCTCTAGAAATTGACATTGAAATGAAGTATTGATTCCTGTCCTCTATTTTATCAGTTTCAATTTCATTCGTTATAAAAAAATTCTTATGGTCAGTATTTGCTAAAAAACTTTGAAATGGATTTTTTCCCCTAGAATCAAACAATAGAAATGGATTGGCAATATTATAACGGTTCGAAGAAATCCGTTAGAGGGGTAATTAAAGCGTAGAATCCCCTTACTATTACACCATTATTAATAACAAGTACTATCAGTTTTTTTCTCTTTCCTTTTTGACTGCAAATTATGGACTTGTAAACATTTTAGTTTAATTTTACCACACGAAAAGACTTCAATGTTTTGTTCATGTCTTCTTATTTTATGTGAGCCATTGGTCATTGAGGACGAGTTCAAATTCAATTACAGTTCCAATCTAGTCCCAACGTGTTAACTGCTCTTCCCTCGCCCCTTCCTTCCTCCAAGTATGATCATCGAGCTCGAAAATTTTGAAAAAATTGTCGCACCAGTTACCAGCTGATAAGAGTAAGGGAAAACCAAAAATTTCAATAAGTCTTTTCTTCCTTTTCTCGATAGTATGGCTTTCGCGACAACGCCCCTCAACTCCTTACTCTACTCGTACTACCCAGTAACTTGAGAATCTTATTTTCTCTAATCGATACAGATATCTAACTTCATTTGAACATTCTTACAGTTCTAATGTCAAATGTCAAAGAACAGCAGACGAGTGAAGACGCAGAAATGAAAGGAAAAGATTTTGGAGTTTCAACCGAGGGAAATTCGGGTTAGTAGACTTACTTAATTTTTCATGACATAAACTTATTATATTTTACCAATTGCTTATCTACTAGAAAATTTGGATGTTATAAGTCGAGGGGACTCTGGAAAATCGTTATTTTTTTGCCCTGCTCTGGTAGTCGTCTTCACGTGCGTGAACTGTCGGATGTTCTAAAATTTATCTATCGATAGCTACTATCAGAAAAATAAGACTCGACATTATGTATGTCAACTAATTGTTGTACTTTATTTTATGAGCGCAGAATTATTAATAATGTCTATGAAAAAAGAACTGCTAGAAGTGCTGTACATGAAGTACCTATTGTTCAAAGCTCAAATAGATATGAAAATGTGCCACACGTTCTTCATTCACGGTAAGTGTATTTTGATGTAGCGTAATATTATGTTTTTCTTTTCTATCTTTCGAACAATCTTTTTATCTTTTTGGGGCTCTTGCCTCTGGCAAGGCGAGAGCCCTTATGCAATTGTAAAAAAAAAAAATAAAATTAGAAGCCATTGCAGACGTTGCAATGGCAGCGGGGAACCCGCAATTCCTTAACTCGACCTCTCAGGTGGTGTGGAACTGAGTTGATAATCATGTCATATAATTCAAATCGAAATTATCATTCTACATTCCCTCCTATCATCTATAGCTCGAGACTCGAAATTCTTCTAAGTCCCCCTTCTATCATATATACCTCGGAAGTCACAATTCTTCCAAGTCCCCCTCCTATCATATATAGCTCGAGACTCGAAATTCTTCTAAGTCCCCCTCCTATCATATCCAAGTCCCCCCCCCTATTATATATAGCTCGAGACTTGAAATTCTTCTAAGTCCCCCTCCTATCATATATAGCTCGAGACTTGAAATTCTTCTAAGTCCTCCTCCTATCATATATAGCTCGAGTCTCAAAATTTTTCTAAGTTTTTGGTTGGACGGCGGACGGTAGCTCGAAAGTCAAAATTCTTCCAAGTCCCCCTCCTATCATATATAGCTCGAGACTTGAAATTCTTCTAAGTCCCCCTCCTATCATATATGGCTCGAGAGTCGAAATTCTTCTAAGTCCCCCTCCTATCATATATGGCTCGAGAGTCGAAATTTTTCTAAGTCCCCCTTCTAACATATATGGCTCGAGAGTCGAAATTCTTCCAAGTCCCCCCCCTATCATATATAGCTCGAGAGTCGAAATTTTTCTAAGTCCCCCTTCTATCATATATAGCTCGAAAGTCGAAATTTTTCTAAGTTTTTCGCTGGACGGCGGACGGCGGACGGCGGACGGCGCACGGCGCACGGCAGATTTCTCAAATAGCCCCCCATAAAACAGGTTCCCTGTTAAAAATTACGGCTTCCTTAACGAAGTTAAACGAGGAACGCAGGGAACCTGTTTTATGATTCGAATGAGATTTGGTATTGAAAATTCAAGGAAGCCTAGATCATATATAGCTCGACAGTCGAAATTTTTCCAAGTCCCCCTTCTATCATATATAGCTCGAGAGTCGAAATTTTTCCAAGTCCCTCTCCTATCATATATGGCTCGAGAGTCGAAATTTTTCTAAGTCCCCCTTCTATCATACATGGTTCGAGAGTCGAAATTTTTCTAAGTCCCTCTTCTATCATATATAGCTCGAGTAAGTCCCCCTCCTATCATATATAGCTCGAGAGTCGAAATTTTTCTAAGTTCCCCTCCTATCATCTATAGCTCGAGAGTCGAAATTTCTAAGTCCCCCTCCTATCATATATAGCTCGAGAGTCGAAATTTTTCCAAGTCCCTCTCCTATCATATATGGCTCGAGAGTCGAAATTTTTCTAAGTTCCCCTCCTATCATCTATAGCTCGAGAGTCGAAATTTTTTCTAAGTCCCCCTCCTATCATATATAGCTTGAGAGTCGAAATTTTTCTAAGTCCCTCTCCTATCATATATGGCTCGAGGGTCGAAATTTTTCTAAGTTTTTCGCTGGACGGCGCACGGCGGACGGCGGACGGCAGATTTCTCAAATAGCCCCCCATAAAACAGGTTCCCTGTTAAAATTTCGAATCTGAAGCTACCTATATATGATAGAAGAGGGACTTGGAAAACTTTTGACTCTCGAGCTATATATGATAGGGGACAAATTTTCTCAAGTCTCCCTCCTATCATAAATAGCTCGAGATTTGAGAAAAACTTGGACTTTCAAACTACATTATACTAGGCTTATTTTACGTCTAGGCCTTCTTTATACGCCGTACTAGCTTTATCTAGGTCTAGGCTTCCTTGAATTTTCAATACCAAATCCTATCTGACTCATAAAACAGGTTCCCTGCGTTCCTCGTCAAACTTCGTTAAGGAAGCCGTCGTTTTTTCATTAAGATATACATTTTCTGTCTCTTGAGGTTTACCTTTTCCTAGAAAATTTTATTTCTCGTACAGTCTTCGTCAAGAGTGAATATTGATGATAAGATAATGTACATCGTTTGATTAATACTGCACATATTACATATTATTCTGTGTCACCTATGATTTTTTTTTCATTGCATTTTTCAAATTTTTGGACAGTCTTCAATAAAGTTTCTTCTTGATACTTCCTTAATGGTAATTATATACCTACCGTATGTGCAAATATTAAGTCTCCAAGATTCCAGATCTGAGTGGAACAAAGATGCAGACCTCTTGGTTTCCAGATCTTGACGTAGAAAAAATCGAGATTTCTTGAGCTCTACATCTTAATAGGAAAAGAAGCTCTTGATCTGTTGCAAAAAATTAGAAAATACATTTCCGGCAGGTAACAGTCAATTAGAAAAAAAAGAACCAAGAGACCCAGATACTGAGGCACATGGCGACTCAGTCTTGTTTAAAAAACTCTTTTCGCCTAACGCAGTGCGTTAGAAACGCACCGAGAAAACTTTTTTTTCTCCCTCTTCATGTGGATGGAAGTCGAAAAAAGGTTTTCAAATTAGCCTATTATTTTCTCTCCAATTTTGAAATCTAGAGTTTTTGTCTGATTTTCACACATCGCTCTATGTAGGGCCTTGTAGTCAATATTCAAGCACCGTGAGAACATTTGTTTCTATCATTTATCTAATTATGTTTCAAATTGGCCCATAACCTATAATTTGATGTGTTTCATTGTTTTATTTCTCAGTTATACCAGATTCAGATACAGCTGATAACTGTAAGAGAGCACTTAATTCAATTTCACGATTCTATCGTAAAATGTCGATCGATGAGAAAAAAGTTGAGGGTAAGAGTACGTAATTTCCTCTACTTGGGGGGGGGTGTTGTGAAGCCATTTTGACGAAGAAGATTCTTCGTATTTGTCGTTTTAGGGGAGGGGGCATTCGTATATTTTTTTTTTTAGTCACAAGAAATCAAAATTTGAGGGGAGTTTCTTCGTTGAACAAAGGGGATCACAACACCCCTGACTTGGAAGATATTTTTCGAGTTACTTTTCACTATAATTACTGTGAAATATTGTTTTTCGCTTGTTATAATATGTATCGTAAATTACTTTACCCAGGTTTCCCATCTTTACGTAAAGTTGCTGAAAGAATGAAGCACAACGATAAAGGCCTTAAGATTCTTCTCGAAAGACCCACCTTGAAACCACCCAAAGCTGATCTAAAGAACTGGATACTTCTGAAAGGCAGGGTAGAAAATACGCTGAATGAAGAGAATCTAAACGATCCCGATCATTTATCGAGAGTTATAGCGGAGATATTCAACGAAGAAGACGATTTTTTAACTGGTGCGACGATTGATGAAGATTATGAAAAACTCAAAATTGAAGACACGCTGAAAGATGAGTCATTTTTAACTGCTCAAGTCTACGAAGATGATCTGATCGAGTCAGCTTCGGTAAAGGAATCACCCACTAAGCGAGGTCGTACTCATTTTGCTCTCGAAAAAGAAAATGAGTTAGATGACTCAGAAATAGTCAACTGGCCGTGGTCTTTATATCCTGATTTTGATATGGACGAATTTCGAGACTTGTATCCAAACAAAAGTGGTATGCAGAAACTTCAAAATGATACCGTCATGGGTACGTGTCTCGATACGTGATGTAGGCCTACATGATCTCTTATTTGAATCAATAAGCTAAAGAGAAATTTTTAATTCGGTTCTTTTGTTTTCAGTTATGCACGAATATATATGGAAAGAGGCTATGAGTCATTTCGATGATAAATTGGCCGATGTTGAGAATTTTTTCAGCGATATTTTTATAAGTATGTATTCTGTATCTTGAACCAAGGGGAAGCGTATCATAGAGATAGGGTGCCTACTTCGTGACCCTGGTTTAAATTAGAAGATATATCATCTTCCCTTGAGAAAAGATGCTGTGACCGTCCGTACTGATAATTTGAAATATTTCTTATTAGTTTAATGAGGTATCGTGCACCAAGTACTCTAAAAATATCAATTGAAGCGCTGCGTGGAAAAAGAGCCTCCGTCTAATGTATTTCTTATGGAACGGAGGCCTTTTTTCCACGCAGCGCCTCAATTGATTTATCGGAGACATATTTCTCAAATTAATATCTTTAGAGTACATCAGCTGGAGTCAACTTTACTCGTGGCTTTTTTCTACCAAGTGCTAATATTTTATCAACTAGGGTGAAGAAATTTAGTCCTGAGCAGTAAATTGGAGGGCCACTTCAATCCTTTAGAGGTTCTGTTGCCATATTTTCAGATTTGTCAGCCACGGATGCAGCCAAAGTCATCCCAACTTGTTTTTGCAGATTTAGACAACTTCTGTCCGTTCATATTTTTCCAAGATGATAAATATACGTTTCATCATGCTTACAGGTAATGAGTACATGAGTACTGTTTTGGATTTCATACCAGACACTCAAAAGGACGTTATAAAGTACTGGGAATACATGGGAAGAGTAGCCTTCGAGTTAGGTAAGAAATATACGTATTTCATTCTTCACTCTCGAGATACTTAGCTGATATCATTCGCCCAGATTTCAATCAAGAATCAGATAAAAATGAAGAAAATATCTATCACCCGGTTTTCGTTCTCTCACCTAATCAGATCGAATGAAGGAACAGTCCATATTTGGCATAGAAACAAAAAGGGAATTTTTCCACGAGTAAAAAATGTCCTAATTCCGAATGTAGATCAACTCCTTCGGTCAAAATCATTAGACTCGTCCCAGCCTCTTTACAGTCATATAAGTTCAGTTACAAGGAAAACCGTTTCGAAGGCCCAAAAGTAGGTCGTCAAGATCATTCAGGATCAGAGGCGTGACGTCAGGGTATTTAAGCTCAAGATTTTCAGGCTTTTAAGGAGAACTGGGCATATACCATCATATTCAAGTCTAGTTGAGGTTGAAGCGTGTCAATGCTGCGAGATTATTCGAGTCAAGGTCATCCCTCTCCCTGTAAATATGTTGTTGATTCGGACCCAGAGTACTGCAGGACTGTTAATTTCGGTTTCCCTGAACCCATCTTAAACATATCGCCCGATTTCAGTTGAATCTGTCAGTTCACATTTATACATCTACCTTTGGCTTTAGCCTAGTCTAGTACATACTACTTATTGTTGTACACTAGGCCATGACTATCCTACTTATGACATCTACGGTTTTAATGTCTAATGACATTAATTTACTTCGACTCCGTACCCTTAGTCCTGAACATAGCATTGCAGCCAGCTAAAAGCCGGATCCATCAGAATTTCCATCGATAAGCGAGAAACTGAAAGCCAGTTTCATTAACTTCTTCATCAGCCAAAATGACCAAGTTTTTTACCTTCTTTTTAACTTTTGCAATGCCCGCAACATGGGAGAACGACTACAAGAATCACAGCAATATCCTATGCCGGGATTAGCCTCGCCAAAGATAGAAAAGCCAGAAAAACAGAAACAGGACCACAGGGTTACATACAGAACTCTAAAGCTTGCAGCCATCCAGAACACAAACTGGAGAATAGGCCTCTCTCACACGTGTAACGAAGCCCTAATTTTCCTAACTGTGTCTTCTGTACAAATTTGAATTTCTGCACTGCAATCAGCTAAAAACCAGCTGAATCAAGCCGAGAGTCAGCTAAATTTTTCTAAAAGGCAAAAGCTAATGCTGAAAGTTTTGGCTGCAATACTTTGGTCGCAAGTAAACTATTCACGGTGGGGGAGAGATGATAATCTTGATTTAAAGAACCTCGCAGCGTTGACATTCTTTAACCTTGAACTTCGACTTCAATAATCCAATTATGGAGCCCACGTGACGTCACGCTCCCGATCCCGAATGATCTTGATGACATACTTTTGGGGCTTCAAAATATTTACCTAAAAACTGGACTTATTGAAAGAGGCTGGGTTTGAAATAGAGGAGTTTATCTACATAATTAAGAAACTTTCCTTCTTCAAACGCCATTTTCTCGTAGATAGTTAGCGATCCTCAAGGTCATCTACATCTGCGAGGCGACCTTCCGGAACAGTTCTGTTGTGTTGAAAACTCACCATCTTCTCAGGTCTTTGAGCCAGGAATTCTGTCGTTTCACGATTGAACGTTTTTCCATGCTTCCTTTCCATCCTGAATATGGGCTGTCCCATCATTTTCCAATTCTTCCTCTTGCCAGTATTTGAAATTATTTCATTGTAAGACAATCAATAGTAATTAGGTATTCATTATTCCAGGAGAAAATGTCAGCTTTAGGAGAATGCGTAATTACTTGTACGATGCTGAGGCAGAAAAAGTGTACGGCAGCGAAATAAGTCAATCTGCCAGAATAGACGTGTCATCGGAACCGAGACGTTTTTCTGACATTACTATTCTATTTTAAAAATACAGTTGGTCATTACATCACTCCTCAGACTATAGGTACCAAGTTACGGGTTAAATTTGATAAGATTAATATTTTATTAGTTCAGCTGACGTCAATAAAATTAGAAGAACAGAAATTAAAAGACGCCATGGATCACCTTTAACAGTTAATTGCCTTGTTTTTGGCAGTTTTTTGATTCTAAACAGCATCAAATTTATTATATACCCACTTTTATTTTGTTGCTATTTTTAATTTTGGTTCCAAATCTCATCCCATCCACGGATTTAACTAAGTCTCTCAATTAAAACGAATACCTATACAAGTTTTGTTGAGATAATGAATGCAAAGTATCGCGGTAAAGTAGCGAAAACCTTTGGTTTGAATAGTCAATTCAAGTAGGCTGAAACGAAAACAAGAAAATGAATTAACAAATTACGGGTTATTTTCTAGTCTTATCAAGTCCAACAGCTCAGCAATATTTAATGAATTCCTCCTGGACTTGGTTCTGAATCCCTTGTTAGCTAATTCCCCGCACTGTCCTTTAGTGGAGATATATCAAGTTCCATTTCTCTAATGTGTAGCTTTGGACTGAAAATATTCCCGTCCTCAAACAGGTCAGTCACATCCCTTACCCTTCGCTCAAAGCTTCTCCAAACCCTCCTGACGACGCCAAAATCTCACACTTCTGCTCTTCATCAAAATTTTTCCACTGACGACACCACGACCTTTTTCCTCAGCTGGATTTTAGTCCATAGTTTTTCGCAGTTCTTAAATTAGATTAGTTAAGGTTCCCGGGCGGATGCGCAAATTCTTTGAAGATTTCCCGCAATGAAAATATCAGCGGGTTTTTCTCTGAAAAGAATCTGGAAACCGTCATCTAAAACGATATCGGTGGTCAGAACATCCCATGGGGAATAATAGTGGAAAGTGCGCCGCATGGAGTCACGACCGCCGGGACTTGTTGTTCACATTGAAGGCCTTATAGCCATCGGTTTTCTGTGTCGACACATCATCATGGGGATAGGATTGTCTCGGACTATTTTGGCCTTATGCAACCGCTAAAAGGAAACCATGTTTGCCCCAGATAATTTCAGACCGACGCGAAGTCCATATTGATGACGCTCGCGCTGTGAGGACACGATTACCTAAGAGTGAGAGTATTTTGAGCTCACGAGTTAATTGGTTTGGAGGTTCATATCTGTTCATTATCAGGCTAGGTACGATTCTGTAGGATTATGTAGAAAGTTTGGGGTCATTGTGTATTATCAATGACGCGATGGCCTTCGATTTTTTGTGGCAGACGCTACATTATCAGGGGTTCTGATTCTGAGTTATTGAGTCGTCCTTGAATTGATGATACAATAACTGAAATGTCTGGATAGTTATTTCTGGTATATTCATTACTGTGACTCGGTAGCTTTAAAAACTCCAGAGCTATAAATTACGATATCTAGGCTCGTCGTCATCAGGAAAGACACGTTCATCAATATCCATGTCATAGACGACGTTATCTTGGATATCTAATGATGGACGTAACATCATCGGGAAGGATGCGTTTGTCCAACATTGATTGGAACAGAAACTTTGTCCGTGTAAATGATGATTCCGGTAGCAGATACGTCATCACTCAAGAGAATATGGTTGCTCTAGATGATTTTGAACTTATGCATCCTCTACCCCAGTGCTTCTCAACCGGTGGTCCGCGAGACCATTTTAGGGGGTCCGCGAAAAGTCTCGGAGGAATGACACTTTGTATTTTCCTCCCGTTCCCGACGACATATCGCTGTGAACTGGGATTTTCTGCGTTGACATCCATCAAATCAAAACCTCAATGCCAACGCGGGTATGCGCGTGTGGCACTTTTTAGGAGTGGGAAAAGCTGTTATCATCCGGCCAACAGCAAATCTCACACTCCCCCTATCATGTATTTATATCGTTTAAGTTTAACTTTTTATTGGACGAATCGAATTTTTTTTTGTGCACTGTACGAGTTGCGATTAAAAATCTTTCAGAAATTTGGGTGTCCGCAAAAATTAGGAATCATTCCTCAGTGGTCCGCGACCTGTGAAAGGCTGAGAAGTACTGCTCTACCCTAAAGTCGCTATTGTATCAGAATATTTAGAACTGATGACGCGTCGACTTCCGGGAGGTAGACAATTCGACCTTGCATTTCATGTTAAGATCATGAAATTACTTGAATGAAAAATTTGAGCCATGAGGCCACGGTCCAAACCCCATAGGGGACGCGTAATGGTAGGTTGCCTAACTGGAAGGAGTTCTTGCATATAAATGACCGAATTATTCCTTTTGGTTCGCAACTTATGAGGATTCTTATGTAATTCAGACCACAAAATTCGAAAAAAATTATCAAAAAATTCTTTCGACATTTTAGGGGCGCCGAGGGGCTGTCGACCCCTACAGTAGGAGTAAAATTGAAGTGGGATATTTCAACAGCATTCCGTAGAATTTGGGAAAAATACTAAGAAAATTCTTCCGACTGCCCAAAGGGTTCAGGGCCTCCACCCCCCCTCCTTATATTGAGGGAAAATTATTTTGTATTTTTTGGAAAAATCTTAATGGGTTCCGAAATAAAATTTAGCGCGAAATCCGGGAAAAATAGTGAAAACATTTTTGGCGCCCTCGGAGAGGGTTGAGAGGGGCACAAACCCTGAAAAGTTATGAAAAAATTTTTGCATTTTTTTCAAGTTCAACAAATTCTTATGTAGAATTTTCCGTAGAATTCGGAAAAAATGGTAAAAAAATTCTTGTAAACAGAGACACTTTTGAACCAACAAAAAACGCAGTTTACATAAGCTATAAAAATATAATCCTACAATCTTACAACTTTTCCCAAAGCAGTTCATGTTCCTCCCGGTCCTTCGAAGAGCCATGAGATTTTTTTCAGGGTTCTGTTTGAATGGCACAAAAATTCTTTTGAATTTTCTCAAAAAGGCATATTTTTACTTTGAGTTTTGTGGGCTAGAATCCTCCTACCCCCTCTCAAAGACTTTTTTTAGTATTATTTCCGAATTCTACGGTAAATTCGACATATAAATTTGTTAAACTTGAAAAAAATGCAAAAATTTTTTTTCATCACTTTTCAGGGTTTGTGCCCCTCTCAACCCCCTCAGAGGGGGTGGAAAATATTTTCACCATTTTTTCCGGATTTCGCACTAAATTCGACCTCGGAACCCTTTAGGATTTTTCCAAAAACTACAAAATATTTTTTCCTCATTGGCGAGGTGGTGGCCCCTGAACCCTTTGGACAGAATTTTCTTAGTATTTTTCCCAAATTCTACGGAAAAATGTTGAAATATGTCACTTAAATTTTGTCCTCATTTTAGGGGTCATCAGCCCCTCGGCGCCCCTAAAATGTCGGAAGAATTTTTTGATAATTTTTTTCGAATTTTGCGGTCCGAATTACATAAGAATCCTCATAAGTTGCCAACCAAAAGGAATAATTCGGTCATTTATATGTGTTACGCCGAATCCGTGAAATTGCCGAGTTTACAAAATCGGCAGAAATTTTGCCGAATTTATAAAATCGGCAATGTAAACGCTAATTTTGCTGATTTTATAAATTCGGCAAAAAATTCTGCTGGTTTTATAAAATTGGCAGACAGTTGCCGATATTATAAAATCAGCAACTGAAATATTGTAATTGAATGTAAGTCTACGTATAATATTCCTTTCTCTTCGAACTTTTTTTTTCTTACCGGTACGAAACTGAATCATCGCAATTATGAGGGACTGACACAGAATATTCTTTGCGCGAACTCGTCCGTCTGGACTCAGTGGGCACTGGTCAGGGTTACCGAAAGTGCTCGTGTCGCACAAATTGTACATCCAAAAGATGTGCCTGTCACAAGCAGGGATTGGAATGCAATTCGGCCTGCCATCCGGGGCGTACATGTCAAAATCACGAGGGTTGATTGTTTTTTTCTCTTTGACTTCGATGATGACGAAGATTAAATTATTCATTTCTTCGATATGACGATGATCAACTTTTTCTTCGAATTTTTCCATCCGTAACATTTTATTCTGATTATTATTTGTTCTGCAAAATTTATTTCATGACTGGAATCTTTTCAATCATCATTTTCTACTTTCTTAATATTGGAGATATTATTGTGATTATTCGCTCTACAAAAGGTATTTCATTTGTGCATATCACTATTTCACCATGGACAAGTAATAAAATGTTACCTATCATGATTAATTAACGTTAATTTGCTTCAGATGTGTTCATATAAATTGGTTTGCAAAAATTCTCAACGTTTATCATCTAGGTACTTCAGATCAAGTAGAACTTGTTGCCGATTTCATAAAATCGGCAACAAATTCTGCCGATTTCATAAATTAAGCAAGCGGTTACCGATTTTATGAAATCGGCAATTTCACGGATTCGGCGTAACATATGCAAGAACTCCTTCCAGTTAGGCAACCTACCATTACGCGTCCCCTATGGGGTTTGGACCGTGGCGCCATGGCTCAAATTTTTCATTCAAGCATCCTAAATGTTCGTTCCAAATTTCATGATTTTAAGATGAAAGGCACTAAGCCGCCGGACTATCTCGTGGACAATTCAAGACACGTTGGAGGAATTAAACACGAGTGGACTCAAACGTATAGACTTGGTATGGCTAGTCAGAATTCCAGAAAAAATAGGAATACCTAAATAAGTAGATACCCAAGCCTGTATTCTAGGGGTACGAAGTAAATAAGAATAGTTGACGTTGTTTATAGTACGGGCCGTTAATCCAAAATTCTAGAGAATTGTGCATTTTGTCATAAAAGTATGACATTTGGTGTTGTGGTGTATGAAGGTGTAACAAATGATATTAACAAGAGTGCCACGCAGAAAGTCCATTTTTCTGCCCCCCGGAGTCCACTTTTTGGGGGGAGGGTTCATTTTGAAGATTATTGTTGCAGAAATTGGAAAGAAAATATGAAAAATATATTAGTCATGTCGTTTGTAGAAAAAATGTATTAAGAAATTTTTTTCCTACACGCACCCTTCCATTGGGCCTTGGGCCCCAAATTTCACAAAATTGTAAATGTAATCAGAAACGCTTGAAATATGGTATACAGGTGAAGGAAGAGGTAATGAATAATATTAACAAGAGTGCCACCCAGTAAGTTCATTTTTGTGGCCCCAGGGGCCCATTTTGGGGGAAGAGATGCTTATTTTGAACACTATTGTTGCAAAAATTAGAAAAAAATTGTATAAAATATATGCATTGGGTGAGTTGTTTGAAGAAATGCTGGGAGGATTTTTTTTCTACACATAGACCCTTCCAATGGGGGCCTTTGTGAATGTAATAAAAAAACCTTGAAATTTGGTATACAGGTGAAGGAAGCTGTAATGAATAATATTAACAAGAATATGCCACACAATAAATTTATTTTTGTGCCCTATGGGCCCATTTTTAGGGGGGGGGCGACAAAGGCTTCATTATTTCAAGACCTATTGTTGCAAAACTTGGAAAAAATATATTCATAATAATTATATTCATTGGGTGATTTGTATGAAAAAAATGGTGCGAGGATTATTTTTTTATGTATAAACTGTGCCATTGGGGGCTGATGGGCTCCAAATTTCACAAAATTCTAAATTTCATCAGATGCGTATGTAAATTTTTAACCTCCATTACACTAGGCCTAATTGATACAAATTATGAGACAGAAGAAAACGCACTTTGTAAAGATTTATTGAATGAAATTATTATCATGTGCCGTGATGTAGAGAGACAAATTCTGGATTCCTTTTTTTTTGAACATGATTTGCCAAACTTGAGTCTATAAAATAAAGTTGTGAATATTTAACTTTTTGAGCATCTTGTTCTCTCACATTACTACTCAAATGTGAAAAAATACCCTGTATCTTGAAACAGTGAGGCCCAAATCTTGACACATTTTATATATTACCTATTGAAAGTGAGGCACCAAGAGACGCAAAAGCTAGCGCCGAATTATGTCTAATATTTTCTCGGAATTGCTTACTTTCAATTTGAATGCTACACAACAATTCCTCGATTAACGGAGGCACTTCAAAATCAAGATCAAAAATATGTTTTCCTCCCACGCAACACTTGGTGAATATTTTCTGCTTTTCAGTTACTTTATTTTTGAAATGAAAAACTTCACAAAATTTACAATTTAGGTTCATGGTACCCAAGTAATTTGGCGCAATATTGATTTCACAATATTTTCTTCTGCCAATAAATATTTAACTAGAATTCGGAGTGATTGAGCCTGGATATAATTTTCAAAAGTAAATGTACGTATTGTCTGGTAGGTCTGAAATATTTTGTGATTCATTATTATCAACCGAAAACTACTTACCGTTTATGTACAACAGACGTATTGTACAAAAGGGCTTTTTATTTCAGTCAACATACTCTAATACTGGAAAACGAAATTTCTTCGTATATAATGACGTCAGCTTTATAGATTATAGATAAATCTCAATTTATGTAGCATCTTGATTCGATTGATAAAGATCTCGTACTCTTTTATCAAAATCATCTAAATTTGGATTGTCAGGGTATAACGATAACCATTCTCTATCATTCTGTTCATATTCACTACAATTAATTCGTAATCCCTGAGAAAAAGAAGTATAACCTACTACATACAGTTTTTCCCCCCAAATTTTGCAACAATAAGTCTTGAAATAATGAAGCCTTTGTCGCCCTCCCCCTCCAAAATGGGCCCGTAGGGGCACAAAAATAAATTTATCCTGTGGCATATTCTTGTTAATATTATTCATTACAGCTTCCTCCACCTGTGTGTCTACTAAATTTCAAATTTTTCTGATGGAATTTATAATTTTGTGAAATTCTGGGCCCCAAGGCCCCCGATGAAAGGGTCTATGAGAAGAAAAAAATCCTCGCAACATTTTTTCAAACAACTCACCCAATGCATATATTGTATATAATTTTTTTCCAATTTTTGCAACAATGGTGTTCAAAATACGCGTCTCCCTCCCCCCCCCAAAAAAAAATGGGCCCCCGGGGGCACAAAAATGAACTTACTGGGTGGCGTTCTTGTTAATATTATTCATTACCTCTTCCTTCACCTGTATACCGAATTTCAATTACATTTACAATTTTGTGAAATTTTGGCCCCAAGGCCCCCAATGAAAGGGTCTATATGTAGAAAAAATCCTCGCAACATTTTTTCAAACAACTCACCACATGTATATATTTTATATAATTTTATCCCAATTTTTGCAACAATAGTGTTCAAAATAAGCACCTCCCCCCAAAAGTGGACCCCTGGGGGCACAAAAATGAACTTACTGGGTGGCACTCTTGTTAATATTATTCATTACCTCTTCCTTCACCTGTATACCATATTTCAAGCGTTTCTGATTACATTTACAATTTTGTGAAATTTGGGGCCCAAGGCCCAATGGAAGGGTGCGTGTAGGAAAAAAATTTCTTAATACATTTTTTCTACAAACGACATGACTAATATATTTTTCTTAATTTCTTTCCAATTTCTGCAACAATAATCTCCAAAATGAACCGTCTCCCCCAAAAGTGGACCCCGGGGGGCACAAAAATGGACTTTCTGCGTGGCACTCTTGTTAATATCATTTGTTACACCTTCATACACCTCACCACCAAATTTCATGCTTTTATGACAAAATGCACAATTCTTGCCTTACTGCCTGTACTATTATTGCATTTTTCACATTAAGCCAACTCGGCTCATTCCAGTAAAATTGATTAAAGAAACAATGTCAAGAAAGGGTATCTTAATGAGAACCACCATCTTACCATTATATCGAGACAAAGAAATTTTTGGAAACAATAATTAATTCATAGTTTGGTAATGAATTGCGAGTTTTCTCACAACTTCTTATACTTGCACCTGTTTGTAAAAAAAAAAGTTTATTGTAATCGTCGTTAAAATATAAAGAAGAAACCTCGCAGTTCACTATGTATACTAGATAGCTTCAATTCTAAAACTACGCGTGTTTTAATACTATGGTCAGAGCCTGTTATTAACCAAGCGAACGAGTGTTAACTTCCCGTACATCCTGCTAATACTCGGTACCCCTTCACCGTGGCGTTGTTGAATATTTCGTATTTCCGACATCCGAGGCAATCACCCTTTTTTTTTTATTGTCAGTCGAATGTTAATTCAGATGCCGGCTACAAGAAGAGAAGTAATTTAAAAATTTTTACAGCAAACACTCATTCTGTACGTCAGTTTGATGCCGTACGCAGGCTTTTCGTAGCGTTGATTGAAATTTGGCGCGTTCGAGGATGTGACATGCACGGAGATGAGTGAAAAAAACGTGAAATCGATTTTCAATTAGTGTTTAAGCGCGTGTGGATATGGGTAAACGAACGAAAGAAAGTGTGTTTATCTCGAATAAAACTGGTTGGGTTAGAGTGTATCTCAGTCCGGAAGAAAATTATAGCACTTTAGTGTACGCGGATGATGGTACAACTGTCGCGGATATGGTACAGAAGATAGATTTACACGATATTTATACCATTTGGGTGCAGGTAAAGAATTTTATAATGAAGTTGGCTGTTCCTCGTGAAGCACCTATATCTCACAATTAATTCTGGCTTTCTTTCGTATATAGTTTAACGGAGGCAAAAAAATATATCGATTGAATCCTTTAGAAAGGCCTTTGATGCTGCAAGAACAATTCCTCCTTCATTTAGGTTATGCGAGTACCTGTAGACGAACAAGGTTGGGGACGGATATGGCATTGGCGAACATAATGAAATTCGTAATTGGTGATGATAACTGTTCAATGTTTTCTAATTTAGATGAGGTGATTAATTACCTACCTACTCAAGTGTAACAATAGTGATGATTGTTGACAGGACCAGCATCCTCTAGTCTGGATATAAATACTTGCGGTTTCGTATACATACTGAAGGGATTGGTTTTGCCGCAATGGAAGAGGCGTTTGGGTGTTATCGTTGCTGATAAATTTTTTCTGTATTCCCGTAAGTGATTTATATTTGATTGTATTCTAGAAAGGACAGATCCTAACAAACTCATTTTTAGCTAATATATCTGATAATAAAAATTCTCCCACATTTGACCACTTTCTTCTTCCTACCAACTATCAAAAATTCTCCCATAACTCTACTAAACATATCAAACTTGACTTACAACGCGTACACGAACGAAAATTTGTATTTAACCCTCTACTTCCCATCTTCAACTCCACTCCACCATGGGCACTAAATTCACCCCATTTCAACGACGAACTTACTAAATTTCCCTCATATACCCCAAAAAATACACTCAAACAAGAAACACAAAACCTAAAATCAATGCGTTTTTATTGATTCTATTAATGGTGCTGATACGGCATATTTAACGTTTTTGTTCAGAAAGTTCAGAACCCAACGGGTATCTTATTCGTCTCATATCTGGTTCCTTCGTAAATGCCTCCAACTCGATCTGAGGCCAAATTTTGTGAAATTTCAATTTTATTCCGATAGTGCTTTAACCACCAAGAAATTGGAAAACTTCATGACAAAGAAATGGATTCGTACTGAGTTGAGGAGGTGGCATAGTTTACTCAACGTTACCACCAGACTCAACCTTCTTGTGCATTCGCGGCTGTCTAGCCTACTCCACCACGGTGAGTTCGATCCATTTATTCATTCTATAAATGAGGTTTGTCGTGAATTTGAGTTGAAATTAAAAGAAAAGAAAAATCGGAAGCTTACTTCCCTCCTAAGTTCTAAGATGAGGGATGACGAATTAGATCTAGGTGACGATGGAATTATCCAACAGTTTCAGCCCCGTGTCATAAATCATAGTAACACGGAGTTCAACCGTGATGAGATGACACTCCTAGAGAAGGGATTGAAGTTCGGGCTCCCCCCTCTCAAAAATCAGGCGACGTTGGCAAATGTTGTAGCCGATTTGGCTATAAAAATCGGCCCTGGTGTAAATACCCAGAAAAAATGTGCGGAAATTGTTCGTAACACCCCCCTCCCTCGCATAAGTGAGGCAGGGAGTGAATTGATAGTGGGTCTGAGGAGGAAGATTAAGGAGGAAAAGTTAGTTATTACCAAAGCTGACAAAGGGAATGCCGTCGTAGTGATGAATAAGGCTTCCTACGTCTCTAAGGTTTACGAGGTACTTGGCCAATGTGGGGCTAAGGAGGCCCCCCTCTTCGATTTTCCAAAATTCGTTAAAGAGGCTAGAAAACTTATTAATGGTAGTGAGGTAATCATTAAGAGCCCATCTCTAAAGAAAGCTATCTTGGAGCCGAATCCCGCTCCTCCCCTCCTTTACGGGTTGCCGAAGGTACACAAAGAAAATGTGCCGATGCGGCCGGTTGTTTCCTTCGTTTCCTCCCCTACATACTCCCTCGCTAAGTTCCTCGATGGTTGGTTCAAAGCTCGTGTGGAGGTTGAGTCTCCTTATTCAGTAAAGAATTCGAGCGCCCTGGCTGAAAAATTGAAGGACACAATCCTTCCTCCGGGTTCCATTCTGTGCTCGTTTGATGTCGTTGGGCTTTTTCCTAACATTCCCAAGGCTACCACTATGCAACAAATAGGCAAACTGCTCGTAGACTGTGGCACTCCTCATAATGAATTTGGTGAATTCTTTGACCTTTTAAACGCCTGTTGGTCACCTAATTTTTGTAAGTTCGATGATAAATATTTCGAGTTCCCTGAGGAGGTAGGGATCCCTATTGGTTCCCCTTTAGGCTCTCTTATTTCGGAGGTCTTTATGTCTAAATTTGAGGTCGACCTGTTTTCCTCGGGCCAGGTGTTTTTGAATCACGTTTTCTATTGGCATAGGTACGTAGATGACATATTGTGTGCGTGGACCGGTCCCGCGGAGCTCCTTAGTGAGTTTCTAGCATATTTAAATAGTTTATATCCGTCCATCAAGTTCACTCTTGAAGTTGGCGGCTCATCAATAAATTTTTTGGACATAACCATATCCGTCATTGACGGTGTCCATGATTTCGGTATTTACCGAAAAAGTACTTCGACCGATATTACTATCCACGGGTCGTCTTTCGTACCTTTTGCCCATAAAGTTGCCACATTTAACAGTTTAATACATCGCCTCACTCAGATCCCTTTGAGTGAGGTAGCGTTTAATAAGGAACTTGTGACGATAAAGCACTTGGCTAGAGTGAATCAGGTGAAAGTGGACATTGACCTCATGGTCCGTAGGAGACTTACAAGAAAAAGTCTCGACTCAACTACCTCCCTCCCCCGCCAGTTGCATCTTGATAGGCGTAAACGTTGGATTAGGATGCCGTTTTTGGGGAAGTTTTCTTCGGAGGTGAGCCGTGTCCTCCGTCCCTTTGGTTTCCGACCGGCGTTTTATAGTACCAATACGGTGAAGAGCCTCTTGGTCAAGTTAAAGGATCCGATTCCGATGGCTGAGAGGGAGGGTGTTTATAGGGTGGCCTGTGGTGATTGCCCGAGTGTGTACATAGGGATGACTAGCCGTCAATTCAAAATTAGAGTTGATGAACATAGAAACGCATGGGAAAAAAGAAAAGTAGGGGAGTCGGCGTTTGCTGACCACTTAATTGAATGCGGTCATAGCCTCAAAGAGGGATCCGAAGTTCTCCTCCACAGGGAGAAATCTTATTTTAGTCGCTTGGCTTTGGAAGAAATTGAAATTCATCGTCACCGAAATATTAAAGACATTACCGTGGTGAACAGGTACGTTCCTGATGAGGGATTGATTGAATTAGTCTATGAGAATGATTCACATTTCGATAACTCGCTGGTTCAGTCATGACCTCCTCGTTCGTAGTTTCTTGTTCTCGTTGGTGTTGGGTTCAGTCGCTTTCTATACCGTGAGAATGACTGTTTAGTCGAAAGCGCTCGATCGGTCTGTTTATAATATTGTGCGGTTCTTGTATTTGTTCGTTACTCTCTTTGAGTATATTTCTCTAAAACACAAAACCTCTTAGACAATTACCAATCACACACACCCACTGTTTCACTGATGGCTCACGACTTAACAACAAGACCGGCTTTGCCTTTTCGATCGACCGTTCAATATTCAAATTCCACATCTATCACAGTGCATCTGACTTCACAGCTGAACTCTTCGCTATCCTCAGATGTCTACAAAAAATATCTACTCTCACTCAGAACAATCAATATATCTACTCTCACTCAGAACAATCAATACCTTATAGTCACTGATTAACCACTGTCGTCCTTTTTGGGCATACAAAACATTTTTTCGAACAATCCAATTATTCAATGAATCCACACCATCATTCACACAATAACGCAGTCCTTATCATCTGTCACACTAATCTGGATCCCTGTGCACATTGGACTATCGCAAAGTGATAGAGTAGACAACGCAGAAAAACAGTCAACACATTTCAACAAAATATCCGATATTAAAAATAACTATCGCGCCCGTATACTCAAAAAAGTTCCCATTTCTGGTCTAACCAAAACGATAACAAACTTAATCTCCCCATCAAAATCGATCCCCTACAAAACACTCCCAACAGACCATCAAGAAAAGAAACTTCCGTCCTTATACGCCTCAGAATTGGACATACACGACTCACCCACTCATATCTTTTTTTGAATAACTCTGAACTACCAGAATGCCACAAATTCCACCCCAACAAAATTGACGTTAATCACATTTTTACATGCCACGAACTAACAACCTTACGAAACACAATATTCCTCATTCCAGAGAAGAGGCATTAACAAATAACGAAACTACACTTATAGATCAACTAATACGATATCTTACCGCATGCGACATCTTCCCCCTCATTTAACCATAATTATGACAGTATCCGTCTTTTCAATAAACCTTTATCAAGCTAATAGCCCTAGAGCAGCTTCAAAGCTTGTAAAATAAATTTAAAAATAATAATAATAATAATAATAATAATAATAATAATAAAAAAAAAAAATGACGGCTTCCTTAACGAAGTTAAACGAGGAACGCAGGGAACCTGTTTTATGATTCGAATGAGATTTGGTATTGAAAATTCAAGGAAGCCTAGATTTGGAGAAAGGTAGTAAGAAGAAGGCGTAGACCAACTATTAGCTCGAGAGTCGAAATTTTAACAGGGAACCTGTTTTATGGGGGGCTATTTGAGAAATCTGCCGTGCGCCGTGCGCCGTCCGCCGTCCAGCGAAAAACTTAGAAAAATTTCGACCCTCGAGCCATATATGATAGGAGAAGGACTTAGAAAAATTTCGACTCTCGAGCCATATATGATAGGAGGGGGACTTAGAAGAATTTCGACTCTCGAGCCATATATGATAGAAGGGGGACTTAGAAAAATTTCGACTCTCGAGCCATATATGATAGGAGAAGGACTTAGAAAAATTTCGACTTTCGAGCTATATATGATAGAAGGGGGACTTAGAAAAATTTCGACTCTCGAGCTATATATGATAGGAGGGGGACTTAGAAGAATTTCGACTCTCGAGCCATATATGATAGAAGGGGGACTTAGAAGAATTTCGACTCTCGAGCCATATATGATAGAAGGGGGACTTAGAAAAATTTCGACTCTCGAGCCATATATGATAGGAGGGGGACTTAGAAGAATTTCGACTCTCGAGCCATATATGATAGAAGGGGGACTTAGAAAAATTTCGACTCTCGAGCCATATATGATAGGAGAAGGACTTAGAAAAATTTCGACTTTCGAGCTATATATGATAGAAGGGGGACTTAGAAAAATTTCGACTCTCGAGCCATATATGATAGGAGGGGGACTTAGAAAAAATTTCGACTCTCGAGCTATATATGATAGAAGGGGGACTTAGAAAAAATTTCGAATCTCGAGCTATAGATGATAGGAGGGGAACTTAGAAAAATTTCGACTCTCGAGCTATATATGATAGGAGGGGGACTTAGAAAAATTTGGAGTTGGTCTAGGCCTTCTTTTTACTACCTTTCTCCAAATCTAGGCTTCCTTGAATTTTCAATACCAAATCTCATTCGAATCATAAAACAGGTTCCCTGCGTTCCTCGTTTAACTTCGTTAAGGAAGCCGTCATTTTTCCAAGTCCCTCTCCTATCACATATGGCGCGAGAGTCGAATTTTTTCTAAGTCCCCCCTCCTATGATCTATAGCTCGAGAGTCGAAATTTTTCCAAGTCCCCCTCCTATCATATATAGCTCGAGAGACGAAATTTTTCCAAGTTTTTCGCTGGACGGCGCACGGCGGACGGCGCACGGCAGATTTCTCAAATAGCCCCCCATAAAACAGGTTCCCTGTTAAAAAAAAAAAAAACGAATGAATCGTAGCTAACATTGTTTGTTGCTCACGTGGTTACTCCAATTGAGGCGAGCAAGGAACTTATTCTATGGGAAGTTTTCGGATTTTGGGTCGTTTTAAGCTCCTGTACGGAATTTTGATATACATTGTTTGAAGGTCGATATTTTTCCAAGTCTCCTGGTATGATATATTTTTTCAATATGTCAAAATAGGTGAAAGCCCACATTTTCTTAAAATCACCTGTTGCTAAAAGATGGCGGACGTGAACATTTTTCCGTAAAACTAGCGAAGACAATGAGCGTGGAAGATAAGGCCAACCTTGATAGATGCATGAAATTTGGTTTACGTCTTTATCTCACGATCTGGAAACACGTTTGTGGACCTCCTCTGGAACCACCTTGGCAGAGGAATCTTCCTCGAAAAACTTTAATTTTTACAAAGTATTGGGCAAAATAATGCAGATACGGTGAAAATATGTACCCGAGTTCAAAATTATTCTCCGGAAAATTTCACATAAAGTAGAACCATACGTCATCGATATTATTAATAACAAGCCTTCAGCGAAGGATTTCCAAAATTTGACTTTGTTTATTTATATTACATTTTCACTCAGTACTCAAGATTTTGCAGCTTTTGTAGAAAATTTCCGTGACAAAATCATTTCACAACACGCCGCGCCATCTACAGAATATTTTCATCGATGTGACATGCCAATATATATTTGACATAGGGTGTTTCATTTTGTATGACGATTATAATGCGTTCACTCTTCAAGAAAACTTGCTATACTTCTCCAGCTTACTCTTAATTTTATCGCATCCTATTGCAAGATATGTTTGCGAATCCACGACCTCAGGGGGGCGATTTTTCCTTCGAATTTCCATTTTCCAGAATATTGAGCAAAATAATTCAATTACCCACAGTAAAGATATCTCAGTTCAAAGTTCCCTGAGATGACGAATAATTTATTGAACAAAAATATTGTAGATGTCTCCTCCAGAGATACGCAGTTTAGTCCTTTCCATGCTAGCTTTCTATCATTCGCTGTAATGGTATCGATTTTAATCGTCTATTTTGATCATTATAGTAACGTTTCCCTCCACCAGTATTTCTTAGCTTATTATAAACTTACGGGTGAAATCGCTCCATTTGTTCCCTTGAACTACCTACTGTACTCCTAATATAAACTTATCATGATGACGGCAAAAGATACAGGTCGCAAAGTAGCAAATACCGAAATTTTTCTCAAGTCCCTAAAAGAGGTCAAGGACATTGATGACATCATCAAGTGTGACAAAAAAATGTAAAGATTTTTTGTAACAGTTTTTTCTGAAGCTTTCTCCAAAATCATACTTATAAACATGAGTAAAATCTCCATTTTAACGGTGGCCTAAATTTTTCCAAGTCCCTAAAGTATGTCAAGGTCACTGATGACGTCATCAACCGTGGAAAAAATCATAACTTTTTTTTGATAGTTGTTTCTGATGATTTTTCCAAAATCCTACTTATAAGTAAACTTTCCATTTTAGCAAAGGCCAAAATTTCTTTAGGTTCCCAAAATAGGTCAAGGTCACTGATGACATCATCAAGTGCGATAGAAAACCGTAATAGTGTTTGTGGTATGTTTTTTAATGGTTTTTCCAAGATCTTACTGATAAGCAACGGTAAAACCTCCATTTTAGCGAAGGCCAAAATTTTTGCAAGTAACCAAAGTAGGTTAAAGTCACTGATGACGTCATCAAGCGTGACAAAAAGCCATGGGTAACAGTTTTTTGTGTCATTTTTTAAATGTTTTTCCCAAGATTTTACTGAAAAGATAAAATCAACGGAAGCATGAGTAAAAAAGTTCCGGCCGAAATTTTTCTTGGTACCCAAACTAGATCAAGATCACAGATGACGTCATTAAGCGTGACAAAAAACCGTAACAGTTTTTTGTGATTTTTTTACGGATTTTCCAAGATTTTACTAATAAGCAGCTGAGTAAAATTTTTATTTTAAGAATGGTGAAAATCTTTCCAAGTCCCTGAAGTAGTCAAGGCTACTGATGACGTCATCAAGCGTGGAAAAAACCATAACGGTTAGTTTTTTTCTTTTGAGTAAAATTTCTATTTTGGCAATGGCCAAAATTTTTCTAGGTTCCAAACTAGGTCACGGTCACTGATGAGACCATTAAGCGTGACAAAGAACCGTAACAGTTTTTTGTGATTTTTTTTACGGTTTTTTCAAGATTGTACTGATAAGCAGGAGTAAAACAAAGGCCAAAATTTTTCCAAGTTCCCAAAGTGGTCAAGGTCACTGATGACGTCATCAAGCGCGACGAAAACCGTGATGGTTTCTTGTAATATTTTTTTCTGACGATTTTTCCAAAGTCTTACTTATAAACATGAGTAAAAAATCCATTTTAGCAAAAGCCAATATTTCTTTAGGTACCCAAAGTAGGTCAAGGCTATTAAGGACGTCATCAAGCGTGACAAAAAACCGTAACAGTTTTTTGGGACAGTACTTTGTTACATTTTTATGGTTTTTCCGAAATCTTGCTATGCATGGGTAAAATCTCTATTTTAGCAGAGGCCAAAAGTCCCCAAATTAGATCAGGGTCACTGAAACATCATCAAGCATGATAACAGACCCTAATACGGTTTTTGTGATAGTTTTTTTTGAAGAGTTTACCAAAATCTTACTTATAATCCCGAATAAAGGTTCAACTTCAGCGAGGGCCAATATTTTTTCACGTCCCCGAAGTAGGTCAAGGTCACTAATGACGTCATCAAGTATGATAAAAAACCGTAACGGTTTTCCAATTCATCAGGAGATGAACAAATCTTGTAACTCCATTTCGTCGGGAGATGAACAAACCTCGTAACTTCAATTTTTATCGAAAATGAGATCTCAGTACCATCTGATGGAGGAAAGAAAGACGCATCGCTGACAGCGACCATGAACTTGAAAAATCAATGGTCATCTGAAAAATTGAAGAAAACAAACCTCGTAACTCCGTTTTTTGCCGTCCTCTGCAAACAATAATAAACAGTTTTTTGTTTCTCCCGTAAAATTACAAATTGGAGTTACGAGGTTTATTCATCACCCGATAGCTTGGAGTTACGAGTTTTGTATCCGAGAGTGACGTAATGATGGAACGTAGTCTTGAAGAGTCCATCCAGCTTATTTTCTCAAGTCTCCAATGTAGGTCAAGGTCACTGATCACGTCATCAAGCGTGACAAGAAAGCACGCCGGTGTTTCCTAACGGTTTTCCAAAGATTTTACTTATGAGTATGAGTAATATTAAAAGCTCCATTTGTGACCTGGTTACAAGAAATAGCGGTAAGTACGTTCAAATACCAATCTGGACTAATGGGATTTCTTACGTCTTAAGAAAAATCACTATTTTTGGTTTGATATTTTCAAAATTTGTTTGAACCAAGTCACATTTTAGCGAAGTCCAAAAATTTTTGAGCCTGTAAAGTCGGTTTAGGTCACTATCTTTTCTAACGGTTTTTCCAAGAGTAGTTCCGATCTTAATTATATAAACATGAGTAATACAGTAGCTCCATTTTATTATGAATCATGTGTAGAATAATATTTTGAATCGATGGTATCTGCACCTTATCCGAGTTATTTCGCTTAATATTTTGGAAAACAGAAATTTCAAGAAAGAATCGCTCCTTGTGGTCGGTTTTAGGGTCCGTAAAAGATAATATTAAGAGTAAGATAAGAAATTGTATTCAGAACGGAGAGTAAACGCGTTTAAACGTCATACAAAATTGATCACTCCCTCCCTTCGACCGCCAAATATATTGCTGACATGTCAAATCGACGAAAATATTCCGCAGGTGGTCTGTTGTGAAATGATTTTGTCACGGAAATTTTCTACAAAAGCTGCAAAATTTGTAAAAAGGAAATAAAAATCAAAGAAGTAAAATTTGGAAAGCCTTTGCTGATGATTTGTAATTGGTAATAATATCGATGACGTATGAAGAATTTTCCCAAAGAATACCTAATTTTGAATTGAAGCATTCTCGCCGTATCTGCATTATTTTACCCAAAGCCTTTTGAAATTTGTCACTCAGCGCCCTCACTAAACAGGTTCCTTGTTGAAAATAACGAAAGAAGACAAGATATAAAATATTGATAGAGGGAAGAATCGACCAATCACTGGTTTCTCGTATGTTTTAAATCATTGATAGAAGTGAATTTTGTAAATTGTTAAGAGACTGTAAATTTCGTTTCATGAGAAATTCATTCCCGTCGAACAGCGTTTCCAGTTAGAAAAAAGAAGTTACGGATTGTTTTCATTAATCCGGATACGATAGAGGAGAATTTTGCAGGTGACATCTCCTCTTTTCCGTCAGCTTAGTAGGGCTACTCAGCCTTCATGCCGGGAAATTGACTTGCTTGTCTATGACTGTCCTAACTCTCTACTAGCAAGTTCTAGGAAAGTTTTTGTATCGATCACACCCACGATGTACAAAAAAATGTACGAGGGTAAGAAAGACCTTTGCATACGATTATGCTCACACACTTACGTTCTCTTTACAGAGGCTGGTCTTCAGAATGCCGCAGATTACGATGTGATACCGCTTTCCGGCGCCAGCGTAAAATTAGAAAAGAGTGATAAATTTAATAAATACGTTTTACGCATTGTCACATGCAAACAATTGTTTTTCGGCTTCGAGAATTTATGGGAACGGAATATATGGAAGAAATGGATAGAAAAAGTGAGTACATATTATAGTGTAATTATAATGATAGATCTGAACGCAGTTTTATTCACCGTATTGAATTTGTTACATAAATCATAGTAATTTGACCGCGATCGGCCTATCGGACGTATCTTCTGTATACCTATATATACTTTTGATGAATATTCGTGAACGTTTTCCTCTATTTGCGGTGAACAATAATGAACGCAAATGTCTGCGTTGAATTATTTTTCATTATTGACTCTCCGCTTTTCGTTCGGCGCGATAGAAATTCAAACGAACCTAATCTGATATTGTAACGCCACCAGCCGGTATACTTTCCCATTTTCTTCTCTGACAATGATGATATAATGACAGACGATGCATTATGCACGAGAGAAGCAAAGATTGTTCAGATGGCGCACAACATTACCGCGAGAGTTTTTTCGCTCATCTTCGTGCATATACGAATCATAGTTTTCGTATAGGCTCGTCAAAGGCGGTTTGCATGGAGGAAGATTCTCTAAGTTTTTAAGAAGTTTTGATATCGCATTGGCCGACAAAATAATTTACGAAGCAGTTTTAAATTGCAGGTTCTCATTATAATTCTTTTTTAATTTCCAATTTGAAAACATATCAACTAAAATAATGAATGTTTTTCCTGACCTGGCATTTCATTTCTTCCAAATCCGATTGCATTCTCAGCAGCTGGCGACTCTATAATGTCATCCGTCCATTGTCGGTTTTATGAGTTCTGAATTTTTGTTGAAGTCTTCTGATGCTTCTACGCTTGAAACTGACTTAAGCAGTGGTGGATTAAATTTCGTGCGGAAGGATAGGAACAAAAAAAAATTTTTTAAAAATTGCGTCAGCGTAGGAGAAAATTACATTCCATGCATTTTCATCATTTCTCTGTATAAATATTCCTTCGAAGGAATGCTCATAGTACTTCTTAAAGTACAAGATACGAGTGCTCATTAAAATATTGATTCATAATTTTTGGAATAAAAGAAGATCGTGTGATATTCTCGAGGATACACACAGATTTTCAAGCAGGCCCTTGACGTGTTGACGTAACAAAGCATAATGATTAGGAAATGTGTCAATATTGTGACGCTCTCTGGCGACAAAACTCGGAATTCGAACGAAAAAATTTCTAGAATATTCTTTGCGTTCGATTCAACATGAAACGTTTTTACTTGATTTTTTTTTCCTGTAGAGTCACTTATAATTATTAGGACTTTTTTCAAGACCCCCTCCTATCATATATTATAGAAAGGGACTTCGCAAAATGATGACTTTCGAGCTGCACCATGATATGATGGTAAATGGACTTGACAAAATTTCGACTTTCGACCATGTGACGTCACGATCTGGTGACGTCATAGGTCAGGTAGAATTTCCCCAAATCCCGAGGAGGACTTAAGTTTTGACTATCGAGCCATGTTATATGATAGTAAAGGGACTTGAAAAAATATCAACTTTCGACCCTATGACGTTACAATCTGAGGACGTCATACGTCAGTGGAATTGTCTTAAGTCTCGAGGAGTACTATTTCGAATTTCAAGTCGGTGATGTCACGATCTGATGACTTCATAGGTCAGTGAAATTTTCCTTAGTCTCGGGGAGAGGGGGGGGACTTGAAAAAATTTCGAATTTTGAGCCATGTTATATGACAGTAAAGGGACTTGTAATAAACTTGACTTTTTACCCTGTGACGTTACGATCTGATGACGTCATAGGTCAGTGAAATTGTCCCAAGTCCGGAGGGGGACTTGAAAAAATGTTGACTTTCAAACCATGTTATATGATTGCAAGGGGACAAAAAAAATTGACTTTCGACAGTGTGACCTTACAATCTGGTGACGTAATAGATCAGTGAAATTTTACTCAGTCTCAAGGGGGACTTGAAAACATTTTGACTTTCCACCCTGGTGGTCAGTGAAATTTTCTTGAGTCTCGAGAGGGACTTGGGAAAAATTTTGACTTTCGACCTTGTGTCCTTACAATCGCAATCTGATGACTTCATAGGTCAGTAAAATTGTCCTAAATCCTGAAGGGACTTGAAAAAATTTGGACTTTGAAACCATGTTATATGATAGTGAGGGGACAAAAAAATTTAGACTATTGAACCCTGTGACCTCACAATCTGATGTCGTAAGTCAGTGAAATTTTCCTCAGTCCTGAGGGGGACTTCAAAAAATTTAGACTATTGAACCCTGTGACCTCACAATCTGATGACGTAGGTCAGTGAAATTTTCCTCAGTCCCGAGGGGGACTTGAAAAAATTTAGACTATCGACCTTGTGACTTTACAATCTGATGACTTCATAGGTCAGTGAAATTTTTTCAAGTTTTGAGGGGATTTGGAAAAATTTTGACTTTCAACTCTGTGACCTTACAATCTGATGACGTCATAGGTCAGTGAAATTTTCCTCAGTTTCGAGGGGGACTTGGAAAAATTTTGACTTTTGAACCCTGTGACCTCACAATCTGATGACTTCATAGGTCAGTGAAATTTTTCAAATTTTGAGTGGATTTGGAAGAATTTTGACTTTCAACTCTGTGACCTTACAATCTGATGACATCATAGGTCGGTGAATTCTTCCTCAGTTTCAAGGGGGACTTGGAAAAATGTTGACTATTAAACCCTGTGACCTCACAATCTGATGACGTACGACAGTAAAATTTTCCTCAGTCCCGAGGGGGACTTGAAAAAATTTAGACTATCGACCTTGTGACTTAACAATCTGATGACTTCATAGGTCAGTGAAATTTTTTCAAGTTTTGAGGGGATTTGGAAAAATTTTGACTTTCGACCCTGTGACCTTACAATCTGATGACATCATAGATCAGTGAAATTTTCCTCAGTCTCAGGGGGACTTGGAAAAATTTAGATTTTTGAACCCTGTGACCTCACAATCTGATGACGTACGACAGTAAAATTTTCCTCAGTCCCGAGGGGGACTTGAAAAAATTTAGACTATCGACCTTGTGACTTATTAATCTGATGACTTCATAGGTCAGTGAAATTTTTTCAAGTTTTGAGGGGATTTGGAAAAATTTTGACTTTCAACTCTGGGACCTTGCAATCTGATGACGTAGGTCGATGAAAATTTCCTCAGTTTCGAGAGGGACTTGGAAAAATTTTGACTTTCGACCCTGTGACCTTACAATCTGATGACATCATAGGTCAGTGAAATTTTCCTCAGTCTCAGGGGGACTTGGAAATATTTAGACTTTTGAACCCTGTGACCTCACAATCTGATGACGTAGGTAAGTGAAACTTTCCTGTCCCGAGGGGGACTTGAAAAAATGTCGACTATCGACCTTGTGACTTTATAATCTGATGACTTCATAGGTCAGTGAAATTGTAAATCCTGAGGGGACTTGAAAAAATTCGACATTCAACCCTGTGACGTCACGATCTGATGATGTAAAAATGGGCTAAGTTACACCTTGCCAAAAATGGTCTATGGCCCCCTCGTATCATATAGCTCGGAGGTTGGACTTGGAAAAATATAGACCTTCGACCCTGTGACTTCACGATCAAAATTTTTCCAAGTCCCTTTCTATAATAAATTATAGGAGTACACACATATCTCTGAAAATATGATAAGGTCTTCAGTTACTAAAAACCCATTCGACCAATAGAACAAGTTCCATTGGTTCCTCGCTTAACTTTGTAGAGGAAACCGTGGTTTTTTTAAGTTTCCCACGTTTTACCGGGGCGGCCAGTGCCCGTCTTTCTACTTCAAACTACTCTCTCCTTTACCTTAAATAGGTTCTCTGTTAAAAATCAACCATTCTCAAATTACAGAGGTTGCAAATCTTATTCACTTCATTATTTCATAAAAATATGTAAAACTTGAATAGTATTTCTAGTTTCATCTAGAGCAACCGGTTTAAATTCTCTCTCTCTCTCTCTCTCTCTCTCTCTCTCTCTCTCTCTCTCTCTCTCTCTCTCTCTCTCTCTCTCTCTCTCTCTCTCTCTCTCTCTCTCTCTCTCTCTCTCTCTCTCTCTCTCTCTCTCTCTCTCTCTCTCTCTCTCTCTCTCTCTCTCTCTCTCTCTCTCTCTCTCTCTCTCTCTCTCTCTCTCTCTCTCTCTCTCCACAATGATGTTGAATACGTGTCAGTTGAAATACCAATAGTTCCCAATTAATTTCCTCCTGAAAATTTAAAATGAGACTTGTACAGGGGATACAATTTTTCATAAAATGAGTAAAATTCGAGTCGATACCCTTTAATAATTAAATTTTTAGAACTGCGACGATTAACGCGTTTGAATATTTGGAACAATGCAAACAGTGCGTGCTCCAATTTGAAAAGTAGCTCCAAAATCCGGTTGTCAAGAATACAAGATGTGAGGGTAAGAGAGAAGTACAGCAGACAGTTGCGTGCAGGTACCTTTGTTCGATGAATTCAATCGCCAATTGCGTTGAGTGACGCCTACAGCGAGGGCACAATTTTTAATGAGAACTTTTTTTCTATGGGAGCTACAATTTTCATTAATGGCTTAAATGATATGTCTGAATAACACGTATATGTAGCTAAAATTTCAAGTCGATAGGTCAAACGGTTCTCGGGTTATAAGAGGACACACAAATAGACAAACTTTCTGCTTCATATATTTAGATAGACAGCACTCGCTTTCTTCTCTGCGAGTATTATTCCAACACTATTAACGAACACTTTGAGAAAGAAATAAGGATATAAAGAGGATATCGAAGTCGTCCG
This sequence comes from Aspidiotus rigidus, assembly GCA_035079385.1. Classification (NCBI taxonomy): domain Eukaryota; kingdom Metazoa; phylum Arthropoda; class Insecta; order Hemiptera; family Diaspididae; genus Aspidiotus; species Aspidiotus rigidus. The sequence goes on from JAVHKY010000003.1 coordinate 24,854,601, forward strand.
CTTGATGTCCTCAAAATATTCTCACTAGCAAGGACACTCAACGGTTGTAGTGAGAACACTATGAGGATATCACTGTCTTCAATATCTTTCCTCATTACATCCTCATAATGTATTCAACATTGAGGATACTTTGAGGGTGGAATGAGGATATAAAGTGGCTATCAACCGTTTTTCTATGTTCTCATAATATCCTCACTAGCGAGAACACACAACCGGTGTAGTGAGGGCACTGTGAAGATGTCACAGTCTCTAATATGTTTTCTCATTATATCCTCATAGTCTTTTTATGTTGAGGACACTTTGAGGATGTAAAGAGGATGTGTGAAACTTATAATCTGCTTCCTCATTTTACCCTTAGGACACATTGAAGATATAGTGAGGATACCGAAACTATTTTTCAAAACGGGGCGTGGTCTTCAAACTAATTTTGTTGTATCCTCAATACTTCCTCGTTGTGTCCTCGTCGTGAGGACGCAATGAGGAGATTTTTTCACTGGGTACGCTTACCTTTAAAATTCAAAACTAATAAAGTGTCTCACTCGATAGAAGATTGGCTCGTCCCCTGGTGCGTAAAATTCGACCATGGCTGCGTCGCGTCGTCGCTTCACGTGTGACACCCTTCGTCGTTCACCATTACTGCCGGAATAATCTGAATATCCAAAATGCGGAGTACTTTTTTTTTAATATATATATTATCAACTCTTACATATTAGTAGTGCATGGAATCACTGATGTGTGACCAAATTCCACATTGTGGTAACGGTGAAGCAACGTAGCATATCTATATTTTTGATCTGGGCTTATTAAACATAGTTTCGACGCGTATAGCCTCTGCCTGTCACTGTTGGTTTTCCACTTTTGGAAGCGCGTTGTCACTTAGATAGATTCGTCTTCTCGACTCGTAAATCGTTGGATGATGTGACTTATGATGCTCCGGCAGACATGTCGTGCGGTACCGCGTTTCGCGAAATGATGATCGCGTATCATGTGCGTACTCCGCGTGTTCACGTTCCACCGATTTCGTATATTCGCTCTTTTTTTTCGTTGGAGGATGCGACGGTGACTTGATTGACGTTAACCTGCCTCCTTTTTGAGTTATTAATTTTAGTGAGCCCGCGATGCATCGGTTACATATTATTCGTGAAAACGGAAAAATAATGCACCAATGTCCCTGTCAGAGTCGGTGACCGGCGAGTTAGATATAGTTTGAACCGGCTTTGTGTAGTGCCTTCTGCTCGTGTGGTATTCGATAACTCCATCTTTTGTGCGCGAAAAATATTTTAAGCCTTTCGATCGAGAAACGTATTAGTCCGAAGAAATTCTGAAATACCTACGACGAAGTTTTTAATTTATTCTCGATACAGGCCATTTAACTTAGCACCTTCGAAATTAATAGACGATGATTCCGTGTAAATAGGGAGAAAATATCAAGGACTTATGCGATGTACCGTAGTAATTCACCTTTCTCATTGTATTTCGATCTATTTTTAATTGTTCTATCGAAAGTTGTGATAATGTGTTGCGTATAGTGTGTGGCACTCGATTGTAAATCATGTAGAATATAATTGGCCTGTACAAATTGTGCGAGTTCCAGTTCTAAGGTTGAACCCCTAATTGTATAAAATCGATTTTCAACGATGTATCGATTACCAGAAAGATACCATTTCCCTGAGGATGATTGTATGGAATTAGATTCGTTGGAGGTAAGTTGAACTGGCTGTACATCATCGATAGACCCAGAGTTTTTTTAAGAATTCTACATCATGTAAAGACTAAACTTACAGAATTCCTGTATTTCAAGTCCTATCTTCTTTCTCATCTTAGAAATCATTACAAGTTTAAGTTCGCAAGTTATTTTTGTGACGTCACAATGACTACATAAAGAATGGTCGACGTAAAGAAGAATCTGCTTCACATCATTTAGAAACTTCCTTCTTTGTGTAGCGCTGTTTCAAGTCCCTCAATGAAGGCCTAAAGACACCACTATCGGAGCTTCTGTCCTCCCGAATCTCATCCAATATTTTTCTGTTTCTCGATGACATCACATCGAATCTTGAAGCTTCGTTTTTTGAGTGCTCCCGTTTCACAGCGAGAGAAGGGAATCTGAAAATATTTCCAAATTTTGTTTTCTCTTTTGGAATCAAATCTCAGCATTTTCACAAAAAACGCTCAAAGATTAGAATCTGCAGGAACTACAGGTCCCTTACACAGACACATGGTGCAGCATTTCATAAGCTTAATTCGACGCTTCGACTTCCTCCCTTCTTCTCACATTGTATTCAGGTCGCGTTTCTAGGTAGTCCCAAACGTAAGGTCACTCAGCATCCGAGACGTAAAAATAAGGGTGCTTTCAGTCGAGATAATTAGATTACAAAGTGGTTCGGGTATGCCTTGGCCCTTCTTCTTATCACCATATTTAGGTCGTGTTTCGAAAGTAGTCCAAACTGTAAGTCAAGGCCGTTGAGCTCCTTTGACCTCTCATTCTACTGTATACAGCAAAGTCGTGGGACCAGAGACGAACTTACAGTGTTTTAGATCAGGACCATTAAGTCAATAAGGCTTCGATCCCTTTCTCATTCTTGGCAAAGACACTGGAGCTTCAGCCTACCAAATTTTTACCTTGAGCCTTTATAAATCCCGAAGTGCTGCGTGACGGTCTTACACGATGGTTCCGCAGGATTAAACACAATCTCATTCGGATTGTGATCACGTGTCTGTTCCCTTACTTGATTAATTATACTTCTACCACAGGCCCACTCAAAGATGTGACAATACGTATATCTTCTTGTGGCGATCGCAGCAAGCCGCTGAGTGCTGGTCTAAATACTACGCATTATATGTGTGAGCAAATCATGACCAATCATCTCTATTTCTTTCAGTGAATTATTCTCTTGGAACTGGTTTATTACGCTCTGGAGTCGGTTTATTGCTTTTAGGAGTCAAATAGGATTTTTGTTGTAGGGAAATCCTTCCGATTTTCACCTGAGCCCAAAAACATTACATACTATTAGAGAGTTAATGTCAGTTGCCAGCTCTTAAAATATAATTGTAAGATCCAAATTTTATAAAGTGGCATATCTCACAAAATTGTGCCGCCAATGCCTGGAACCAGCTCTGGATCCGTTTTGGAGTCAAAATACCGCTCTGGAGTAGTATTTGGACCGGAAAAGTTGAGCCTTTTTCAAAAATTAGTGTGCCACCGAGGTCAGAAATTTGCCACACCTTGCAACACTCTTCATTCATCTATTTTCATATATTATGAAGTCGGCTCGCGCTTCAATATCTGCAAGTAGGACTGCAACGCTACATTTAAGGTATTTGAATGTCAAATATCGTAATCCCCTCGGAAGTAAACGCTCTCCAAATTATCGCTGATGGTGTAAGCGTAGCATAATACTTGTCCCTCAAACTTACGATTTTTCTGTCTCCAGTTCACATTCACGAATAATTCTAGCGTCAAACAGGACCTCTCATTCCCTTGGATTGATTCTTTAGAGCGAATCCCCACAAATCAGCTCAATTGCAGTGAGAACACGGATAAATTCAAAAAGTTGAGAGTTCCGTGACTCCGTGAGAATGTTGGTCTGCTGACTGCTCTCAAAATATAATCTTCATTTGTCTATTTTACCTAGCATCCGCTTCAGTACTTGCGAGCAGTACTGTAAGACTACAACTACATATAACAAATTTGAAACTTCAAATTTTACATATATATTAATCCCAAAGTGAACGTGACGGTCTTTAAAATTAACCGTTATAAAGGAGAATAAATTTATATAGCCTTCAGAGTCCCATCTAAGAATGACATATGCAAGGAAATTCCACTATTAGAACATTTTATTTGTACAGGCCTATTTGAGGTTTCAGAAGGTTTTTTTTTCTCATTTGCTTTACAATGATTAAGAAGTCAATAGAAAATTGAATAATATCCTCAGGTTCAGAAATTTTTTCCTAGTTAGCACACCTGTAGGCTCCCAAGATCAAAAACTTATTGAATCCGTGGGCCCACTGTATAAACATGTGGTAATTAAGAACCCAATTAAACTGATTTAGTTTTTTAATTATACATTTGAATCTTATAATCTTGTGAAGCGACATTAGCGCACTATTTTTGTTACGCGTTCAAATGGGCTAGTAATTTTTACTTGGCAACAGTGCTGCACGTGAAACTTGAGATGCCCGCAAAATCAACACAGGCGCATATGGAAGCTATTCAAACCAATTTGTATGGTAAATTGGAAAGAATGAAAGTTGTAGTTTTGAACATTTCAGAGCTAAAAGGGTCGACTACCGGTTTTTTTTTGTTTTTTTGTTTTTTCAATAATATACCCTGGCCTCTATTGTAAAAATAATTAAAAAAATAAAAATAATAAAAAAAATTTAAAAAATGAAAAAAATAAAAAAAATGAAAAATAAATAAAAAATAAAAAGAAAAAAAGAAACATTACAAAACATTTAAGGAAGAGAAAAACAAAATTACAGAAATTTAGAAGGAAAAAAAAATACAAAAATACAAAAATAATAATAATAATAATAATAATAATAATAATAATAATAATAATAATAATAATAATAATAAAAAGAAAAAAACAAGAAAATAAAATAAACAGGGTGTTGGAGGATGGCAACTAGGCCTTACCTCGTTTAACAAATTTGTCTTTAGAATGGTGTTTTACACGTTGAGTTGGCAGTTTAACTGATTCTTTAAGATGGGAGATTTTTTCTGTCTTTTTATGATGTCACTGTATGTTGATGACGTCATTCTACACTAAGAACGCAGAACTTGAATGCAAATGCAGTTATCTTTGTCTAGAGACTCAATTGCAGACAACATGGCTGTTCTTTATATCTTCCTTCTTTAGTATCTTACTGCTGGTAGCTGCATTACGTTCATTAATTCTCTCTACTTTAATAATGTTTTTTCATGTCGTTGATGTCAGCATTATTTTTTAATTTTAGCATTATAGAGTAATCTTTGACTTAACAAAATTTTAGCATAATTTTGTAGTGCTCTCCTTGCTCCAGAGTTTTTCCATACTACTCCAGAGTCGATTCATACCGCTTTGGACCCGCTTTAGAGTTGAATACTCTTTTTTTAGCACAATCTAGCATAATAGTTTAAAATCTAGATTAACCCTAAAACAGGCTTCAAATGTGGCAACACTGTAGTCGTAAATAGAAGAGAATTATCTCTTCAATTTTTTCATCTTCCTTTCAATCAGTGTTTGGTCCATTCTACTCAATGATCCAACAGTCTTTCTTATCTTCACTGCTATTAATAACTAGTCCTTGTAAAATTATGGTACTTCCCGTAATGCAGTCTTAACTGGTTTTGATTAGGAATAATAGGTTTATCAAAAATAATAAATATTTTAACAGAATTGATAATAATAATATAATTCATATTATAGAGTAGTAACTATTCATACATGAATAATGATTTTTTTGATAACAATACCTTTCATCATTGGAAAAATAAAAAATAATTTTTATCCAATAAACTGATGTTATTTAAATAGTTGATGCTTAAAAAATTAGGTAATTGATACAATTTTCAGTATAATACAAGTATAATTAGATCAAAAAATTGATAAAATATTGAAATTAATTAATAATAAAATCCAATATTATACGTAATAATATCAATCGGAAAATTAAATGTTGAAGAGTATATTTTTCATGATAACCTATCAACAAAAAACATGTATAAAATACCTTTTATTGTCACAATTTTCAAAAACTTTCACTCGACGTTTTGACGCAGCTTCGGTCCTGATGATGACACCAAATATCAAAACGTCGAGTAAAAAGTTTTAAAAAACTGTGATAATAAAAGCCCATTTTATGTATGTTCTTATTAAATATTAATCATTTTAAATTGTTTAAATTGGATAAAATTAATCTATTTCTTCATTTTGATATTAATATAAAATATAAATTAATTTTCAATAAAATTATAGAAAATATTTTTAAAACTTCGAAACATAAAATTCAAATGGAAAATAATTGTAATGAATTTTTCATATTTTTCACAAGTTTTATATTTTACAGAAATTGTCTGCACACCATTTTGTGTCTGCTGAGACGAGAGAGTTCATCGCCACAGATTTTTTCCCTAGAACATCCCCTTCTCTCTATATATAAGAAAATATAGTCAGGAAATTTGGTGTGAATAAATAGGGGACAGCTGAATTTTGGCATAAATATGTCATTTGTCACCTTATACAATATACTAAAAGTCCCACTCGATATGACGGGCGCATTGTCCCCAGGGGGCAAAAAAGTGTGGTCCAGATTGGTTTTTTGTGATTTTCAGGATGAATATCAATTTTTTGAAAAAAAGTCAAGAGACAAAATTTGTAGAGCGTCAAAAAATACATGAATAATGTTCTCTTAAAAATTTCCGTGCGATGCTCCAATTTTTAATAAATGGAAGATGAAAGATGAATAGTTGCAAAAGTAACGCATGATATTATGCTTGTCACATGCGACACAAGTCGACGCGAGCGTCACCCGCTCTTAATCAACATGTACATATTACTTGCCACCTAAATTAGTGATTCTTTTCTTTCTGATTTCTAAATCATTGTTATCAGTTAGTTATTGATCTGTAATTTATCCATTTATTTATTGTGACTCAATTATGGCATCAATAGAAAAAAGTGTCCTTTACAACAGATTTCATATTTGTATCAATTTACTTGAAACTGAAGCAATATACATTATAACGGGTAGGTGATGCTTGCGTCGACTTGCTTTGTGGGTGACAGGTATATATACCAGAGGGCCAAATGACTTTTGCGCCATTCTGTATCATACAAGTACGTTACTTCCACAACTATCCAACTTTCATCCTTCATTTATTCAAAAATGGAGCATCGAACGGAAATTTTTAATAGAACATTATTTATGTATCTTTTGACATATTACAATTTTTATCTCTTGACTTTTTTTCAAAAAACCGATATTCACCCTGAAAATCACAAAAAACCAATCTGGACCACACTTTTTTGGCCCCTGGGGACAAATGAGACTTCTAGCATGTTGTTTAAAATGGTAAATGACATATTTATACCAAATTTCAGCTGTCCCATCATGACTGGACTAAAAGGGATCCAAATCAAAATGCTCCTAAGAGGCCACTACTACATGTTTGAATTATTAGTCAGCTGATCGGTTGTGAACCACTTTGGATAATGAAGATAAGCACACCTGCTCTAGCACTACCTTATATCGATGAATAATTTTCATTTCAGGCAGCAACTATCGAATTAAGTTACCAAAAGTTGGATTTATCCGACTGCGGCCTCGAGACCATACCGAAGACGGTAATATCAACATGGGCTGACCTGGAAGAGCTAACGTTGTCCGAAAATCGTATCCTCGTCGAAGACCCGTCCGTCCGTACGCTACTCGAGTCACCCAAATTGAGAAAATTATCTCTGGCCAGCGCATGTCTATTCGCCTTGCCATCGTACGTACACGAGTTGAGAAAATTGGAGTACCTAAACGTATCGAAAAACTTCATTTCAAAACTACCGGACAATATGAGGGAATTGAAAAAGTGAGTACTTAGTATATTAGACGTTGGGTACGTTTTAAATTCGAGACTCATCTCTTTCTTACAAACCGTACTTGATTATAGTGTTTAAATTCTTTTCAAGGCACGAATAGCCATCTTGCATCACTTCGTTTATCAATAGAAAAGCAGTCACTTATGTTGGCTCGTTTCATTCGTGTACTTCATGAAAATGCTCTCTGTTTTACCAGACGTACACTTTCATTTTCGGTTTAGCCATCAGGCTGTCGTCTAGCATTCTAATCGTAACCGTAGAAATATATTCCTTACTTTCATCCTCCCACTTCATACGCGTCGCTATCAAATATAAAAATTCATTGAGAAAAATGATACGAATATTAAATTCGTCTGCATAACTTATACGCACGTATTCATCTCTTCAACGCTATTATAATCTTTATGAAATGCGGGACCCTATAGGTGTACGTTATTCTTGTTAATTACTTCACGCTTTTATAACCCACGTAAACTCAAAATGCACGTTTCAATATGCCCGGCGAAGATGAACTCGGTATCCAGCATCCTAAACTGAGTTTTCATACGAACGTTATGTGAATTATACTTGTACAATAAAATACATTGTGCTTTATTCACGCGTAATGAGGAGTCGTCAATTAATTACTCTTAGAAGTGCGCAATGATACCGATATGTCAATCTTTGGTCCATTGGTGGCTCCTAATTTGAACTTTCTCGATCGTCGGTGGATACCTTCCGTCAGTCTTAGGGAAAACTCGAGCATAGGAACATTCCGACCATCTAGCTATGTATGATATGAGGCTTTTGTAAAAGCAATTATCAAAATAATCATTCCTGAAACAGTTTTTTTTTGTCCGCTTCAATTAACTGGTTAATGAAAGATGCCCCACGAACAGCGAACAAAGTGTACTGCGATTTTTTTTTTCTGTATCAATTTTTCGATCTTAAGATCCTTCGAGAACGAAGTCCTCCCTTTTTTCTTGACGATTTTTTCATTAAAAGAGAGCAAAGCGATCCATCGCGTGATTAAATTTACGGTTCCGCAATCCTTTTCTCTCCCTGAGACCTGTTTCGCATTACATCGTATCATTTTTCAAGTACAATTTTATTTTCTCAAGTGAAACCTGACAGTCCATCAGTTAAACAACGTGGAATTTTTAGAATATCTTTTACTGTGTCGTGTAAATGCGTCGAAAGAAAACCGAGCGGAAAACGATTCACGCTGGTGAAGAAATTTTGAGAATGCGAAATAAATCAAGTTCTTAGTCAGTACTACAAGAGTGATTTGACCTAATTACCTTCGAAGAAGAGTTTCGTATCATTTTATCCACATCTTATTGCGTTTCTGGTCGCAAACCATTGCGAACTTGACAATATTATTACTAAAAAGTATACGTTTAAAAATATGATGTTAGTTTTCCGCGATTGTTTTCGACCTCAAGTCTCATGAATTGCGAATTGGGCTCTGAAATTGATTGAATTTTGAGTTATATATGAGTAGGGAGAAATGGAAATATTTCGATATTGGGAAAACGACTTATTTCTGAACTCTTCTTTTCTGTCAAAATGATATGATGACGTCGCGCCTCTTCTCTAAAAATTAACTACACGAAACAGGTTCCCTGCTCTCCTTAATTGACTTCGTTAATAATTCTCAAAACAACAGCTTCCTTACCGAGGTTTAATAAGGAATCCGGGTAAACTCTTCGACAGTCAAAATTTTTTCGAGTCCCCTAAATTTATATTGATTGCTGGAAGGTCAAGTCCATTTCCTCCAGCACCCCCCTCGCAGATCGAATTGTAAGGTGGGAGTAAATTGAGACGTTTCTATTAGTCACCTTCCCCCAACTGTTGAGGGCTGTCCTCAGAATGTTTTCAAGATCCACTTCCGATACAAAAAAAAAAAAAAACGAAAAATGGGGGAAATTTTTGTTTTAATTTTTTGAAAGACTTGGGATAGGTTTCCAAGTCCCCGGGTCATATACTTGGCCCGGTAAACTGTGTCGACAGTCGATTTGGGTCGATTACAAGTCTTATATGAATTGTGTGGATCAGAAAACGACTCAAACTCGCCTTTTAGAGGGCAACCCGCTATCTCTTTTGTTCAGAAGTACTTTCAGGAAATATTCGTCCTCGAATGTGAGCGGTCCATGTTGATAACGTCACGGATGGGGGAAAGGTGTTACAGAAATTTCGACTCTTGAGCTATTTATGGAAGGAGGGGGACTAAGGAAATTTTCATCCGCGATCGGTTCCAAGGTTGATGACATCACGGACAGGGGGGTTAGAAAAATTTCGACTCATAAGCTATGTATGATAGGAGGGGGATTAGAATAATTTCGACCTCGAAGCTATATATGATAGGAAGGGGACTTGGGAAAATTTCCACTCTCGAGCTATATATGATTGGAGAGGGACTTAGAATAATTTCGACAGGAGGGGGACTTAAAAAAAAATTTTCTGGTGTAGCCAAATGAATAAAGATCATGTTTCATGGTAACATACTAGTTCGACTTTTTTGATTAATGCGAGAGACGACATTGCGGGACATGTTTAATGAGGTATATTATAACACTAAACTTTACAAACCACACAAATGCTTTGCCATACTTGTTTTGCAGCTTTTGGGGAGTGAACGCGCTGAGCGAGTGAGCCCCCCTTCTGGGTCTAGCATAAGTATACTTTAGAATATTTCATTCCGTCCTGTAGGATATGTATATGTTACAGTTAAAACCCGAAATCAGTAAATTCTAAAATTCACTAGTCAAAACTAGTTGCCACAAATGACTTTAGTCAGAACTAGTTTCGACTAGTTAACTCTAGAATTTACCGTGACCCTCAGCGTTGGAGCTAGTTTTAACTTAAATAATTTCAGGTGAAACTAGTTTTTACTAGTGAAAACTAGAATTGACTAGTAAAAAGTGAAATAGAGAAGAAATTATGATTGTCAGGGAAAACTAGTTTTAACTAGTGAAAACAAGAAGGGTGAATCCAATCAGTAAAATGAATTTCTTCCCTAGTACAAATGTAATTGCATTTTTATCGTTGGAGACAGATTTGCTTTAGAGGCCTCCGGAACGAATAGAGAAAATGACTCTCCCACTCCGGTTGCCTTCAGTGGACACGTTTGGAGGCGTCTTCTGACCTCCAAAGTATGTCTCTGGAAGTACCTCAAAATGCCTCCAGCGCAATTACTGAGATTGGAGAAAATGCCTCCGGAGGCACTGTCGAAGAAACCGAAGACGTCTTTGGAGACGCCTCCGAAGGCACTTGTAACGTTGATCAGTGTGACCAGATGTAGCATATTGGCCTACCAGTGTTGCCAGATGACAGATGATACTCACAAGGTGTATTTAAAATTTTGGCTTTTCTTCGAACCGAGCAGCGCTAGCATCAAAGTGGCTGAATGAGGGTTCGAGGAAGAGAATACTGTTGAAAAAAGTGCCTCCTAAAGGATCTTTGGAAGCACCTCCAAGCCTCTAAGTGGAAGCAAGGTACCTCCGGAGGCAAAATGCCTCCAGCCTCCAACACCCTTGAATTTTTATTTTTCACAAAGCTTGTTTGTACTTGAATGGTGTGCGTCAATTAGTCACTGTTAGATTTGCTCTTGTAACGTTTATAGACCGACGAATTCGTATGATGTACGGTTTAATGTGTGAATTAAGGAAGAAAAATTTAGAACTTTTTCGTATATTTTATTCCAGTGTGAGCTACTTATCCTCAAAGTTGAGCAGAACTTCCAAATATCTGTCAATTTGGCCGAAGTATGTCTGGAAATACCATCACCTTTTGAACTCGAACAATTTCAATTCATTTTAGTTTTAACTAGAATTTACTGATGAATTCAAACAATTTTTTTATTCTAGAATTAACTAGTCAAAACTAGTTCTGACTAAAGTCATTTGTGGCAACTAGTTTTGACTAGTGAATTTTAGAATTTACTGATTTCGGGTTTTAACTGTAACATATATATTCCGTCTTATAAATCCGTTCTCACGTCATTAGATACCATCCAAACTTCCTCCCTCAGAATGGCCTTAGCCGCCTTCCGTACAAGCTTCAAACTCAGTCTTTACGCAGAAGCATTACACGAACGAAAAACTATGACCGAAAATTAAAACTACATAGAATTGAACAACTAAACTTGTAGTCAGAAAATCGTCTGTCAACGAGGAATAGAAAGTCAAAGAAAGGAGTCGAAAATTAAGAAATTAATTAGGAGGTTGGCCAAAGAACAATGGGAAATGGAAGTCAAAGTGTGTCGAGAATCAAGGAAATCAAAGAAAGTAAGTCGGAGAAGCTCTAGGAAAAAGTCCCGAGGGAGGAGTGAGGAAGAAGAGGAAGGAAGCAAGAGGTGGAAAAATAATAGGAAAAAGGTGTGGAACATTACACAAGAAGACTCACCACAGAGAGACTCCTCGTAACCTAAGATAGACCAAAAGGGAGACCTTCCAGAAGAGAGTCATGAAAAAGGAGTGAGGGAAAAAGAAAAATGGGAGAGTAAGAAAAGGACCAGGAAAAGAGTCAGTAGAGGGGAAGAGGAAGACAAAGTTAGAGAAGGCACAATTCGAAAGACTTCCCTCGACTAGGGACACGTCAACAGCGAATAGTCTACTGGCCCATGGACGACATTCTTTGTCTCTAGACTGGCTCAATAAACGATCTTGAAGAATTCCTAAGTGTTCTTAGCAACATGTAATCATCGATCAAATTCATGCTGGGGATAGAAAAGCAGGAAATTAACTTTCTGGATCTGAAAATCTCAATTGTAAACGGTGAGTATACTTTTGGAATTCATCGGAAATCAACGTATACAGGTATATAAATTCATAATTCATCTCATTGCCCGATGTCTCACAAAAACGCGGCGTTTTACAGCCCTCACTTCTGAAGAATTCACTAAAGAAAAGTCCATAACTGGTCATCTCGCCCACGTAAATGGATGCAGACTGAAGATTGACAAGCTGATAGAGAGAAATTTAATCACAAAAGCTTTGGATTCCACCTTCTCCCTTCAAAGACTGGACAATCATGGGAAGAAGCTCAGTGGTTAAGCCTACCAATACCTTGGTAAACTATCATCTCAGATCACAGCAATCCTGAAACCCCATAACCTACGTCCGGTCTTCTACAACACAAGCACATTCAATTCACTGTTCTGTAGATGAAAAAACCCTATTCCTCGTCAAGAAAAAACAGAATTTATCGTCTACTCTGCGACGACTGTCAAACTGTTTATATTGGCGAAATCGGCCAGGTTGGCTGGGCATTTCTACGCTTATGATAGTAAGAAGATTCCTAAAACTCTTCTCAGCATTTGCGAAACATTTATCAGAGAAAAAACACTCAGCTTCAAAAATGAGAAAACACTATTTCTCATTGAAACGACTTGCCTTGGAGATCCTTGAAAGCGCTAGATATAGTAGCAGTGGTTATATTGTACTAAATTACTCCCTTCCAGGAAGGGGTTTAACCCATTTACTTTACTCTCCTGGGGAAGGGTCCCTTACTGAGTGCTAAATAGTATTTTCTTTGTTTTCATTTGATTTATTTATTATTTTTCAATTTTCCAAAATTTTTAATTTAATTATTTCTGGTTGTGATTGTCTGAGATCTTTCCCTTAGCTGAGGGAAGTTCCTTGAATTGTACTTCCTCTATTCTCGTGCTATATATTTCAAATCCCTGAAGTAGGTCCAGGTCACTGATGACGTGATATTTTATACTAGCTTTAACCAGGTGTAGGCTTGCTTGAATTCTCAATACCAAAACCAATTTGACTCATAGAATAGGTTCCTCGTTTAACTTCGCTAAGGAAGCTGTCGTTTTTCTACCCCTTGCTTACTTCCTCTCCTTCCTCAGGACTTTTTCCTGGAGCTTCTCCGACTTACTTCCTTTGATTTCCTTGACTCTCGACACACTTTGATTCCTTAATTTTCGACTCCTTTCTTTGACTTTTTATTCCTCATTGACTTCTTAGACGATTTTCTCAGTACAAGTTTAGATTGTTCAATTCTAGTTTTAATTTTCGGTCATATTTTTTCGTTCCTGTAATTCAATTGTCAAATTCTTATTCCTTCCATTGTTTCAGGAAATTTAATTTCTTTTAAGGTTTTCTGGAGAAACTTTGTGGATTGTTAGGTTTAAATTTTTATAATTTCCCGCGCTAATTTTTTTTCTATGTGTTACTCCTCGTTACGCTCGTTAATGGTAGCTTTACCTAAAACGCGCTCGCGCGTTATCTCTTAATAAATTTCGCGGTGAAATAGTAAAAAGTTTATTCCTAATTTTTATAAACATGTGTCGTAACAGAATAGACTCTCGCATTCGGGGAGGAGAAAGGGGAAGCTGAAATAATTTCGCTTTTGAGCTAAATAAGTGTAAAAAAAGAGTCGAGCCTTCGATTCTTCCAATAATAATTGATTATTTTAGAAATCGAATGATGGACTACAGAAAAGTTGTTTATTTTTAAATCAAAGTCTATTAAGGATTGATTTTACGTCAGATTGACGTAGACTGAGAGATAGTAAATAAAATTTCCAATTCAAACCCTACTATTCTCTGATGACCTAAGCATTCATTTACGTTCCAGTAACACAACACGCGTCCACTCCTAGGATTCCGCATTTCCTACCTCGAAACCAAACTCACCGTCTTCCAAAAATCACGCCAGAAAACCATTGAATATCCCCCTCTCACAATAGCTAACTACCCCATCCCACAAGTTAAAACTACGAAAGTTCTTGGCCTCAATTTCCACAACCGTCACTCTTGGATCCCCATATCAAACTAACTAAAGAAAATTGCATTCGAGCACTCAATGTCCTGAAATTACTTTCCCACCCTAAAGAAGGTTGTAACCGAGAAATTCTCCTCCACCTCTACCAGTGCTTGATCCGAACCATCCTCGTATGCGGATCACCCATTTACGGTCTCGCCCCCCCATCTCTAATTTAAAACTACTCGACACGCATTGTCCGAAATTCCGCGCTCAGAATATCTACTGGAGCATTTCGAACCAGTCCCGCTGAAAGCCTCTATGCAGACACTGGCTTCCCCCTTCATTATCGACGCCTCAACTAACGACCAACTTCCTCACAACTGCCCTACGATATCCTCAAGTCCCCATCCACCAGAGCATATTCCACCCTCACCACAACCAAAACTCCATAACTAATCTACGTTTCCAATCTCGAACTCCAATAACACCTCTTCAAGTTCCATTGTCTTAACCACATCGTTCCCTCAACCCCTCCTTGGCTCTTTATTCCACCCAAAACCATTCGCGATCTAAAACGCCTCCCTCGTCTTTCAACTCCTTCCTATGAATACCAGGCACAGTTTAACAAAATTCTTAACTACTTTCACAACCCCACACTATGTTTCACTGATGGATCCAAACATCAAAACAAAACCAGCTTCGCATACTCAAGCCCCATCACAGTCTCTCACCGACACCGCATCCATCTTCACTACTGAATTGCAGGCAATCTTTAGCTGTTTAGAACACATCCTCACCAACCTAGCCTCCCGTCTTCCCCTCAACCCATTTTTGGTCGTTTCCGGTTCCCTATCATCTCTTGACGCTATATCACCCACTCATAAATCGAATACACACTCTCATTGCCACCTCCCCCCCCCATTCCATTATTCTTCATCTGGGTACCTGGTCACAAGGCTATCCCAGGAAAGGAAAATGCCGACAAAGCAGCCAAACTAGCAACCCATAACCTATCAGTCAATCGCTCTTTCCTCCCCTTATGCTCAGATCTATCCAAACATACACTTATCAACAAATTTATTTACTCAAGCATGGTTCACTCATTGGTCTAATCTCAAATCACACTCGAACAAACTAGCCTAAATTGAAAATATTCCCATCCCATGGGACTCTTCAAATCTGTTAACACGAAGAGAAGAATCGGCCACACCAGACTCACACACACACCCATCTCATCTCTCACCTTATGCCTCTCTCATGCCCTCATTGCGAACATAAACCTACCTGTTCCTTTTATCACATCTTCTTCTGCCCCAACTTGACCCAAACTTTATAATTCCTTATCCATTCCTCACAACCATACAGAGGCATTATCAGATGACTTCCCCTCCATCCCGAATATATTCAACTTTTCACAACAAGCAAACTTCCTCTCACGCATATAGTCACGCAATTTCGCCGAAGCTCATAGCCCTGAAGGCAGACTGCTAGCAGCTCGTAAATTAGTAATATAAAAAAATATGACCTTTCAGAGGGAGAGAGAGTCGTATGTGTATACTTCCGCAAATGGCTGGAGATGAACTTCAACTGAAACACTTTCAAAGGGAGAGCGAGTTGGGGTTAAGAACCTCCCATCCTATTATTTCTTCAATATATCCAACTTCGTTAAATGAACTTCCTGGAAGGTGTACTAATTTGTAATTACATAGGCGAGGGATTTGAAGCGATATTTCATAAGCGTTTTCCTTCTCTTGACCGGGTTAAAGCATCACAATGCTTAATGTGATTATGCTGTATTGCTGTCTGTAGTATAGACCTATCGTTTGTATTTCTTCATACGGGCATAGGTACTGTAGATTTATCCGGCGACCGCATCAGGTTATATCACAATTATTACAATTCGTATTTATTAGCGAGTGCAGTGCGTCGAGTATACGGTGCAATCTGTCTCTGCATACACATTGCGGCCTATTCTGCCCGCTAAACAAAGACGGGCGAAAAAATCGGTATATTTCCAGTGGGTGCACTCTTTAACAGTTCAGCTCCGCTGAAAGGAACATTCCTCGGTCAGTGAGCGTCCGTTTGAAACAATATAACTTTACCGGAGACGAGGTACAATTTTCCGAGAATATACCGTTCGGATAATACTTCGATGTATCCCATGCCGATGCGATAATCCACCAAAGCGTAGAGTACGAGGTTGATGTTTTTAATTGTTTACACTCGTGTATATAGTCTATAAGAAGACGCGTTAATATTCTTTTTATGCGGAGGTTCATCCGATGTGGTGGTCCGGTCGCGACTTCTTGCATTCGTATTACACCTTTTCCAGTCCGCGGAGTTCGAATGGGGAGTTACGCAGTGCACGAGCGGCATTTCGCAATTGAATCGTCAACGCCAAAGTTGTAAACTTGACGCGTGTGTTCGCGTTCGACTTTCGCGTTTGTAGGCCTTCGAATTACGATTATAATATTATGTACAAATAGTATTATTTAAATTTCACGACGAATCGATCTCGCGAAGAGTTCGTTGTCCGCTCTGAGAAATAATCATTAATTTTTTTTCTTTAATGATGTTCGAACGAACCGTGATGGTTATTCAATGATCGCGCGGAAGCGACCGAATGCGTGTGTGAAATAATTTGTTTTTTTTTTTCGATGTGGAGAATGTGATTTTTGTCGATGACAGTGCTGACGTTGAAGCAAAGCGCTAAAAGTGTTCGCGAGTTGAGCGTATGCATGGGGCAGTTTGTGAATTAAGAAATGGTAATGATATTTTTTACTGGACACAGTTTTAATGTGTAATCTGAATAATTTTTTCCCCCAGAAAAACCACCTTTGATTCAAGAGTCAGATATAATTGAGGAACTTGAGAAGAAGTAGGAAGTCAGCAATGAAATTTTAACAGGAACTTATTTTATGGAGGTTTTTTTGAAAAATTTGCAACAAAACGAAAATGTTTCAAGTCCAACGTCATTAGTAAAAATGGTCCACGTCTCCCTCCTATCATATAGGTAATAAATAGTTCGGAGGTCGAAACTCTTACAAGCCCACCTAAGTGGGACTTCGAAAAAAATTTCAACTCTCGAGCCAAGGTATATGTATAAAACTTCGACTCTCGAGCCATAATTTATGATAGAAAAGGGACTCAGAAGAAAATTTCGATTCTTTGACTCTCGAGCTATAATGAAAGATAGAAAGGGGACTGAATGACTTAGAAGAGATTTTTACTTTCAGGTTATATACACCATGATACAAGGGATAGAAAAACTCGAGTCTTTTCAAGATTTCAATTTGAATTTTCGATTTGTATTTATATGCGTCTCCCTTGCGGGAGGTTGCAATCGACAATTATATACATCCTATACACTAGGGTAATCCAATAAGGAAACCTGAATTTTATTTTAAGCTAAAAGTAATTACTCTAAAACCTACAAAACTTATCAAGAAAATTCATTCCCCTCTCACCCTGTCCACCTCGCTAATAGTTGTTTCAACGGTTTTTGCGAATTCGGAAGTCAATGTAGATCGTTCTCTTGAAGTATTCTGTGGGTTTGATGATCTCGCTACTCGCCGACAGAATGCGTAGTTATAATTATATATAATGAGGATCATCAAAAATCTTCTATATGTTTGAGCAATGACCAGTGCAGCGATGGTCGAATCGACGCCTTGTCAACGTCGATTTTCAGTTAGTCTAGGCAATATTAGACAATGAAAAAGAATTTTTTGGTAGAGAACGGGTGTTTGCTGAAATGTGTAGAGGAAGGTATCGAAAAGTACCTAAAAAAAAACCCACTCCCTAAAGGCTGGGGAAAATTTTTTGTGGCTCGTTCCAAATTTAGTTTTTGGACTATTTCTCAAGAACTAAGCGTTTTACAAGAAAATGTTTCGAACAAAAGATGTTCCTCTTGAAATTTCGAATAAAATGATGTATAGAAAGTCCAGTTTAGACCGAATAATCAGCTCAAAAATTCTCTCAAAGTAATATAGTTTTCTAAATTTAGACGAAATTTATCAAATTTTTGCTGATATCTCGGAAAAATCAACTTCTAGAACATTTTCTTTATAGTATTTCTTAAGTATACAATAAGTTTACAATTGAGCAAATATAATACCTAATATCTTCTGTAGAACAAGCGGAAATGGAGGAAATTTATTGTAGAATTAATTCTTATACTGTATTCAGCTATAAGAATTAAAATTTAGCTATCAAGACTTACAACAGGATAAAGATGGAATTATTCATCCATATCTGGTAGTACTCGCATTTTTTGGATATTCTCCTTTGTGTGATACACAGCAATATTTTTAGCAGATGTGACATCAAGCTGATTAGGCTGAAATTGTTGCAGCTTTTCGTTTTTTGCTTCTTGGGAATTGTTATGAACTTTGATCAAAGCCATTCTTCTGGTATTGTTCCGCTAATGTAGATTCTGTTGTACAGTCTCGTCAGTTTTCCAATGCTGTGTTCATCCAACACTTTCAGTAATTCTGCTATCATTCCATCCGATCCAGGGGCCTTTCTTACTGGAGCGTTCCTTGTTGCGCTTTCTACTTCGGATTGAAGGATTGCTAGTCCTTCTTCTGCAGTGACTTCCACGGATTCTCTTTCATCTTCAAACAGTTTCTCAATGTATCTGGTCCATTCCACAACCAGACTGTTTTCCTCCAGTTTCCCTCTTGGTTTCTCATTACATAAGGTTTCTTTGGTCTGTAAATTCCGGCAGTTTCCTTCAGTTTCTTGTGTAGCTGATATTCGTCGTGTTTTTCGTTGTTCAATTTCTTCACAAGATTTAAGATAAAATACTTCTTTTGCTTTTTTTACTGCCTTTTTGACCTTCCTCTGGGTCTCTCTGTATTTTCGCTCATCCTTGTTCTTGTGTTTCCTTCTTTCGTCTACGAGTTCCAGAATTTCTTCAGTTATCCATGCGTTCTTCTTTTTTCGCTCCCTTTTGCCCAGGTCTTCTTTAGCCGATTGCAATATTACATTCTTCATCGGCGTACTAATTTTTTCAATATTGTTATTTCCTATTTCCGGCTCGGAAATGCCTTGTAATTTATGGCTTATATTTTCTCTTACCTTTCATTTGACCTCTGGTTGTTGTAGTAAACTGTTTTGAGGCATTCTTAATTTTCTTCAATCGGGTTTTAACCTTCACCGCAAGAAAGATATGATCTGAGTTTATATCTGCACTAGGGTACGTTTCCACGGCTTTTACCGAGTTTCTGAAACGCTTTTTGACCATTATGTAGTCTATTTGGTTTCTGACTATCAAATCTTTACTATCAGTCGGAGCTTTCCTCGTATATAACCTTCTTTTTGGTAGCTGAAACCACGTATTGGTAATGATAAGTTGTTGTTCCTGACAAAATTGGATGAGGCGTTCACCGCGTTCGTTTTGTTCTCCTAAGCCAAAAGGTCCGGCAATTGTTCCTGTTGGACCTCTTTCAACCTTAGCATTCATATCTCCAATCACAAAAGTGACATTGTGATTTTTGCAGGCTTTTGGAAGAATTCCTTATTGTCACATTTTACAGCCACAGAAGATGAAGAAGCAAACAAAATGTGTGTAAAATAAACTTCATTTATAAGAAATAACGGCCGTTCACACCAAATCGCCCATTACTAAGCCAAGATGGCAAATCGCGAGTTACAGAAGAGGAGGAAAAGGCCAAACTATTTGCTAATCATCTAGAAGCCGCCTTCCAGCCAAACAATATTAGGTCTGAAGCTTGCTTGAATGAAAACTTTGGTGGTTCTGGGACTATCAAACACGCTTCCCCTCTAGAAGTAGCGAAACTGATAGACAAGTTAAACCCAAAGAAATCTCCGGGACCTGACGGCATGACGGTTGATATGCTAATGGAACTATCTAAAAAAGGCATACTACTGCTGACTGAAATAATAAGCTCGGCGCTAAATCTGAGATACGTCCCTAAAGAATGGAAAAAAGCTAATGTAATTATGCTTCTCAAACCAGGCAAGAAGGATGATGTCGTGGACTCGTATCGGCCTATCTCCCTTCTTTCTGTCACGTCAAAAATATTCGAAAAAGTTATACTCGCTAGAATCAATCCGATTATAGCTGCGAAGAATTTACTTCCTGATGAGCAATTTGGTTTCAGAAGCAAGCATAGCACAGTGGAGCAAGTCCATCGGCTGGTAAAAACGATAAACACTGCACTTGAAAACAAAGAATTCTGCCCGACAGTTTTCCTGGACGTTTCAAAAGCATTTGACCGCGTATGGCATGCGGGCCTACTACATAAACTCTCTGAACAGTTTCCGACACCAATATGCGAACTTATTAAATCGTATCTTTCAGAAAGATACTTCCGAGTCAAAGTTGGTACCAAAACTTCACCGTACACACCAATCAAGGCCGGAGTGCCGCAGGGCAGTGTGCTAGGGCCCACCCTATACCTACTGTACACTGCCGACATCCCGACTGATGAAAAATCACTCACTGCCCTCTTCGCTGACGACACTGCAGTCGCTACCACGCACGAGAATTACGAAAAAGCTGTAGAAACACTTCAGTCGTCCTTGGATAAAATCTCGGTTTGGGCCAGGAGATGGAAAATTGCCATAAATGAGCTGAAATCTGAACGAGTGGATTTTACTCTACGGAGTTACAGGACATGCCCCTCCTTCCTGGACAGCAAACCTGTTCCCCAGGTTGCAGCAGCCAGATACCTCGGTTACACTTGGATAGCAAGCTGAATTGGGCCGAGCACATTCGTCAGAAGCGCAATCAACTGAAATTAATGACCAGGAAGTATTACTGGTTACTAGGACCAAGATCGACACTCTCGCTCCAGAGCAAACGAACGATCTATACTAGCATCATCAAGCCAATATGGATGTACGGAATCCAACTATGGGGCTCTGCTAAACCCACCAACCGCAAAACTATTCAAGTACTCCAAAATAAAATATTACGAATGATAACCAACGCCCCGTGGTATGTTTCTAACAGTCAATTGCACGCTGATCTGAAGCTGAGAAACATCGACGAAGAATACGAGAAGATTACGATCAAGTACATAGCCAAGTTGCATAATCACTCGAATGTCAATGCTATTGCATTATTAGATGCTGACTACCACCGCCGATTAAATCGTACTTACCCGCTAGATTTTATTTAGCATGTAAAAATTAACTCAACTGTAAATATTATTCTCTCACACTCGCTTTCATAGATTAATTAAATACCATGTAAAGGTAGTCCTTAATAATAAAGTAATTTAAAAAAAAAAAAAAAAAAAAAAAAATTTATAAGAAATACTATAAAGAAAATGTTTCCTTCCTATACATTTTCTTCTAGAAGTTAATTTTTCCGAGATATCAGCAAAAATTTGATAAATTTCGTCTAAATTTTGAAAACTATATTACTTTGAGAGAATTTTTGAGCTGACTATTTGGTCTAAACTGGACTTTCTATATACATCATTTTATTTGAAATTTCAAGAGGAACATCTTTTGTTCGAAACATTTTCTTGTAAAATGCTTAGTTCTTGAGGAATAGTCCAAAAACTGAATTTGGGGGTCCAAAACGTGCCACAAAAACTTTCCCAGTCTTTAAGGAGTGGGGTTTTTTTTAGGTACTTTTTGATATCTTCCTCTATACATTTCAGCAAACACCTATTCTCTACCAAAAAATTCTTTTTTAAGCTCTATCTGTCTGTCTATCTGTCTGTCTGTTTGAATGTTTGAATGTTTGAATGTTAACAGGGAACCTGTTTTATGGGGGGCTATTTGAGAAATCTGCCGTCCGCCGTCCGCCGTGCGCCGTCCGCCGTCCAGCGAAAAACTTAGAAAAATTTCGACCCTCGAGCCATATATGATAGGAGAGGGACTTAGAAAAATTTCGACTCTCGAGCTATATATGATAGGAGGGGGACTTAGAAAAATTTCGACTCTCGAGCCATATATGATAGGAGCGGGACTTAGAAAAATTTAGGGGAACTTAGAAAAATTTCGACTCTCGAGCTATAGATGATAGGAGGGGAACTTAGAAAAATTTCGACTCTCGAGCTGTATATGATAGAAGGGGGACTTGGAAAAATTTCGACTCTCGAGCCATATATGATAGGAGAGGGACTTAGAAAAATTTCGACTCTCGAGCTATAGATGATAGGAGGGGAACTTAGAAAAACGACGGCTTCCTTAACGAAGTTAAACGAGGAACGCAGGGAACCTGTTTTATGAGTCGAATGGGATTTGGTATTGAAAATTCAAGGAAGCCTAGACCTAGATAAAGATAGTATAAAGAAGGCCTAGACCTACTATAAGCCTATCATAATATAGTTTGAGAATCTAAATTTTTCTCGCTCGAGAGACGAAATTTTTCTAAGTCCCTCTCCTATCATGGCTCGAGAGTCGAAATTTTTCCAAGTCCCCCTTCTATCATATATAGCTCGAGAGTCGAAATTTTTCTAAGTCCCCCTTCTGTCATATATAGCTCGAGAGTCGAAATTTTTCTAAGTCCCCCTTCTATCATATATAGCTCGAGAGTCGAAATTTTTCCAAGTTCCTCTCCTATCATATATGGCTCGAGGGTCGAAATTTTTCCAAGTCCCCCTCCTACCATATATGGCTCGAGTCGAAATTTTTCTAAGTCCCCCTTCTATCATCTATAGCTCGAGAGTCGAAATTTTTCTAAGTCCCCCTTCTGTCATATATAGCTCGAGAGTCGAAATTTTTCTAAGTCCCCCTTCTGTCATATATAGCTCGAGAGTCGAAATTTTTCTAAGTCCCCCTTCTGTCATATATAGCTCGAGAGTCGAAATTTTTCTAAGTCCCTCTCCTATCATATATGGCTCGAGGGTCGAAATTTTTCTAAGTTTTTCGCTGGACGGCGCACGGCGGACGCCAGATTTCTCAAATAGCTCCCCATAAAACAGGTTCCCTGTTAAAATTTCGACTCTCGAGCTATATATGATAGGAGGGGGACTTAGAAAAATTTCGACTCTCGAGCCATATATGATAGGAGAGGGACTTAGAAAAATTTAGGGGAACTTGGAAAAATTTCGACTCTCGAGCTATATATGATAGAAGGGGGACTTAGAAAAATTTCGACTCTCGAGCTGTATATGATAGAAGGGGGACTTGGAAAAATTTCGACTCTCGAGCCATATATGATAGGAGAGGGACTTAGAAAAATTTCGACTCTCGAGCTATAGATGATAGGAGGGGAACTTGGAAAAATTTCGACTCTCGAGCTATATATGATAGGAGGGGGACTTAGAAAAATTTCGACTCTCGAGCCATATATGATAGGAGAGGGACTTAGAAAAATTTCGACTGTCGAGCTATATATGATCTAGTCTTCCTTGAATTTTCAATACCAAATCTCATTCGAATCATAAAACAGGTTCCCTGCGTTCCTCGTTTAACTTCGTTAAGGAAGCCGTCATTTTTTGAATGTTTGAATATTTGAATGTTTGAATGTTTGTTTGAATGTTTGAATGTTTGGTCTTTTGATCGTTTGGTCGTTTGGTCGTTTGGTCTGGTCGTTTGGTCGTTTGGTCGTTCGGTCGTTTGGTCGTTCAGTCGTTTGGTCTTTCGTTTGTATGTAAATTAGGCGTCTGTTGTCCTTTGAGGTTTATAAAATTCATTACCTGTGACGTCGCAATGCGATATTTGAAAACAATATTGCGCACATTACTCCCAGTTAATATATTGATTCCCATAAGAATAGCATTGGTAACATTTCATCATACACCAGTATTTTGAAAATGGAATATAAATAAGGAATAAAAAGTTGATTCTCGAATACCCCGAGCTATGTATGTAATATGATCGGAAGGACTTGAAACAATTTTGCTCTCTGTCATAAATTCCATGTTTTTCTTCGGACGGTGTATGGCGCACGGCAAATTTCTCAAAAAACACCCTATAAAACGGGTTTCCTGTTGAAATTTTGAATCCTTGACATAATAGGATAGAAGGAGATTTTGGAAAATTGGTGTTTTCTCAATTCAGTTACACACCACCCTAGAGGTCGAATTGATAGTGCGTTTTTTTTTCTAATGGTTCCCTTGATATGCACGTTTGTAAACCTCATTACTATAACAAATTCGACCCATGAAACAGGTTCCCTGCGTTCCTCATTTAAAATCGTTAAGGAAGCCTCATCCAAGTCCCTAAAGTAGTCAGGTATACTACTACATATTAGGGTTAGTTAGTATAAGTCTAGTACATATACTGTATAATATTAGGTGCAGTTTAATGAAGGCTATAAAGGTCAAAATTTTTCCAAGTCCTTAAAGTAGGTCAATGTCATTGATAACGTCATAAAGCGTCGCGTTGCGTGTCGCAGATTTCAGACTGACCACCAGCCTTAAAGACATAGTACGTGTGTCAGAATGTCGACCTAATATCAACATCAGGGGACATTAATTCAAAGTTAGATTGAGGATTATGAAATTAATTATGGGTCGATTCAAGAGCTGTTAATTTCAGAGGTTGACCAAATAATTGGAGAAGTTGGATTTAAAATATTCAGGTGTCAAACATGAAATACTGACATTTCTAATTCGAAAAATCAGTTTTATTTTCTGTCATTATAATATATTCCCCCTGCCCCCTCTGTCACCTGTAGATAGTACGTACTCATGGTATTATTTGGATGCAATTTTGCAGCAGTTCTTTGATAGAGGAGAATTTTCAATCATTTTGTTTCACCTACTTTTGATTCTAATAAATAGAAATTTTTCACTTCTTGAAAGAACATCAAACATTGAAGCTCCGTCTATGTACCTTTTTGTAAATCTGATGCAATAATTTGAACTTTTTCTACGATTAAATTTGAAATAGTGGATGAATATCTAAAAAATACTTTTTTGGAATTTCGTCTAAGTTTTTTCGATAATATTGAAAATTAATTTGAAGTAGGTACACTTAAAAATATCCATTAATCGAAGAGAAACGAGAAAGTATAAGATCGAATTCGCTTATTGCGAGGTATAAAATTGGAATTAAGACAATGTACTCCAATGACCTCTGCTATCCGATGACAGGTACATTTACGTACGTTTAAATATTTCTTTTCTTAAACTGACGATTTCCAGTTCGTAAGTACGCAATAATTCAGAGAATGAAAGTTCAAAAGTAAACACGTAACGGTTTGCATATTATCAGAAGATCACGACAGCATCGTGAAATTGTATACATTATACAAACTAAAACAAAAATATGAAGTGGAAATAAAACAAACTGGAAAATAAGAAGTGAAAATTTTTTTCACCATAAATTACGAGTAATAAATTTTTATTTCTTCATTCCACAAATAACATTTCACATTTAATCATCGACATACCTATCTATGAATTTTGTATCTAACTTTTATTATCTATTATTATTAAATTTAGTTAGCCCATAAGCCCCTGAGATATAAGAGGAGGTAAGATTCATCAAAGTATACTCTGGATCATCTTCTTGTCTTTCTGTACCTATTGAACAACAACAATTAACTCTGTTCACCCAATTTTTGTATGATGTACAGAGGAAACATCATTTGCTCGAGCATTAATGAGGTATTTTCCACTCGAAACATTATTAATGCAAATTCATTTTATATTATGTTACAGCTTAACAGATTTAATCTTGGATTACAACGAACTGTCGGATGTACCTATGCTCGATGATTTTCGTAAATTACGTAATATTTCCGTCGCTCATAATAATCTGACCAATGATTGTTCGTTCGTACATAAAGGCATGAAAAAGGATACCGGTAGTAATGTGAGTACTTAAAATATACACCTCGTTTTTGTGTCATACTTTATTCATAGAAACGCGTTCGCTCATCTCTCTTAGATAATATTTCGATAGTTTTGAGTAGAAATGATAAAAACTTTCTGTATAAGATGAATTTTCCAATGCTGTACAATGTGTTAGTGAAAAACTCATTTTTGCGTAATCTTGTTCAGTCCCATTAAATAACCTTTTTTGCATACCCAAATCGAAACTGAAACTTTCAATGGCGATTAACTCCACGAAAAGTACTGCTTTACTAATGAAGCGAAACGCTCGGTATGTAAAGGATTTTACAAGCCATGGCATGTAAAGAAGTCATGTTAGCTTGACGTCACTAGATATCCGTTGTAAAATGTATCGTATATCTAGTATGTTATATGATCTATGATCGACTACAATCAGGAGAATCACTTCAAAGGAACATCTTCGAAAGTTTCAATTCGATTTGGGTATACAAAAAAGTGCATAACACGGCATAACTCGAAGTGTGTTTACATGTCTCGGACATTTGCTACACTCGCTGCGCTCGCTCCGCAAACTATTGTCCTCGCCATGTAAACACACACTTTCGAGCCATGCCGTGTAATATACTATTTTTTTTTTTTTTTAGTCAAAATTGCACTGAGAGAAGAAACAAATAACTGGAATTGAAAGGCTCTTCCCGCACAAAAATTTTCTATCTCTTTCGACGTTTCGACCAGACTAGTGGTCTCTATCAAGCACAGTTTTGTGTTAATCTCTCCATGCGCATATAAAAAACTCTTTAATTTGAGAGAAGAAAATTCGGTAATCATCTTCGAATTCTCAGGACAAGAACGTTCTCGTGGTTTGCAATGAATTATTAGGGAATCTTTAGCTCGTCCGGAATGACCTAACAAACAATGTCAATCTTTCCCTTAGCAAGCGCCTCCCCGCGGAAGATTTCAGTATTTCTCGACCAACCTCCAACCCCCAACAAACAGCAAGAAGCTCCAATTAACTGTTGAAAAAATCTCCAAGTGAACATGTGATCGTGGATTTCATTTTTAGATAAGACAAAAGTGATGGTAGTGTTCCGAAGAAGATACTCACGCCCTATGCTTTTTCCTTCTCTGCGTCCAACGAACTTCACAATTTACCCAATACGCTGCCAAGTTCCCTGGTCTCACCTTCGACTCCAAAATCTTCCTGGAACCACAGTCATATCAAAATCTTGAGAGAAAAATACCCCGAATTCCTCGAACGTTCTCGGATATATATCACAACCCAGTATTGGCTGTAAACGCAAATTCTTCCTCCAGCTCTGTAATAGTCTAATCCATTCCCATCTTGATTACGGTTTTCAATTTACACCCACTCCAAGGAAAGAAGCATAAAATTGCTGGACTTAATTTTAATTTTCCGGACTTCTACTGAACCTAGCTCTTCACTCAGCCTAGGCACAGGGACAAATGTTCCACGTCGCCGTTTCCGCGCACTTTCACTCACTCCTGACTTTTGGCCTCAACAGTCCAATACCGAAATATTTCCATCTTTTCACATGCTCTCAACCCACATATTTCACCCCTTCTGTCACTTCAATCCCATCTGGGTAATTGACAGATTTGAGCCTTTTCTCTTGGTCAACCTCTATCCCTAAAATCCGTATTGATCTTACTGAAATTCCAAAACAGCTAACTCTGTATACAAACAAAAAATTTCTTTAGATTTTTCCTCTTACCTTCTCTGCAGATCGGGGTCCCAATCGGGCCCCAGAACCGGATATGAAGTTTTCATTCAGGGTAGCGCTTCATGCGCTCGTATGAGAAACTCCGCTTCCATGTTCATCGCCCAACTTACCGATATTCACCTGCCTCTCCTTCTCACTCGATTCTCTACTCTTCGTGAATTCCCTGTACAACATGATTATGTATCTAATTCTCTCTTATCCTTAATCCAAGATCTTCATCCTACTAAACCTATCAT
The DNA here is from genome assembly GCA_035079385.1 of Aspidiotus rigidus. Lineage (NCBI taxonomy): Eukaryota > Metazoa > Arthropoda > Insecta > Hemiptera > Diaspididae > Aspidiotus > Aspidiotus rigidus. Next base: position 24,882,586 of record JAVHKY010000003.1, read on the forward strand.
CAGACGAATCTCATTCTTATACACTCGTTAAGTTCTTCTTCATCCTTCATCTCTTTTAGGGAACTTTTTCTATGGTTTTTTGTTTTTTGAAAAATTTACCGTCCACCGTCCGACGTCCGGCCAAAATGGACTTGGAATCATTTTGCTTCTTTATTTAATTAATTTAATTAATTAATTTTTTATTCAATTAATGAATGATCAATCTATTTAATATTTATTTTGACATGTTCCATGTCTTTTCTCTCGCCAGACCCTGATTTTGAAACTCGCGAGTACACCCCGCGTAATAATAATAATCAATAATAAATAAATAAATAAATAAATAAATAAATAAATAAATAAATAAATAATTAAATAATTATTTAATTAAATAATTAAATAAATAAATAATTAAATAAATAAATAAATAATTAAATAAATAAATAATTAAATAAATAAATAATTAAATAATTAAATAAATAAATAATTAAATAATTAAATAATTAAATAATTAAATAAAAAAATAATTAAATAATTAAGTAAATAAATAGTCGAAATTTCTCATAGAAGACTTATACGACGCCAAGATAGGTAAGGGGGTAAACGAATTTTTTAAATTACGCTCTTTGGACAGGTAATAGGGGGGGATTGAAAGATGATCGATGCCACCTGTGCACTGACCACACTTCTTCGCATTCTGATTTCTCTACGCTTCGTACCAGCGTTCGTTTTTCTCAAAACGCGTTTTTTCGAGATACGCCCTTCTTGAAAAGAAGGCTTCAATTAAATAATTAAATAATTTAAATAATTAAATAATTAGTCCGAGAGTCTGTGCGTCCGTGCAAGCGTGCGTCCGTGCACATCTCTACCCCGTGGGTGATTCAGAAATTTGCGAGTACACCCCGTGTGCTTAAATAATTAAATAAATAAATAATCAAATAACCGCGAGTTCGCCCCACGAAAGGTGATACCTCAAAATATTTCTCATAAAGGCGATACCTCATATTTCTCATAGAAGACTTGAATTTTCTCACACCATTCCAATAGAACAGCGAGACAGGGGGCGAACGGTGATACCTCAAAATATACAAAAGGTCGCTCCGCTCGTTCGCCCCACGAAAGGTGATACCTCAAAATATTTCTCATACAAATGCGACACCTCATATTTCTCATAGGAGACTTGAATTCTCTTTCGGCATTTCTCTTATAAGCTTCTACATTTTTGTACGTAATGTGTGACAAATCACGACGATCAACGATTTTAATTTACATTTCCTTGGAAATGAACGACATCAAGACGGAGACAGTATTCTTCTAAAAATATCATTGCAATAAAAAACTTTATTGCAGTTCTTACAATATTTTATTAATCAGCGACATTTTGGAGCATTAGTTGAATCCGAGAAGCCAAATGTGATCGGTGGTACAGGAAGCTATCGAGGCTCGATTGATGGGCGATGATTCTTTCCGAAAATGTGAGAGAATTGGATGGCTTCGAAGTATTCTGGACATAAACGTTGTTTTCTTACAAATTGGTTCCTGGCTTCGGTCGATAAGCTGAGGAATTTTCGACAGCAATACAAAGTTTGCGCGTTGTCGCCATAGAAGTAGCATTCGCGTTTCCTTTCGTTTGAATTTGATGCAGTCATAATGCCTCCATTACTATACAAATTCTTGCATCCTTCGGAATCTGCAGCACACTCGCGACCGGGTCTTCATAAGTGATGAGACTCTCGCGCAGATTAAACAACTCCGTGAATCCTTCATTGACAGCGTTCACCGGCACTGGTGTCACCAAGAAATTACGCACCCGCGAGTTCACCCCACGAAAGGTGATACCTCAAAAAAGCCTTCGCAGCGCGAAAGCAAAACCGACTTTTGTATCTTATTTTTGTACATCTCTATTTCTTTTAGTTTCCATTTTGTTCATTATTGGCTAGCCTACATTATATTTCACTTATAGTCGTTTTCGTTAATAACGGCAATAATGACGTCGTTTTCCGATAGAAATTCATTTTCAAAACTTGCCAACCATTATTTTTTATTCAATCTCGTGTACTGATAATACACAACTTACAACCCCCTCCCCTTCTGAGAAAGAAACACTTTTCGCGCACAAGTCAGTAACACTCTTCATTTTCCATAGCAACATTCATTCCTTTACGCCGGATGGTTAACGAACTGACGTTCAACTTACCCCGCTCCGAATTTTTCTAAATTAAAATCGAAAAATCTCTAATTCTATCAATCCGATTATCAAAAAAATAACCCTATTCCATACAGCAAATATAAAACTTCAATTATTCTCAATTTCATATAAATCGACCCAATACCAACCGAGAATACAAGACTTATACGACGCCAAGATAGGTAAGGGGGTGAACGAATAATATCTCACGAACACTTGACCTAGTAGAAGCCTAGACTAAAATATTTCAAGATGACTGATAAAATATAAAAGACATGGAACATGATCTTCATTTATTTGGCTATGCCAGAAAATTTTTTTTATTTTAATCCTCTCTTACGTACTCATTATAGTACCTGTTTCGATCCTTTCTCTCTCATTTCTTTCAACTTCAAAATTCAAATTGGATTGGACGACGTAGAATCAATGCAAAGACGTCAATCTCCTATCCCACGATGATGCTATTTTCACAACTCACATTTCATTGTATGACGCGTTTTAATTACTGGTACCGTCGTTCGATCTCACGATTCTCTTACTACCATAGATTTTACAACCATCCGCCATTCATTATACAGCCACTCGAAACATTTTTTATTTGTTTATTTGTTTATTTATTTATTTATTTATTTTGTTACTTTTATTAATTTAATTATTATTTTATATTATTTATTTATTTATTTATTTATTTATTTATTTATTTAGCTTCTCTCTCTCTCTTTCTCTCTCCCTCTTTCTTTCTTTCTTTCTTTCTTTACATGGTAGGAAGACAAGTTCCCTGTTGTATAATGTCTTGGAGGTCAATGATAGCGCGTTTTTTAACAGGGAACCTGTTTTATGTTTTTTTTTTTTTTTGAGAAAATTGCCGTTCGCCATCCGGCAAAAGACTTGGAAAAGTTTTGTCTTTCGAGCTGTATAATACGATAGGGGAGAGACAGAAAAATTTCGCTCCTATGATTAATTAATTATAATTCATTAATTTTTTATTTAATTAATTCATCAATCTATTCATTTATTTTATTTGACATTTTTGTTCATTTTTTTAAATTTATTGATATCATTTATTTATTTATTTATTTATTTATTTATTTATTTATTTATTTATTTATTTATTTATTTATTTATTTATTTATTTATTTATTTATTTATTTAATTAAATAATTAATTTATTAATTAATTTATTTTGTTTCTTTCTTTTTTTCTTTATATAATAGGAAGGCAAGTTCTTTATCATATAATATCTCAGAGGTCAATGATAGTGCGTTTTTTAACAGGGAATATGTTTATGTTTTTTTTTTTTTTTTTGAGAAAATCGCCGTGCATCGTCCGGCAAAAAACTTGGAAAACTTTTGACTCCCGACCTATACTTCAAAGTCCCTAAAATAGGTCCAGGTCACTGATGACCTCCTCTTTCATACAAGTACGACGTTTATAGTAGGTCTAGCCCTCCTTCATACTAGCTTTATACTAGGTCTAGGCTTGCTTGAATTACTCTCAATACCAAAAACAATTTGACTCATAAAATAGGTTCCCTGCGTTCCTCGTTCAACATCGTTAAGGTATCATTACCTTAAGGATAATGGGACATCGATTTTGAGAAACATGACGCAGTGGACCTTGCCACAAAGTAGTCGCTGCGTTCCTCTCCCATTAGATCCCTCTCCTCCTCATATGACCTTAGATCATATCACTACTCCTCATGCTCTCCTCCTGGCATAATTTCTTATCCCCTTTCTTCTGCAACAAGTTCCGATCTATTGAAGAAGCTCCAGTTTCTTGGTCCATTTCAGAACCGCTCTTTCTGACGCAAAAGTGTCATCCTAACCCGTCTCAGAGCAGGCCGTGCCTTTCTCACCCACTCTTTTCTAATTTGACGCCTCTCAACTCCTTCATGCCTATACTGAAATGCTGACGATCTATCCGTTCAACACTTTTTCTCTTGCCCAGCATCACCATGCTGTCTCTCCCCGCATCACAAACTCCGTCTCAAACAATCACGAGAAAATCATTAACACGTCCGGTCCACCTATTTCTACAACATTTTTAATTCATGTTCATCTGCTCCCTCTGAGCTCATGACTCTAACTAAGCGTAGTTGCAAGGCTCGTTAATTTGATGATAAGAAAAAATTAGTCCATCGTCACCATTTTAATGCTGGGGTGTGAAGAAGTGAAAATCGATGCCAATTTTAAATTCCACGATGGTGAAATACAATGCATTGCATGATACGAAAATATTATTTTGGAATGCCACGGACGATGAACACATTATCGAAGCGCTCTTAATTGTTGTTTAAAAAGTTTCTCATCATTTTCTGTTTCGGTCATTTCAAATATGCATTTTTCATCTTCACTAATGAATTTTCAGGAAATAAATGACAAAGATCAATTCGTCTTGCGCAGTAATATTTCTATAGTCAACCTGAAAGGAAATTCGCTCAAAGGAGTAATTAAACTAGCCAATTATGGGGTGAGTCTCTAGAAGGTATCATTTTTGAAAGAACAATAATACGAAAAATTCTGAATATTTTTTCTTCTTTTCAGAACCTAACCGATCTAGATCTCAGCGAAAATAACATCGAGAAATTAGATCTATCGTCTTTGTCGTCCTTAAAATGTTTAAAATGCTCCAAAAACCAATTGACCGAGTTAGTTCTGAATGGAAACGAATTGATATCTTGCACAGCTTCGAACAATAGTAAGTACGCCCAGCCGTGAGTCATTGTACTTGAATGTTGCTTTGATTTTTCATTAATCGATGTAGGGCAGTCGGGTATCGCGTTGAGAATCGCGAAAAACATTTACTTTCTTTGTACTTCACATCGTAATTCACATTAATTTTGAAAACTTGATCATATTTTCGCGACCCGTACGTGTGGGAATGAACGAAGATACTCCTTTAGGCTTGCCGTATAAAATACGATATTATGACCAAGTCTTATTTTGTCAGTTTCCTGTAATTTCTGCGGTCAATGGGATCGCATTAACCTTTAAAAATTATTTACGAGTTTAACGCTACCAACACGTTAATTAACTTCGTAACACACATTCCTCGACGATTAATGGAATGTGTCCTACGTATACGGTGAAGTAGAAAGGCCTAATTTTATCAAGATGGTTTATTGTCGTCAAAATTTGACGGAATCAAGTTTAAGAGACAGATGAGGAAGATAGCTGCGCAATTTTTAGATAATAATTCTCTTCTCTTTAATTTTTATTAGGCCCGACGTACGTACCGATATTACTTACGATCTTGATTTCTTTTTTTTTTCCGCAGAGTTAAAAACGTTAACCATTCTACCGGAGCCGTCACTGCTACAGCATTTGGATCTATGCTTGTGAGTGGAAATTATTTGTTGAAGTTTTAATTACTCAAGAAAACGGGATCACATACGATACACGTATCCATATGGGTCCTCGACGAAACTCCGAGATAGAAGCCTGTTTTACTTTTTCTCGTTTTTTTTTTTTTTTTTTTTTAGTAACGAATTGAAAGTATTGCCAGAATGGGTGCCACGATGTAATTCGCTACAAACGCTGTCAGTCAGCCATAATAGGCTGACAGAATTGCCTCAAGATATTTTCTGTAACGAGGATAGCGCGTTGAACGTTTTGCAGTTGAGCTTCAATCAACTCACCGTTTTACCTCAAGTGATGCGCAGGGTACCTGTACAGCGTTTGTACCTGCAGAATAACAGTTTAGTCACGTTACCGAGACACTTTTTTGTTGCCTCTTCCAAGTGAGTTATCTAATTTACCAGAATTTTTTTTTGCCAACTTGAAATTTGTTTGAAGCACTTTTGTCTAGACGTCTTTGTGGGACATCGTGAATCGTCTGGAATTCATTTGCAATCATCTTCTGCCATCTTTATCATTGAAATCCCAAAAAAGGGAGAGGGTTTGATCCCCTTCTGATCTCTCTAATCCGGTTATGAATCAAAAAACTAGTATGTAACGTGCTCCAGCTCCACTTGAAAGTTACTGATTGAGAAAAGGGTTCAAAAATTGGAACAGGGGGGGGGCGCTAGCGCATGGATAGCCTTCTTTAGTGCAAGGGTGTTGAGTTTAAGTCAAGTCAAACCATAAAACTGACTGACTGATTTTAATCTCAAATTTGTTGACTGACTGAATGACCAACTGAAATTTTCCAGCTCGACCGACTGACTTAAAACTTGGACTAATTCAATCAACTGACTGACGACTAGAAACTGAAGAGTGAACCGTGACAGAAAATCAGCAGTAAGGGCATTCTTGACATGTGTCACAAAGTACCATTCTTGATGATCGATACATATTTGAAGTTGGAACATCTCCTTTTTGCTTCGGAATTGCTTTAGGCTATCGCTTGTGTCGCATGAGCAGCTCTGCCCATCCACCGTGGTTGAGAGGGTGCGGTTTGCGTATGAATTAATTCTGTTTTCTCCAACACCGGAATCGACCCTTCTGGGTATAACTTCGGACCCCCTCTTCTACTCGGCAACCGCCGAGCTGCAGTGCCCGCAGGCACGCAGAACATTAGAATACACACAACACCATCTTAGATATGGTAGATCCCTTTTTTCTTCAGGGATGATCTTACTCTTCTTCCTGCACGTCTGGATGTGGATAGTGCACAGGTATCATTTCCTATTCCTTTTATGGTCCATCTTCTTCTTCATGATGAACCTAGTATGGTGAATACCAGGCTCTTTAGAGCAAGCTCTTCATCAACCCCGATCTCTTGAAGAGGCAATGCGAACCCGTTGCCTGTTCAACATTTCTTAACTTCTCGTGAAGGCACTTGTTAAAGCAGCCATGGCCGCTTAACACCTGCGTCAGGTGAAGGTCAGTTGACCATAGACTCGGTTCATCCACTCATCAAGGTCGCGTATGAAGACACGAGTTTCCCCCCTTACCCAGCTTGCTCTGGACAATTCTCGCTTCCCATATTGCAAGCAAGGAGCGTCTGGCCTCCTGCTTGACCCGTAAAGCCACTTGATTGATCGTCGTCTTCTTTTTTTGCTTTGACACCATCGCTTTCTCCTCAGAAAGGAAGCTCGATTGGTAGTTACGCAAAGAGCTTCCATCAAGACATTGCGGTAGGTACTGACACACCTCAGCGCAGGTCCTCATTGGATCTTTCTGTATGGTGTTTTCATTGATTCGGCCCACACTGGGGCGCCACATAGGATGATCGACAAGGCGGTGCTCATTATGATCCTTCTACTTGCGTTCCTCATCAAGCGGTTTAGGTATGCAGCTACCCTGCCTACATTTTCGGCTTCCATCAGAAAATGGTACCTGAAGTTCAGCGTTGAGTCAAGCTAAATGCTTAGGTACTTCATCCGCTTCTTGGTTTCAATTTCCACACCCTGCAGTTGAAATTCTAGTGGGTCGTGAATAAAATGGCCTCCATCTTACCTACTGCAAGTTCTAGTGCAGCCTACTCAATCCAATACGTCACTACCTTTCGAGTTCACCCTGCTCTCCACCAGCGAAGTTGTTTCGGCAGTGCATACAACCAATGTGTCATAGCTTCCTGACTGCCCATTTTCGTACCAGCTTTTGTGGAGCAACAACCTCATTTTCTAAGTGGATGGAAAAGTTGACATACTGATTGTCGCTCCCCCAGTACTGCCCAGCCTTCCATTTGACAGGCGAGGCTCTCTGAGGCAAAGGTGATATCAATAATGGACCCATAACCTGGATACATTCAGATAGGAGTGTTGCCCATATTAACCGTTTCTAGTCCATTGTAGGCAATCCACTTCCCCAAGGCATATCCACAGATGTCAGTCAGCCAAAACGCAATTTGTCTATCTAGGCATCAAAATCACCTGCCCACAATGAATTTCTCACCTTGCCATCTGGACAAGCTTTCTTCCAACTTGTCTAGGAAGTCCTCAAACTCTGGGAAGGGGCGGTTTAGCGAGAAGTAGTAACTGTAGACAAACATATTGGATATCTTTACAGCTATACACTCCTCTCTCTGCTTTCAGCCTCTCCTGGAGCAAATGGACACTCTGGGAAAATATCAATGGCTGCTAGGCTAGTATGGTCTGTGTACCATATTATAATACTCACTGGCAATTACAATATGCACCCTCTTCTCAGCTACAAACTGCCAGAGAAGATTCTGCGCAAGTTTGCAGTTCTCGAGGTTGCCCTGCAGAAACCCAGCCATTTAAGTCCTTTCTGTCATCTTCTCCCTCTAGGTCGAGTCCTCCGGAAGGGCTGTGGTGCGGCATCCTCGATTACCCTCTATGTGGCCTGTGTCGCATCTCTCAACCTGGCAGTGCACAAGGCACTTGATATGCTGTTGGAAATCGCGGATCGCGTGCCCTTCTTGGCCACATCTATAGCAGATATTGCCCACAGCAGTGTTCTTCCACGTACCTGCTATGTGTTCCTCTTAGAGATTGGGTGCTTCCTTTCTTCTCATGGGACTGTATGCAGCATATGCTCCCGCCAACCTCTACAGTTCCTTCCTTTATAGTTCAAATGCAACTGGGATAAATATAGCTGTAACTTTCCATCTGGCGTTCACGTCCCATTGGTGCTTCAGGCTATAAGTTGTAAGTTAATCGTTATTGACTTAATAACTTACACCTTGCAATAGTATTGACTTACAACTGACTAATTTGAATCAGCACAACATACAATTGTCAAGTGACTGACTGAATTAAGCCATTTGAATATACGTTCGATGTACGGACTGACTGACTTGATTTCAAAATGAGTAGTTTTTTTTTTTTTCTTAATTACAACTTGAACTTACACCTAAAACCCTTGCCTCAGTTTTACTGAATGAACGAGTGTACAAACGACTTTCAAAAGAGATTTAACAGGGCAGTAGAGGGGAAGGTATCTGACCTTGATTTATAGATTTTGAGGTAAAGAGCAAAAAATATGGCTAGGGCGGCGGATAGAGTGACGTCATTACGAGAACTTGGTTTGAGAAAATTTTGAGTAAAGAGCTGAGCTGGAGGCACAGCTGGTTTTGCAGCGATCTCTCGTACAAGTTTTATAGCCTACTTGACATACGCAAATCAATGTATCATCTGCAGGTGTTGTCGATTCGTCTCCGTGTTTGAATGGACACTAGTGCTAAACTCTGACAATTTGTATGTTTCTAGTTTGCGAACGCTAAACGTATCGAAGAATTGCTTGAAAGAGTTACCTCAGTTTATAAGTAAGAACGAGAAGTTGGAGTATCTGTACTTGACTTCAAATGCGCTTACCGATATCACGCCGTTACTCAATTGCCATCGTTTAAGAACCCTGCACGTTGCTTACAATGCCATCAGTTCTCTTCCTGAAGGGTAAGTTAGCACGAGTTCTCTAAAATTATGGATATCTTTGCTACGGATCTTCGTCATCAAGTTTATATTTCCGTACTGAAATGGTAGGTGCGTTACCGCTTGGTCTTCCTTAGAAGAACTAGTCATATCGGGGAATAGTCTATCCCAGATTCCGGAAAATATGAGCCATTGGCATCGATTACGTGTATTTCGAGCTCACTCAAATCTTCTCACCTCGGTGCCGTCGTTAATGAAAAACCGGTCGCTTAAAGTAAGTTGGAAATTCATCGTTGACAGCACTCGCTGAATAATGTCTAGATAGTATCAAGGGAGAGCGTATGAAAAAATACAAAGTAAGGGCCTAAATTCTAAATGAATACCTGGATGGGATTGAAGCGACTGAAGGGGTGTGAATGGCGTGGGTTGAGACCATTTGAAAAGATGGAAAGGTTTTACATATTGAGCTATCGGCGCTCATGATAAATTCACCGTTAGTCCGTTACAGTAATGTTACCGGTAACTTTAATATACAGCAACATGGCCGGTATAATTTTACAAAACTACCTGCACTCTGATTTTTTTTTTTTCTTTCTTTCTTTAATGTTTAATTTCATCAATCAATGGTCCAGCATTTGGGCTGTGGAGGGAGGCTGCGCCCCCCTCTCTTGAAAATGTACGTTTTTAGAAATATATAGAACAACTTATTACTCTACTCATTTGATTCTTTCTCTGTAAGTATTTGACCTTCTTTTCCCTGTCCTGCACTCGAGCGTAGGTGAAGTTTGATTTCTCTCTTAGATAATACAACCCTTCCCCTAATCTTTTTACTATCATTATTATTTTCTGGTGATGGGTGTACGTTTACAAGGTACTTCTTACATTTTTGAGAATGTTCAATTTTCTTCATCGTGACGTGTAGTTGACGTTTGACTTTTTCGAGTTAGATCAGTACTGTCATCATGGTTCGTGCTTTCTTTTTCGTTCCTATTGTTGCTTCATCCTTGGTTGATTTTATAATTTTAATTATTAATTATCTTAAAGCTCACTAAAAAAATTTCTTCAGATTTTAGATCTATCGAATAACTATTTAGAAAAAATCGACTTGAATACGCTCGTGCCCAAACAGTTGATGTACCTCGATATTTCGGGAAATTCTCGTCTCCATGTAGATTCGAAGCAGTTTTACCATTACAGGTAATAAATGTTAATTTTTTCCAATAGGTAATAGCGAGATTACCACTGTCTCAAACTCCTGGAAAGAAACGAAACAGCAGAAAAATGAAGAAATATGTTGATGAAATTCGCGAATTAAGAGGATAAAATAGTTTCAAGAGAAAAAACGAAGAATTCTTGAGATATTCTTATTGGGTAGTTTTTCCACCATTGCTGAGAAAGAAAACTAAAAAGAAAAAAGGGTCAACAAATTTTGAATGCGTTTGTCATACTATCGATTTTTTTTTTTTTTTTTTTTTTGAAGAATTTACTAACGAAATTGATGGATGAATGCACCTATTTCTCAAGGGGGAAAATGGTTGATCGTCACAATTTTTCACCATTCATGTATAGCTGAAGGGAGGCATCTTTTGAGTATGCCTCGCTTCGGTGTGTCTGGCCATGACTTAGCAAATCGTAGTAATTCTATTTAAGTATAGCTTATTTCCCTGAGACGAATTCACGGTGGAAAGAAAACTGTTTACTAGTACAAACCGAGGACCGTATTTTTGTGTCTCTCTCATGTAGAACGTTCTTTCCTCCCCCCTCCCCTTTTAAGCTCCTAATATAACTTAAAGTGAGGATGAAACTCTTATACTCAAGAGAGTGAAGAAATGCGAAAACAGCATAAAAATACTCACGAGAGTTTTGCATTTATTTACTCCGTTGAGTATAGCCCTAACTTGGAGGATCGAATTAATTCCATCAAAGTGAGAACTTCCTTTCGGTCAAATTCATCAGGCCCACTCTCCTCCCATACATAGCGCTTGAGTAGAAATTCCTGAAATCCTAATGTATGTCAAATTCATTTGAAATCAGGGATGTGACACGTACAAATGGGTTTATCTTCAGGTCAAGAGCATCAGACTTACTGTCGAGGCTAGGGCGCTCTCACCGTACGTTGAAGTTGAGTTTCAAAGTAAAAGGTTAAGGTCATCCAAGATTAAGGGCCTAAAAAGGGCTCATGGCACCTCTCGGACGCAAAACCAGAGAATTTAAATAGGACTATCGCAAAGTTTAAAATTCTTTCAAATCTTAAGGTCGTCGTTGTATTGACTTCCAAACGCATCGGGACACCCAAACGCAAATCCAGGAAGTAGGGTAAGGGTTAAAAAATAAGTTGAATTGTAGACCCAGTCTTATAAAATATGAAATGCGTAAAAAAATTGTCAGAAAGACTTTGACAACCTCCCCTTTCTCGGTATGGAACGCAGGAAAACTTTTTCTAAAAAAATAATAATGTAATTCTAGAAATACAGTGGCAACCTCGTGGGACACCTAACAAATTTAATTTAATGCCTTATTTTGGATACATTTCAGAAATCAAAGATTGCTTAATTTAGTAGACGTATCAGGTCATAATCGAAATTCGTTGCCATTTCATCCCTCACCGGAGGAAGCCAAGAATTTACAATTTAATCTACCGTGGACTCTCGGTTTTTCCGAAACGGTCGGGAAAAAAGATAAGTGAGTCATTAAGATGAAGTTTATTGGTTAATAGATGGATGAGATATCGATAAGACCTAGTCGAATTATCGTTGGACCTATGAGACGCTTCATTGCCTAATATTAGTTATATAGTACTCGTCTCCTGGCCCTTGACATCCGCACCAACGAATCAAAGTACGGAAGTACTTGACTCATGTAGGTCGAAATTCAGGTCATTTTCGTGACGCAAAATTCAGAATGACCCTTAGCCCCAAGATAGATCCATATTAAAATTAGTTTTTTGGTGCATTACTAGAACAGGGGCGGATTTATGGGTACATTTTTTTTTTTTGGGGGGGGGGATATTCCATTGTTCAAAAAATTTTTTCTCGCGGTCAAATTAGACAATTTAAATCTTTTTTTGGAGGCTTTGGGGGGAGGGCGTTCCCCTTGGTCCCCCCCCCCCCGTAAATTCGCCTCTACCAGAAATTGAAGAAGGCAGACGCAAGGAAACTCTGGATCGATAAGTGCAGAAGACTATTTTTCTACACCTCTATAGTAATAAATTTTTGAAAATATTTTCAGACTAAATATTGCTCAAATTAGACTTCCTGAATTCTGTAATTCGGAAGCCTTAGTAGGTATTTTCGAATCAGCCGACCGTCCGGAGGTGTCCAAACAGTTTTCCAAAGTCTTACCACGTATTTTACTGGCCGAACGTACAGTTAAAGAAACTGCCTCGGAATACATGAAATACGCAATGTTATCCGCCCACAGGTGAGCTTTTTTCCAACTTCAATGCGTTATTCCTGATTAAATATTAGTTTATTTTTATCGGAGAATGACGAATGATCAAAATTATGTCTTTTCAGAGAATTAAAAGAGTACAGTTGGCAATCGAAGGTCTTTAGCACATTATGTCATATTTGCAAGCACAAAGAGGGACAAGATAAAAATCAAAAACATTGCTACGTGTTACGAATCGCTAGCCTAGGAGATACAGTCACTATTTTGTGCAGGAATACTGGTTCTTTAACTTTATCTCATCCAATAAAACAGGTAGGTGCCACAAGCGATTCTATGAAAAATGAAGTGACCTTGAATGTTCAATATAGGTATCTTATAAGTACAACGTATTTGGGCTGGTCAGCGCTAGCATCCCTATTGTTTGAACCTGTCGCCTTTGTTCAAGGCGATACTAAATTGAAGGGAAATTAAAATTTTGATGAAAAAAGTACCTACCATTCAGAAGGAACTTCTTGCTTTATACATCCCCTTCGTATTTGCGTGAATTGTGTTCATTTTTTGAGTAATGAAAAAATAATATTAACGCTGCCATTTACTGATAATTTTATTTTTGTCTGTTAGACCTTGCAGAAACGCGCTTTCAATGACATAACTCGCGGTAGTTTCAATCCAGAGCCTCATATATCCGAAATCGCTCTACAAGATCAAGACCAATTTTTACTGTTGGCCAACAAGAGGTGAGTTATGATTTCTGGATTATCATTGTACTCTCGAAAACGTGAACTTAACGAAGAATTTTAAATCTGTTACAGTTTGTGGGAGGTGATGAGCATAGAAGAAGCCGTAGCTGAAGTACGCAGTGTTACAAATCCAGTTTTGGCTGCCAAAAGATTGCAAGATTTAGCTCAAAGTTATGGTTGTGAAACGAATTTAAGCATTATCGTTCTACGTTTCTACAACGGTCTTAGTGATCATGAAATAAGAGATACGCGAATCACCATGCGTTCAAATAAAATCAAAGTGAGTACATTCAGAAATTCTACGTGTACTGGCAGATCCACCGTTTGAGAAGGAAAAAATTTTTGCACATAAGTAAATCGCGCAAGGTAAAAATTAAGAAAATTAAGAAAAATAAAGAAATTAAATAAAGAAAAAGTAATTATATGTGACCCCGTCTACAGAAACCCGCCTTAGTGTTCAATTACAATCAGGAGAAAAGGAATCTTCCTCCTTCTGTAGAAGATTCTTTTCTCCTGATCGATATTCAACGCTAAGCCGGGTTTCTGTAGATGGGGTCACATATAATTATTAATACAATTTTCAAAAATTATAATAGAGATGAAATATAATAATAAATTATACAAAGAAATATAAGTAACAATACCGGTATATAAAATCTGACCCGTGGTATTTTTTGGGTGAAATTTATCATAGTTGAGTTTTTAGTCGTTTCAGATGTAATTTTGAACTGAGAATCCGAAAATCCACATTTGAGGACGTTCCGGTGCCGTTGCCATGACCAAAATTGAATTTTAAATCAAAATCATCCAATTTCGCCCTGTTTAAATGATCATACGTTCGATCCGATACTTGATTTGGATTCGGTGTTCAATTTTCTTCCTAAATGACCTATCATTAAGTCCTTTTGAGAAAAAAAATTTTTTGGCCAAATAACAAGCAAGGGGTACCCCATTGATACTTTTTTAGTACAATACACTACTAGACTAGGAGTGGGGATGAACCTTTGTGAAGCAGCCTGGTATCATTTAATAAATATTAATTATAAAAATAAATTTACTAATTATATTATTTATTATTATAATAGATTTTTCTAATTTAATAATTATTTCTTTAAGAATAATAGTCATTTTTTTAACAATATTAATTTTTTATTGAAAAATTCAATTATTTTAATAATGAATATAGTAATTCAAAAATTAAACTTTTCAAAAGAAATTAAAAATTAAATTTTAAATTTAAAAATATTATTATTCTTAATAACAAAATTATTAAATAAATGAATATAATTGTTCTACTAGTCCGAAAAATATCATATATTTCATATATTTAATATTAGATTTATCGTTGATGAAGCTATTAATTTTTTTATATCAAAAATAAATAATATTGAAATCCTATAATAAAAAATCCTAAGGATTAAAATACCTAATATTCAATTCATTCAAGATTTGAAAAATTTAAATATCGAAAAATAAAATATTCTCCAAATTGACATTTTATTGATTTTATTTGAATTATTATTTTTTTATAATTATTTATTAAATTATAATAGAATAGTTATAAATGGTAAATTTATATTAATAATTTTATTAAATTTTAAATATAAAAGCTTAAATTAAATATTAATTTTAGAGATATTCGGTCTATCGATACAATCAAGATATTACCTAATAAAACGCCGAAAGACATAATGCCTACATAATTCAATGATTTTCCGGTGAAATTTACCAAAGTTGAGTTTGTAGTCGTTTTAGATGTAATTTTCAATTGAGAATCCGAAGATCCACATTTGAGAACTCCGCGGTGCCGTTGCCATGACCAAAATTGAATTTTAAATCAAAATCATCCAATTTCGCTCTGTTTAAATGATCATACGTTCGATCCGATACTTGATTTGGATTCGGCGTTCAATTTTCTTCCTAAATAACCTATCATTAAGTCCTTTTGAGAGAAAAAATTTTTTTGGCCAAATAACAAGCAAGGGATACCCCTTTGATACTTTTTTAGTACAATACACTAGACTCATACTAGACTAGAAGTGGGGACGAACCTTTGTGAAGCAGCCTGGTATCATTTAATAAATATTAATTATAAAAATAAATTTACTAATTATATTATTTATTATTATAATAGATTTTTCCAATTTAATACGTAATTATTTCTTTAAGAATAATAATCATTTTTTTAACAATATTAATTTTTTATTGAAAAATTCAATTATTTTAATAATAAATATAGTAATTCAAAAATTAAACTTTTCAAAAGAAATTAAAAATTGAATTTTAAATTTAAAAATATTGATATTCTTAATGACAAAATTATTAAATAAATGAATATAATTATTCTACTAGTCCTAAAAATATCATATATTTTATATATTTAATATTAAATTTATCGTTGATGAAGCTATTAATTTTTTTATATCAAAAATAAATAATATTGAAATCCTATAATAAAAAATCCTAAGGATTAAAATACCTAGTATTCAATTCATTTAAAATTTGAAAAATTTAAATATCGAAAAATAAAATATTCTCCAAATTGACATTTTATTGATTTTATTTGAATTATTATTTTTTTATAATTATTTATTAAATTATAATAGAATAGTTATAAATGGTAAATTTATATTAATAATTTTATTAAATTTTAAATATAAAAGCTTAAATTAAATATTAATTTTAGAGATATTCGGTCTATCGATACAATCAAGATATTACCTAATAAAACGCCGAAAGACATAATGCCTACATAATTCAATGATTTTCCGGTGAAATTTACCAAAGTTGAGTTTGTAGTCGTTTTAGATGTAATTTTCAACCGAGAATCCGAAAATCCACATTTGAGGACGCTCCTGTGCCGTTTTCAGAGAACGTACGATCATTTTAAAGCGGAGAAATCATATAGTTTTGGTTTAGAATTCAATTGTTCGATTTAATACCAGATTTGGATTCGCCTTTCAATTTTACTTCTAGATGACCTCTCATTAAGACTTTTTGAGTGAAATTTTTTTTTGGACAAAAAACAAGCAAGGTGGTATCCAATTTGGTACTTTTTGGGTGAAATTTATCAAAGTTGAGTTTGTGGTCGTTGTAGATGTAACTTTCAACGTAGAATCCGACAATCCACATGGGAGGACGCTCCGGTGCCGTTTTCATGACTAGTATTAAGTTTTAAATCAATATCGTCCAATTGTTCTCTTTCTGCACACCTTGACATTTTCTCTATCTTCAATAGCCTTCCTCTTGATTCCTAGTCGTATCGGCCTCCTGGAATAGAACACATTAAACCGAGCACCGAATGGAGCCTTGTTTTCTTCCCTAATTACTGATTTCTTCTCTTCTGCGGCCTGTGACTCAAACTGATACTCCTGTTCTCTCTTCATCTCACCATGGTAGACCTCTGTTGAACTTCGTTTATTTGAAAAATCGTCGATATCTATGACCTCTTCAATTCGTTCCTCACACCATGAAGAAATTGTCATAGTACGAGTAAGAATGAGGCACACGCCTCGGACTCACTCCTTCCTTCTCCGTGGACTCTTCGCTCCACCCCATACCATGCTGACGAATTCTTGTCCTATTCAGTACTCAATAAATCTCATAGAATCATTTACTATTCTCTTTGGAGCCTCCCCTTTCCTCTGTGTCGACTCTCGTGTTATATGGGGATGAAACAATAAATAAAGGTCTTCCGTCTTGAGGCTGCCCTGACATTACTCCTCTGCATTCTTCAATTAAGCTAGGTTATTCTCTGATTGTTAAGAAGTCCAATCTACTCACGTTCCTCTCATCCTATGTCAGTTATACTTCTACAAGGTTAATAATTTTAAAATTGTTCTTGATTTTAGTTACCGGAAGATTATAGAGACTGTGACGACAGCAAACTGATGCATGCGGAGCCAATCATATCGGGAAGTAATCGATCGTCCCCGAGTGGTCAGAGTGACAAAAGTCCAGGATCTCATCTAGGTCATAACATTTACAATGACGGTATACCTCCTACCACATACGTAAGTAATGCGTTGAGCTATGGGATTTGATTCAAAAATCGCTGGAAAAGTAAAAGCATTCATTTTCAGCGTTCTTATCGCAAATATTCTCAACCACTTCCCGCTCAAGAGTACTCTTCGAGACAAGGAGAAGGAATATTTTCGGGTAGTTTGGCCGACGGCGAGGATAGCTACTCCGATAAGTAAGTGCAAAGTGCTTCAGTATAAGCATCTTTCTTCATTTATTTACGCTCCATCTGCACATGCCCGTCAGGTCAGCTATACAAGTTTCCGAAGAGCGGTTCCGTTGTTGGGAATACATGCTGGAACAAAATACGCAAATGTTGTTCGACAAAGAGTTGGACACGCTGTCAAGAAATTTCACGAAGCGCTCAGTTCCTTCGAGGCCGGATCTATGGTCACCGCACACGAAAAGCGTTTCGCATCTACCCGACTGCATACAGAATGCAGCTCCTTTCTTATCAAAGTAAAATGAAATTACTTCTTACCGCAAACAGAAGTCCGCCAAAAAAATGTTAACAGTTAAATGGGGATTTGGATTCAATTTGTTGTAGTACAAGAATGCGAAACATTAGACGTAAACTTTAAATCTACAAAATTTGTATTTCAATTTTATCTTCAATTGGCGCCCCCACCCAAATTCCTACGACTTTTCTGAGCCGATTTATGGACCAAAATGTGCAAAAAATTGACCAATTTGCCGAAATTCACCAAAATTAAAAATTATTCAAACTTCCATATGAGGACCTATCTGTACACGGACGCCCTTTTTGCGGAGACCTCAATTTTCGTGCGTTTCAGATCATAAACTATCTTTCATAATTTTTTTTTTTCTAAACCCACAATTTTTTCCATCTTAGCAAAAAGGGCGTCCGTTGTCATATTTTCAGTGGTCTCTACTTTGTTCGTTTCTGGATTTATTCAAAATGTGATGACCGTTTCTTATAGAAGAAGAGTTGCTCTTCAATTTTCATCATTACCATTTTTTTGATTAAACTCGTTATTGCGGAAATATTTTGAACTGAAACTTCAAACTGATTTTTCTGTAATGAATTTTTCTTCACGGACGCCCTTTCTACAGATAGGTACTCATATTATATTTGAATTCAACGCTGATGCTGAACATATTAGGCTCGAAAATTAGGTAATTTTCTGGTTTTTATTTCGGAAATCTTGGCAAATTGGTTATTTTTAGTCACACTTTGATCCATAATTCGGCTCCGAAAAGACGTAGAAACTTTGTATTTGGCGCAAAAATGAAGATAAAATTGAGATACAAATTTTGTACGTTTGAACCACATATCTAACGTTTCGCCTTTTTGAGCTATTTAATCCGAATCCTCATTTAACTGTTAACATCTTGTTGGCGGACCCTTGTATAGTTTAAATTTCGAACTGTACGAATTCCTTTTTCGACAGGCGTTTCGGCAGTGCTAGATCTTATAATGCTGCCAGCAGATTGGATCTGAGTCGAAGATCTTTGAATGGTGGTCCGAATGCGGCTTACTTCGGTAGTCTTCAACGTTTGATGCCCTATCATCTGGAATATAATTTTTCCGAAATAAAAGAGAAGTTCGACAATACGATGGATTCGTTAGAGCAGGATAGTCGGATGCACAAATACTGGGACGTGGCCACAACCGAGCTTTAAGCACTGCTTTTTTTTGTATTTATTTTTATATCTCCCAAATCGTCATTGTATTCTCGATTAAAAAAATTGTAATACAAAGTAACAAAAAATGGTTTGTATAAAACATCGAACATTTAAAAAATAGAATTCAGGTAGTGATAAAAAATTACCTTGACAAAATAATACGAAGTACACGATAAAATATAAAACACATATAGTGTATGTTCAATAAAATTAAAAACAAAAATTCAGGTTGATAATTGTCTCAACGTCAAAAGAATCTGTTGGTAATTGACGACGTGATAAGCGATGCAAGAACACACAAAACAGTTTGTAAAGGTAATTCTCTGAATCAATCGGAGCGCATTTCACTTGAGATTGGAGTTGTTTGTCGTGTTTTGATTCAATAATGGCTCTTCAACATCGGCTTTCCTGGCGTTTGGCCGCGCTGTCAATCCTGAACATGTCACACTTTGAAGTTCAGTCCAAGTTGGTCCACGTTTACGTCCTTTGTCACCTGCAATTAGCCCAACGATTAGAAAGTCCTTTAGAAGTACACTCGCCAAGTAGCAAGCCGTTTGGGGTCAGGCACGTCCGTCATCAATTATCAGGCCGGAAACAATCTTAACGAGACCTAGCTAGAAAAATCGAGAATCGTTTACTCTTTCGGTTTATTCATTTACTTTTTCCCTGAAATTGAATACTATGTTCACAAATTAACAATTCCGTGTTTTTCAACGAGTTTTTTTCCATAAGAGCGTAAATAAACATCGCCCTCTTGAACAGCGTTGTTAATTTCCAGTATTCCGGCCTGATAATTGAAGACGGCCGTAGGTCAGTCGCGACCCTGTTTTATCGGGGTTTATCAGAAAAAATGTCCGGGATTCCTGCCACCCCTCAGTTTAACAGGGAACCTGTTCTATGCTTCTCTTCTTTCTTTTTCTTTAATTTCGATTCCTGGAGGAAAACGTAACGTCATTAGGGGACTTAAAAAAGTTTCGTCTTCAAGTTATATATGAGGTTAGGAACTTCGTAGAATTTCTACTATTCATTTGAATTTTTTTGAGTCCCCCCCCCCCTCTCTGTGTCATATGGCCCGAAACACGAGGCGGTGAACTAGGGACAAGACTGCATATATGAGAAGAGGCCGGTAGAAAATTGTGACTTCCAATCTAGAAGCCGTGAAGATCATATCAAAACGAGGACTGAATTTCGAGCAGATGATTGACCCGAATCCGAATCGATTATCGAGATCGAAAATGACAGTCTCGGGATATCCGGGTCAGCGGCGCAGCCAGATAATTTTTGAGGATTGGAAGGGCCTTCGAGCATAATTTTACAATAGTTTGAAAAACTCGCGCGGGTTCTTCAACGGAGTTGAATGAGGGGAGGCAGGAACCTGTTTTATGGGACACGTGCAAAGCATTTCGACCTATGGCGCGAGAGTCGAATTTTTTCTAAGTCCCCCCCCCCCCCTCCTATCATCTATAGCTCGAGAGTCGAAATTTTTCCAAGTCCCTCTCCTATCACATATGGCTCGAGAGTCGAAATTTTAACGGGGAACCTGTTTTATGGGGGGCAATTTGAGAAATCTGGCGTGCGCCGTGCGCCGTCCAGCGAAAAACTTGGAAAAATGTTGACTCTCAAGAATATATGATAGGAGGAGGACTTAGAAAAGATTTCGACCCTCGAGCCATATATGATAGGAGAGGGACTTGGAAAAATTTTGACTCTCGAGCTATATATGATAGGAGGGGGACTTGGAAAAATTTCGACTCTCGAGTCATATATGATAGGAGAGGGACTTGGAAAAAATTTCGAATCTGAAGCTATATATGATAGAAGAGGGACTTGGAAAACTTTTGACTCTCGAGCTATATATGATAGGGGACAAATTTTCCCAAGTCTCCCTCCTATCATAAATAGCTCGAGATTTTTTTTTGTTTTTCTTTGTTCAAGCCTAGCATAAAACTAGTACATGAGAAGAGGATGGACGCAGAATCAGGAATTACGTAGGGATTTAGACGATCTTTTCTTCATTTACTTCAGGTCTAGTAAATTGAGTAAGTATAGGTCTAACATAATGCTAATACTCCCTATAAGCCGAGATAAACACAAACTGTAAAATGAGTATCGTCTACATGTACGACAAAGCCCCAATTCTCCTGATTGTTTCAAGCTGAATTTTCTCAAGCCATAAGCTGAGATAAACACAAGTTGTAGAATAAGTACCCTCCAGAAGTACGACAAAGACCCAATTATCCTAATGGTTTCAAACTGAGTTTTTCCAGAAGCCAAAAGCCGAGATAAACACAAACTAGAGGGTAGGTATCTTCCACAAGTAAAACAAATCCTGAATTCTCCTGATCGTTTCCAGCTGAATTTTAACAGGGAACCTGTTTTATGGGGGGCTTTTTGAGAAACTTGCCGTGCGCCGTCCAGCAAAGAACTTGGAAAAATTTCAACTCTCGAGCTATCATATTATATAGCTGGAGATTCGAGAAAAATTTTGACTCTCAAACTATATTATACTAGGCTTATAGAGGTATGGGTAAAATATGCTGTTTAAAAGTGAAAATGGATACCGTTTTATCTCCATAATTGAAAAGGTAATATGTCCATTTTCACCTTTAAAAAAAAAATTTTACACATACAGGCTGCTGACACACTCACACAAGTACAAAACAAAAATATTACTTTCAACAGCCTGCAACGATAGAGTCTACTACTGAATGATATTATAAGTAAGTATGGGTTGCGTGAGTGAATCAAAAAGGGTAAAAATTGAATCTAAACTTGATACCTGCAGAGAATTGTTAGTTCGCACCCTCTTAATCCTATTTTGTGTGTTTGTGTGAGTGTGTCAGCAACCTGTCTGTGTAAAATATGCTATTTTCCAATTCAATAGTTGAATCAACTCATTGGTCATTACTACGTTTTATCCTCAGAATAAGGTATCATGTCCATTTTCACCTTTTAAAAAGCATATTTTACACATACTGGCTGCTGACACACTCCGCAAGCACACAATAAAATATGGGATTAAAAGGGTATGAACTAACAATTCTCTGCAGGTATCAAGTTTAGATTCAATTTTTACCTTTTTTGATTCACTCACGCAACCCATACTTACTTATAATATCATTCAGTAGTAGACTCTATTGTTGCAGGCTGTTGAAAGTTATATTTTGTTGTGTACTTGTGTGAGTGTGTCAGCAACCTGTATGTGTAAAATATGCTTTTTAAAAGGTGAAAATGGACATGATACCTTATTCTGAGGAATGACCAATGAGTTGATTCAACTATTGAATTGGAAAATAGCATATTTTACACAGACAGGTTGCTGACACACTCACACAAACACACAATAAAATATAGGATTAAAAGGGTACGAACTAACAATTCTCTGCAGGTATCATGTTCAGATTCAATTTTTACCCTTTTTGATTCACTCACGCAACCCATACTTACTTATAATATCATTCAGTAGTAGACTCTATTGTTGTAGGCTGTTGAAAGCTATATTAACAGGAAACCTGTTCCATGGGCGGCTTTTTGAGAAATTTGCCGTGTGCCATCTAACAAAAAACAGAAAAATTTCGATTCTCGACCCATGTATGATAGGAATTTTTCCAAGTCCCCCTTCTATCATATATAGCTCAAAAATCAGAATTTTTTCAAGTCCCCTCCTAAAATATATAGCTGGAGATTCGAGAAAAATTTAGACTCTCAAACCATATTATACTAGGCTTATAGTAGGTGTAGGCCCTCTTTATGCTAGCTTCATCGAAGTCTAAGCTTCCTTGAATTCTCAATACCAAATCCCATATGACTCATAAAACAGGTTCCCTGCGTTCCTCGCTTAACTTCGTTAAGGAAGCCGTCGTTTTTCTAAGTCCCTCTCCTATCATATATGGCTCAAGGGTCGAAATTTTTTTTAAAGACCCCCTCCTATCATATATCTCGAGAGTCGAAATTTTAACAGGGAACCTGTTTTATGGGGGGCTATTTGAGAAATCTGCCGTGCGCGGTGCGCCGTCCAGCGAAAAACTTAGAAAAATGACGGCTTCCTTAACGAAGTTGAACGAGGAACGCAGGGAATCTGTTTTATGATTCGAATGAGATTTGGTATTGAAAATTCAAGGAAGCCTAGATTTGGAGAAAGGTAGTAAAAAGAAGGCCTAGACCAACTATTAGTGTAATATAATATAGGTTGATAAATCAGGTTCCTTGTTAAAATTTCCACTCTTGAGCTATGTATGATAGGAGGGGGGTTTGGAAAAATTTCGACTCTCGAGCTATTTTTTCAAGTCCCTCTCCTATCATATATGGCTCGAGGGTCGAAATTTTAATTTCTAAGTCCCTCTCCTATCATATATGGCACGAGGGTCGAAATTTTTCCAAGTCCCCCTCCTATTATATATATAGCTCGACAGTCGAAATTTTTCTAACTCCCCCTTCTATCATATATATATCGAGAGTCGAAATTTTTCTAAGTCCCCCTTCTATCATATATATATATCGAGAGTCGAAATTTTTCTAAGTCCCCCTCCTATCATATATGGCTCGAGGGTCGAAATTTTTCTAAGTTTTTCGCTGGACGGCGCACGGCAGATTTCTCAAATAGCCCCCCATAAAACAGGTTCCCTGTTAAAATTTCGACCCTCGAGCCATATATGATAGGAGAGAGACTTAGAAAAATTTCGACTCTCGAGCTATATATGATAGGAGGGGGAGTTAGAAAAATTTTGACTGTCGAGCTATATATGATAGGAGGGTGACTTGGAAAAATTTCGACCCTCGAAACCTCGTTTAACTTCGTTAAGGAAGCCGTCATTTTTCTAAGTTTTTCGCTGGACGGCGCACGGCGCACGGAAGATTTCTCAAATAGCCCCCCATAAAACAGGTTCCCTGTTAAAATTTCGACTCTCGAGATATATGATAGGAGGGGGTCTTAAAAAAAATTTCGACCCTTAGTTAAGCGAGGAACGCAGGGAACCTGTTTTATGAGTCATATGGGATTTAGTATTGAGAATTCAAGGAAGCCTAGACCTAGATGAACCTAGTATAAAGAGGGCCTACACCTACTATAAGCCTAGTATAATATGGTTTGAGAGTCTAAATTTTTCTCGAATCTCCAGCTATATATTTTAGGAGGGGACTTGAGAAAATTCTGATTTTTGAGCTATATATGATAGAAGGGGGACTTGGAAAAATTCCTATCATACATGGGTCGAGAGTCAAAATTTTTCTGTTTTTTGTTAGATGGCACACGGCAAATTTCTCAAAAAGCCCCCCATAGAATAGATTCCCTGTTAATATAGCTTTCAACAGCCTACAACAATAGAGTCTACTACTGAATGATATTATAAGTAAGTATGGGTTGCGTGAGTGAATCAAAAAGGGTAAAAATTGAATCTGAACATGATACCTGCAGAGAATTGTTAGTTCGTACCCTTTTAATCCTATGGAAGTCACCATTTTCTACCAGCCTCTTCTCATATATGCAGTCTTGTCCCTAGTTCACCGCCTCGTGTTTCAGGCCATATGACACAGAGGGGGGGGGGGGGGGACTCAAAAAAATTCAAATGAATAGTAGAAATTCTACGAAGTTCCTAATCTCATACATAACTTGAAGACGAAACATTTTCAAGTCCCCTAATGACGTTACGATTCGAGTTTGAAAAATTTTCCAGCATAATACATTTTGTCAAGATCATACGTTCGCGGACTTTTCTGAGAACTGACTTCCAGATACCTACTAGTAAAATCGGGTCACCCGCAAAAAGAATATTTCGAATATTCTGAGATAACGAACAGGCAAATACCTACCTATTCATCAAGGAAAGATACTTATTATTATCAACATAAAAGAGACGTACTCTGCAAAGCGTTTTCTAAATCATTCATCGTCGAAATTCCGTCAAAATCTTCTAAGCTTACACAATTCAATACATCGAGTACGTGCGGATGCGGATTGTAGAAGAAGAGCGGCTGATTTCGCTTTTTGAAGTCGTCGATCAGACTTTTAATACCCTGTGGAAAAATTAAGAAAAAGACATTCAACTCATTTACTGTACGGAATGTTTCCTAGAATCGTAATAAGTACGAATTCTACTCACTAATGCTGCTGTAAAATCGGCCCCCAGTATGTGACGACAGTCAATCACAACCGGTAATTGCGAACATCCATCTTTCGCGCCGATTTTTGTAACTTTCGTTCGTAGAAAATCAACCGCGGGAAAATACAAACTGTTCCCTGGCGTTATCATCACGTACTCGTGCCCGGTTGTCGTCTGTAAGCGTTCATAAGAATGAAAAAAAAAAAAAATTCATCCAAAGAAAACAATCAGAGTTGAAATAAGCTTACTCGCGCTTTTTCGTAGTGCAAGAATGGCCGAGCCGATGGTATAAGTAATATGGCAATATTTATACCAACACCCATGAGAATGCCAACCTCTACTCCAGCAACAAGACACATCACAAACGTAGCTACCGTAGGTATCAGATCTTTTCCTGCATAAAAATAGTGGTTCATTACAATAAAGCAGTTTGTTTGATCGGAGCTTGAATCTTCATCACTCTCTATACTTACGACTAGATTTCCACATAGGTTTTACCACCTCGTATTCAATCATGAATATGACAGCGCAAATAATGACCGCAGCCAATGAAGCTTTCGGTATATAATAAAAGTACGGTGTTAGCAGACTCAATGCCAAAACGATCAAAGTGCCTGAAAAACGAACATCATTCAAAAGGGTACAAATTTTTCAAATGATGAGAACAAAATCAAAATTCAATGAGAACGAACCGGTGTAGAGACCTCCGAGAGGAGTTTGAACACCGCTGGCGTGATTGACAGCACTACGAGAAAAGGATCCGGTGACTGGCATCGACGACACGAATGATCCTAACATATTACAAATGCCCAAGGCGTATAACTCTTGAGTCGCATCCACACCATCACCACCAGCTGTAATATGTTGACAAAAAATAATGTCAAACAAAATCGCCGCGACTTTGATGATATCGATAGCGAAACTCACATACCGAAAGCTTTGGCAATGGCTACATTCCCCAAAACGGCAATAACTGGCACGAGAACGACAGAGGTGCCCAACTCAGCACACATCCCGTAGAACGAGTATGTTGTGTTGCCGACTGTCGTGGAAAACGGCGGTAATTTAATCCCTGGTAGTCCGGCCTTCACTTCTCCTAAAAGATAATGCAATATTAATTGATGATATAGTTTCAAAGTACTTGAGAGGGGCATGAAGTTTATGTACCAGTAAGTCCGAAAAGCGATTCGCCGTGAGAATTTTTCGGATCGCCCAACATGTACACCATTACTGAACACACTAGGACTATGATGGCATTACGAGATGTCGACAGTAACCATAACGCTTTCTTCAGTATTTTCTGTTTTTCCGTTAGGGGTGTGTTAGGTTTTCCGATTTTAATGTCTTTAACTTTCTGGAATTAAGTAATTTAATGAGATGTAGGGAAATATGTTTCCAAGATGATAGAATAATATTTTTCGTACACTTACTCGAAGTGCTAACAAGATCACGATACACACGATGCCCAGAGCCAAATCTGCTTTTCGCGTGTAGTGGATGTTCTTGGCTACCTTGATCAGATCATCTAGAAATTCTCCTTCTGATTTGAATTGTAAGCCAAGCAATCCTTTTAGTTGAGATACCGCTATAATCACAGACGTAGCCGAAGTAAATCCCACTGTAACGGGTATGGATATGAAATCTATTAAAACACCTGAAAAGAAAAAAAATTGTTAGAAAAATATTTTTTAAACGTTTTTTTTTTTTTCTTTTTAATTACATCCAACCAAAAAAAAAAATTATTCAAGAAAATAAATGTGATGCGCTCCGAGAAAAGGGACCATAAGTCGGCAAACGAACTTTTTTTGGGGCTATCTGTATGTCCGAATAAAAGAATCGTTTTTATATCTTGAGATGGAAATGGATGGGGCAAATTCAAACCTTTCATCATTAAATTTAGTTGAAAAGTATTTTTTCCTTGCCTCACCAGGTGAACATAATCTATGAAAAAAAAAAGGTGTTTTTTTTGCCGACTTATGGTCCCTTTTCTCGGAGCGCGTCACAAATACAGAAAAAAAAGAAGAAACAAAGAAGAAAAAATATAAAATAAGAAGTAGAAAAAAATATACATAATATAAATTTAAAAAAAAAGAAAAAAGGCGAAAACAATAATACGCCGAAAAAGCAATCCATTGTGAGGACTGGAGCCGAGTTCGAATTAATGTATTAAGGGAGTATGATATAAACGTTTGAAGTTTATAATGAGTAAAATCATAAAGTGCGACGCGATCTGAGAAACCCCGCCACTTGTCGGAAAACCAAATTTTACAGTAAAGCAAAAAAACGAAAAAAGGGAAAAAGTTGTCATTCAATACGCCTATATGGCTTAAAAATTTTTTCTGCATCATCTTCAGCATAAAAAATCATTTCTAGAATCACCATTCCCAAAGTGAAAAAAAATCGAGAAAAAATCATATTCCACACAAATGATTTTAAAAACCTTATCAACATTTTTCTCAAAATACGTATTTCTCTTCCCCTATCTTTGGAGCCTTATATCTCAGCGAGTTTTCAGAGAGACTTATTTTTTTTGCAAAATATCAAGAAAAGTGTAGAGAATCAAAATTCATCATAATTGGAAGAATAAATTTTCCGACAAGTGGCGGAGTTTCTCAGATCGTGTCATATTGTATAGAAAAATAGAAAACGGCAATTGAAAATAATCATCCAACCTCCTGAGACACCTCAAATCAACTATAAACTAGTATCAATTACATATACATGAAAAATGATGAATACAGTATACCAACAATGAATTTTCATCCGATCCTTAAGACAATTAATTGCAGGTAGACGTCTTCAGACATAACACAATCAGTCTAAGTTTCAGAGGAAAAACATTCATCCAGTAGTCTTTCCCTATCAACCGTTATTACGGATATTTAATACTCGTATATTTGAAACAATGTTCAGAATTATCATCTGTAGTCACCAATAAATACAGTTTCCGTAACCTGTTTGTGACACAAAAGGCACATGGGAACCTTGAAAAAAAAAAAAAACACCGGAGGAGATGAAAATGAACTTAATTGCATTATCATTCTACGGGAAAAGAAAGGTAAAAAGACCAGATAAAAACTACAAAAAATAGTAAAATTCATTTTAAAAAAATGAAAAATTGCGGGTGTGGAATTGAAAAAAAAAACAAAAAAAAAACAAGAATATCAAGATGTTTCAGGATACAGTATTTCATAAAAAAGAAAACTGAGCATGTACATAATAATAAGATAGAAACCATGTTCCAAAATATCTCTTTGAAACTGAAAAAAAAAAAAAAAAATCTAAAACCTCTCAAAGGATATTAGTGCCAATTTTAAAACACATACGAGACTCTAAATCCTAATCTCAAAAGTGCTAAGGTCGATGATCACTCGCTGCAATACAAGGGGGCTGTACCCTTTAGACCCCCCAAATACTTCACTTCCAGTAGTACTGAATAGGCAAGACGTGGAACACTTTCTTCTTTTCAATGAGTTTTTTTCGTGGAATAAAGGATGAATAACACTACAAAAAAAAAAAAAATTGAAAAATGTATGAACGAAATTATTCGATTCTAGAAGTATTTTCAACTTTTCTCATACTCGCGAAATTTGGTAGACGCGTTGCAACAAATCGCGGGAACTTGATGGTCATTTCTCGATAAGCAGAGCCAATTTCGAAAAACTGTCAACGGCATCGTATTAAGCGTTGAAAATACTTCTAGAATCGTGTAATTTCGTTCGAGCGTTTTACAATTTTTTTTTGTTGCGTAATGTAATTCTTCGTTCTAATTATACGGTAACTGAAATTCCTTTTTTTTAAAAAAAATCTTCCTTTCCCTCCAGTAAACTTTGTGGGTAATGGAGGATAAGTGAAACCAGTAGATCTAAACACATAAGGAATTTTATTTTGAAATAAAGAATTATAAAAATTACAACATACTTCAAAAATATGAAAATTTTTTTGGGGAAATTCAAGTGTCAATAATTCAAGAACAAATTTTTATTAAGAAACCACAGTCGATCACACACATTGCGAGGATATCCAAATGGATTTTCAATCAATTCCTTATTAAATTCAGTATCAGCCGCAATTCTTTTAGTCTTTCACGTATTTTTGAATATTTTTTTCCTTTTTTTCTCCTCCTTTATCGATCTTAATAATTTTCATTTCTTATTTTTTGTTTCAATCTTAAATTTTTACAATAATTATTCAGCATTTTTTAATTTCCTCGTTTCAATATTTGAATTTCAATTGTCATCATTTTTGAATAATTTTCATACTCCTTCAAATCAACCTTGTTCATCTTTGTTTTTTTTTTTTCATACGATACCTCTTACACCCCTCTCTATTCAATTTTTTTTTTCTTTCCTATTAGGTCATTTTGAAAAATATTCTTCAGGTAGTTTAATTTTTTATTGGACGATTCTCTTGTTTCTTTTACATCAAAAGAGCTCATGACCGGCCGTCCGAGCTGTCGCGTAGCTCGTTAAATAAATAAAAGTAAAAAAAAAATCTAATTTTTTCATCTATAGCACTTTCATTTATGTCAATAATTTGTGTATTAGTGCTAGGCCTAGTTGCTGTTTTTGATCGTTTTACTCGTGAATTGAAAGTTAAGTATACGATTTTTATTGAAAATATCTGGGCCTTCCAGGAATTTTATCAATTTTTTAAAATTTATTTGGATATATTTTTATCTCTTTATTTTCCATAATTTCATCATGTTGGGTACCTACTGACATTTTCAGCAGAAATTATCATTTTCAAACTATCTATTCTAATTAATGGCCAAAAGTGAACACCTGGATGATGCATTAACATTATACAGAAATTAGATGCAGTTTCATTTGGTGCAATAAACTCATATTCTACTTCTGTGATAGGTTCTAATGAATTACCTATCAACTTGAAATATCGGTATTCGCATTACACAATTTTTGTACACAAATAATTTCTATATCATCAGCAGAAACAGATGAATTGTATAATTTTTGAACATACTCCTCAACAGTCATTTTATCAAGAAATACCTTGGAATATTCCGCATGCTCTAAAATATACAACACACATTTCGTTCGTATTTCTAAATACGGTAACTCTCTTCGATAAATATTATGAAACAGAGTGAAAAAACAACTTTCGTCTCCTAACACCGGTAAAGTTTTGAAAAATTTGTGTAAAATGTACCTTTTACTAAAATCAATTTCACTCATTTTTCAAAATTAAATTACAAAATGCACTCCCCAAGTACAAAACCATAAATCGAATTACAAATTGCACTGACACAACAGGATTTTCAGTAAAAACTTGAAGAACTCACTGATTGATTTTAGTCGGTGAACTTGCTCCTCTAGTCTGCTTCCCCCTCCTTTTACAAAAATCTCACAAAGATACGGATACACTCTTCATCAAACTTTTTTTCGGTTTTCTTTAAAGGAACCTTTTTTTTTTAATATTATATATGCTATATAAAGAAGAAGTGCACGTCGTTTTAAACCTGTCGTTTTTCAGAAATATACCCCGATCTATAAGACATGTTCCACGTCAAAAACCCGTCATCATTCTTTTGAATTAAAGTTTTGCATACACTTCCACCATTTGTCTCTTACGATCGCCATCATTACCAACTCTGCTTACTACAATATAGCTCTTATACTAATGTCATAATAAGACACGGCAATGTATCATCAAATGGGTGCCCCACAGGTACCCGAATGCGAAACATTTCATGCACGATTCGAGACGAAAACAAACTCATAGACAAATGATGAAAGCGCGTGTAATAACTCGGCTTTATTTACCACAGACATGAATTTTTCCATCTCTCGAAGATCACCCGGAATGTCAACAATGATTTCACTCTCGCATTCACGCGTATGCGTAGAACAATACAATATTGATG
This sequence comes from Aspidiotus rigidus, assembly GCA_035079385.1. NCBI lineage: Eukaryota > Metazoa > Arthropoda > Insecta > Hemiptera > Diaspididae > Aspidiotus > Aspidiotus rigidus. The sequence continues at coordinate 24,913,808 of JAVHKY010000003.1, forward strand.
AAGAATAAAAAGCAATAATATAATAAAAAGAGAATGATGTAACTCACCTAAATGAAGGAAACCCATCAATATCTGTACGATACCAGAAAGGAAACATAGTAAAACAGCGAAGTCAGGATTACGATTGGTTACTTGTTTAAACGTCATCAATGACATTAACGCTGTCGGTCCGATTGTTATCTCTTTACAACTTCCAAATATACAATACACCAAACATCCGGCGAACGCCGAATATAATCCGTACTGTAAAAAACAAAAGAAGACGAATTATATTACAGATTAAGATTGAAAAATATCACAATATATCTTGAGTCAGCGAGTCGATGAATGAAAATAAAAATGGTGAAAGCTGGACACAACTTATTCTACACATCCGAGTCAAACAAGTGTTCCAAGCCCTTCTAGAGATTGGGGTCCGGTTCATGAATTTTGGAAGCTCTCACATTTTCCACATGTTCACGAGCACGGAGCTACAGTACCCGAACCAAGAGGTCGGCTTTATTTCAATTTACCAGTACAGTCAAGTATTGAAGGTAAACTCATCTTAGATGACAGAAGGGGTATGTTGATCTGTAAGTTACGGATATAATTGAAGCTATATAGAGAAGGCAGTTGAAGGAGGGTTTGATATCATCAGTAGAGACTTACAGATTTTCACAACCTTAAATTTAGGGCTGGAAGCCCTAGAAATACTTCTCCAGAGATGCAAGTATTTTTTTCGCCGGCTTCTCCAGCCCTAGTCCAGAAGTAAACAATCTTGACTCTTCCATCCGCGGCGCAACAAAATTAATGTTCAGAGGAAGAAGAGGTCAAATGATAGTACCTATTCTGATTTCAACGAGGAAAAAACGGAATTTTTTTGATGATATGCCGGATGGGCAGATAATGGAGGCAATTTGGTAAGCATCATTATGAAAAAAGTTTTCATTAGACCCCTCTGAACCCTCATTAACAACGCTCGTGATTCTGACTCATTGAACTTATTACTTATTCTTTTGAAACTCGATCTAGAATCAGGGTCAACTCAAGTTTCAAAACTGAAAACTCTGGGAAATCTCCAACAGAAAATCCATACAAGTACCTATCCTAGGAGCACTGATTGAGACAATTATTGATATAAATACAATTATATTTTTGGGCTTGCGGTCAATCAGAAACCTACGTGACGTGACGCGTCACGCTTTATGACGCCATCAATGACCGTTAGGTAGGTATTGAGCTGTTCATAATAGTCACACAATTTGGACCAAATAATAATCGATTACTGCCCATAAGAATATAGGTTCTCTGTTTAGGCGTTGTAAACAAAGAAGATCCATCGAGCCACTTCGTTTTGTTTCTAAAATTATCACATTAAAACAATGCGTTTGCCCCACAAATAACAAGCTTACTACCTCCAGTGACCCCAGCAATGCGTACAATACGGTTGGCGCTATCAATGTATCGCGTTAAATTGTACTCATTTCTATTACCTATACCTATTGCAAAAATGACGCATATGGAAACTAAGCAGTATAACAGTTTTGATAAAGAATTCTTATCTCTCGAAAAACATAGTAAATAATTGTGAAGTACGTGCCATTTCACAATTAGTTGTGCTTTCAAACGTAAAATAACTTTTTTCCCTCCATTCCTGTATAGTTTATCAAATTTGATTCTGAATACTTGGTGGTGTTCTCATATTCATTTTTGCTGTGAAATGAATGCTATTTGATTGAAATGTCCAACATTCGGGTCGGACTTATGTAGGCGCCACTCGTACAATGTTTCTGGTTTTGACACAACTTCACTGACAGTAGACTGTATACAAGTATTTAGATCTTCACGTAGGCAGTCATTTCTTGACGGGAGGCAGGTTTCCCAAATCGATTTGAACCATTTTTACGAGAGTTGATTTGTAGAACATTTAACATTTTACAAATCTTCTTTTAATTTTTCACCTCAATAGCATCGTTCCCGAGTTATTTTGAAAATTGCCCTGATTCGTCTTCGATTTTGCTGATAGTAACGCTCCTCGAATCTAAGTACATTTAAAAAGAAAATCCACTATAATCCAAGCAGTGTCGTGTTGTCTCACATTTTTTAGACCAGGTATCCAGGGCTGGGCACGGATCGGATCATGGATCACGGATCACGGATCAAAAATTGGCGATCCGTGATCCGTATTCGGATCATTTTTTTCCCGCGCTTTATGATCTGCGATTGATCCGGATCATTTATGGTTGATTTGATCCGAATCATTTGCATTGATCCGCGGATCGCGTTTTTTTTCTTGCTCCAGATTGAAGTGAAAAGCTCTAGTGCCTTATAATTTTTCACGTTGCAACCACATTTTCCATGGAGAAAGAGAAAAACAATTGACTTTCTATTTGAGTAATGATTCGCGGATCACGGATCACTGATTCCCGGATCAAATGTTCTGATCAGCAGTTGATTGATCCGTCGGATCGCAAAGAAATGTTACTGATCCGTGATCCGTGACCCGGATCGTTTTCAATGAACGACGATTGATCCGCGATTCGATCCGTCAAAAGACCGATGATTCGCGATCCGCGATCCGGATCAAATTTTCGCGATCCGTGCCCACCCCTGGGTATAACTAGCTCGTCGGGCCCCCCGAATTCTCATGCTCAAACTTCTAAAACTTTTCTCGCAAACTTTTGCGGGCCTTTTCTGGCTGGGTATCCTCGACCACCCGGCCGAACCAGCACGACGCTAATATTTTCGGGACATTTGGGCTTGTAGCACAAATGACACGTGGGAAGTGCTGGTCTAAAGAGAACAAAATGGAAGTAGCATAAGTGAGACAGGATAATTTTACACACACACCATTTTTTCACGTGAAAATATTTGTGATTCTTTGTTCCAATCAGCACTAAAAATAATCCAACACTAAATTCTAACTTATAAATTGAACTGACCAAATAGGTAACAACAGCGCCGCATTGTAACCTGGGGTACCCAAATAAATAAAGATCATACCGCAATTATCCATAAGTTTCATGTCTATCATGTGTACTCGGAAATGTCAAGATTGGGATAAGATATCACTAAAGACATGAAACATTGTCAAAAATACATAAGTAACTGATGTGAATCATGTGATTGGTTACTGATAAAGAAAAAGTGATAAACTTGTATGGTTGAGAAGGCGTTTAAAGATTGAACACTAACGCTTTATGATGAGCAGTTATCGGTTATTAACCGATTAATCGGTTTATTCTTGGGTAAAATTAACCGAAAAACCGGTTCATTTGTAATTAACGGTCAACCTTAAAAACCGGTTAATAAGGGCACATAAACCAATCAACCGCCAAAATTTAAAATTTTTCAACGATTCCAAATTCCGATTGATAATTTGACAAATTTGAAGTACCAGGTGGGGAGAGCGTCGAGCGTAATTAAAGGATTTTGTTCCATTCACATTTCACTCAGTAGTTGGCAGCTGTCACATTGTAAGAAAGGAGGTCTTCCTTTTCTTTTTTTTCAATTTTCGCGTTTTGAGAGCAAAAAAGTGGAAGACCTTAGCGCTCCTAGCGGAATTTTTAGAGCACTAAAAGCGATCCCAATAATTGTCAGTTAACCGGTTAACCGGTTTATTTATAGTTTTTCAACCAATTAGCCGGTTACGATCATCTTTAATAAGCCGTTTAACCGGTATATTGGAATAACCGATAACCGCCCATCACTACAAACGCTCCCAAGGTGCTGCAGCCAGTTGAAAGCCAAAAGGTAGAAGCCGAATTTAGCTGAATTTTTAGTGATAAGAGAGAAGCTGAAAGCCAGCTTTATTTAAACCTTTGTAAGCGAAAAGCCAAAATAAGTCTAATTTTTTCATTCTTTTTTAGCGTTCCTGATTCCTGCAAAAAGGAAAAAGCAATGCTTGAGTGATAAAATTCAAGTTTGACAGCTCCACTTTCTAGGCCAGATCGACTTTGCCAAAGAATTAACAAATATGAGAAAGATTGGTTCTGGCTCAGTTCAGTTGTTCAGACGTTCAGCATAGAAGCCTGTAGAAGAGTCATCTAATGAAGATGAACGAAAACTGGAGAATAGGTATTTTCCACAATCACAACAAAGCGTCAATTCTCCTAATCGTTTCCTATTTACTCACCGATTTGAGCTGAAAGCCGGCTGCATTTTAATAGGGAACCTGTTCTATTGGGGGGAGGGAGGTTTCAGAAAAAACTTCCGCCATCCGACCAGTTGTCAAAGCTCAAGGCTCTAAAATTTTCCAAGTCCACCTCCTATAGTATCCTATCATATTATATAGCTTGGGAAGGCGAGGCCTGCGACGTCACAATTTGATGACTTCATAGGTCAACCTTGTGACGTCACAATTTACATTGGTTCTTTGCCACCCGTTCTTAAATGCGGGTCCTAATGATCCTGTATACTGTATCCCTTCTCTTCCTTTGTAATAAACTATGACGTCATCAGCTGGTGACGTCATCAACCGTGACCTGAGAAGGATTTTGAAATTTGTGAGTTCAATCCCCCTCCTCTCATCCTTGTAATCTATAAGTGGTTCAGTATATGTTTTTATACTTCTGTATGGCTTATGTGAGGCCTGATTTCATGAAAGATAATATATAGTAGGCCTAGTATAGTTTAGTATACTGTATCACCGAGTATAATGGAGAATGAAGAGTAGTAGCCTGATTTTAAAATCTGTAAGTATGACGCTATCGGCCGCCCGTGACTGGGAGTCGAGTATAATAAGGGAGACTCGAGTAATATCGCTTTTGGTCCTAGAATAATGGAGATTATTGGGAGGCTTACGAGCGGAGTGAGTAATGCCGAGTAAAAAAGCTGATGACGTTATGATTGCTGATGACCTCACAAGTAGCCGTCGCAAGTACGGATGATGACGTCACAGGCAGCTGACATAGATGGCTATGACGTCACTAATGTTGATGTTCATACGAGTGAACTTTCCGTGGACTAGATGGCTCGACTTTCAGTACACTAAGCCTGTATTAATCCACAAACGGGGGCGAACGAGTGGAGCGAGTGAGCTACCCGTTAGAAAGGCAGCTCAAAATGTAGTATACAAAGAACGAAGAAGCCCCCCTGAGCTAGATAACTTATCTTACATCAGTACACCGCGCCTATACTTCCAAAAGCCAAATTTTTCAAGGTCGTAAGTTTAAGCCGAAACTAATTTTTGACTGTAATACTGTAACCGCTCCTATACTTTGCCCCTTCCAAATCGGTTACTTTGAGGTTGTCATAAGCCATTCATTCCACAAGGCTTTTGCTTCTTATCGATTCGCAGGATTCTCTCACTGGCTCTCAGAATTCATTTCGCTGTCTTTTTTTCTCATGCAAAACATAGTCCAAACTGAAAACTAAGACGTATCCGGAAAAGAGGAGTCTGTCTCAAGGAAAATTGCATTGAATATCATCCTTTTTTCTTGATTCATCTTCGTTACAATACAAGAGTTCACAACTGAATAGCCTATCAAATTTCACGCATCAATCTTTTTAAGAACGTGATTTTTTTAGGCTCATTATAAAAGAAGATTTTGAAGGAGTCTCGACTCCGACTAATTAAATTCATGCGGTTTTATCAAAAAAGGTTAAAAATAATTTCGTTTTAAATAAATACACTCGAAATTTTCATACCTGAGGACTTAATCCAGCTAATGTAGCATAGGCTAAACTTTGCGGCATCACTGTTAACCCAACAGTGATTCCTGCAATCAAATCGCTGATCGCGCTGTTCGTGTCATAACCCTTCAGCCAAGATAGAATGGACACTCTTTGATACACCTTCCGTTTCCAGAAAGGCACATCTTTCTCTAGTTTTCTGTTCATGGTGGTCTTCTATCCTGAAAACAAATACCAAGCACTCACAATCACTATTGAAATACGAACTATATAGTACTCTTATACGTATATTTTATTTCTTATACCAGTACGTAAATTACTTTCTGTCAATGAGCATAACAATCATTTAAACTTTTTCCGATTTCCAATTATGTGTAGGTTGTATCTGCGTCCCATTTAATGCAGAAACAATCCCCTCTCTCGTAAAACCATACTACCTAACCCCAATGAAGTATTAATGATTCCGGACATAAATTTTCTGAAGGAAAGTAAGATTATAGTTAACGCATGAAAACATAAAAATCTAGAATTTCTAACACCGATCACGTCTATTTAAAAGAATGGTTACTTTGATAACCCAAATTTTGATCATCAAAAGTATTTTCGAAGTTCTTTATGAATATATTTTGATCAAACATCGAGGTTTTAAAAGTGGTTCCGAGACTCACTCTGCATGTTTAGAGATTTCTCAATAATCGAAGCTTCGAATTTGTCCTTTACACGTCCTGAAGAATCTTTTCAGAGGCCTCAGCGTTCGAAATTCTAGTTTATTAAGTACCTAATAATCATACTGATAATTCTGAATTACATTTGTAAAATCTTAAATTATTTCTAATTTTCTTCAGCAGAACAAAATAAATACCTACCTACTTAATTTAAACAACAAATGGTAAATGAAAAATTCCTTTTATGAGATGGTAATACATAATTTCCAAGATGCAAAAGAAGTGAAATGCAAATATCATTCAAGTTTCGAACCTTTCGCTATAAAGTCAGCTTCTTGCTCATTAAGCAGTACACGCTATTCATGACTGATGATGCAAATGCACTAAAAATATATTCATAGATCATTGCGAGTTCAGCTTCACAGTAGAATGACTGAAAATTGTTGCCAATAAATATTTTTTTTTTTGCTATGAACACACTCAAAAATATGGACTGTTGTTCAATAAAATCCGTTCTATCTAAGGGGCGTGATAGATTAAATAGTCTCCAACGGCAAATTTTACTAGTCCGTACCTACGTGCCCTCTTTCAAACCAAACTTTTGTCACCTTCTAAATTTGAAAAAATATTTGTCGAGTTCGGTGAATCTCGATTCTATCTCTCAAGATGAAAGAATGCTAAAAATAAATTTATCGACTCGAGAACCGTTATCGGGTTACTGAACTACAATAAACCTCGGCGTCAATACGCGGTTAATTCCATGCCTAACCCCGCTTATTTGAAATTGCCATTATATCGTAATGATTATAATATGCAAGACTAATACGATTTTCATAAACGTAATTATGGCACATGAAAAACCATGTTTGCTTATCCTATAACTATTTACGTTATCAATTTCATCGTAATGTTCATTAAAACTATAGACATTAACCTATACTTGTTAATAGATTTCTGCTGATGCAGAGCAATAAAGAGAACCGCAATGTTACCTAAAAAAAAAAATAAGAAGAATGTAGACCATAACAGACAAAGTCAATAAAAATAGTATAGCTTCGGCATTTTCGTCATCACATTCGTACGTTTAATTGATAATTATTATTTAAAAAAAACTTGAATTGATGGTAGGTGATCGTTGAAAGAGTAAAATGATCGATTATGGTAGGTAGGTATAATTATTCCTAGTTATAACGAAACAACCAAGAATAGAAAACAAATTTACAAGGTATAGCATTCGTTGTCAACGATGCTACCTTACTTTATTTATCTTAAAATGAAATTATAGTTCAACCAAAGATTTTACGAGACCATCAAGGAAAGCGAACCTTCTCTTTCTCTAAATCAGTAAATTAATTGGAGCTTTTTTCTTTTCTTTCTTCTTAAAGCTAGAGAAGCCTTCAATTTGTCTGACAAAGAGCAACTATTAAAATACCTCTAAATAGCGCATGAAAAAAAAGATACCTAGATTGAAATTTTACTCCGAACAGAGTTGTAAAATATATTTTACAATTTGGTCGTCCAACTTGAGTTATTCATGCAATTAAAATCGTTTCGTAAAACGTATTCTAGTTTTCGTACAGCCACAGTCCTTGGAATGTGATTTCAATTAATGCTGGACAAGTAATTGTTTGATAGATTTTTCTACAAGTGAATTCGATACGAAGAGTTAGGGCGATGAGAAAGTTGACAAGGTCAATGTAAGAATCTTTAAATACAACAAACTTTCATAGAACGAAGACGCGGAAATTTACTTCGAGATTAGAAGACCGATTTTCTATCTGTCTGTTTTCATAAATTCGACGGGTAGAGAATGATGGCTCGTGATCTGGGCATTTTCAACAGGGAACCAATTTCATTGTAGGCTTACGTCCTTCGCCCGCAATCCAACTGATAAATCGTGGTTCAAGAGCGAGATACAAGCCACTGATCACTTCGAAAAAAAAAGAAAAAGGCGGGAGCTAATATGTCTCCTTCAGAGACACGTAGTGTAGCAATTTATATTATGCTTGCTTCATTTACAAAGAAATATAAAGTAAAGATATATGAATCTCAATTGTATCGGAATATCGATTCTACGACTATACTTGACTGCTACAGTATGTTTAGCCTTCATTATAGGCCTAGCATACTTGTAAAACCTACTAGCTTTTGGGGCTCTCTCACTCCGCTCGTTCGCGCCCTTTCTTGGTCTAGTAAACTGTATATTAGGCCTATAATGAAGATTAAACCTACAACAGCAGCCTAGTTCAGGCCCAGTTCAAAACGGGGGGGGGGGCTTCTTAGTACAGTATATTGTATATTAGGCCTATATAATAAAGGCTAGTGCGCTGTACAATTAAGGAAACACTGATGGTGTTTCGTGATGGGTTTCCGTTACGGTTTTCAAAAAATAATTGTCCTAACGTTTTTCGTGGCTGTTTTTCAAGAGGCAACCTTAAAAGCACATAAAATAATAATTTTCGTAAATGACCTCGACTACCCGAGGGAGAGAAGATGAACTCCTAGAAAAACTTCGACTTCCGAGCTGTAAATAGAAAAAGCAAATCATGGTTCCGAGGAAATGGCGGCTCCGACCTTTTTGGATTTGGAAAAATTCTTGTAGATAAGCATAGGTATTTGAGGAGGTGGAAGGTCTAACCTAGTCCAGAGACGTCGAAAATTTTGATTTCCAAACAATGAGGAGAGGGCTCTAAAAATATCAACTTTAACAAATTTTGGTTTCGAGAAGGACGGGCGCTCTTAATTATGGACTTGTGGACATTTTCCAAATAATGTGACTATACATAATTATTCAACGACGACAGGTGGACTTGAGAAAGGCTCTAGACGGGTAAGAGGGGGAAAATGGCCTTGGTCGGAAAATTTTCCAAATGTCCGTCAAAATGTTGTCCCCAATGAGAAAACTCGAAATCCAAAAAATTGGACCCGTCCGCTCACCCACATGGTCTGCAGAGCAATTTTTAGGCCTAAAATCTAAATGGCTAAATCTCAGCCAATAATGATCGCACAGCGATGAAACTTGAGGGCGTTTTAGTATATGTGAACGTTCATCCGTGGTATTTTTTTCAAAAAAAAGCCATTCATATTTTCCCTAGTTTCTAGCTATAACAAAACTTCAAATTCGAATAAAAAGAAAGATTGGGGGGGGGAGGAACCTGGGGAAAATCATTCATTTGAAGCGCCATACCCTCTACTACAACATACATGAGTACCATAGTCCTGGGTGAGGTGCAACATTCCCAAAAAAATCAATATTTAATGAATTTCTGTGATTTTTCCATGAATAGCGGGGTGAACTATGACTGCTACCGCAATAGACCGCGAGAAATGAATGGTCAATTTTCGAGGTGAAAAATACGCACTCCTCCGTGAGATGAAATGGGAATGTTGATAGACCAAAAATATATTTTTAGTATTTCGTTTATCGATTTGGTCAATTCTTATGTCAACACGTCCACCGCTGAGGTGGAGTACGTTAGATGGAGTAAAATAGTTGAAAAATTCTCCAGTCGCTGGAGCAGTCTGAAAATAGTGGAGAAGTGAGAAAATCCACTTTTTCAACCTGGAGAACTGCGATTTTTCATATATCCTTCATCAATTAGGTTAATTCTTAGGTAAAAATGTCCGCCGAGTTTGAAAAAAATAGTCAAAAAATTCTCCAGTCGCGGGAACGTTCTGGAAGTGACAAATAATCGAGAAAATCCAATTTTTCACCCTGGAGGACTGTGAGTTTTGGTATTGTGTTCATCAATTAGGTCGATTTACATGAAAACACATCCGCCGAGTTCGGAAATGATGGTCAAAAAATTCTCCAGTCCCTGGAACCTTCTGGAAATGACAAATAATCGAGAAAATCCACTTTTTCACCCTGGAGGACCGTGAGTTTTGGTATTGTGTTTATCAATTAGGTGAATTTTTAAGTACACATGTTCGCCGTGTTTGAAAAAATGGTCAAAAAATTCTCCAGTCGCTGGAACGGTCTGGAAATGATAAAAAATCGAGGATATCTACTTCTATTATGCGGATGGAAGGGAATGATAGCCATAAGAGTTTTCCAGGTGTGAGTCCGCGGTGAGAGAATGGTGATAGCCACGCGGTCAGTCGAACCAGGGGAGTATGCAAAAATGATTATTGTGTTATGCCAATCGAAGGAAATGATACCAAAAAGATTTTTTCTGTTGTCAGTCCGCGGTGAGAGAACAACTACGACCCGGAATTTGAATGAGCGGGGGAATTCATGAAAATTCTCGTTACGTCATGCCCATGGAAGCGAATTACACAATACCAAGACTCACGGTCCTCCAGGGTGAAAAAGTGAATTTTCTCGATTATTTGTCACTTCCAGAACGTTCTAGCGACTGGAGAATATTTTGACTATTTTTTTCAAACTCGGCGGACATTTTTACCTAAGAATTAACCTAATTGATGAAGGATATATGAAAAATCGCAGTTCTCCAGGTTGAAAAAGTGGATTTTCTCACTTCTCTACTATTTTCAGACTGTTCGAGCGACTGGAGAATTTTTCAACTATTTTACTCAATCTAACGTACTCCACCTCAGCGATGGACGTGTTTACATAAGAGTTGACCAAATCGATAAACGAAATACTAAAAATATATTTTTGGTCTACCAACATTCCCATTTCATCTCACGGACGAGTGCGTATTTTTCACCTCGAACATTGACCATTCATTTCTCGGGGTCTATTGCGGTAGCGGTCGTAGTTCAACCCGCTATTCATGGAAAAATCACAGAAATTCATTAAATATTGATTCTTTTTTGGGAATGTTGCACCTCACCGAGGACTATGGTACTCATGTATGTTGTAGTAGAGGGTATGGCGCTTCAAATGAATGATTTTCCCCAGGTTCCTCCCCCCCCCCGATCTTTTTTTATATTCGAGTTTGAAGTTTTGTTATAGCTAGAAAATAGGGAAAATATGAATGGTTTTTTTGAAAAAAATACCATGGATGAACGTTCATATATGCTAAAACTTCCTCAAGTTTCATCGCTGTGCGATCATTATTGGCTGAGATATAGTCATTTGGATTTTAGGACTAAAAATTGCTCTGCAGACCATGTGGGTGAGCGGACGGGTCCAATTTTTTGGATTTCGAGTTTTCTCATTGGGGAAAACATTTTGACGGACATTTGGAAAATTTTCCGACCAAGGCCATTCCCCCCCCCCCCTTACCGGCTAGAGACTTTCGATTGAATTTTATATTTTAGACAGACCTCACAATTGGATAAGACCCTTAGGAAGGAAAATTGAAAAAGCGAAAAAAAATTTTCTGACGGAGTCAAATGAATTTTTAATCCTTTGAGCATTGTATATGGTCTTAGAAGATGACGAATTGCTCATGGAAAAACCGTCACGGTTTGGTGAAGGTTTTTCGAAAGTTTCCTGAGAAAATCGTCACAAAATAGCGCAATGGTCACGTTTTTTTATCAGGTTTGATGACGTTATTAATGACTTTGACCTTTTTTAGGGACTTGGAAAAATTCCGACCTTCCCTACTTCTAGTACACTCGTACTAAAATAGGCTCTACTTTGGGGACTTTGAAATATTTAAGTGAATTTCTCCACTTTATGGAAAAACATTGAATCATGTATATGTCTTAGGGCTTTTGCGAAGAAATACGATATAAAGGTCTATCAATTTCGACTATACCGGTATATCAAACTCGATTATATCAATACATTGATCTTGATTGTATCGTTATATCGATTCTGCTATAGTGAGTTTGATCTTCATTATAGGCTTACAATAATAACCTAGTACAAGTCTAGGCTTAGGCTTACTAGCTTTTGGAGGCTCAATCGCTCCGCGCTCGTTCTCCCTCCGTATTGGTCTAGTATAAGTCTAGTATACAATATTTTTTAAGATAACTAGCATTTGGTGGGAGCTCACTTGCTACGCTCTTATAATGAAGGCTAAACCTACTATATTAGCCTAGTATGCTGTATATTAGGCCTAGTATGATGAAAGCCGAAGGTCGAAATTTTACGTTCCCAAAGTAGGTCAAGGTCATTGAGAACGTCATAATGTGTGGCGTCAAGCAGATTTCCAATTGACCCTCAGCCCAAAGAGTCGATGTATAATAGGTTGAATTGATTAAATATGACCGATAGATATTATAACATCCAAATTTACTAAAGCAAGCGTATAAAATACTACACTACGTATCTCTAGAGGAGACATATTAGCTTCTATGCTGTGTTTTTTTATGTTTGAATCGGGCCACTCGGGCTTAGGACTCGGACTCGCAGATTTCCGATAAGGGTGTGTGTTGCCGGTGAAGACGGGGTTAGAGAGTAAAATGTACAGACTACGGCGTTCCAACAACCTACATTGGCCAAACTCGAAGAATAAGTCACAAGAACGAGAAGGTCGGTCACTCTAATTTTTACGCGTACCGGAATCAGCCTTCTGTATTCTGTTACAAAATGTAGAAGACTCAAACCAAAATTTTTTCAAGTCCCTTAGCGAGAAAAATTCTGAATTTCGATCGAGTTCTACCTTCCATATCTGTAGCTTAATTTTCATCGTTTTTCAATGTCCCGTCCCCCCCCCCCTCCCTGTATACCTCAAAAATTAAAATTTTTCCGAGCCCCATACGATTCATTACGAAATTTATCCAAGTCCTTTTCTTTATAAATATAGAGCTCGAGGGTCGAAGTTTTTTCAAGTCCCGGTCGGTGGGCGGAGGGATTTGAGTCCCTTCATCCTTAGAGGGGTTTCCGATTCGTGATCTTTCGGTCCATTCATCTAATCTGCTCACCCGCAAACGGTAAGGACGAATAGTTGGGCAAAGTCACAGAATTTGCCGAAAAATCTACTCGTATGTGGGAGGCTACAGCGTCCCCTGATGAGGTCACGATCGACCAAACGATAGATATCCTCTCTAAATGCCTTCTTACAAGACAGATTTTGTGGTTGAAATAATGAGTGTTAAATTTTACTGAGAGGTGAGAAAAATAAGATTTTGCCAGTAGCACTCAGAAACCTCTCGTCACCTGAGCTGAATTGACACATTTTCATCAAAAGACTCATATACAGCGGTTTTCTTCAAAGTTTCAACGACGTCTGCAAAAGGGGGTTTTATTGCGTCAAATGGAAAGAAAAAAAAAAAAGCGAATAATGTATAATTCGCCTCTTATCAATTCTTCCATGCTCTAACATGCCAAGTCGCGTCTATCGGTACTTGATAACTGTGCCGTGAGGCCATTTTTATGAAGATGATTCTTCCTATTCGTTTTAAGGGGGGCCCTTCTAATTCAATTTTTTTTTTTTTTTTAGCTACAAGAAATTAAAGTTTGAGGGGGGTTTCTTCATTGGTCTAGGGGGCTCACGGCACCCCTACTCACAATCATTTCCTACTTGCTCGCTTACTTCTTAAAATGAGCTCGAGAAGGGAGATAGAAGAGAGAAAAATTTGTTTACATTGTAGCGTTCTATTTGTGGACAGATTTTAGACAACTGATAATCCTCCCACCCCCTCAGGACTCCGAAAAAGAAATCTGCTATACTGTCTCTGGGCCACAAAATTCAACCAGCTCTCCCAATATTCTAGTTCCCCAAATTTTGTAAACGATTACCGCAGCTCTTGGAAAATTTGTCCCTGAATTAATGGTGTTCCCAGAAAATTTTCGAGGGGAAGAGTTGAAGAAATGTCACGAAATAATTCACCCTTTTTCGTAATGGGATTTGATTATTGTATAGCATTGTGACCAATTAAAAGTACTTCTTTACCAAAAAAAAATTCTTACTTTTTACCTCTCACTCGTCGCTCGATAAATTCTCTCATCTTTTTTCAGTATAACATCGTACCACAATCTGTTCCAACTTCACCCTCTCGACTCTATAGGAATTTTTACTTTTCCTCAAGTTGTACGTTGGTTTTCGATCTCTCAGACCAATAAGTTTACTGGTTCCTAATGCACTTTTTACTCCTCGAAGAAGGAAGACGTTAAAGGTAACTCACCTTTCACAAGTAATTCGCAAAAAGTACCACGCCACCGAAAATTAATGAAACACGACACTTCTCATTATCACATTCGATTTTCGTAGCTGGGATGGCAACGCGCATTTCGACACAAATACATCCAATCAGGAGACAGCTCTCATTATGGAAAACAAGTACGAACGAAATTACTTCGACGAGTAACAAAAATAGACTCTACCATAACAATAACGATTATATTCGATTACACCATCAAGATAGACCGATTCTTTCGGATGCTACCATACCATCAGTACACGTACTCTCATCGGGGGTCGTAAGAGCACACTACGAACATACCTGTTGAAACTCATACCGGGGGCTGCGAGTGTTAACATCTTCTAAGTTGAACGATACCTAAGTGGGGGAGCGTCAACAAAAATGTAAACATTTCCTCGTGCAAACTCGTTATCGCAGATTTCTTGGAAGCGCTGCGTACACAATTCCACAATACGCTTCCAACGACGGCGAATAGCTCGATGGGCAATTTTAAAAAGCATTATAATAAGTCCGCGGCGAGATTTAGGCATCAATGAAGATATTATTCGTGCTCTTGCACCGTATACAGATTAAAGTTGATAGAAGTGGTTTTGGGCGCCAGACTGGATAGCTTCATTCCAGATGGAGTACGGTACATACCTACGAGTAAATAACACTTGGTGATCGTGTTCGATGCACATGCACATGCACGCGGTGACCGATCATGGACTGTGTGGTATACCGCGCATAATGGCTGGTAATTTTCTCGAGCATTAAAATAATACGTAGAAAGTACTCCTCGAATGAAGAAAACTGGCGAGGTAGCCATCTCGAATACAATCGCAAAACCGCGTGACAAGTTTTTTTTTTTTGCCATTCGTAATGCTGGAGAGGGAGAAGTTGGTGAACCTAGAAATGTGTAGATAAGAAAATATTAACAACACTCAACGAAATTTTGACAAGAACTACATTTTTTCTTCAACGTGATCACGCCTAAGGATTTCTAACTTTATACTGTCTCAGCTACAACTAATAAATTTCGTCGTTTACAGAAAATTCTTTTGAAGAAGGTCCAAACAGAAAACTTCTCAGAAATTTTATTTCACGATTGGACGGTTTTTACGACTCGCGAGTAAACGGTTAGAAAATAGCTCACTCATACAAATTTTGTTTTAAACATAGTATTAGTTATTCAAATTTTAGTATTTTAACAACTATTCTTATAGGAAACATGTTTTTGGTAGATGAATATCCCTCACCTCATGCAAATTACTTCATTGTAGTAATAGTAACTTCAGAAACTAAAAATAAAGTGATCAGTAGAAAAATTTATGAGACTGATCTACATTAATGGAATGAAAGACCAGTTACTACCAACAAAGGTAGCAAGTGACAGAAAAAAATGTCACTCATTAAATCTTAGTGCTGAATACCCCATTTTCCACATTATACATGGAATGATTTGTTTCTCAGTAAAGAGTACTGAATCTCAATACTAGAATAACCATTAACTGAAAATTTATGACTCGGTACATAATATAAGTCTCTCAGTGCCAACGTGAGAATATACTCAATACTGTAAAGACTAAATGGTCTTCAATAGAAAGTACTCATATTATAATACGTATGTACTTTGTAATATTTGACATTCTTTGCGATAATGTTTCCAAAACAGAGCACACTTTATTGGAGTGTGAGGCGAGGAGGCATGAGCGGGACAAGCTTGGTCGGTCTAAGAATACAAAAAACACTCACGCAGTTGCATGAGTAACACGCGACTTTTCCTCTCACAATGCAAAACTCATTGAGAAAATCACTCCCTCTCTTTAAGTACGAAAGACCTGTCAATCTAGCCAAATATTTGTAGAATGAACAATAAAACTTAGTTTATAAATTCTATCGCTATGACGTCACATCAACTGATAATAGAGTAAAAATATCCATAATCTTTCTATTGAAAATATATGTCGAATATTAATAAAGATAAATTTTCATTCTATTATTTCATTAATTTTTTGAGTTGATTAAATCATTATAAATATTATATCATTATCTATTAAATTAATATAAAATTAATTATTTAAATAATATTAATTCATTAAATAAAAGTTTAAAAATTCAATTTAATATTTTATTATTTAATTTTAAATTACTATAATAATTGAATCATTTACAATAAATTTAATTTTATTAATTTTTAATTTATCAAAATATCAATTTATTTATTAAAATTCTGTTTAAAAATTTTAACAAATAATCTTTATTTCAATAAACAATTATTTAAAATTTTCCTAATTAAATTAATAAAATTTAATTTCAAAAATTTAATTTATATTATTAAGAATAAAAATTTTTATTTACATTTAAATTAATTTTACAAAATTTTTCAATTGGACATTAAATATAATATATAATATTGATAAAATATTTCAAAT
Source organism: Aspidiotus rigidus (assembly GCA_035079385.1). NCBI lineage: Eukaryota > Metazoa > Arthropoda > Insecta > Hemiptera > Diaspididae > Aspidiotus > Aspidiotus rigidus. The sequence continues at coordinate 24,930,504 of JAVHKY010000003.1, forward strand.
AATAACATTAATTTGCTATAATATTAGGTACAAATTTAATGAATAATTAAGAATTAATTTCAATAAGCCTATATTATTATAATAGGTTTCTTACAATACTAATACTGTTAAGAGTTTATTCCTTGAATTATAAGACCCCATTCCAATGGACCAGAAAATGATCTTTGTACAGTAGCTTGTTGAAATTGCCCAAGTGTCTATATAGGTATGACTGACTAGCCGTCAACGCCACATTAGAATGGATGAACACAAGAAAGCGTGGAGTAAAAGAAAAGTGAGTGAGATGGCGTTTGCTGATCTTTTAATTAAAAGTGGTTATAGTTTTAGAAAGGGGTCCGAAGTTCTCCTCCACAGGGAAGATTCGTACTTTAAACAATTGGCTCTGGAGGAAATTGAAATTATTCAACAACGGAAACGTCACCATGTTGAACAGGTATATTCCTGAGGAGGGATTGATACGTTCCTTGTTAAAATATTGATCTCTGAGATATGAAAGGGGATTTACCTTCCTATCATAAGAAAGAAAGAAAGAAAGAAAGAAAGAAAGAAAGAAAGAAAGAAAGAAAGAAAGAAAGAAAGAAAAAAAGAAAAAAAACAAAATACCTAATTAAATAAACACATAAATAAATAAATAAATAAATAAATAAATAAATAAATAAATAAATAAATAAATAAATAAATAAATAAATAGATAAATAAATAAATAAATAAATAAATAAATAAATAAATAAATAAATAAATAAATAAATAAGTAGATAAGTAAATAAATAAATAAATAAATAAACACATAAATAAATATATAAGTACTCGTAGATGAGTAAATGAATGAATAAATAAATAACATTTGATATATAAAATAATTTAAATAAATTTTATTTCTTAATTTAGAAAGAATTTTAATAAATAAACTATTTTTAAAATAAAGGATTAGATACCCTAAAATATTATTAAATATAAATTTATATTGAAGACTTATTAGTATGAATTAATTTGGAGGTATTAATTCATTAAAGGAATCTGTTTATTAAATAGAAAATACACAATTCATTTTATTTATGTATGGTTATTATAAATAATGATAAAAGATCATTCTATTTATTAAAAAAATTTAAATAATAATAAATCAATATTTAATTAATAAATAAATTTAAATTGATTATAATTTATTTAGTAAAATTATCAATTTTTAGAAAATTAATTATAAAGATTCAAAGTTAAATTTAAAATTACATTAAAATTGAATTTCAATTTTAATATGTACATATTCCCGTCAATTCAAAATTATTGAATAAGTCGAAACATAGTTATTAAATTGGAAAATTTAATGTTGTTATGATTTAAATTCAAAATTTAAATATAAATTAATAATAAGTTAGATTATTAATTTTAATTTCATTAATATTATTAATTAGAATAGGATTTATTAATTAATTGAACGAAAAATAATAACATTATGTAGTTCAGTTTCATTTTGGACCTAATGAAGGGCTGGTTTGTTGCAGTTTTTATTAGTTATAATTGAATTGTTATTAAAAGAACATTTATATAAAAGAATTAAAACTTGAGAGGACGGAAATTTTAACTTTAATTTTAATTTGAGGGCACTGCCGTCTCTTAATAATAAACAATACAAAAACGTTGACGTTTCGAGGTTTTCATATTGTTTATTATTAAGAGACAGCAGTGCCCTCAAATTAAAATTAAATATTTATTTTATTCAATTTTAATAATTAATTTATATTTTGAATAATAATTAATTTTAATTATTGATTTGTAAATTTTTTATGATCATAATATTGTTTATATTAATTAAAATATATTTTTTCTTTCAATTTTTTATTTATTAGTAGGTGCACAAATCTATATATGTACAAATCAGTTTTATTTGAGCCATTATTCAATTTTCATCTTATGATATTTTTATTAATTATAATATTATTTTTTATTTCAATTGAACCCGTTTTGGCTAAACTCGAAAATCGGATTCCTTCGTTCAAGAACTACCGGAATACACTTTTTTCTTTTTCAACATTTTATTTGAGAAGTTTGAAGTGAATGCTATGCTTTTCCCGGCTTCTTGCCCAGCTTCGCCCTTTTGACATACACCATAAACTCAATGTTTCGTATGGGGTTTTTTTAAAAAGGGCGAGTTCATTCCCCAAGAAGGGCTGGTTTACACAAAAAGGGCGAAGCATAGTCCTCTTGTCGGCAGCCATTTTGTCATATTGACAACCGTTCTTTCGACTAAAAGTGGGGTGGAATCGCGAGTAGATAGACTGGGTAACCTTCTACAGCAAAAATTTTGTCGTGCTATCTTTCCTTTACTCCCACTATCAGCGATGCAAAACTTTAAACGCGTTTTTCTCGAAACGCGAATGGGTTCAATTATATTTAAATTCAATATTAATAATAATATGTTTATTATTTATCAAAAGTATTCAAGTTTTCAATATATAAATTTCATTTTTTTATATATATAAATAAATAAATAAATAAATAAATAAATAAATTAATTAATTAAATCCAAGCCCTTCTCCTATCAATTCCCTCCTATTATACATATGTATAGCTCAAAAAAAAAAAACAAAATCTTTCTAAGGCCAATTTGGCCGGACGTTGGATGGCAAATTTTTCAAAAAAAAACAGCCACAGAACAGGTTACTTGTTAAAAACTGATCTATGACGTCATCTGATTGCGACGTAATAAAGTTGACTTATGACGTCATCAAACTGTGACGTCACAGGCTCCGCTCCAAGTTTTATATGATTGGAGGGGAACTGGGAAATTTTTAAGCTCCGAGCCTTGCCGGCCGGGAACCCCCTCCCTGATAAAATAGGTTCTCTGTTAGAAATTTCGACCCCCGAGCTATAGACGATAGGAGATCGACCTCTAAACGACCTGCAGGTTTCCAGCTGGCTGGAAGACAAGCATTTCTTCCAAAAAGGCCCCCGATAAAACAGGTTCCCTGTAAAAATTTCGACTTCGAATATATGCTTATGAGAGGATAAGGACTTGATAGAAATTCCGAATGTCGAGCTATATAGTCGAAAGAAGACCTTCTACAATTCTAACCAAACGATAATATAATCAATTATCAAAATCAAAAAATCCTCCCTCCCCCTTTTTCATTGAATGGTTCCCTACTCGTCTCAATTCACGTATTCATTGAAAGAGATTCTCTGAGGAGTGAACGAAGTGAGCAGTGAATTTTCTCTAAAATACAATGGAATAACTCCTCTCAGATATTTCATTACTGTATTCATTTCTCGTTGAGTTATACTTGACCTCACAATTTTTGACCAACCATAAATCGAAAAAAAAAATTATTTTTTTCTGAATTAGTTTTTACGAGATCGGACAGATACTGGACAGAAGATACTTTCTTGAGGATCCCCAAATAAAATGGATTTATAGATCTTTCATTACTGTCCACGAATATTTGATCGTATAGAGAATCTGCATATAGGCGAATCCACACACGCCTCTCTACGAATTCGAATTAGATTATCGTCATCATAATGGTTTGTTGTTTTATTACAGCTCAATTTTCCGCCTCCTGTTCGCAATTCGACCATAAGAAATTGATAACTCGAGTTATGCAATTTTATTCAATCAAACTCTTTAGTACCTATGTATAAGATTTTGTTTCATAATTTCTCAAACAAAGTACCGATTGTCTCGATGAGCGATAGCAGTCTTATCGTTGTCTGCAAATACAATCTAATTAGGAAAAAAATCTTCCAAGGCCACGGTCAATGAAAATTTCAAGTACAAAAATTCAATTAGATCGTTCTAGCTTACATGAACCTCTATATAGGTTTCGAAAGAAAATATGTTACATTAAAAATTTGTGCGGACTGCACTTCATTGGCCGTACATTCCCCTTTCATAATATGGGCAAACATGACAAAATTTTGCACTTCCGAGATATCTGTGATTGTTTGGTACCTACCTTATCAACTTATTGCGTATTTACGAAAACTTTGAAACAAATACATAACATCTTTCGCAATTTTCTCTTCAAACTGGTATCATCTCCTCTTTTTTATAGTCAAAGTTACTCGTATCAATACAAGGTTTCGCCGTTTACAAAAGTAATCGACGACTCCAAATTATTCATCGCTACGACGCTACTACAAATGTAATACGCAAATAATTCCGGTAAAATTTCATGACCACCTAGGTGGATTCTCTAAACGCGAAAAATGTATTAATATTATCTGCGTGTTGGTCTCATTGACAATGGAGGTGAATTTTTACGTAGGTATAGGATTCTTTAGAAACGAGACGAGATGTAAATCAATTCTATTTTCCCTCACACAAAATGTCATTTCCTCAAGACGAATTACAAAGCAGCGTCGTATCGAAGGTTCTCAAGCGAGGAGGGGTACCTGCGCCCAATCTCTTTCAAGTTCACTCACTCCAAATTTGTGTTCTCTGGTGGGAAAATAAAATTCTGAATCTCAGCATTCAAATTTCAAACATGTAAGCTAGTATATACAGAGAGGTGAACAAATTTGTACTTCTCATACTTACTTACTGATGAGTTTTGCGCTTATGTTAACGACAGTTGACCCTAGCTCCTATTTCACGAATCAATTCTCAAGTTCCACGCATTCAAAGATTCTACGCGTTAATTAAACATTTTAGATATCGAGATAGCACTCGCTTCATGTGTATCCAATTACCCGACGAACCACATTTGACTATAATAGAAGACGGCGAATGGAATAAAATCAATTGTACGTACGCGAGCGGTTTCCAGAAAACAAGTAGGTCTTCATGAATGTAGATGAGATCGTCGGGTACTAATCATAGAATATTATGTTCCATGAACTAATAAACAAATTAAATCGCATTTAGAGTATATTGGCTTCGGATCATTTATCATTCCTACGGCTCAAACTGAATTTTTCGCTCTTAATCAGATATAAAATGTTTCAGATCAGAGAAGAAATTAGTGTTCGCGATTAGTTTGACAGCTGCGCAGAGTTAAACTTGTTGCTGAGTACGCCTATTACTGTACTTTTTTACTGCTCTGCTGATGCGGTATTATGACGTCCTCACTGTTGATCAAGATTAAAATTTGTAACTAATCTTCATTCTCCGGGAATTTTAAATTTTTGGAAAATAATATTTTGGTCCTCGACTAAGATCCCACAGCCTGGAATGCGATCTTCCATCTTTAGAAAGGGACGCCAGATTTCATTAATTGCAATAAGGCTTGCGGAAGTAGATAGAAGGACTCTCAAAAATTTTTGGTAAAAGAATGAGTCTTCTTAGATTCTTATTCTTACAATAATATGATATTGTGTTCTTATTGGCTAAAACATACTGCTTAGTGATTGGTTCAATCTATTGTCCTAAATGCTGCGTTTCTATTGGCTACCTGGATTCCTGCTGTCTCATTGGTTGGTTCTGTTCTTCTTCTTTCGTCCAATCACCAGGCCGAATAGTTTTTCGCTGTCAAATGTTTCAAGAGGCAGGCTTTCTCCCTCTTGGCCTTTGCAATCTCCATTTGTTCCCAAAGTTTTCTTCTCTTTGTGCGATTCTCTAAATGTATGACTTCAAATATTCCCTCTCCGTCGTGGTTTTCTTTGTTACAGTGTTTCCAAACAAGGACTTGCCATTTTCTTTCTCCCTCGACTTTTTTGCTCCTTTTTCCTAATCACAAACTTTCTCCCAGTCTTACCGATTTAGATACCCTCGCAATGCTCACAACTGAGCTTGTAAACTCCGCTCAAGCTTTACCTTGTCCTTTTGTTCCGTCTGGTCATTGCTGATTCTCTTCACCATGGGTTGGTTATTCTGGATACCCACATTTACATCGTAGCCACTGAACGATTTTATCACCTTGTTTGTGTACTTTCCTATATATGGTATACAGATGAAGAAGAAGCTTGCCCAACTGACCCGGAAGAAAGAAGAAAGAAAGGAAGAGACAGCGAAAGTTGAGCACACTTTTGCTCCCAGAACCGAGAACCTATCAAACGTCACCCTCACAGAAGAAGTAAGAAGACAGCTTGACAAAGGCATCAAGTACGTGCTGCCAGAGAAGCTAGACCAGTGTAAGCTCGAAAGTATGGCCATTAGCTGCGAACAAGTAATCCAAACCATAGAATAAGACGTGAGACCAGAAGCCCGGATCAAAATAGGGAAAGTGCTGTTGGACATCAAATAGAATATGTGCCGAACCTATGACAGAACGCAAGTAATGCAGAGGAAGGTCACAAATTTACAAAAGAAGATCCGATAGAACAACCTGATTTTGACAAAGGTGGACAAAGGCAACACGGTAGTGGTAATAGAGAAACAGGACTACACCCAAAAAGTGGAGTCGTATATCGCAGTGAATGGATACCAATAGCTAACAAAGGACCCAACACGGTAATACCAAGATGACCTGAAAGCTGTGTTGAAACGGAACTATGTACCCGTCAATGGAAGGACGCTTGAGATGAACCCGGTCGCACCAAAACTCAAGGGGCTTGTAAAACTCCACAAAGCGAACCGTCCGATGAGACCCCTGGCCAACAGCATTCAATCACCATGCTACAAGATAGCGAAGATCGTAGCCACATTCCTGAAAGAAAACTGCCAGTTTGCACCCAGACGAAGTATCAGAAACAACGGAGAGCTGATTGAGCATCTGGACAAGTTGGAAATCAAGAGTAACGACAAGCTGATATCCTTTGATATGGCAAATATGTTTGGTACCATACCGAAGGAGGAACTTCTCACTCTGCTCAAAAACAACAGATACCATGGGAATCCCGATGGGCCGAAGTACGCCAACATAGTGGAAGAGATCTTGAGCCAGAACTACTGCCGATTTAATAACAGGTTCTACAGTCAGGAAAGGGGACTTGCGATGGGATCACCGCTGGCACCAATACTGGCGGAGATATTAATGAATGGCATGGAAAACAAGATATTGAAGGGCAGCAAGTTCAGAAACTCGATCAAACACTGGGCCAGATATGTAGATGATATCCTAATTGTGTGGTCAGGCACTGATAGACAGGTGGGTCTATTCCTTTCAGAAATGAACGCGATGAATGAGAGCATCAAATTCACAGTCGAGAAAGGCAATGAGACCATCAACTATTTGGACCTTACACTCACAATGGAGCACAATAAGATAGAAAACAAAATGTACAGGAAGCCGACTCATACTGACACCATCATTCCAAATGACTCCTACCACCACCCAGGCACAAGTCAGCGGCTATCCAGAACTACTGCTATCAGGCAATTTCTGTCTTCAAGAACAACGAAGAGAAGAGGAAAGAGATAGAGATAGTAAAGCAGATCGCAGAAGCCAATGGCTACCGTAGAGGCGTGGTGGGTGGAGTCTTTGGAAAAATGGAAACGAAGAAAGGAACCCATGATGGCATAGTGAGAAAGTACTCCGGATCGATACCATATATAGGAAAGTACACAAACAAGGTGATAAAAGCGTTCAGTGGCTACGATGTAAATTTGGGTATCCAGAATAACCAACCCATGGTGAAGGGAATCAGCAATGACTAGACGGAACAAAAGGACAAGGTAAATCTTGAGCGGAGTGTACAAGCTCAGTTGTGAGCAATGCGAGGGTATCTAAATCGGTGAGACTGGGAGAAAGTTTGAGATTAGGAAAAAGGAGCACAAAAAGTCGAGGGAGAAAAAAGATGGCAAGTCCTTGTTTGGGAAACACTGTAACAAAGAAAACCACGACGGAGAGGGAATATTTGAAGTTATACATGTAGAGAATCGCACAAAGAGAAGAAAAGTCTGGGATCAAATGGAGATTGCAAAGGCCAAGAGGGAGAAAGCCTGCCTCTTGAACAATGTAATCACATTTGACAGCGAAAAATTATTCGGCCTGGTGATTGGACGAGAGAAGAAGAACAGAATCAACCAATGAGACAGCAGGAATCCAGGTAGCCAATAGAAACGCAGCATTTAGGACAATAGATTGAACCAATCACTGAGCATTATGTTTTAGATAATAAGAATGCAATGTCATATTATTGTAAGGGTAAGAATCGCTAAGAAGTGAACCAATCACAACACAGTATTGTTATAGCCAATAAGATCAAAAAGTTATACTATAAAAACTCATGGTTAAGGCCTTGTTCTCCAGTTGCGACACAACTGATGATGGGATAACACCCGAAAGTACTCTTGTAAAAGCAACTAATAAAGTAGATTTGTACAATTAGAAAACCCCTTTTTCAATATTAGTGCGCTACTTACACCTTACTCACTCATTAAGAGTCCCGCTTAGAGACTCAGATGTAGGAAGTTGAGTAAGGTGTCGACAGCTCCAGCGAATAATTTTTGAGATTAAACTTCTCTAGAAGAGAGTTTTCGGAAAATTATGAAGAAAAGCATGCGACGTCATAAAAGTCTGAGTTTGAAAGACATGAAACATGTCAAAAAGGGAAAAAACGTGACATAGCAGAGAAGCTAATGTGTCATTTGATATACGTTCAAATTCCTTTCATGACAATCTTCCAAGAGTGATTCGAAAAAAATTAGATGCCATTGTGGGACTGCAATGGCAGCGAGGAATCCACTGTCACGAAAATTTTTCCATCCCCCCCCCCCCCCTATATGAAGCTTGGAGACTGAAGTTTTTCTGAGTCCCAAAAACGATGACTTGACAACTTGAACGTGCTACAATTTCAAGGAAGCCGTCGTTTTTCCAAGTCCCCCTCCTGTCATATGTATAGCTCAACAGTCAGTGGAAATTTTAACAGGGAACCTGTTCTATGGCTTTTTTTTTGAGAAATTTGCTGTGCGCCGTCCGGCAAAAAACTTGGAAAAATTTTGACTCCTAGCATACATATAGCTCAAAGGTCGAAATTTTCCATACATAGCTCGAATTTCGAGGAAAATGTCGACTCTCGAACTATATTATACTAGGCTTACAGTAGGTCTAGGGCTTCTTTATACTAGTTTTATCTCGGTCCAGGTTTTCTTGGATTTTCAATACCAAATCCTATTTGACTCATAACACAGGTTCCTTGCATTCCTCGTTCAAGTTCGTTAAGGAAGCTGTCGTTTTTCCAAGTCCCTAGCTCGTGAGTCGAAATTTCAACAGGGAACCTGTTTTATGGGGGATATTTGAGAAAATCGCCGTGCGCCGTATGGCGTCCGGCAAAAAACTTGGGAAAATTTCAACCTCCCAGCTATATATGATAAAAGGGGGACTTGGAAGAATTTCGACTCTCAAGCAATATATGATAGGAGAGGGACTTAGAAAAACGACGGCTTCCTTAACGAAGTTAAACGAGGAACGCAGGGAACCTGTTTTATGAGTCAAATGGGATATGGTAGAAGGCCCAGACCTACTATAAGCCTAGTATAATATAACTTGAGAGTCTAAATTTTTCTCGAATCTCCCGCTATAGTATATGATAGCTCGAGAGTCGAAATTTTTCCAATGCCCCCCCCCCCCCCACTATCATATATAGCTCGAGAGTCGAAATTTTGCAAAGTCCCCCTCCTATTATATATAGCTCGAGAGTCGAAATTTTAACAGGGAACCTGTTTTATGGGGGGCTATTTGAGAAATCTGCCGTGCGCCGTCCGCCGTCCAGCGAAAAACTTATAAAAATTTCGACTCTCGAGCTGTATATGATAGAAGGGGGACTTAGAAAAATTTCGACTCTCGAGCCATATATGATAGGAGAGGGACTTAGAAAAATTTCGACTCTCGAGCCATATATGATAGGAGAGGGACTTAGAAAAATTTCGACTCTCGAGCCATATATGATAGGAGGGGGACTTAGAAAAATTTCGAGTGTCGAGCTATATATGATAGGAGGAGCATAAAACAGGTTCCCTGTTAAAATTTCGACTCTCGAGCCATATATGATAGGAGAGGGACTTAGAAAAAATTTCGACCCTCGAGCCATATATGATAGGAGAGGGACTTAGAAAAATTTCGACTCTCGAGCTATAGATGATGAGAGGGGGGACTTGGAAAAATTTCGACTCTCGAGTCATATATGATAGGAGAGGGACTTAGAAAAAATTTCGACTCTCGAGCCATATATGATAGAACGGGGACTTGGAAAAATTTCGACTCTCGAGCTATATATGATAGGAGGGGGACTTAGAAAAATTTGGAGTTGGTCTAGGCCTTCTTTTTACTACCTTTCTCCAAATCTAGGCTTCCTTGAATTTTCAATACCAAATCTCATTCGAATAATAAAACAGGTTCCCTGCGTTCCTCGTTTAACTTCGTTAAGGAAGCCGTAATTTTTTCAAGTCCCTTTCTTATCATATATGGGTCAAGAGTCGAAATTTTTCCAAGTCCCTCTCCTATCATATATAGCTCGAGAGTCGAAATTTTTCTAAGTCCCTCTCCTATCATATATGGCTCGAGGGTTGAAATTTTTTCCAAGTCCCCCTCCTATCATATATTCTCGAGAGTCGACATTTTTCCAAGTCCCCCTCCTATCATATATAGCTCGAGAGTCGAAATTTTTCTAAGTCCCTCTCCTATCATATATGGCTCGAGGGTTGAAATTTTTTCCAAGTCCCCCTCCTATCATATATTCTCGAGAGTCGACATTTTTCTAAGTCCCCCTCCTATCATATATAGCTCGAGAGTCGAAATTTTTCTAAGTCCCTCCCCTATCATATATGGCTCGAGAGTCGAAATTTTTCCAAGTTTTTTGCTGGACGGCGCACGGGCACGACAAATTTCTCAAAAAGCCTCCCATAAAACAAGTTCCCTGTTAAAATGTCGACTCTCGAGCCATATATGATAGGACTTAGAAAAATTTCAACTCTCGAGCCATCATATATAGCTGGAGATTCGAGAAAAATTTAGACTCTCAAACTATATTATACTAGGCTTATAGTAGGTCTAGGCCTTCTTTATACTAGCTTTATCTAGGTCTAGGCTTCCTTGAATTTTCAATACCAAATCCCTTTAGACTCATAAAACAGATTCCCTGCGTTCCTCGTTTAACTTCGTTAAGGAAGCTGTCCTTTTTTCAAAATATTTTGATGGCGTCAACATCTTCTCCAGGAGGATTCTGACAAAAAATTTCTCCTAAGTTCCTAAATCAATTCATGACCTTAACATTTTAAAACTGTCAATCAGTAGCGGACGAGGGACTTTTGGAAACAATAAACCACTTGATGGTGTTTCTGCGGCGAACCTGCGCATCAGACAGCGGACATGGAAGACGCACCTGCTAGAGAAGCGTGGTGAAGTAATGAAGAAGAAGAGAAGAACTCTCTGTACCCTGCCTTGCTCCTTCAATAATTCGTATGATAGAGCTGGCCGAACCAGCTTTACATAAAATTGAGAGACCTAACCTAACCATCGTTTCCAAGATAAGTAATTAAGTATTATTTATTAATAACATTGTGCATTGATAAAATAATTACTGAGAAAGTAGCGAAAAATTTGAAAGTCCCATTAGAATAATTACATACTAGGACATTCCTAGCCTTCGAACACAGATTACTAGGAGGGTTGTTGAAGATCTGAATATGACCTCGTTATACTTAAATCAACCATTAACGACGCAAAGGTGATAAGAATAACATTTTCGAAAGCGAAATACGAAATTTTTTTTTTCAAAACTTTTATCGTGGTTTTAAACTGAAAACGAGGACTCACGTGCTTGGTAACCTACATAGTCGCCGTGTAATATTTCACCTATTTCTCACTCAAGAACCGTTTGTTCGCTCGCATTCCTAATCGCCAATAGTAATAACTATTTTCCGGTGATAACTAGTTATTGAATTCCAACACGTTTGAACGTGTCGTGTTTCTTCTTTTTCGACTTAAGAAAACACTTAAGTAAATAACCCTCAATATTCCCGTTTACTTTTCTTTGAAGAAAAAAATAAAAATAAAAAAGACCATTCCAATTTCTATTAGCTAACATACTTTGAATATTGTAGGTACCTATTATTCAAAAAAATAAATAAAAAAATACTGGCCGAATAAAATGTATAGACTCCGGTATATCTAATTGCCGTTATTTATTTCTAAATTCGTCTGAGATCTGCGGGCAATTTTTCTGATAACACAATATCAACGTAAAGTCGACCTAGGCCTATAATCTTCTGTACTCATTGAAGAAAGAAAAAAATCCCCGTCAAGGTGCAATTAGAAAAATAAAACCGGCGATCACAGCATGTCAAAAATAGAGTCATATCAAAGTAAGACAAGCTGAAACTTGAATATGTTGAAAAAATACTTATCCAGAACAAACCGAAAGTCAGAACTAAAGATACTAACGTACTAAAATAATTAAAGTTAGGTGTACACAATTGGGGAGGAAAGAAAAAAAAAAATTCTATAACATACCAACAACAGTGCGTTTCATGGTCCTCGCGATAGGTCGTCTCGTTTGAAAATTGCTGGAGTATCGATCGAGTGTAAAATACACGCTGTAACGAATCACGTGCGAAGGAAACTAAATTCGATGTCATCGGGTTCACATTTCACTATTTGCTAAACGAGGCAAATGTTGCCCAAGTCCCGCAATATTGGGGAATCCGATTCAAGACTGAGAAGGTTCGAACTCGACTCGAAGAAATAGCGACTCGTAAAAAATGATGTGGGCTAGTGAACATCAGAAGCGAAGACGGTTTTAAAGCAGGTGACAAAAGGTTTGTGTACATTTGGTACATTCTATGGATGACGTCAACAATGTTCGAAAAATACTCGCCCTTGATTGGTTCTGGTCTTGTGACGTTCGTATGAAATTGAAATCGCACGCCGAAGTGCTAGCTGGTTACTTTGAATTGTAGATAATTATATCATCTGTTGATTCAAAGATAGACACCGAGGTGAAAAAAATTATCGATATAAATGCAGAATAGGATCGAAAATGCGTAGTGCAAAAATGAAGTTGAAACTTAATTTTATTATTCGAAGATGTAACTTATTCAAGCAAATGCCTACCCTCTATTCTCACGTCTTTAGAAACTCATACAAGTATAGGCACCGTATCCATGATTTATACGCCATTCTTAATTTTAAGAAATATATTTACTAACATTAGATAAATGGGTTTTTCAGTATCATCATGTGGAAATTTAAGCGCTCATAAGACTCGAAATAGAGCTAAAGTAGGTATCTGTTTTTATTTCTCTTCATAAATCCCCATTTGAACTCGTCATTATACGGTACCTACCTAATTTTTAATCTCTTCATCTTCCAAGATACACTTCTGCTAAATTTAATTGTGATGATACTTTCAGAGGACTGAGATACGCTTGCCGGATAATTATTTCGTTCGATAAATTGGGTTTCGAACAATTAAATGGGTAACAGAAAATAACGCATAAAAACTTAATATTGTATTCGTCATCATGGATTCAATATAATACTTTGAATAAAAATTTCTCAACTAAATTAAATAGACTTGTTCGTAATTATTTCAATATTTTATAAGAATATTTGTCTGTTATACTTAATTTACTTTTTGCTATTAATTTGTCCCGGTAAAAGTAGACATCCTGTTTTCAAAAAAAATTTTCAATACCTCTGTACTTTCGTAAAGTGTTTGGGAAATATCACATCATCGGATAAGCTCCAGAATTTTATTTTACTCTTTTCTTAATTCAGGTCCTTTTTGCAAATCCAAAAAGAATTAAGTTTAAGCATTTATTCCCTTCCCACCTCTATATTTCCGAACATTTCTTGAATTGATCCTCTGCATCGAAAAATGCAATTTTCATACCCAGGTCATCGTTCTTCATATTTTTTGCTTCAAATTTCAAGACATAGGTATATGCCTGAATGAACAGAAAAGAAATGTAAGTTCCTACCTATATAAGTATAATTATATTCATTTCTTTTTTGAACGATTTTAGTGTGTTAAGCCTTCTGCACAATGGATTATGAATTTCGTTCGAAGCGCGAGATCAGATTTTCTTCGAATTGCGCATGAATTGAGCAAAAATTTCAAGGTTGAAAATTGAATTGGAAATGCTAATACCCCTAAGTCACGACAAAAAATAGGAGTTCAATAAGACTATTATGCGTTTTTTTAGCGATTTTTCGAAGGCTATTCTATACAAATACCGAACGTGGTTCAGGTTTTTGTTCTGAAGAATTTTTTCTGTAAATCAAACCAACTCTGAAGGAATATCTTCTGATTTTTTTTATCTTGAATAAGAAATACCTCTATCCATAATACCTACGATAAAGCTGTTCCCTGCTATCATTGGCCTTTCTCAATTTTCAAGAATTTTGTTCAATAATAAACGATGAGTAAAATTTAGGTATCGTCGGCGCCTAGAGGCTATGTTCTCATTTCTATTCATGCAGCTGCGGACCGAAATTGTTTGAAATTGTTTTCAACTTTGAAATATGTTACTCAAAATATCAGTCTTATACTTTTCAAAAGGTACCTAGGTACTCTTGAACAAATTAAAGTAAAGTTACTAAGCCATCGATGATGATAATTAAATTTGATTATTCCAGTTTGACTTCTAATCATTAGTTGAAAAGTAGTGCCTATCTTAATCCTACAATAGATTTATGGCTAATTTCACCCTTTTTTTCCACCGAATCTCGCGTGCTTAAAATATCCTTCACCTTAAGCAAAGTCCAATCATAATATGTATTATTACAGATTATTATTAGACCAATACATAAAAATAGTATTGATTCAAATATAGCATGAATATTATATTATGTACATCTAAAATAAATATTAGGTATACATAGGTAAATCAATTAAAAAAAAAAAATTATCAAACTTGAATTATTTATTGTTGATAAACCATAAAGCTACCTATTCATTATTTCATATCAAAAATAAATGATATTCAAATTCTATTGACCTATTGTTCAGAAAATTTTCTCTTAAGCAAAATCTAGGCTAACTTCACCATTTATTTTCAAAAAATATTCACAACGTTTCAAACGAGTAACCGTTCTTTATCAAGTGAGAAGTTAACGTATACTTCACCGATAAAATTTAAATCAGAAAATTTTCTGTTTGTATTTTAATTAAAGGTATTACAAACTTGAATTTCTTCTGTTGGTTCTGAACTACCTAAAAGACCTTACACTATAAAAATTGATAGTAATTTATTGATTGATAAGTAATCTTTATTTTCTACAAAAAATATTTGATTAATTTTAAACAAAAATTTATCATTTTTATTAATAAAGCATATACTTAATAATGAATAAAACAATAACACATCTATTTTAGATCATCAAACTCGAATATTGAAAATAATTTTATATTTAATAAAAATTAAAACACGAATTTTAAATTTTCAAAATCAATATTATTAAAATTGAATAATATATGAGTATTTTATATAATTATTTTAAAATGTTCTTTATTTATTTAACGAGCTTTAAAACAACTAATAGGATATTAGCTCGACGTATACAGTATGCTTATATAATATAGTTAGAATAATTATATAGTAAATTGGGATAAAGCAGTTTTGGATACGAGTAAAGAAAGATTTGATTAGGCCAAATGTCCAGATTTAAATATATTTAATACACAGTCTAAAAAAAAATGAAAATAAATTTAAAAACCCGACTTTAACAAACTTCATCAATCGTTATTATTTTAAGATTCCCCCTTACTTGCATCTCTATCAAAATAAAATTTTGATATTTTTTCCTACGGGACTTGCGTTCAGCGTCCTAATTTATCGAATTCATGAAATGAAAAATGACGCAAGTACGTAGTTACAATTCTTATCATTTTTAGTGTTACACAGATTCAGAAAATTTTTTTTTCTCATACGACAAAAAGTATGAAATTGTTTGAACCTCATCAACAGAAAATTTTGAAATTGATATGATAATACGCATAACAAGATACTCATCAGATTGCTTTCTTTTGTTGCCTTCCATATTTTTGTCCTATTATAACTTGACAGTATTGTTAATTAATTATTTCTTACCTAATAATTACGGAATGAAAATGTGATTGAATAAATTAGATTTGCAATACAGTTTGAAAAGCAGGTAGGATTGAATTCGAATTAATTAATATTTAATTCAAAAAAGTTTAAACATAATTCAACAGGTCTCTGAACATAATAGTTTGAAAACCGTGAAAATGACCCGTAAAATATGACTGAACCAACCAGAGTTTCCGATATTTGAAAATAAAAAACCAAAATTGTATCATGAACTTTTTTAATTTCAGTCATACCTAGTTGAGAAAAGGCAGAAGACATTCAATATTAAAAATTAGTATTTTCTTATGAACAAATTTGCAACAAAGATGCACTTCATAAATTTTCAAGAGGATAGAATCCTAAGAAGTTTTTCAAGAGAAATTTTTATGATATGATGATTATTAGGACTCAAAACAGTGAGCGATAACGAATTTAGATTTCTCTTTAGAACAAAAATATAATTAGGTAGTGAAAATTAATACTTTTTATAAATTCTATCTTTTTGTTATTAAAGAAAAATATTATTGTAGAAATGAAAATGAAATGATCAAGGACCAACGGGAAGTTCCAAACTAATTCATCCATATTGACGTCCAAGAAATATTAATTTTTGTGGATTTTCATTATACTAAAATATGCTAGCAACACGAATAAAACGAGTTTTAATTTTTTTTTTTTTTGAATCAAATGTATTACTCTCGTTCTTCAACATCTGCCTCAGATTAATCCACTTTCTCATTGTAATCTAATTACATCTGATATTTGAGTATTGAAGTATGATAAGTATAATTGTCGAGCTCATAATTTTGGTAATATGTACTTATAGCTCGCGTGAATGAAAAATGGAAACAAGAGAAAAAAAAAAAAAAAAAACGATCACTGTGGGTTGAATCTTGAACAGAATACCACCTAAATATTTTCTTTTGAATTTTATTCTTACACTCGCATTCTTTATTTATTTATTTAACGACGCATCGGCATCTACGGCCATTGTATTTAGTTTGGAACTTCGTTAAAAAGAAAGACGTATTTATTTTAAAATTAATTTGAGGTAAACAAAAATTCAATTTTTTGTCCCCTTAAATTTATACTTCATTGAGAAATAATAAATAAAAACTCAGAAACCATCGAGATACTTTGCATCCATTTTTCTTTGCGATGAACCTTCGAAACATTGTTCGTAACTTTTTCAATTACAAATCCATACATCACACTTTAAAGTGAATAAGTACTTACAAAAAAAAAAAAAACTACCTAATCTTATCATTTACGAGGATTATGAGTCATTTTTATATTTGTACGAAATTCAAGACTGTTGCTCTGTTCGAAGCAACGATTACATATGTGCGTATAAGTTGAGAAAAAAGTCGAACACTCATTTCAGTGATAAGAGAAAAGTTACACAGGTTGTGAAAGTTACATTCGTCTGCTTTTCTTATCATTTTATTAGTCTTTACGGTTAACTCCCTCATTTTATTTTCAATTTTGAATCTATTTACACTTTTCAACGATATTTAAACATAATAAACCTAAGTTTTGTACCGACGACTTTTTTCAATTTTAAAACTCGCACTTCTAACTTACATTATTTATCCGCGTCTCTTATCAGTCCTCAATTACGTACTTGCTACCTAGTCCTGCTTTTAGTTCAAACTGACAGGAAGTATGATACGTTTCTTGAGCACCTGCGCTCTTTTTCCAACTGGCTATGCCTGTGAAGATGAAAAAAATGCTCTTTGTTTATATGCTGATATACCGCGACACTTAAGAAGAACGTCGAGTTCACTTATTTTCGGATAAATTTGACTCCCGTCAATCTTATTTCCTAAAACGACGTAAATTCCTCTTCGTTTTCCTAAATCGATGTACGTTTGAGTTCAAGCAGGTGAGAAGCATTGGCTATGTTGGTTAAATACTGTAATTTCGAATCAGCGATAGTAATGCCAAACACAAGGAAGAAACTCGAAAGTCAAAATTCTTCCACTCATAAATACAACTCAATAGCGGAAATTTTCTCAATTTACTATCTTGATATGAACAGCTCGACCCTGTTTTATGGAGGGGGGGTCTGCCGTCAGTAGTAATGACGGGTCTTTACCGCACTTACCCTATTTAGTCATATTTCTCCAAAATGAATATCAATATTAAAGAAATTATACTTCAAAAAAAAATATAATTTTTTAGAGCTCGTGTTCATTTAGAAAAAAAATTGTGATTGTTTTACTCATATTTCAGCCATTTTTTTAGAGAAATCATCTGTAATAATTTATTTAAAAATAGTAAGGGGGGACCCTTACTACTTTTTCAGAGAATTAATTTTTTAAAAAGTGCTGTTTTAAGGGTCAAAATTGGAAGTTTTTATGATATTTTGGTGTGGTAGTTGAGTATAGAGATTTTAGCTATTTTATGACTGTTTTATAGTTAAAAAGTCAAGTGTGTGAGAGTATACATAGTTAGAAAAATAGTAAGGTATACCTATAAGGGTATTTTTGAGAGTTTTTAGATTTAAAAATTTTAGCTATTTTTGTACAAAAAGTCAAGTGTTTATTTTCTTAGAAAAGAGTAAGGTACCTATAAGGGAATTTAAAATAGTAAGGAAATTTCAGATATTTTTGGGGATTTCTAAATTTCTTCGGTTTCATTCAGGAAATCGTGCAGACAAAAATAATGTCCGTCATTACTAAGTACTACTTCTTCTCTTTTACAACCTAATCCCTTCAATCATTTTACACAGTATTTTTAGAGTGTGTAATCGTTCCGCAAAAATAATGTGATTATTTTACCTGTATTTCAGGCATTTTTTATAGAAAATCAGCTGTACTTCATTATCCAAGGTAGGCCTCAGTAAAATTTATTACCCTATAGACTTTTCCAAGTATTGTAATATGTAATGGATGCTAATCACCAATCTGCCCAGAAATTGATATCATTTTTCACAAAAAACGTACCTCAAAAATCTAACTGGTCTTCAACCCAGAGGTTTTTATTACTACTTCTTCTCTTTTACAATCCAATCTAACTAGAAATCCTTCGATTATTTTTATCATATTTACTTCAAATCATTCAATTTATATTAAATTTTACCTGAAAATCAATAAAACCAATTTTCAGATGTTTCCTGGAGAACGGACGATCCAAAAAATGAAAATCATGTTAAAGCATTAAAAACCTTAGGTTTTAAAGCAAAAATTAGGTTTTTTCTCTTCTAATTTAAGTAGACTATTTACCCTAAAATCTAGTAATTTACCTTTAAAATTCAGAAATCTTGAACAATTTTACCCATTGTGATAGACCAGATTTGTACTATCGCTGTACGCACTACTATGGGATTTTCCCATATCTCTCGCCGCTGTCACCGACGGACCGGGTGGTGGTTGAATGAAGCAGTTTGTACGTATCAAAGTACGGGCTAACATGTGTGAATTTTCAAGCGAAATTAAATTCCACAATATTATTTGATTAAGTATTAAAATCAAAGATACCTAAAAGTTATATTTATATTCTCATTTCTTCCTTATAAAAAAGATATTTTATAAAAAAGGATAACCCGGATATTAACGTTTTTGTTAAAATATTAGTAAATTTTAGTGAAAGAAGTGAATTCTTCTGATTGATAAAAGAACAGTTTCGTTCCGGAGTTATTTATCAGTTCTTTCGACTATACAAGATAGGAAAACATTTGGTTATACCGCTCCGGAGTCATTTCGCCACGTGCTTCATTTGACCACTACCCGACTATCGGCGAGGAGGACGATGATTCCTGAATTATTCTCCAGACGTTGTATCCTACAAATTTCTTTGGACGTACCTTTAAACTTGTTTGCTCTTCATAGTCTACAGCAGTGGCAATCTCGAAGATAGTTTTCCAATGTTCTTCTGTAGTAGGAATAACTGCTCTGATTCCCTTATGCACCGGGTTGGAGAAAGCATTATACAGTTTCTCCTGTCCTCGAATGAAATCAGCAATAGCGAGTGTATTAACATGTAGGTAGGCGTTAGAATAGAATTCTGGACATTCTTGTGATTTTTAAGTCAAACGCCAATTGCCATTTTTGTTTGAAAGTTAGAGATTCGTTTGAATTGACGAATTTGGGAATCGTTTTCTGTCTTAGTTTTTCAATATACGTTCCTAGAAATACTTCATAGGCGTCTACTCGCAATTGTAATGAATCCTGGTAACATTCACAAAGAATATTTTTTACCAACAGTTCATAATTCAGGAACTCATTGTATTTACAAAAATAAGAAGCAGCGAGCTTGATACAATTCTTATCACGCTAAATTGAAAAAGACGTTCATTTCACGAAGAAAGACAAGTAATTATTAATTTTACGGAACGAATAATACTCGTACGTTTCGATCACACGTCTTGAAATTTAAATTGAGTCCAAAATTCAATTCACGAACATCATAGTAAATTATTAGAAATTAAAAGAAGAAAAGAGCAAATCATTTTCCTGAACGAGTTCATTATAAGTTATCTCGATTTAGTGTTCTACAATAAAAAGATTTTCTCTACATTTTAAGAAGACTATCGAAAGTTCAAATCGATAGACACCTGATCTCAAGAAAATTTGAATGAATTTCATAATTTATTGAAAAATACTTATCACACGATATTTCGTCGACAAAGGGAGAAATAAACGATACGATTTGATAAATATAAATTTGCGACACGAGGAATCTGAAAGTGGTTTTCGTATTCGGCTTATTATGACTTAGAACTCCTACAAGAAAGACACTATTTTCAGCTACAAATTTTCACAGGTATTTGAGAAATTTAGATCTCGAAATACTAGATTACCTACCTTATCTTTAGTAGCATCTTCTTCTTTTCATATACATTCTTCACATTTTGCTTCTAGATCAACAACATTTCCAGCCATCATTTTCACGCTACCTCTCATTTCCCCGAAGGCTTGAATCAGATAATCGTTGTAACATTTGTCGTTCACAAATAATTCTCCCTTCAATTTCATTGGACCTACAACCTTTCAAGAGAAAAAAGAAATAATAAATTCGGTATACCATAAATCCTTAATAGGTAGTGAATGACTTAGAACTCGTAAGACACTATTTTCAGACTCTACAAATTTTCACAGGTATTTGAGAAATTTAGATCTCGAAATACTACGGTAGTTTACCTTATCTTTAGTATAGCATCTTCTTCTTTTTGTATACATTCTTCACATTTTGCTTCTAGATCAACAACATTTCCAGCCATCATTTTCACGCTACCTCTCATTTCCCCGGAGGCTTGAAGACGATAATCGTTGTAACATTTGTCGTTCACAAATAATTCTCCCTTCAATTTCATTGGACCTACAACCTTTCAAGAGAAAAAAGAAATAATAATAAATTCGGTATACCATAAATCCTTAATAGTGAAAGAAATTTGTATCAATCTACCAGTACGCACATCTTCTATCAATTTTTGTTTCCTAGATTCCGATCTGGGCGATAAGTCTTCAGATTCACGTCCGTACCTGAAAACCAAGGTGAACAACAATGAAGAATAGAATTCGTTTCCCACACTATCATTCGTAATTTTACAAGAAGTAGTTCGATTAAGAGTAATATTACAAAATAAAACACAAAGATGATAAGGAGTAAGTACAAGACATATTTATAGGTACCATTGAACAGAATAAAAGAGGATTAAGTGCATTTGATGATAAAAGATGTTTAATTAATGGAGAAATGGATACATTACCTTGGGGATATTAAATAATACAATATACCGAGAGATAAATTTATTCAACATTTGAAAACTCTTAATAATATTGAAAATTAAATGAAAAAAATATAAGTGAATACTTCATAGGATTCAAAATATTAAAGATTAAATTTATAAAAATGCAAAACATTCAAGAAATCAATTTTTATGGTAGGTAGTAAGTATATATAGAGAAATTATAAGACAAAGCATAAGAAATTTTGAAGCTACCTACCTACTCTAAATCTTTTTGATGAATTTCAAATTGAACCAGATCTTGGATATAAATCTGGAAATGAATTTGATACCTATATGAAACAAATTCTAACTCAGAAACTGACAGAATTATTATTACCTAATTACTTATATATTTTATTTCAACATCAGATTTAAAATCATTAATAGGAATATTTAGATCTTTTATTTCTCTTTCAATAATTCTTGATAAAGCACTTATAAATGAGCAATAATATTTACCATAAATTTAGTAGGTATATATTTTATTCCTTTTATCTTCAGATAAATGTTGAATTTTATCAGAAAGTGGATCCATTAAAACTTCATAATTTGATCTTGTCCTAGCAATAGGCTCTTTAATATAGGTATGGTATAATATTCTCAAAATCAAATTCATCTTTATCAACTAAAGAATCTTTGAATAGGTATGATTCATCTAGTAAATATGATGAATACTTTGACAAGATATTGTAAACTTTCTTTAAAATTGACTAACCAATCAATTGAGACAATAAAGGTTAGACCTTATTTAAAAAAAGAAACGAGTATATGCTCTCAATGTGAAACCACTCCCACTCTTATTAGATTTGTGGATTGTTCTGAACATGATGAGAAACTCAAATTTATTTGTGACAAATGTAAAGCAAGAACTCAACATTCTAGGAGTTGATAATTCTGTCAGTTTCTGAGTTAGAATTTGTTTCATCTATATCAAATTCATTTCCAGATTTATATCCAAGATCTGGTTCAATTTGAAATTCATCAAAAAGATTTAGAGTAGCTTCAAAATTTCTTATGCTTTGTCTTATAATTTCTCTATATACACTATCATAAAAATTGATTTCTTGAATGTTTTGCATTTTTATAAATTTAATCTTTAATATTTTGAAGTATTCACTTACTTATATTTTTCAACTCCTCATTTCTTTTCCTCTCCCTATATTCACGACACTTTTCAGCATTAGATTTCTTCTTTTTCTTATCAGTTTTTTTTTTATCACCTTTTTTTCCATATATGCACGACAGTTCTCCGCATTTGATTTCTTTATCGGTTAGGTTTGGCTTGTCCTCTCTCTATATTCAAAACATATTTCACCATTGTTTGTTAATTCAACAGAATTTTGTTCATTAGATTTCATTTGAGAATCAGATTTAAGCAACTCATTTCTTTTCCTCTCTCTATATTCACGACACTTTTCAGCATTTGATTTCTTCTTTTTCTCTTCATTTTTTTTTATTTTTTTTCCCCTATATGCACGACATTTCTCCGCATTTGATTTCTTTATCAGTTGGGTTTGAGTTGCCCTCTCTCTATATTCAAAACAGGTTTCACTATTTTGGTTCCTGTAGTTCCTCAACCTACAATAATCCAACCTCACTTATCAATTCCGCATCTCAAGTTGCAATCGTTCGATGGAACAAAACGGAGGACTTATCCAAGATTCAAAGAATCATTCAAAGCAATTTTTGATTCCGCGCTCCTTCCTCTTCTCTTCAGAAATATCTAATGTCAAAGATGAATTGCTTTTCTCAATAAAATTTATATTTATTGAATCTAATGTATCAGTTTCCATTACAGTTACATTATCACGGTACAATATTTCTTTATCTGTAATATGAGAACTTGATGGTAAATCACAAATAATATCTCTCAAGTTCATAATTATTTATTAACTTTGAGAATTCAGTACCAATGCATAAAAACTTAGCACTTCCGGGAAGATCAATAACTAACACAAAAAAAACGCACTTCACAAAAAATGAGAAAAAAATAGATGAATAAATGAGAAAAATTAATTATCAAAAAAAAAAATTGATTGAAGACAATAAATGAATGAATCAATGAATAAATAATAAACACCAAAAAAATAAACGAACAAATAAGAAAAAAAACTACAAAAAAAAAAAAAACAGAAAACTCGCGAAAATGAATAAATAAATTAGGTAATTAATTAAAAAATGAAAATTCGCACAACGACAATAAGGAAAATTTAATAAACTAGTAGATAAATGAACCACTATGAAAAATAGAATAGTCAAATAGATGGATACAATATTCTTTATTTGGAAGAAGTGAACTTGATGAAAACCAGAGGCGCACTGATTGATTTCGGTTGAACATTTATGAAATTTCTCTCTTATTACACTCTCCCACCCTCTCATTCAGAATAGGAATATATCTCAGAAGGTAAAATATCAACTTACCTGCATATAGCTGTAGTAGTGAGAACAAATGAATCTTATATACAGAGTTTAGGGTAGGTACCCAATCTCGTTCATATAGGTTTCAATTACCTTTTATTGCAGGCTTACTACAATACATAGCATGAACCTTTTTTTCTTTCAAATTATGGATATTCAAGTGTCGGTTTTGGTGTCGGTGTCGGTTCAGCTGTCATTTTTTGGTGTCAGGTTTTTGGTGTCGCTTTTCCAATTTCGTACCCAGCGTACAGACGTGTTCCACGTCAAAAAAATCAACATTTCATTAGCGACATCTTTCTTTCGTAGAATATAAATATTATTAATTGGGGGATTCTTTCTTCACCGATCTCTCAATTTGCACTTATGGGATCTCTTTTATGTTCAAGATTAGAAACACTAGATTTTGTGGCTACTTTATTTCAATTTCACGTGTTACGATTCACAATTTATGACGTAGCCCTATGCAACTTGATTGCGAAGTTCCAAAAAAATATGTGGGCATACAAGTTGATTATTGAGTAAAAACTCCTTTGAAGTCACATTTTACCGCTGAATTTGAACGCGTAGTTTAGAAGCTGAACACTAGACATCTTCCCCCGCTTTACCGACAATGTGCTGCATGATGCATGATGTTTTAATTTTTTTTTTTTTATTCTTCTCTCCTTCCAGAGGTATACTCGTACATAATTAAATAATATAACGCGCTGCGTAGAAAATTTATACACGAGTCTCACCGGTTTCAGAGAGTCGAGCAAAAATACTTCAAAAAATGTAAATACTGCACAGCATTTACATGTGTATAATAATATTCTGCGTTCTACCTCGGCAACAGTAGTCTTCTTTACCGCTATTCTTTCCTTCTTTCTTCTTTTAAATACCTTACATCAGTTCCCGCAGGTTACATCTGGGCATCCGAACATCTACACGGTCGAGAAGATTGAACCAGTTTTTTTTTTCCACGTTCGTCTGACTCAGAAAATATCAAAACATTCTAACAGAGATTTCAGTTGTTGTTAACCGGACCGGGCGTTCGTGCGAGTGGTCGTCGATTATTACGCGCGTGATTGAAGGCACAAAATAATTTCGTTCGGTTATTTATATAGTTTTTTTCCCTTCTTCGCTGGATGCGTTTAATTATTTGATAATAATCGAATGTACCTACGTCGAATCTGAAAAGGAAATCGTGTTTTCATTGTCTTTAGCTGAGGTTATTACGAACGTGCGTTTTTTATTCGTTACTTTTGCGCGAAGTTAGTTTGGATACCCGCGAGTTGTTTTCCATCGAGACCGCTGACCTGTTGCATCGTTTTCAGCCGCGAATAATGAACGAGGATTTATCATCGAGCCGGGATCCTGAACTTGAAAATTGATCTTTTAGTACCTAAGCCTGATGGTGAGTTTCTGTTACATTCTGTTGATAACAAACGTACAAGAATAAACAAATATACCATTCTGTTATAGGGGGAAATACCTACACTAAACTAAGAAAGACGAGAAAATATGCACTATAATTATATTGTAGACTTACCGAAAATCTTATTATCTCAAAAGGTTAAAATTATTGTTCTCATTTTACAATTTTCTTGTCTCTAATCTTCAACATGTCGAGGGATAAAACATCGTCAAGATTCATATTGTCTGCAACAAAAAGGTTAAGGAATTTTCGCTGGAGTTGCTTAATTTTAAATTGAAAAGTAGGTATTGCAAATAATGGTACACACAAAAACAACCAAGCAAGAAAATGAATACTATAAATATGGGTAGTAGGAATGTATGACAAAAGTCATATTTACATTCCAAGTTAAAGTAAAAAGTTGCCACTTAAATCTCTACACTGAAATATTCTCATAGATCAAGGTCATAGAAAAATACGTATAAAATAATTGCTACTTATTCAATATTGAAAACAAATGCAAGTCTTTAATCAGATTTTAGGATTAGGAACATTTTGCAATTGTTCAAAGGAATTTGTTGACAAATAATGGTTATAAAATTTCATAGGTAACTTACTGGCAAACTAAAAATAAAGGAACGAAAAAAAAAAAAAAGTCTGTCTGCTCAAAACATGATAACATAATTTTAAAATCAGAAAAATGAAGCGTATCTATCGAAAAATTTAATTAGATTCAATTCCTACAACCGGGAATTTCGTTTGGATTGTGTTGACTATATCCCAGAAGTGAATCAACAATAAAAATAAATTTTTCTGAAAAAACTCTCAGTACCTATTTTACTTTCTTTCTGTAATGTTTGATGTAATATAATAGGTAGTTCCTATGGTTTTCGAAAACTTATGGATGAAATTTGAAGTAAATGCTTGTAGTAGCCTCGCTGGAAATATTTATTTATTTTTTTGGTGAGGGGGGGGGGGGGTAATCTTTCAGAAATTTCAAGTGCCGATAATTTTTTATTATAATATTACGTTTTGACAAGTTCATAGGTAATATATTAAGTATTTCGTTTATTAGCTGCGATTTTTTTTTCTTTTTTTTTTAGGGGGGGGGGGGATTTTGAGGGTAACAATTACCGAATTACCCCCCTCAGCAACGCCACTGAATTCGTGTAAACATGTTTTACGAATGAGAGGAGAAGTGAGTTTTTAAGATACTCACAATGAAAACAAAATTTTCAAATAATTATGTTAGTCTCCAATCAATCAATCAATCAATAGAACCACGAATAATTTAAGTCCCCCTTTTTTTTTTTTTTTTTTTTTTTCTTGCTTTAAGTACGTACCACATAGATAAGAGGATTTTTTCTTTCTTTTTACAAGCTATTCAATTACACAGCGGGTCATCAACTCGAGAAGGAGTATTGGAGTTAGTTGGGTTTGTAAAATAATATAATATGTAGACTGGAGGAAATTTAGAGTGTTAGTTATTATGGATTCTGAGTTATTGGAGAAGGTAGAGGAGGCTTGAGAAGGTACAGAAAATCATCTTTTGAGGTTTAGAAGGTATTGAAAGTATCGGTATGAAGGAGAAGTGGACAGTCTAAGGAGAAGAAAGAAGCAGATAATGCAAGTGCGACCGATTCTCAATCGGCTATGCGACTATTTCTTCATGGCGTGGGGAACGAATTGAAGAGGACCAGGGATAGAGAATTTTTTAATTAAACGATTGTGGGGTTGAGAGGACCAAAGGTTGTATTACGATGAGATGATTATTAGAAACGATATAAAAAGATTTCAAGCCATAGGCCGGAGAAGAGGAGGAATCGGTGATTGAGGAGGAGAATCGGGCTTGTTCGGCTCCTAAATTCATTGCGTGGTGTGCCGGAAGACTGATATGACCAGGAATCCAGAGGACGGCAACTAAAGATAGAGAAGATGTTAAGATATGCAAGAGGATGTGAATGCGATAGACGGCAGGGTTGCAAGGCTTGAAGAGAAGAAAACGAGTCGGAAAGAGGGAGGAATCCACGGGGAGAAGAGAAAGGCGAGTAAGGCAGAAATGAATGGCAGATAGTTCAGCATGATTTTTCCATAGATAGAGAAGAGGTTGGCACTCAAAGTGGACCCATCTGGGAAAATCATTTGCAATATTTAATGACTTTGATGCTGCGTCTAATGTAGATTATGTGTATGTTGAGTGATTTCGGTAAATTAGGCAGATCGAGGTGAATGTGAGTCGGGGATGTCCAGGGAGGGTAAGGAGAAGAAACTTCAATTTGAGATAATAGTCTAGGTAGGATTCTAAAGAAAGAGGACGTCAGTTTTCGGAGCGGAGGAGGAATACCAGCCTGAGCGCGTAGGCTGAGCATAGAACTGGTGGGCAAGGCACCAAGTGTTAAACGTAGGGCACCAAATTGTATTGCATTGAGTGAGTTTAAGGAAGATTTGTTATTTTGTCCATAGATTAGAGACTCGTATAGTCCAGTTGAGAGCGGATTAGAGAACTCTATAGCTGGAGGAAGAGCTTGCGACTATAACCAGGGATCGAATTTAAGGGCATTCAGTGAGTTTAGGCATTTGGCTTGAGAAAATTGGATTTGGGGAGCCCAGGAGTATTTAGAATCAAAAGTAGAGCCAAGGAATTTGGTGCATGATTGGAGGCTAATCTGAAAGTTAGGGAGAAGACTTGAGTGAATCTTATGGAATTGTTTTGCTAGGAAAACGAAATTCACAACCCGAGGCTCACGAGAGGATCTGATCGAGGGTGAGTAGGAATAGACGTGGGATTTGTTTGAGATTTGTAGAAGCGTGGGAGAGACTGAAATCATCTGCAAAAAGTCGTTTGGAAAGGAAGAATCCCGATGAATCATGTCGACCGACCGCCGATTTTATGTCGATTCTCGGTCGACTGTGTATATCGACTCAAAGTCGACCACGATTTTGAGGCAATTTAGCTCTAATGTGGACCACAAATCGAGTCGACTCCCGGTATTAGATTAATGTCTACCTCAAAAGGCCGTCGATTTCAAGTCAATTGTAATTTCCTGTTAATGTACGCCACTCGACTTCAAATCGACCTGAAATCGCCGTCGATCTGGAGTCGATACTTTTCGACTGATTTTTCACGTCGGTCTGTAGTCGACTTTGATGCCTATCTCTCAACATTTTGGTTAATCTGAATTCTTACGTTAATAAATATTTTGTAGTTGATATTCACTACACGCTGGTTAATTTTGAATTGACCTGACGTCGACATCGATTTTGGGTCGAAATCAATCCATAATACTGGATTTGTCTGAATTTCGACGTCGACGATGCGTCGATAGTAAAAAATAGAGGACTAGTTGCGGTCGACATAGGTGAAATCGATTTTGAGTCGACTTTTGGTCGATATAACGAGGCGATTTGACGTCGAATCGATGTGGTTCATCGAGTGAGACATAGTTTATGAGATCGTTTACGGCAATCAGGAAGAGAGGAACGCTCAAAACCTCTCCCCGGAGCAACACCATTCTGGACTGACATGAATCTGTCATGAAGAAAGGCCTAGCGAAGGAAGGGTAAATCGATACGGAAGCCAATCTCAAATGATTGTTAGATTTTTGAAGCAACCAATTTAAATCCAATAATCCCTCATGAATTCCATAAACTAACCCACTTTTTAGCTTTCTCCTTTTCTTATATTATCAGAAATCTCTTCTAATCCTGCTCGTATACTAGTAAGATTTCTTCTAAATTTATTTCATTTTTTAGGTTCATGCAAAAATGTGGAATTAGACTCCCAAATTTCTTTCTCCAGATTTTTCTTGATTTTAATCAAGTACTCTTAGAATTAGATGTTCTCACCATAAAAGTTTACTCTGAAGGGCCGAATACAAACACAAACTCCAGCCCATTAAATATTGGCGAAATAAAACACAGAAATTCAGCATCAAAATATGATTGAAAGAGGAATTTTGAAGGGCGTTACAATTGTTGCTCATAGCCACCAATCGATGAGCGCAGATTACGAAAGTGAGAACGATACTTGGATTTTGAGAAATTTAATTCTAAAGGAAGCACAAGACACCTTATTCGCAAGACGCACTCAAGATCATTTGGAGTGAAACAGCCTGGAGAAGACTTTTGCCTCAGAAGAGAGCCAGGGGTCGGTGGAGTAAGTCAGGGTTTCGGAGCAGTCATTGAATATCCGGTATTATATTCTAGAAGGTCAAAAAGTCTGTCGATAATAACGATAATAATCAAGTAAATTATCCCAAACTTTGTAAATCTTTTCTTTTTTTTTAGAATAAAAGTTTTTGATTTCTTTTTCTAAAACTTCTTGATACTACTTCTCAAAAGAATAAAAATCTCTCGCGTTTTACTTTAAGGGCTCCGACTTTAATTTTAGTAAATTTTCGAGTGCATTATAGCATTATCTTCTTCTCTGCATCTATTCAATCGCCTTTCTTCTCTCCCGGAAAAAGTCTTCTCCCTTTGTTAAACTCCTATACTATCACAATTCAATCCCTGGAACTACTTTGCAAGCCCAGCAAAATAGTATGCGCGCTTTCTCCACCCACACTCAGGATACTTTTTTCTAGACGTTTGAAGCATACGCTATTCCTTACTTGAAGTCTTCTGACCGGGAACCTGTTCTCAATGAGGGACGTTATTTCAAGGAATTTGTCGTGCCCCTTGTGACGTCCGGCGAAAATTGATTAGAATACAGAGGTCGACAGTTGGCAAGGTGGAAAGACGACCTGGAGACTTTTCTAGGGGCAAAAAACTTCGGGAGGGTAGCAATGGAAAGGGATGAATGGAATAGGCTGCAGGAAACTTTTGCTCTTTTTGGGCCGAGGTTATGGAATAAATAATATTAAGTCATAATAATTATGTAAACACGGATAGCCTCAATGAAAGTTATTATTATTATTATTTCAAGGAATTTGTCGTGCGCCTTGTGACGTCCGGCGAAAATTGATTTTTGGTATCCCACCGTCCACTGTCTGGTGTCCGGCGAAAACTGACCTATGATGTCATGATGTCATGATGTCGTGACATCATAAGGGCGAAAATCAAAATTTTTCAAGTGTTTTTCATATGATATAATTGGCTCGAAAGTAGAAATTTTTCGAAGTTCCTTCCTATCGTATTGTATGGCAAGAGAATTGAAAAAATGTCGACCTTGAAGCCATAATATATGACAGCGAAAAATTATGATAGGAATCGGACTTGGAAAAATTTCGACTTTCGAGCTATGTACACTATCACAGAAGAAACTCAGAAAAATTTAGACTCTTCAAGATTTCAATTTCAGTTTGAATCCTCAATACCAAAACCAATTCGACCCATTTAACAGGTTCTCATTGTATCTCTTCCTTGTATAATTACTTCTCCTGATGCTCTTCCTTTAGCAGGACCGGATTTGGGGGGAGGGGGCCGCGGGCCCCCACATTTCCATTTATGTCCTTGAAACATCAAGCGGGCAAGGGCAAAGCTCAAGACGTAAAAAAAAAACAAAAAACAAAAACGCCCCTACAAACCTGGGCGGGCCCCGGGTATTGAAGCTTCTAAATCCGGCCCTGTCCTTCAGAGAGGAAGGGGGATTTGCCATAATCTGCCTACGTCATATTTAGAGACCGGATTTTTTGGCATGAATAATGAGAAATTTGGCGCTGAAAATCAAGAATTCGACATTTTTTGGCACAAACGAAAAAAATACAAAAAAATGAAAAAAAAAAAAATGCAAAAAGAATTCAGGCAGAACTAACTGAAATAGTATTTTTGGGTTGTAAAATAATAGATTATTATGTTACGACCCAAAAATATGAGATTAGATCATTCACGAGAGCGATGAATTTATGACTCAGCCGATGGTATTATGAGAATAAAGTATCATTTTTCTCTTTTCTCGTTGATGTTACCATTTTCTCTCTGTTTTTCTTCGATATTTCTTTACTTCAGCAATTCGGCATTTATTCCGTTTTTGGCATTTTTTGGCACAATAAAATTTTTTCCCCAGGTTCCCTAACCCCTGAAACGTACTTGTATTTGCTTTTCATACTTCCCACCCTTCAGGAAATGATTTGAAAAATGCCGTCGAATCCGGTCTTTAGTCATATGGTATTTGTCGCATTAGGAACATACTTGAATACTACAAGTCGTCTTCCTTAAGCCTGTAAAAACCTGGAGAAAAATTGCGAAAGTAATCTCAGAAAAATGAATACATTCGATGTTCATCAGGAAGTAATTTATTCCTCGAAACTGACCTATAATGATTCGAACATATTATTATGATGAGCAGTTAACGAGATAAACATAAACAAAAAGGAGGAAAAAAAATATGATAGAAAAAGAGTTCATCAACTTGGTTACGCAGATACGCACTTTTAGCGACGAGAATTTTTGGATTATGATTACCTTGTTTCTCAACGTCAGTAACGCACATAATGTAAAAGAAAGAAAAATTGAATAGATCACCATTATGAGAAAATGCGAAGATTATTACCTAAAACAAGCCGGACAGACGGGTTTGATCAAAGTGCTCACCTAATTCTCATTATACTGCCGTTCATCACACTGAGTTAATTTTGTGCATTCGTAATACACGTAGTTCCCATAGAAATGAGAATTTAATATCGAAATAATTTTGGTCACGAGAATTCATAATAATTCTTCCTTCGTAGTTTTTCCAATATTTTGTTCGTAAATTTGACCCCATTACGTCATCTCGTTTCATTTTCCGCCACTTTTGTCAAAAATTGTTTCGAATATTCCTTTAGGCATATTGCACTTTCAGGAGAGTAAAGTTCTATTCTTACGCAAATCCTCGAATGAAATTTTATCAGTCAAACACGTCCTATTAGAAAAAGAAATCCCTCTCACCCCCGACCTGCTCCAGCTCGTATCTTGAACAGGCTCGTAGCCAAGGGGTGCGAGAGAAGCTGTGGCCCCTCACGGTTGCACTTCCCTTCCTCGAAAAACTTCCCCATTACTCGAATCGATACGTTGTTCTAATTTATGGTTATTCATATTACACAAGAGGAGTGTACACCCGAAGGTGTAGCAAATTATATTGAACCACAAGAAAATCAGCCACTAAACGTTTTCGGTTAAACAACCATCATCGGAGCGTAAACGAAAGCGACTGAATCCAACATCAACAAAGACAGAGGGAGTTAACCAGAAGATCATGATTTAACCAGCGAGTCATCGAAGTTTGAATCATTCTCATATACTAGCTCAATCAGACCCTCTTCAGGAATAAACCTGTTTAAAACCGTGAAGTCTTCGTTATTCCGGTGTCGTATGATTTCTATATTTTCTAAAGCCAACCGTTTAAAATATGAGTTCTCCCTATGGAGGAAGATACCAGAGCCTTCCTTGAATTTATGGCCATTCTCGAGTAGATGATCAGCAAAAGCCGACTTACCCAAAGTACCCTTCTCCCACGCTTTTTTATGCTCCTCAATTCTTATTTGGAGCTGACGCCCAGTCATCCCTATAGAAATACCTGGGCAATCGTTGCAGGCTATACTGTATACCCCACTTCGCTCGACTGGAGGAATCGGGTCCTTCAATTTCACAAATAAACTTTTTACAGTAATAATATTATAAAACGCCGGCCGGAACCCAAAAGGACCGAGTACCCTGCCCAACTTCAACGAAAACCTGCCCAAGTAAGGGAGTTTAATCCAACGTTTTCTACTGTTATGCAAATCCCTAGGGAGGGAGGTGGTAGAATCGAGGCATTTTCTCGTAAGCCTCCTTCGGACCATTAAATCAATGTCCACTCGAACTTGGTTCACTCTGGCCAGGTACTTAATCGTCCCTAGTTCCTTCTGGAAAGCATCCTGACTCAAGGGAATACTAGTCAGTCGATGTATCAAACTATTGAAGGTAGCGATCTTGTGTGCAGCGGGACAGAAAGATGACCCATGGATCGTTATATCAGTCGAAGTTTCTTTTCTATAAATACCAAATTCATGGACGCCGTTTCTAATAAATATGGACAAATCCAAGAAATTTATTAATAATTCGCCAACTTCCAGAGTGAATTTTATGGAAGGATATCGGCCATTTAAGTGAGAAAAGAACTCACTAAGGAGTTCCACTGGGCCAGTCCACGCGCACAATATGTCGTCTACATACCTATGCCAGTAAAATACGTAATTTAGAAGTACCCGGCCCGAAGAAAACAATTCGACTTCAAATCTGGACATGAAAACCTCCGATATTAATGAGTCCAAAGGGGACCCCTCACTTCTTCCGGGAATTCGAAAAATTTTCCCTCAAATTTACAAAAATTGGGAGTCCAACAAACTCTCAGAAGGTCGAAGAATTCTACCAATTCCTCATGGGGGACACCAGTTTTTACAAGCAATTCGCCCATATGTTGGATTGCGACAGCCTTCGGGATGTGAGGAAATAATCCCACCACATCAAAGGAACATAAAATCGTTTCCTCAGGGAGGCTTATATCCTTCAACCTCTCCGTCAACGAACCTGAGTTTAATACTGAGTGAGGGGAGGTATAATCTACTCGCCGATTTGAACCATCTATCAATAAATTTAGCTAACAAATAAGTTGGCGACGAGACAAATGACACGACCGAACGTTTAGCGGCTGATTTTCTTGTGGTTCAATATAATTTGCTACACCTTCGGGTGTACACTCCTTTCCCCATTACTATTGAAAAAAAAAGTAATTTTCAGAAGCCTCCACTGAAAAAGTGTTCTAGCTACGGCCAGAATCGTAAGTTTTAAATTTACGAACCGAAGTCAACAAATAAGTTCGAAAACCACGGAGAAGAAGGAAAACGCGCGAATATCTGAATAAAGCTGTAACCCGAAGCCACGTTTCTGTACAGAAGGTTATCATCAAAGAGAATTAGGTATTAGAAAGACCACAAAACGGTACAAAGAAAGGATATTAATATCGCACTGTGAGTGAGACAAGTCTGTCAAAATTCAGGAAAAAGAATTCAAAAACTAATGTTGTGTAAGTAAGAGTCAGTCGAGTGAAACGTGTATATACGTAAATCTGAAAAATTGATGTTTATATTTTATGAAATTCTTCTCTAGCCATGTGATATAAATTTTTAATATTTACACACGTGTCATTTGGTTGGCCTCTATTTCACGCGCTTCGATAGAATCGCGAGAAAAAAAAGCTATGAGTTTCCTCTCATTGTCTTTCTCTTCAGTTTTTTCTTTTCATTTTGCTATTTTTGAAAAAGAGAGGAAATTTCTCTTCTTTTACTCCACACGTGGAACCCTACGTCTCTACACTGCGAATTCAAGGGTCCTTAAAAGTCCCAGTGTCGAGTTTTTTCAAGTCCGAGTATCGACAACATGGAGGAGAAGGGACGTCCTTAACGGCATCAACGAAGGTGACGGAGTTTTCGATAGACCGGTCACTTTGCCGAAACTGTATTGTCGAAGTCAAAGCCGAATGGACATGAAGACGACTACGCATTCGCCGAATGCCAAATCGTGGAACCCAACTTTCCGAAAATAAATTTGCCGAAAATGTTGCCGAATTTAATTTCTATGGAAAATTATAAAGTGGAAGCTCAAACGCTGTCGGAAAAGTGTGAAACACGTAGTCTTCGAACAATCATGGCAGGT
The DNA here is from genome assembly GCA_035079385.1 of Aspidiotus rigidus. Taxonomy (NCBI): domain Eukaryota; kingdom Metazoa; phylum Arthropoda; class Insecta; order Hemiptera; family Diaspididae; genus Aspidiotus; species Aspidiotus rigidus. The sequence goes on from JAVHKY010000003.1 coordinate 24,965,574, forward strand.
AAAATAGTTAATGGAAAACTGCAATTGAGTGGCTTCATCTACGTGAAGTTGAAGAAAGCTCGTGGAAGAATTTATTGGGACTGTCGAATGACTAAGAAGGGTGAATGCAAGGCAAGAGCGATCACGAACGAGCCAGCACGCACCTAAGACCTAGTAATTCACAAGAAGCCATGCGATTCGGCTCATACGCATCCGTCAAACGTTGAGGAAAGCGCTGCTGAAGAAGTCACAGCCCGAGTAAAAGGTTTTGCTACTGAAAATCCGTCGTTACCACCGTCTCAAATCCTTCGTACAGAGCTAGCGGGGCTACCACCCGGCGTACTTGCTCAACTGCCTGAACAAGAGGCATTATCGAAGAGCATGCGGCGCGCACGTAGGAAGGATCTCCCGCCCAATCCGCAGAGACTACGAGATCTTGGTGATATTCCACAGCGATATCGACAAACACTGCTAGGTGAAACTTTTCTTCTGTTCGATTCTGTTGTGCACGATGACGAGTCGGATATCACTGACGAAGACAATGACGAGGAGAATGGAAACGAAGGGAGTCGAATTCTAGTTTTTGCGACACGGCGGAATATCGAGTTACTGTGCGCAAGTAATACATGGTTCCTGGACGGCACTTTTAAAACCTCGCCCGGGATATTCGTACAGGTTTTTACCATTTTAGGACTGCGAAAGCGAAACATTGAACGAGGTGAAGGCGTCCCCGTTCCGCTAGTCTACGCACTGTTACCGAACAAGACGCAAGCGGCGTATGAGACAGTCCTTCGGGCTGTGAAAGACGCCGTCGAGGACTTCCGAGTGCAGGCTTGTGTCCCACTACGAATCATGAGTGACTTTGAGCTTGGGATTATAAACGCCTGTCACGAAGTGTACCCCAACATACCCGTCAGTGGTTGTTTTTTCCACTTGGGTCAGAGTTTATACCGCAGAGTGCAACGTGAAGGTCTTCAGGTAGCGTACAGTAATCCAGACGATCGAAGTATACGAAATTATGTTCACGCCATCCTTGCTACAGCTTTTATACCGCCGGATGATGTTGTTGAAACGGCCAGGATGTTACGCCGCGAATGTCCACCTGCTTTACTCCCCGTGTTTGACTACTTCGATCATACCTACATCCGAGGGCGACCGGCACGGGGGCGCCGACCCGCGGTCCGTCCACGGTACAGTATTGCGCTATGGAACAACCACGAAGCTGCTCTACATCAACATCATAAAACAAATAACGCATCTGAGGGCTGGCATAATCGTTTTAGAGTGGTGGTCGGCAAACACCATCCGGACCTTTATGCAGCCCTCAACGAATTTCAAAAGGAGCAAGGATTTATCGAATCGTGTATAGCGGAGTTGAGTCTTGGAAAGTACGTAAAAGTAGCACCTACGAGGAAGTGGTTAGAATTACAATCTCGCATTCAAGGCATCGCGGCAAAGTACGATGAATACGCAGCCAATGATGAGATCATGGAGTATCTCCTGACTCTCGGTCATAATGTTGTTATTACATAAAATGTGGTCTCCAAAATTCTCGGTAAAATACAATGCATCCCGACTTCATAAATATACGGTCAATTTATTAAGCATTCGGCCAATTGGCCTTCGGAAAATAATTATTCGGCTTTTTGTCCAGGCGGAAAAGTGGACTTCGACAATACGGCTTCGGCAAAGTGACCCCCAACCATATCACATCACTTGGTGGTTGACTCTTACTTAACACGCGCATCGGTTTCCATCATTTTCTCTCAACGTTTTATGATAGTTTCTAGCACTTAATTCTCTTTATTGTGGACCCTCTTTACTATCGTCCACCGTAGAGCTGCGGTACTGGATTTCGTTCATTATCGCTATGTAGGTAACGTCGAAAGGTTTTTAGCATCAGTACTCTCCATTTAAAATTTCGTATATCGCATAGTGGTTCACGTTATTGTGACTTACGACACAATTTGATGTAATTACACTTCGTTTATTGTCTCATAATCGTGATCTCTTTTCCAAACGGTACCTATATGAAATAAAATTTCACTGTAATATACTCTCACAAAACGCGATTCGAACCCGAGTATTATTACCCTGTATTTCCTGAAAGAACGAGTGCAAGCGTATAGAAGCTTGTGCATCAGTATTTTTGATTTCATTGGTCGCGTGTATTAATTATCATGTTTTCCGATTGTTAAAAAGCCCATACAAGCGTACTCATATATTACCAGCTAAAAATTTTATCCGAAAAACGCGCCATTACGTGTCGGTGATATTTTAATAATCCGATTGAACGCATGATATTTCCTTTGTCAGAACGACTTCGTAGAAAGTACCGCAGTACCTATTTACCCGGCGATTTCGAGTCCTATATAATCCTTAATCCAACAGATTTGTTACATAATTTCATAGGGTACCCTGTTCCATTGTATTTAAATTCACATAGGTATATTGTACGCGGTATGTATCTTTATCGACTACAATGACAAGACAAGAAAAATTCGAACGCTGTGTTTTCGGTGAACTTTAAATACACTCGTCGTGAACGCGAGTTAAATAATAACAAAACTATTACGTATGACATAGAGACGAAACGTAAATGTTAGATTTTCTTACGAACTAGTGAATCATCGTATTAATTCGTGAACCCGGAGGAAGTTGTGTAAGAAGGGAATCAAAAATTTGAAAAAGTGCCAAAAGTGGTGTACTACATATCAAATCCTAGCACAATTTTTTCTTATCTAGCTTTCTTTGGATTATTTCTAACCTTGGTACTCCTGCATACAATTTCGTCTTTAAAGTTTTAGCTCCGATATCACTTTTACCAAAGAAATCTGCTTTATATGGCCGTCCACCGTCCAAAAAGAAGTGATCTCGAGGAAGACGGGGACTCACGAGAAAAATTCTCCTGGCCCACTGGAATCCGACCATTTAGGTACGACCGTTTCTGCCTGGGGTACTTACTAAGCGCAGCAAGTTGCAATGGTATGCTTAGTCATTACTGTACCCAACTCACACTCAGTCAAAAAGAAACATACAAGTTGCAATTGTGAGCAAAGAGAGGCTGTCTTCTTCTTCCTTTCAGTGGTCTCCTGATGTAGTTATCCTCCATATAATCCAAGACAAACCGCAAAGATGCGTCGACAAACCCTTCAAGGCCCTCAGCAGATTGTGAACACGGAAAGGCGTTGGTCAAGCGTCCTTATCTTTTCACACTTTCCTCGCCAGTTCATCTTATCTGACAGAATACTCAAAGAGTAGAGTAAACGAAAAACCAATGCGGCCTGTCGTCTCCTACGTCTCCTCCCCTGCCTATTTTCTGGCCAAGTTCTTGGATCGTTGGTTCAAGTTTCGAATCGAGTACGAGTCCCCCTACTCGTTAAAAATTCGGTTTCTCTGGCCGAGAGACTCAAAAATGTTACCTTGCCTCCGGGTACTAGCCTCTGCTCATTTGATGTAGCCGGCCTCTTTCCCAACATACCAAAGGCCCATACTATGCAGTATATGGATGACCTACTTGTAAAGTTCAACCTTCCTCATAACGAGATACAGGAATTTTTTGGCCTCCTTAATGCGTGCTGGTCCCCTAACTTCTGAAGTTCAATGGGAAATTTTACGAGTTTCCTGAGGAGGTAGGAATCCCCATCGGCTCTCCTTTGGGCTCTCTCGTTTCGGAGATATTTATGTCCAGATTTGAGGTTGACTTGTTTTCCTCTGGCCAAGTGCTACTGAGTCACATCCATTACTGGCACCGATATGTGGACGATATATTATGTGCGTGGACCGGTCCTCAAGAGCTCCTTGGTGACTTTCTTCAGTATCTGAATAAAAATGTATCCCTCCATAAAATTCACTACAGAAATTGGAGGTTCTTCCATAAACATTCTGGATCTCACTATCTCTTATAGAGATGGGGACCATGAATTTGCGATATTTAGGAAGGATACTTCGACCAATACAGTTCTCCACGGATCGTCCTTCTGTCCATTTTCTCTTATGATCGCTGCCTTCAATAGTTATATTCATCGACTGACTAGCATTCCGCTAAGTCAACCAGCTTTCCAAAAGGAGCTGGCGACCATTAAGCACTTGGCCGCTGTGAATGAGGTCAACTTGGACATTGACCGTATGGTCCGTAAAAAACTTACGAGGAAGGGCCTTGATTCTACCACTTCCCTCCCCCGCGATCTGAGTGGTAATAATAATAAGAGATTACGTTGGATCAAGCTCCCGTTTTTGGGTGAGTTTTCATCCAAGCTGACTCGTGTCCTCCGCCCCTTTGGCTTCAGGCCTGCTTTTTATAACCTCACTACTGTGAAGGATTTGTTTGTTAGGCTAAAGGACCCCATCCCGCGGGGGGGAGAGGAGCGGGGTGTACAAATTGGAGTGCAAGGATTGTAACGGCGTATACATAGGCGAGACGGGTCGCCAGCTTGGAATTCGAGTAGAGGAGCACCTTAAGGCCTGGAAGAAAGGTAATTTTGGTGATTCGACCTTTGCGGACCACCTTATCTCCAGTGGTCATGAAGGTTCGGCTACCCTTCTCCCCAAGGAGAATTCTTACTTCAAGCGCGTTGCGTTGGAAAATATCGAAATAGTGCGTCTTCTGAACAGTGATGATATTACCGTACTCAACAGGTATATTCCCGACGAAGGTTTAGTTGAATTGGTCTACGAGTTTGAGTCACCCCGCGAGGGCTCGCTCGTTCAATCCTGATCTCGTTGGTATTCTGTTTTATGAGTCGTATCTGGGTCAGTGGCGTTCTAACTTTGCCCGATGATGGTTTGTTAACCGAAAGATCTCGCTTCTTCTCTTTCTTATCTGCGGTCTTTGTAATTGGTTTTTCGTTTACTCTACTCTTTGAGTATTCTGTCATTATGTCGAGCCGTAACGTTTCGGACCGTGTCAATTCATCTTATCTCTTAGCGGGCCAAAACGTTCTAAGATTATCTCGCGCCGAGAAGACCGTCGGGGCCGAAATATTCGCGCCAAAACGTCCGTAACTCGGCCCGTTTTAGAAACTTACAAAAATTTCGACTTCCAAACCATACGTACAAGCACGGAATTGTGGTTCCAAAGAGCGCTGATGCTTTAACCTAGTTTAGAGAGGTTGAAGATTTCTCACATATGACCGGACTCAAAACAATTTGAATTGAGGAAAACTGTCCATTGATCAAATTTATATGATTCTCCAAGTTAGAAATCGACATACAGGAAGAATAATCCAAAGAGTAGAGAAATAAAATTATAAAAGCTGCAGAAATACGTAATAAGATGAGTTGCGAGCGCTTTTGGTTGAAAAATCATCAACCAACGAAGAGAGACGACGAAATAAATAAAAATTATATGTTGATCGATAATTTCAACTGATATAAATTGTCCACTAATGGATAATTCCAACTGATGAAAATTTTCCATTTGACAAGTCGTCGAAGTCGTCCTTCTCGAGCACTTCGACGATTTGGAGGCGGATCTTTTTTTAGACCAGCAGAAGCCAGAAATGTATATAAACAACCCTCGGATACGATAAATAAAAATTGTCCATTAATGGACAATTTTGATTGATATAAACCAGAGGCGTAGCGGGGGGAGGGTGTCTCACCCTTCCACAAATTATAAAAAGAGCACAGATTTCGTGGCATTTGTCAGATTGCATGAGGGCGGGAGGATTGGGAGTGAAAAGTAAGCACGTTTTAGGTTTTTTTGCCAAAAATGCCCAAAACCGGTATAAATGCTAGAAACGGATAAAATGCCAAATACGTGCCAAATACGATCAATACCAACAAAAAAATCCTTGTATGCATCAGGCGCGGATCCACGGGGAGGACATAGGGGACATGCCCCCCCCCCCAAAAAAAAAAAAAAAAAAATACAAAATACAAAACTCTGTAGTTTCGAGGAAAATGTAAAAAAAAAAAACTCCTTCAGACTTTTTTTGGATTATGCTCCCCCCCCCCCCCTGCCAAAGTGATCGTCTGGATCCGCGCCTGATGCATGAAAGAACGAAAAAAAATGACATTCTTACGATGAGTACGAAAATTTCGAGATGTAACATGCAACATTGTAACATACTTCGGATACATGTCTCAAGAGGCAGGAATATGCAAGAAATCCTTGAGGGGCATTATTTTGATTATTTTACATAGTTTCCGCTTTTTATAGATTATCATTATCATTATTCTTTTATATTAATTTTACAAACGAGCTTCAAGTCAAATCTAATACACAATTTTTTACTTTTTTTCAAGATTTTTGTGATTTTTTTTCCTTGCCAAATAATGCCAATTTTTGAATTTTAATAGCCAAAACTCAGCTTCAAAAATGTCAAGAAATCCGTCCTCTAGTTATAAGTATAAAATTACAAATTATTCATGTGGTTGACGATAGAAATTAAAAAGAACTGAAGAGAACAAGAAAAAAAATGATGAATTGGAATAAAGAAAGAATTAAATGGTGAAACGATTCTCATTCTAAAGGTTGGTAGAATCTGACCACGAGTCGGCACTTCCATACATTCACCCCCCCCCCCTTCCGCCACATAAATAGTCCTCGCTACGCCTCTAATATAAATTGTCCATTAATGGATAATTCAAAAGGATAAACATTGTCCCTTAGTAGACATTTTCAATTGATGACAATTGTCTATTGCTGGACTATTCCAACTGATAAAAAGTGCACATGAATTTATATCGACAATAATTATTCATAAGGTCCAAATGATGATAGACAATTTCAGTTGATGAAAAAGATGAAAATTGAGCATTATTGGACAATACAGTTGAATAAAAATTGTGCAATAATGGACAATTTTAATTGATACAAACTGTCCATTAATAGCCACTCCACTAGATAAAGATTGCCCCTTAATAGGCATTTTCAATTGATGACAATTGTCCAGGTCAAACTGATAAAAATTGTCCATTAATGGACAATTCAGATGAATAGCCCATTATATATTTGAAAATTTGAATTGATAAAAATGTTCATTAATGGACAATTTTAATTGATGAAAATTGTTCAATAATGGACAATTCAAACTGATGAAAATTCTCCATCAATGCACAATCTAAATAGATGAGGTCTGCCCATTAGCAGACAATTCACATAATAATTGGCAATTTGAATTGATAAAAATGTTCATTAATGGGCAATTTCAATTGATGAAAAATGTTAATTATTGGACAATTGCAATTGATGAAAATTTTCTATTAATGGACAATTTCAAATATTAAAAATTACCCAACTATGGACAATTTAAATAAATGAAAATTATCCAAATTATTGGACAATACACATGAATAAAAATTGTACATTAATGGATAATGTCAATTGATAAAAATTATCCCTTAATAGGCATTTTCAATTGATGACAATTGCCTATTGATGAACAATTCAAACTGATGAAAATTGTCCGTTGATGGACAATACTGTCCATTAATGGACAAATTAAATTGATGAACAATTTCAATTGATGAGAATCATTCAATGGACAATATAGGAATTTTCTACTAATAGACAAGTCTGATAAATAAAAATTGGACAATACCAATTGATGAAAATTGTCCAATAATAGACAATTCAAATAAATGAAGATGGTCCATTATTGGACAATCCAAATTTATGAAAATTTTCTGTTTATGGTCAATTCCAACCAGTGATAATTGTCCATTGATGGAAAATATCAATTGATAAAAATTATCCATTAATGGACAAATCCAATTGATGAAAATTACTCAACGATGAACAATTCAAATAAATAAAAACGGTTCATTGATGGACAATTTAAATTGATTAAAATAATGTTCATTAATTGACAATATTTCAATTTATAGACCATTTTAATTGATGGAAATTTTTCATCAATAGATATTTTTAATTCATAAGAATTATTGTCCATTTTGATGATACCGGTAATTGTTCATTATTCAGATAAATAAAAATTGTCTATTGAATGAAGATTTCAATTCATAAAAATTGTCCATTAATGGACAAATCCAGTTGATGAAAATTACTCAATTCAAATAAATAAAAATGATTCATTGATGGACAATTTAAATTGATTAAAATAATGTTCATTAATTGACAATTTCAATTTATGGACCATTTTAATTGATGGGAATTTTTCATCAATAGATATTTTTTTTAATTCATAAAAATTATTGTCCATTTTATGATAATTGCTCATTATTCAGATAAATAAAAATTGTCTATTAAAATGAAGATTTTAATTGATAAAAATTGTTCATTAATGGACAATTCCAATTAAGGAAAATTGTCCAATAGGTAATGATCACTTCAAATAAATAAAGATGGTCTATTGATGGGCAACTTCAATTGATGAAAATTAACCAATAATGAACAATTCAAATAATGGAAATGGTTCGTTAATGAACAATTTAAATTGATGAAAATTGTTTAGTAATAGACATTATTTTCAATAATTCATAAAGATGGACAATTTGAATAATTTTAATGATAATTGTACATTGATGGACAATTTCAATTGATAAAAATTCCATTAATGGACATTTTAAAGAAATAAAAATTTATTGTTTTCAATTGCACATTGTCCATCATTGTGTAATTAAAGAGTGAGAGTGAATACAAAAATGGTATTATATGATTTCAAGCCAAGCTAGAAAATCATTATCCATTTTTCACCACAAAGTAGAATAAAGTTCAGATTCCTACGTAGAATCGTCCTCCCTCTCCAGAAAGAACAATTCCGCGTTGGTTAAAGGCCCATCTTTCTGATTTTTTTCATCAAATTACTTTTTTAATTTCGACAGTACTTCTATTTCAGCTTATATACTGAATAGGATCGGAAACGTAAGACGTGAATGTGTAGAGGTTATGAAAAGCAACAATACTGTGAATTTTGGAATCGATTGATCTTCATAAAACGACATAATATGTTGCGACTCATCTTTGTTCAATTTTTTTTTTATTTATTACATCCAACCAGAGAGAAATTATACAAAAAACAAAAAAAATAAAAAATAAAACCAAAATAAAAAAAAAAGACGAAGAAAAAAAAAGAATAGGGGGAAAAAAAATTATACACATGCATAAATGTATTATACGTACCTAATTTTGGATACCTACATATCGCGAGTAATTTTATCTTTGTCGATACTTGCACTCGTTGTTTTATTTTAGTACGTTTTTAGACTTGAAAAAGAGCAGTTATCTGCTCGAAACGGTGTCCCGAAATTTTCTTCGATTATAAAGTGTTGCTTATATTGCCAAATACAGTTTGACTACCTAATCTAAGTTATCGAATATTGTTCCAAGAGCATGGTTCTATTCAATCCTTGAGAATCGTAAGGATAAGGACCCTCAGTCACAGGAAATTATAAGTAAAAATAGATAACACTAAAAATTCAGTGCTTAAGATTGTACTTAAGACAGAACTGCATTTTGCTAGCGGTTGTCATTAATTTTTAAAACTCGTAAAAATGCTTCTTCTTAGGTAGATATACAAAAACTATAATTATTAGACATACCAGTACGTATCTTGGTTGAATAATGCGAATAGAATACGTCCTTCTTTTCCTCCACTCTATTATAAGAAGGTATTTCTAGGTTTTTCACTATCAGATTGCTGTAATATGTGAAATAGTCTGCACGGCGGAATAAGTAAACGAGTACACGGCGATATGTTCGTCGTCGGACCATTTGAAATTATATCTCGCGAAAGGAAGCATTTTGATTCGAAGCAGTGTGATATTCTATTAAAATGACAGATAAAGTGATTCAACTGCTGGCTGGCTATCTAATTTTTATGTTTGGAAAGAAATGTAGTCTACATACCGGCACCAATTTCTGTTCGTATTTTTTCACTGCTTGTATTCATGATCGTATATATGACGGATGTTTCCCCGTAGTGATGACATAGATATCATTCTTTTTTAACGATGAAATTAACTAAATCACCTACCGACATTTCTCATTAGTCGGAAAATTCATAATACCCAATGAGAAAAGTAACAAGTTACACAATTTTCCACGAGTAGAAGAATCCCGCGAAGAATGGTGTTCTAAGTTAAAAGGAATGTCACAAGAATGTAATTTAGATCATTTCTTTCAAAAGCTATTGTGGTACGATCTAATATAACCTACGTAGGTACTCTTAAATGGTAAAATTAAAATTTCAAGTCAGTGTTCCTGCTGCTAAAAAGAACTCTACAAAGAAAAATCTTATCTTACCTTGAGGCTTGGCCAGGTCACTGAAGATCGACACCTAGCTTACTCCGAAATTTCACGTCATCGAAAAGCCTTCCAACATTGGTATCACGATCGAGGATGACTTTGTACATCATAATATACGGTACGTCACCAGCTTACTGTCGACGGCCAACATTCCTACATCCAGATAGATTTTGAGTCCGAGCTGCATCTTTCCAATAGGAAGGAGCAGAAAAATTGGAGCGTCTCTCCATCTCTAAAAAGATGAGAAATGAAATTACCTGAAATTTTTCGTTTGTACCCCGGATATGTATAAGAAAAATTAAAATTAGTTCGTCAAAAAACTGTAGTAGCCTTTGCCTGGTAACATATATTGGTAAAATGGGTACAAAACTTCTCTAAAAGCACTTCTTTGCCTATGTACGTAATCACGCCCCTGAACGACCTGCATATCGACTTGACGCATTCTTCCCACGGCTTCCGGATATTCATTTACGAAAAATTGGCTCTTGAATATGATAGAGGAGGTGGTCATAACGTCATCTCTTGAACTCCTGACTCACAATCAGTCGATAAACAATTCAAACATTTGAACAAATATGAATATTTTTCCTTCTTGTCGTTTCTGGATCGTTACATTTTTTCATTTAATAATGGGAGATTCCAACTTCAACGTAGGTACATGCTAGTATTTTTCATTCAAGTTTTCCGTTTAAAACACGACTTGTACCTTGGAGGATTACTTTAACCTTATAAACTTACGAAAAACTTTCGTTACACGAGGGCAAGTTACTTGATCCGGCATCTCGACTGTAAACATAGTATAGGTCTATATATAAACATGTACTTATTACTCGAGTTTCAGGAATCATCAACCCTTGTTTGAGGGCACAATATAGCCAGCAAGATTCACCTTAAGAATTCTACATAATATTCTTCTTTCTATAGGTGTATATTGTACATTCATTTCGCGCGAGTGGGTAGCGCGCATTCGCAACTATAGGCGGTTGAAGGCACACGATGATGAATTGCCCGCGTGTATATTTGTATTTCTTTCTCGTAGCATCCCTCTCGTTAATACGTGCGAAGTAGATAGAGAAAAAAGAATGATTTGAATAACGTATTCGTATAAATTTTTACCTTGACCTCTAGAAGAGGCAACGGCGGTCGATGCCTTTATCGTACAACGTTCAAAGCCCGTTTTATATTTCCGAAAACCATAGACGCACTGCTAACTAACCGACAACGTTTTAAAACAATGACGTGTGTGAATGCCATCATTACCGTCATCTCGATGGAGTCGTAGGCCTATAAAATCACTCTTGGGACCCGATTAAGAGGACAGTGAAATATATAATATTGAATTTCTGTACAATAAAATCGGGAACTTTCGTTTTCTTTTTTCAATTTCAATATCGGAGACGTCTGCTCGGATTCTCTTTTGTCCGAGCGTAATTTCTTCTCTCCACGAATAAAATTGACAAATCAGCGTTTACAAGTCGGAAGAATGAGAAAATAATAGAAAAAGAAGCGTATAGTGTCGGTTCAGCGAGTGGGAGCGTGGGAAGAAGAAAAATCACTCACATGAAAGAAGTTCATTTCCTGAACGACTGATAGTATTGTTGCAATAGCCTATCATTGATTATTTTCATCGAACGCTGTCGTGAATGGGATGCGTTTTTTATTCAAGTTTTTTAGGACGCCAGATAGTCCATTCACTGTGAGACCGTCAACGTTTGAAATAAAATATAACACTCGCCGAAGACGCCAACCACGCGAACAGATTTTCAACTATATTATTGTTTACAATGCCATACTTTCATATTATTGAAAAGGAAACGTATTAGGAAGACCAGAAGGAAATTATGAATAACGAAGTATCATAAGAAACATGAAAAAAAATGGGAGGAAACGTCAAAAGAGGTTTTTCCTTATAACTCGTCAGATTTACTCATGGGAAACGATACCATGAAAACCATTCGTCAATTATTTGGAAAGAGAACTTCTCACCGGAAAGCAGTCGCCCACTTGCCCATACGTAGGTAGTTCATCTTTGGCTTTCATTTTCTAAAGAAAGGAAATCCGGTTTTGAAAGGAAATGAAGAAGAACGAAGTTTTCAGATGACACCTATTTCACGATTTTTCTTTCTTTTCTTTTTCATGAAGCTGTGATAGGCAAATTTCATCAATTTGGCCAAGAAAAATTTCGGCGAACGAAAGGCAACCGCCTTCCAGGGCAGATTTTCTCGAGATCGTATAATTATAATTGACTCATACCCAGGAAGATTAGGCTCAAAAATAAGAATAAATGGAAATAAATGCCGGCAAAGGTTTTCTCAGTGGATTATGTTTAAAATGGTCTCCTGATAAACATACTAAAAGTCCACAGCGATCAGAGAGCGGGCCCTCCCCCAAAGGGGGTCAAAGTACCACAAAAATTAGTTTTCTGAGAATAAATCGAAAACTAAACATCAGAGAAAAAAAAGTTTCAAACAAAAGTTGTTCCTCATCAAATTTCCTATAAATTTCACTATATGTATGTCAACTTAACCTAAAAACTGGAGCTGAAAAAATTGGTTTGAAAGTTGAGCGATTTTTGATTTTAGTGTTAGTGTAGTCAAATTAGACAGGTTTTGGAAAAAAAAAGAACATTGCGACATAGTAAAGGTCTGATTGCTGGAAATGGTCAAGAATGAAGTCCAAAACAACATACTAACTTCTCCGCGTTTTTCCCCAAGGGGGGTTGAAACCCTCTCAAAATCAGTTTTTTGTAAATATCCCGTTTAATACGCATTTTAGAGAAAAAAGTCATCAGTCAAAAATTATTCCTCGTGAAATTTCCTATCGGACTACGTATTTCATTTCTAACCTACACGTGATAGGTAGCTCAAAAATTCATGGAAATTGAGCCTCCGCTATGCAAATCCGTGAATTACGCGCTCCTGGCCGAGAGATGACGTCGTTGCGCGGTAGTTACGCGCGAAGGTAACGTTAATATGTCGCTAGTATATACGACGAAACGTATACTAATTTTATTAGTTTTAATTAATTGTCCCAGGGAATTTGCTCCACGATATTATTTTGAGAAAGGTATAATCAACTGCCTATCATACATGAAAATAAAGTTTTCCATACATAGACAGACATTTTAAAAATCGTTTCTTATGCATGTATGATATGTAAAAAGCTGAATGGGAGGTTGTGAACATGTGAGCCCTTCCCCCATTTCAATTTTTCTAGTTGGAGTGGGTGGCTTCGTTTGTACTGGGTTGTGCTGTAGAGTTTTCCGTTCGTACTGGTCTTCTTCCCCCTCCAACCTTATGAGGGGGCTGTATGCCAGGCCAGGCCAGCATGTCGTGCTCCATTTTCGGACTGAAAACAGACTGAATTTCGTGTCCTACGTTTTTGCTGTATTATGCTCTCAAGTTTGCCATTCTAGATGTTTCAAGCGATGGTGAGAATGGATGTGGTCTTCTGTTGTGGACTCGCGTTGAGATTTTGACTTCGACCCGCATACAATTCAAGTGGGCTAACGTGTGGAATTGTTTGAAGCAATGGAAGGAATGTCACCAAGAAGCTTGTTATTGTTGTGTGCTCCCACAAATCCAAGAAGAACCGCCGCAATACAAATCCGAAAATAACGCGCTCCTCGTCAAAGTTGGCGTAGTCGCATGAGGGTTTCACGTTGATAGTCGATTGGGTCAGGCAAACTTGCTCCGCCATTTCAGGCGATCTCCCGAGAAGCTTGTTTTGCGGTGAGAGATTGACTACATGAGTCAATTATCAAAACGGAGAAACAAGAGATAACAAGCTCCTTAATATCATTCCCTATATCGCCTGGAACAATAAGAAATTCAGCAAGTTTGCCTGGATTTCAGAGGAATAATTTTTGACTAGTGACTTTTTTCTCTAAAATGCGTATTAAGCGGGATATTTACAAAAAACTGATTTTGAGAGGGTTTCAACCCCCATAAAAAGATGCTCTTGGGGAAACACTCAAGGAAGTTAGTATGTTGTTTTGGACTTCATTCTTGACTATTTCCAGCAATCAGACCTTTACTATGTCGCAATGTTCTTTTTTTTTCGAAACCTGTCTAATTTGACTTTACTAACACGCGAAAATCAAAAATTTTAGAAAATCGCTCAACTTTCAAACAAACTTTTCAGCTCGAGTTTTTGGGCTAAGTTGACATACATATTGTGAAATTTATAGTAAATTTGATGAGGAACAACTTTTGTTCGAAACTTTTTTTTTTCTGATGGTTAGTTTTCGATTTATTTTCAGAAAACTAATTTTTGTGATACTTTGACCCCCTTTGGGGGAGGGCCCGCTCTCGGATCGCTGTGGACTTTCAGTATGTTCATCAGGAGACCATTTTAAACATAATCCACGAAAAAAACCTTTGCCGGCATTTATTTCCATTTCAAAGCCTAATCTGCCTGGGCTCTAAATCGACGAGGATTTTTCAACGGATGAGTTCGCCTAATTTCAACTCCAAGTGGATCAAAACAGTCAAAATCAACTGCTAATTATAACCTATTGACTCGTTGTTGAGCCGTCTGTTCGGAAGACGAAATTTTTCCGTTCTCAGATTCCTGAAGTAAGTCCAAGGATAGCCTCACACCTTCAGGTACGGCACTGGCCGTTACCAATTTAATTACTGATCTTTCCATGAAAATTGGCTCCAGCAATATTGTTCCCGATCTTTGCAGTCAGTTTCTAAGCACTCAGACGCCAGAGATAATGGCTCCTCCAACTCGTATTTTGGTCATCGATTCGAGAAAGAAGAACAGTCGTCATCGATTGGTTGTAACTAAAGCTGATAAGGGTAACTCCGTGGTTATTCTCGACAAGGAAAAGTACGACAAGAAAGTCCTCGACTTCCTTGAAGGTAGCGGATGTACAGTCAGCGGCATCAATTCTGATTTTAAATCTTTAATTACGAGCGTGATGTAAGGTCAACTGTTAACGAATGTACCTCCTTGTTGAGTATCCTTATTCCTAACTCCGTGCTTCCTCGGCTATATGGCCTCTTTAAGCTCCACAAAGAGAATATCCCTATTAGGCCAGTGGTGTTTTTCATTTCTTCTTCTACTTTTAGACTATCCGAACTCCTCGATCGATGGTTCAAATCGTTAAACAGTTTCCAACCTCAGTTTTCCATAAATAAATTCTGTGAGTTAGTTGAACACGTTAGTAAAATCCATCCTTCCGATGGCTCTATCCTTGTCTCATTCGATGATAAAAGTATGTTCCCTCTCATCGTCTCCTTCCCTCTCTCAATTATTTTAAGGTTCTCCCAGCGACGCTCATGTCCCGACCCCTATTCTAGATGATTTCTTGACACTCCTCGAAATGTGACTTTCTCCCGATTTCTGTCAATTTCAACACCTTATCTATGAATGGCGCTCCCATTGATTTCCCCCTCGGATCTTTGGTCTCCGAAGTTTTCTTCAAACTTCTTGAGAATGAAATCTTTGACTCTGGATTTCATCTACTTTCCCAAATTGTTCACTGGCACCGATACGTGGATGATGTTTTATACCTCTGGAGTGGCTCTGTTACCGACCTCCACTCTCTCCTCACCTTCATTGATGGTGGTGTACGCAATTTTGGGATCTTTCGTGAAAATTCCTACTCGGATATAAACGTCCTTACCTCTTCTTTCTGTCCTCCTTCCCATAAGCTTGCTGCCTTCTATGGCTTCATTCACCGTCTTGTTTCTGGCCCCCTTTCCCCTCAGGCTTTTTCGGAGGAAATCGATGTTATTAAGTACCTCGCCCATTCTAACGACTCGGACCTTGATGTCGAATCTTTCGACTGTTCGGCTGTTTATATAGAGAAGACAAGCCGGCAACTTTATACTAGGGTTCAAGAAAATCTCTATGAAGTTACTTCTGCCTTCTGCCCCTTTGCAGAGCATCTCTCGGCTTCTGACTATTATGACCTTCTCAAACCATCTTACTCCATTCAGAGAATTCCTTCTGTCAACGTTTGGCCATTGAGCACATCGAGATCGTTTGCCATTCGAATTGTAATGATATCATAGTTTTAAATCGTCTTCTTCCTGAGAATGATTTAATCGAGAAGTTCTACAGTCTTTCTCCTTTCTCTTAACGACTCTGAACCATTCCAATTTTTCCGTCTCCAATGGTCTAATTCAGTTTTCTTCTCTCTTATCCTTCACTTCTTTTTCTTTGTAACTCGGTTGTATTTAGTGTGTCGCTCGATAATGGCTACTTGGCCGACAATTTTTTGTATTCCTCGATTTCTTGCAAGTTTTTCGATCTTTATAATTTTCAATTTTTATGATTTTCAATTTGAATTTCGTTGGTCTTTATCGCGACAAATTATTTATTTGTACGGGTAGTAAAATAAAAACTCTCGAATTTTCGAATTTTGATTCATCTTTCAATACTTAGAAACAATACTAACCCTTTATTTCCCACCAAACCGCACTCTGCTGGTCGCCACTGACTCCTTATCCCTCTCAACGGCAATTTACAACATATTCTCTACACACCCACTAGTCTTCACGCGTCCATTCTCTCCTCATAATCCTTTCATCCATTCATTACTTTCACCTGGTTCCCCAGCCGCACGGTGATCCAAAGCAATGAAAAGATAGATTTAGCCACAAAGCTTCCACAAATCAACTCTCTTCTTCCCAGTCCACTAAAAGTTATCTCAACCACACTATCCACCCCAAAATTACGGATGAATGGATCACACTCTGGGAAAATCAAATCTCCTCAAACAAATTAGTCCAATTAAAACTACTTCATCACACCAAGAATCCGGCCATCACGAAATCTGCCTTACAGGTCTCTGAATTGGTTACACGCGCTCAACTTCTTTCGAAGATTATCCAGCTCTAATGCGAACATTGTAACTTTAACTCGGTCACCCACATTTTCGCATGCCTGTCTTTAGCTTCTCTCCGCCACACCCACTGAACTTCGCACCCGATGACCTCCCCTCCATCCAAAACATCATCTTTTATCTGAAAGCAGCAAATTATATCCAACGCATCTGAATCGATTCACCCTCAAGCTCAAAACTCGAGTGCAGCCAGAAATGAAGAAGAAAAAAAAGTACGAAATTAGAAGTTTTCATCGCGACAGAGGAGAAGGGTAGAGCACCGAAAACAGAATCGACTATTCATAGCGGAATTATTTTCGTTTGTTGCATCAATAGATTACCCCTATCTTATAGCGGAAACGTAATCCAAAGATTTTTGCGTCGTTTACTTACCCCCAGAATTTGCAGTAAATAAAATTTAATTCAAGCGCACTTCGATGACAGAAAATTGAGCTATTTGACCTCAAGCTTTGTCGAAAATAACGAAGATTTGTATGTTTTTCATTGTTTGAAAGTCCCACTTCTAATTTCAGGAATCAATTACACGTACAGATTTTTTATTGAAATGAAATCATATAAAATGTATTAATAGCTCTCGCCTAGAGTTTCGCATTCATCGATCTCCATTTCGTGAGGAATGACGGTAGCTCGTGCTTATTTACTTTACCGTAATCGGATACTTCAACCACGCGATAGTTTCGAAGTTGCTTATTTGCATGTCGGATACTTACAACAGCATTATGGTACAATGCAAAATCGTACAGTATCGACATTAACTATCGGTACCGTACCGTGCAGGAGAATGTAATTCTTTTTCTCGTCAAAGGTTTTTTGATGTACGCTTCCGCGAGTGTAACGGTTCTCTTTATTGACCTAATCTAAGTGGGGAAAAAAGATAAATAAAAAAAAAATTTCCGAATGACTGAACACAATACTGTCAAGGAACTCGACGAGAAGATCGACTTGTGTGTAGTAAGATATAGTCGCGTTATATTTGCCAACAGAGTATACGGCGCAATGTGCTCTCGTAAAAATAAGTCTGCCATCTAATTTAGATGCGAAAGATTATAACCCCCGTTACGTTCAAAGTTCGTATTAATTTTTTATGTAGAGCGTGAATATGAAAGATGCGCGGCGACGCTTCCTATCCAGCCTGCCTATTTTTTCAAATGATTTTGTAGGTTCAATGCTTTCTGTCATACCCTTACAATTCGAAATATAGCGAGAAACATTGTCTCGATATCTTACTGAAGAAAATATTACGGCGGCAGAAACCTACCTCAAAGCTAAAATTTTGTCTCAAATGGCTTTTATGATATGGGTATGTGTTGTACCGCAGATCCCTCTAAAATAAACAAAGTGTTGAAAACTTCTTAATTTGATCACTCCACCCTGTTACCAAAAATTACCGACCCAACTCATTTACTACTATGTAACCTGAAAAACTACTACCGTTCCAAAATGCCTCTGGAAAAATAAAGCTTACAACAAACTAAGAGAAATCAGAAGCCTCCCTATCCCTCGATCCTCTTCGAATGGAAACTCTGGCCACGAAGAAGTCATCCCCTTTCGTATACTTTTTCGAATTATGTTTTTGTCACCTACCACAACAGGGCTGCAATGGCAGCGAGGAACCCGCTGTCCCGAGTCCCCTAGAGCCTGAAGTTTTTCCAAGTCCTGAAAATAATGACATGACAACTTGAACGCGCTGCAATTTCAAGGAAACCGTCGTCTTTCCAAGTCCCCCTCCTATCATATATATCAGGCCTGCTCAACCTTTTACGACTCGCGGGCCGCATCTGTGTCTCCCGAAATTTCCGCGGGCCGCAAATCGTTTACCTATATTTAATAACGATTTTATTGTAATGTAGAACGATAATTAAAGGGGAAATATTCCTGAACTCGCAGCTCAAAAACAAAGACAGCCATCACATTGATTAGATTACTTTCCTATTTTTTCAACATTGTTTTTTTTCTATTTTTTTTTCATATATGTTTGAATACATCAAAAAAAAAAAAATCGTTGTATCCTACTTGTATTATGAAATCAAATCGTTTCATGAAATCGTAAGGGTTCTACTACTTTTTGGGTTTCCTGAAATTCTTTCGCGGGCCGCACGAGAGTGCTTCGCGGGCCACAGGTTGAGCAGGCCTGAATTATATAGCTTGGAGGTAGGAATTTTTCTAAGTCCCCTTCCTATCATATATGGCAAAAGGGCCGACATTTTTCCAAGTCCTCCTCCTATCATATATAGCTCGGAGGTCGGAATTTTTCCAAGTCCTTCTCCTATCATATATAGCTCGGAGGTCGGAATTTTTTTAAGTCACCTCCTATCATATATGGCTAGAGGACCGAAATTTTTCTGAGTCCTCCTCCTATCATATATAGCTCGGAGGACGGAATTTTAACAGGGGACCTGTTTTATGGGAGGCTTTTTGAGAAATTTGCCGTGCGCCGTCCAGCTAAAAGCTTGGAAAAATTTCGACTACCGAGCCATATATGACAGGAAGGGGACTTCGAAAAATTTCCACTCTCGAGCCATATATGATAGGAGAGGGACTTAGAAAAACGACGGCTTCCTTGACGAAGTAACGCAGGGAACCTGTTGTATGAGTCAAATGGGATATGGTATTGAAAATTCAAGGAAGCTTAGACCTAGATAAAGCTAGTATAAAGAAGGCCTAGACCTACTATAAGCCTAGTATAATATAGTTTGAGAGTCTAAATTTTTCTCGAATCTTCAGCTATATAGTCCAAGTCCCTATCGTATCATATATAGCTCCGACATACCGCCGTCACCCTCATACCGCCGTCACCCTCCGTCATACAGCCGTCACCGTCTTACCGCCGTCACCGTCATTCCGCCGTCACCATCCGTCATACAGCCGTCACCGTCTTACCGCCGTCACCCTCATACCGCCGTCTCCATTATAGCGCCTTCAAACCGCCGTCACCGTCCGTCATACAGCCGTCACCGGCATACCGCCGTCACCGTCATACCGCCGTCACTCTCATACCGCCGTCGCCGTCTTACCGCAGTCACCGTCATACCGTCATACCGCCGTCGCCGTCCCACCGCCGTCACCGTCATTCCACCGTCACCGTCATACCGCCGTCACCCTCCGTCATACAGCCGTCACCGTCATTCCGCCGTCACCGTCATACCGCCGTCACCCTCCGTCATACAGCCGTCATCGTCATACCGCCGTCACTCTCATACCGCCGTCATCCTCATACCGCCGTCACCCTCATACCGCCGTCTCCATTATAGCGTCGTCACCGTCATACCGCCGTCACCCTCCGTCATATAGCCGTCACCGTCATTCCGCCGTCACCGTCATACCACCGTCACCCTCCGTCATACCGCCGTCACCCTCCGTCATACAGTCGTCATCGTCATACAGCCGTCACTCTCATACCGCCGTCGCCGTCATAGCGCCGTCACCGTCCTACCGCCGTCACCCTCATACTGCCGTCACCGTCATACCGGCGTCACCCTCCGTCATACAGCCGTCACCGTCATTCCGCCGTCACCCTCATACCGCCGTCTCCATTATAGCGCCTTCAAACCGCCGTCACCCTCCGTCATACAGCCGTCACCGTCATACCGCCGTCGCCGTCTTACCGCCGTCACCGTCATACCGCCGTCGCCGTCATTCCACCGTCACCGTCATACCGCCGTCACCGTCATTCAGCCGTCATCCTCATACCGCCGTCACCCTCATACCGCCGTCTCCATTATAGCGTCGTCACCGTCATACAGCCGTCACCAGCTCCCTCATACAGCCGTCACCGTCATAACGCCGTCACCGTCATAGCGCCGTCACCGTCATACCGCCGTCACCGTCATACCGCCGTCACCGTCATACCACCGTCTCCATTATAGCGCCGTCACCGTCAAGCCGCCGTCACCCTCATACTGCCGTCACCGTCATACCGCCGTCACCCTCCCTCATATAGCCGTCACCGTCATTCCGCCGTCACCGTCCTACCGCCGTCACCCTCATACTGCCGTCACCGTCATACCGCCGTCACCCTCCGTCATACAGCCGTCACCGTCATACCGCCGTCACCCTCCGTCATACAGCCGTCACCGTCATACCGCCGTCACTCTCATACCGCCGTCGCCCTCATACCGCCGTCTCCATTATAGCGTCGTCACTGTCATACCGCCGTCACCCTCCCTCATACAGCCGTCACCGTCCTACCGCCGTCACCCTCATACCGCCGTCACCCTCCGTCATACAGCCGTCACCGTCTGACCACCGTCATACCGCCGCCACTGTCATACCGCCGTCACCCTCAGAGGAGGGGGACCTGGCTTTGAGAGAGGACTTCGCTGGCAGGGTGTCGACCAGAAATCCTTGTCAAATCGATCAAAATTTACTTCTTTCAAAGGCTTGGTTGAAATTGCGTCGATATATTGTTGCAATCGACCTCATACATAAACTTTGAGATCATTCTCTGTTTCTTCCATAATCAAGCTCTAATTTCACCATCTTGAAGGATACAAATGCCACATCAGCTAAGTTCAGAAAGCCCACAAATCCTTTTCTCTCTTTATCAAAACCTCCGTTTTTAACAGTCGATTTTTTGATTGCCTATACTTTATTGCGTAAGCTTTTTTATATTGTTTCGAGGCTTGTAATTGGTAACTCATTCGGCATCAGTGGTCTGTGCGTTTAAAAATCCACAAAACTCACGCATCTTAGACATTAAAGGTATATAAGTGCTTATTATAGAACAAATGAAATAGTACGTGAAATACTCGACCAGCCGAGACAGGGCTATCAATTAGGTCTCGAATACACTTCACAGATATTTATAATTTCTATAATCCGTGCTAAAATCAAGCTCTCTCGTCAGGCTCGACCAATTATTTACGCCGGCCTGTGTGAACACTTTCACAGGTATCCTGACGGAGTAATTGACGATGATTCGCGTGAAAATTACCTCTGATGATGTTTTCCACATTAGTTTTTTCTTTGTAGCATGGAAAAGTCAATTCTTCCTAGTCGATTAACGTAATCCGTTTGACTACGTAGTATTTAGTAGCAACGCGTGATGATATAAATATGAGGTATACGCGTAGAATGCTTCGAGGATTTTTATTTCTTTTGTTTTCGATTGTATTAAATTAGTTTCGTATATACGAGCGTGTAGTATATGAGTTAGGACTACGCGTTTTGACCGAAATCATCTAGTAATAATAATTTTTTCGCTAGAAAACTCGACTAAATAAATTGCTACAGGTCTAAAATGTTCCTGGTATAAGAGAAGGTGAATAGTAGGTGTAGCGCCGCAAGCTGTGTATGTTCGTGTGACAGAGCCTAATCAAAAATATTTTGGAGGTTGGAAATTATGTTTCGAAATATTTCTTCGAATGGATAAAAATACTCCTACGACATACGTACTCGCTAATGATTTTCTCCGACATATCGTCAAATCATTTCGAAATAGTATGTGACACATCATGAATTTATGAAGATGGTGGCTTCTGGAAAGTAGATCGTAAGGAAGTCTTTATTTTAAAACGCTGTCCAACAAAATAATTGAATGTTGGAAACAAGGTATTGAAAACACACAGTTAGCGACAAAAAATAATAAAATATGTACTACGAAATTTTTTGATGCAGTGAAACTTGGTGTGGTGATAATTCTAACCTCCGAGTAAATTTTAGGAAGGCGGACAGGCGTGCCACGAAAGATTTTCCTGAGAGTGGCGAAGAGAGATCAGTTTTTCAATCATACCTCGGAAACGCGTGGAGATAGAAGAAATATATCTCAGTTGAAAAATAAGCGTCATAAAATTTTACGTAAAAATGTATTCATCATTTTTTTTTGTTTAACGCACCACTACACCACAAATGGACGTTCGAAAGTAGAGTGTATAGGACGAGTCGTGATAAGCCAGGAAAAACACGTTCGAAGCATAGAATATAGAAACTCCTGTCCTCTGTCTTCGCAATGTCACTGATGACAAGATTTTCTCAATTATTAGGATACTGCGATCTTCAATTTCATCTCTCCTGGCTATGCAGGACCCTCACTCAACTAATCTCATATAGTTCGAAGCATTAATTTACCTTTGCAAACACCTTAAGACCGCAGTCTTCTTCCACTGAATCCCGATTCACATGAGCTTCCTGAAACATAACGCGATCGACTTTGTCGCTAAATATTCCCTTCTCTCCCTTAACATTTCTGACCCTGCACTTACGCTTACCTAAAAAACTATTACCGACACCTCTGTACTCGACTCCTGGCATGACTTCTGAAAAAGTGTTCGAACAGACTCGGAGCAATAAAAAGAAGAAACTGGTCCCATGAGCTTCCTCTAATCGAGCTACCCGACATTAAGAAATCATTGCCCCCTGACTTAGAATCCGTCACATACGTCTCAGCTACTCCTTCCTTTTGGGAACCCGCTATCTCTTTTATTGAGAGGGTATTTAAAGAAAACGAGCTCGAGTGCGAGCGCATTCAAATTGTGACGTCATTATTTTCGGGACTTTGAAAAATTTCAGCCCCTAAGCCTTATTTAATAGGCGAAGGACTTAGGAAAGTTTCAGCTTCTGAGCTATATATGATGGGGGGGGGGTACTTGGAACAATTTCAGGCCCCCAAGCTTTTTATAACAGAAGGGGGACTTGAAAAAATTTCCACTCTCGAACTATATATGATAGGAGGTTAGAAAAGTTTCAGCTTCTGAGCTGTATATGATGGGGGGGGGGACTTGAAAGAACTTCAGCTTCCAAGCTTTATATAATAAGACGAGGACTTGGAAAAATTTCGAGTGTGAGCTAGATATGACAGGAGGGGGACTTACAAAATTTTTCTCTCGAGTTATATATGATAGAAGGGGGACGTGGAAAAATTTCGACTCTCCAGCTGTATATGATAGGAGGGGGATTCAGAAAAATTTCCACTCTCGAGCTATATATGATACAAAAGGGACTTGGAATAATTTCCACTGTTAAGCTATATATGACAGGAGGGGGACTTGGAAAAATTCTCGAAAAAGATAGGAAGAATGACATACAATACATTACCGAAAAAAAATAAAACCAAATTGTCAGCAAACAGAATCAATTTTTATTATTACAACTTTAATAATAAATGATTCATTTTATATTAAAACAAAAAAATTAAAAATTAATTTACTAGAATTAATAATTTATATCAATTTAATATTCAAATAAAAAAAACTTTCCTATATAATATTTAGAAAAAGTTTTTCAACAATATTTTTAGCTGATTAATCACATATAATTTTCGGTCTTTTAACTCTATTTCCTTGCCAGTCCTGTCAACATGATGATATAATTATTATGTGTTCAATACTTTTTTAGTCCACCTTTCTCACTTCTTCCTCACGTTTTCTATTTGCCTTTTGTAACGATTTCGATACGTCATGATTAAATCTCTTAACTATCTGCGTTCCACTTACTTGCACCCTCTATAGGTACGGTAGTCTCTAACCCTTTCTTATTTTCCAATTTTCACAAACATAATGTTCAGATTAGTTGGAAAGCTCGTATGATAAAGAAAAATATAAGAAATTTTGGTCAAAGCTTAGTGCCTATGTTTGACACGAATACGAGTGGATTTGAAGTGTTTTTTATAACTTGTGGGAAGGCAGCAACATTGAATATCGGGCAAGAGAGAATGATTTTTTATTGATGCCAGTCTTGCGTCGATAATTTTTCAAAAGTTTCCAGACAAGCTTGTGCGCAACTGAAATAAGTAACATTTTTTTTTCTCGCTTATTCCAGTTTTCGTTGAAGTTTTATACGGATGGGGGCGTTGATTATGAAAATAGCAATAAACGATGATTGATTAGGAGCACTCTTATAATATTTATGCAATCTTTTATTGTTGAAGTGCAACGTAACTCGAGTTATAAACGCGCGTGATTTTAGCCGTCAGATTGTAAGAATATAACAATTAATAACCAAATGATCGTCACTTTTTTCTCCTCTTAATTACAACAATAACGTTCTGTAAACGTCGTAAGCTATTCGATGAAGTTGGATTAAGACTATAAATCTAGTAATTTGTCACGTTTATAGAACGATTGTTATAATAAGTTGATATTTTCTATTGCATCTTTTTAACGCTGCCCGGTTACTTAATTAGCAACATTTATTCGAAGACTTATCAGTTTTGCTCAGTTGTTTTCATTACGTAAGATGGACGTAACAAACTAGACCTTGTTGTTCAGAAGAAGACTCATCATGGATGAAACAAAAGTTCAAAGAATTTAAGAGAACCCGAAAACTAAAGCCATATGGATTGATGTTATGGTCAGGGTTACCCAGAGGCAAAACGAGAAAGAAAAATGTGGCAAAAAATACTTTGTGGTTGACAAAATTTTTCGCTTTGATAAAATGTAGAATTTCTCAATATCCTCACGCATAGATTCAGAACAGTGTTTAAGGAGAAGGAAGGTGGAATGCAAGTAATTGAAACCGTTCAACATTTTTAATTTTTCTCAATTGGGGGGGGGGGGGAAGGGAGTGATGAAAAATGAAACCATCATCAGGAAACCTGTTCTATGGGAGAGTTTTAGAAAAATTTGCCGTACACCAGGCGGTGGCCGACAAAAACTGACCCACCCTAATAGAGGATTAAAGGACTTGGAAAAATTTCGACTTTCGAGCCATAATACACGATAGAAGGGGAACTTGGAAAAATTTCGGTATAAAGGATTTGGATTTGGAAAAATTTCAACTTTCAAGCCATAATATGTGATAGGAGGAAGGCTTGTGAAAATTTTGACTTTCGAGGAGAGCACCTAGAAAATTTCTAATTTCAAGCCTCAATTTATGATAAGAAGGGAACTTAGCGAAATTCAACTTTTGAGGCGTAATGTATGATAGAAGGGGGACTTTGAATTTTGAATACCAAAATCAGTTTGACCCATAGAAGAGATTCCCAGCGGTCCTTGTTCAACTTCGTTAAGCAATCCATCGTTTTTCTCCGGGATTGATATTTTTCTCCATTTTGTCTTGTTTTTTGGGAGGAGGGGGGAAGGAGTGGGCTCATTTCCAGTCTTCCCTTGGATCCACGCCTGCCTCATTTCCAGACTAAATATAGATTACCTGCATAGATGAGGATAGAAGAGGAGATAAGACGAAAAAACGCTCAGGCCAGGAGATTTTTTCATCATATTTCCTCTTCTATCTTCATCTATATGATTCTTGTGAACGTCCGCATTTAGGGAACGTACCCAGACTACGTGACCCATATTTTCCGACTTTTTACCTCCCTCCCCCCTGTCGTGACCATCCGTAGTATATACTGGAACCCCCCACTAATTATCACGTGGTGTTTTTTTTTTTTTTTTCCCAATATACTGCCCTATATAATTTTAAATCACTATTTTATTTATATGCGTATATAATGCGCTGTAAAAATCTATGTTTACGCACCTTTCAAATTTTTTATAAGAAAAGAAAAACTCTTATTTCTGTGACGTCGGTTGAATGTTGAGAAAGTCAATTTTGGACACGTCTACAAGATTTTGAAGGCTATATTCGGGAAAAAGGGCGTTTTCTGTAAAAGATTTTAAAAAAATTTAATAGTTTTACAGCTCTAAAAATGGTAAATTTTCCAGAAAATTAGACCACGTGACCAAACCCTAAACCCCCCCTCCCCCACAGTGACTTGTCGTGGTATTTTGACAACCTCCCCTAAAATGGTCACGTAGTTTGGGTACGTTCCCTAACCATCTTCCTTTCTTTGATCCTTAATTACAATTTATTTGTTTTCTTTCATAATTTTTTTGAATAAATCAAAAATAGTAATTTCGTACTTCTTCTTTTCTCCCCGTACGTCTACAAAACAATAAAACCGCCATTACTAATGTTTCCTTGAGGCAGCATTACAGAATAAGAGAGCTTGGGAAATTTATAAAAGTTCTATCGAGATCTTAGATGCGAAATAATTGTCAGGTGTTTCTCAATGTCTTCCCCCGTAGGTCAGATGGTTCCCAATTTTTTATCGACCTCAAAACGACTGCTCTGTTGTGCCGATTTCAAGTCGATTTGTTGTCCTCTGGTGACGTACATTGGTCGACTTTAATTCGACTTCACATCGAGTCGATCTAGGGTCAATTTCGAATCAATTTTTCCATTTTTTTTTTATCGATTGGTCTGCTGCGTTGAATAACAGTCATCTTTTAGTTCTCTGGAAATGTACTTGGTTTTAAATCGATGTCGATCTCGTGTCGACTTCTAATATCTCTATGGACTTGAAAACGACTGTTCTTTTGGTTCGATTTCCAGTTGATATGTGGTTTCCTGGTAATGTATAATGGTCGGCTTCAAATCGACGTTGATCTGGAGTCACTTTTGAGTCCTCTTATCAAATGTTTTTATCGACCTAAAATCGACTACTCTCCTGCGTCGATTAACTGTCATTTTCTAATTTTCTGGGAATGTACGCTGGTCGACTTTAAATTGGCCTTAAATTGACGCCAATATCTCGAGTCGACTGCTAATTTTCCTATAACAACTTGGAATTGATTCCTCTCGCACTCATTACCATAATTCGTTCGAAACTTCCACCCCCTTTTCCGAAAACAGCGCCTTTACCAGGTGTTGCATTGGGTCGATTATATTTGAAGTTGATTTCTAGTTTTTAGGCAATGTACCCTGGTCGACTTCAAATCAACTTCGAATCGACGTTGATCTGGGGAGTTAATTTTGAGTCAACCTCTCAAATTTTTTTAATAGATTTAAAATTGACTGCTTTGTTGCGTCAATGAATAGTCAATTCTTAGCTTTCTGGGAATATACGTGAACTGAAATTGACGTTCATCTGGAGTCGATTTTGACTCTTGAGTCGACTTCTAGTTCTTCTATTGACTGGAAATTGGCGGCTGACTCCTTGATTGGGTCGATTTAGAGAAGACGTTTTGTAGTTTTTTGGGATGTACGCTGGTTGACCATAAATCAACCTAAAATTGTCGTCAATCTAGAGTCAATGGACAGTCACGCTCCCTTGTAACATGCAGTCTGTTTGAGGACTTCGCTAGTCACAAACAGAATGGCAAGTCGTCATAAATAAATATGGGCCATTGAGATATTCAATTAAGCTTGGATGGTCGAATCGACGCAATTTGCCGTCGACTTTAACCTGGTAGGTACCATCAGAGGTCGTCTCATTTTTGACATGTTCCATGTCTTTTCTCTCGCCGGACCCCGATTTTGAAACTCGCGAGTACACCCCCCCCCCCCCCCCCCCCCCCGTCAAGAGAAATCTCTACCCCATGGGTGATTCAGAAATTCGCGAGTACACTCCGCGTAATAATAGTAAATAAATAATTAATTAATAATTAAATAATTAAATAAATAAATAATTAAATAATTAAATAATTAAATAATTAAATAATTAAATAAATAAATGATTAAATAATTAAATAATTAAATAAATAAATAATTAAATAATTAATAATTAAATAATTAAATAAATAAATAAATGAATAAATAAATAAATAAATAAATAAATAAATAAATAAATAAATAAATAAATAGATAAATAAATAAATAAATAAATAAATAATATTAAATAATTAAATAAATAAAGGCTGGATAGTCGAAATTTTTCCAAGTTCCCTAGACTTGAATTGTCTCATACCATTCCAATACAACAGCGAGACAGGGGGCGAACGAGCGGAGCGAGTTCGCGCTACCTCATATTTCTCATAGAAGACTTATACGACGCCAAGATAGGTAAAGGGGTAAACGAATAATATCTCACGAACACTTGACCTAGTAGAAGCCTAGACTGAAATATTTCAAGATGACTGATAAAATATAAAAGACATGGAACATGATTTTCATTTATTTGGCTATGCCAGAAAATTTTGTATGTATATGTAAACGGTTGTATGCGTTTCGAAATGTTACTCATGCGGAGACTTTGGAAAGGGGTACAGAGATTTTCCAAAAGAGGACATGAAAGAAAGTGTCAGGCTGATAAATTAAGTTTAACAGAGTGAGATGGGAGAACTACGACTATAGAAGAAAGTACGTGACAGACTTCGAAGAAGGTCGGAGAAGGGAGTTTTAACTTGTTTGTCAAGAATATTTCCACCATAAGGGACTGGTCTTGACAAGTTTCATATTATGTTTACCTCCATTTTGAAACCCTATTAGATTGTGCACCTGAGATCTACGCAATGTTGACGTCGATTACAAACTTTTGACTGATAAATGACCAATAATCGTTCCAAAATCAGAGTCCATATTGGGTCGACATCAATCTATGATACCAGATTTCGATTCCTATTTCGACTTTCAGTCACTTTGGGTCAATTTGCTGCCATCGATATTAGTTGAAACTAAATAAACTCATAATCGACGTCAATTTTGAGGCGACTTATGGCCGAAATAGCGAGTTTATATGGAGTCAACATGGTTCATCGGTCTGCTACCGAATACACCATTGTTGCATGATATTTTTTCTCTGAAAACGTTTTCCGACCAAAATTTTCTCCATGTTCATATTTCTCGGCAGTATCAATAAAGTCTTAAATAATTATCTCAATGAATTATTTTGTAAAATTTTAAACGATAAGGTACTGGTGAAAGGGACTCGAATAATTTTTTCACGATAAATTCATTGATCTTTGGTCAACTAAACATTGTATTTTTGAGACTCTCTCTCATACACCGTGGTCTGCTTTTATTATATTCTCAATAAGTTGGGCATACTATTGACTGTACCTATTCAACGAATAAATTGATTTTGGTTTAGGCCTATAGTGTATTGTGTACTTCGTTTTTCTAGCTCGCCATAGATACTTTCAAAAGCCTATATAATATTCAAGAAAAAGACAAGAAAGAAGATACTAACCAGACTGGAACTACTTCAACTATCGAGTTCATTATAATAAACATCATAAGATAAGAGATACTGGATCGAACATTACAGAATCATGTTTCAGTTCGACAATAATTTAAATATTTTGTCTGAAGTCGTTTATCTGCATAAAATAAAGATTCCAATCGTAATGATCAAGATGTCAAGATCGGTCGTCGTAGGGTGATTAAAGATAACTGCTGCAGTCGAGGAAAATCTGCTTGCATAATTTTCGATACCTAATAATTCGTATTGGTGTTCAGTAAAATACTAGTAGACCCACAGCATTCTTCTGTAGAATGTTAATTAATGAATGTACGAGAAATCAAGATCCATCTAAAATTGTAAAATTAAATCTTTTCTCTTTTCGAGCAAAAATTATTCCACGTCGAGGAAATCATTTCCTGACTCTGTAATTTTTTGGCCAATCCGTCAATTTCGCGTTCAGTTGCGCCTACGAATTTAGGATTATGAAGCCCACATAATAATTTTCGATGTTCATTTCTCTCCCAATCAAACAGACAATCTAGAAAATAAGTTCACCTCTTCCCGACCTAAGCCGAAGAGATTATAGAAATCGCAAATTTTCATCAATATTTTGCGCCAACGATCGACGTTTCGATTTAATTAATTCACAGAGATAGAAAAGAAATATACGCGCACAGGTCAATAGCTAAACGATTTAAAAAAGTAAGTAGTTCCAGATAATACACCTTTACGTGTGTACGAGTGTACGTAGATATTGAAATGAGAATCTATATATTGATTTACAGAACGAGTAACTTCTTCGTAATCAATATAACGCATTCCTGTAAAAAGTAGGTACCTATTATACGATTTTTTTATAGAGAAAATTTTTCCTCTTTCTCTTCATAAAGTCGAACTTCGACGGGACGTTTTATTCGGTCGCCTCTAATACGTAAATTTATAGACTCGTTTTAGAAAATAGTTTCATTTCCTTTGGATCTTCATAAGACCGCGCGGTCAAGACTCTTTAAAAACGTGCACCTTACATAAGAATGTTGATAAAGTAAAAGGATGAGACGAAATGAGCTTTCTCGACGAGATTCAGGAAATTTGCTGTTGAAATAGATTACGTTGACTCTTGGTACAATGGTGTCTTACTCCATTGAACCAATAAAAACGACTAGACGACGACGATGACCAATGTATCCGTCAAAATATTGTCTACAGTAATTACTTTGCAAATTATGTTACCAACAAAAGATAAATTAGTCACACAGCCATACAAAGTGCTCGGCGTTCCCTCCGAAATGTACTCGAGGGCCAGAAGAATCATCCTAAGAAATCGTTATACTCTATTATACGTACGTGAATGATATATACTAGTTTTTTTTTTATCTTTTCTAATTTATCGGCGTTGTAACACAAAAGCTTACCTGTGTACGTTTCACGAAGGTAAGGCTTGGCTACAATTATCAGAGAACCTGAAATCGACTGCGATGGTAATTCACACGTCACAGATAACGGCAGATAGAGTGCAAATCCAGTGTCAAATTATACAAACAAGCGCGAAGAGGTTTCGCTTCAATCTTCTTTCTCTATTAAAAAGCTTCTTTTTTAAGTGGTTTCTAAAAGGAGGTACATGTAGTACAACATACTTACACGATATCCTAAACGCTTGCAATTTGACTCGCGTATTTACTCGTGAAAATATACATTTTGTCGGGCGTGTAAATATAAAATTTACCAAACACCATCGACGTTTTTTCATTTAATCCGCCGACCTCCCCACTAAACGGTACTTCTTCTAGCTCGGAGTGCTGGCCAGGTATACATCAATTATAGGTCTTCGCACAGTTCACGTTCTTGTATGGCAATCTCGATTATTCGCGACACTATAAAACAAAAGAATATGAGATTATAATAGAAACAAACATATACGTACTCCTACGTGTGTGTATTTGCTTAATTAGTGGATAGTGGCTGAAGAGAATTATGTGAAAAAAGAAAGATGAAGGCTACAATAGCGCGATAGCTGTTTATGGGATCGAAAATTGCACTCGAGTGCAAAATAATAATAATTTTGTGTGAACATAAATTTTTTTTCATATTATAACCGTTAGAAGTAAGGAAAAATTACGTGTATAATACGTTATGTGCGTTGGTTCAAATATTAATTATAGGATAAATTCACGCGCTGAATGAGAGGAGAGAAAAGTCAAGTCAACAAACTCAAAACACCAACGATTTATAAAAGTACGGAATTTCAATTCTACCAAATCGTCCAAATTCTTACTTCATTGAAATTCTTAGCAAAAATGCGTCAAGATGTTGTTAAAATCGACCTCACGTCGATATGGGGTCGACCAACCTCTCAATTTCTTTATCGTCGACCTGAAATCGATTGCTCTGTCGCTTCGATCAAGAGTCAATTTTCACTTTTCTGGGGATGTACGCTGGTCAACTTTAAATCGATCTCAAATCAACGTCGATCTGGAAATGATCTCTTGTCGAAATGTCCATATTTTTCTATATCAACCTGGAATTGTCTGCTCTTTTGGGTCGATTTCATATCAATAATTCTTTGGTAATGTGCGCTGGTCGCCTTTCAAACGATTTCAAAACGTCGTCGAACTGGAGTCGATTTCTTTAAATTTTGTTATCTGCCTCAAATCGACTGCTCTCGATGTTTAGTTTTCTAAGAACGTAAGCTGGTGGATTTTAAATCGACCTCAAATCGACGTCGATCCGGAGTCGACGCACAGACACTCCCTTGAAATGTTCTGCGTGTTTGGTGACTCGCTATTCAGACAGAGTACGCAGTTATAATTATACAAGGAGGGCCATCGACAATCTCAATCTTACTTGATCAGCGCATAAATTGTTCGACGTAGATTTTCAGTCGGCACTAAAATCTGATACCACAGAAGTCGACTCGTTTTTGAACCCAATTCTGAAACCCTATCAGATTATGCCCTTGGAATCGACTCAACGTCGACGTCGATCGCAAGTCTTTGATTGATGAATGACGACTAAATCGATGTTGTGGACAGTAAAACCACAGTGTAATGCAATAAGAACCAATTTTCAAGCTTGTTCTTCACTAACGATGGGGTGTCACTCGGAAGTACTTTTTTAAACTAACTAATTTGAACCGAGTATCCGCCAGGATCGCTAAAAGCGCGCGTGTTTTCTTCAACAGTTGTGGTACCCTTGCCGAATGAGAGAAAAATAGAAAGTTTGGAAAAAATCTCCGAGGAAGTCGAAGAGAAAGTTTTGTCATCCCATCCAATTTGTAGAATTTTTTATGGCAGGCATGCCCAGGGATGCCGTTATGCCATTTTCATGAGGATGTTCTTCGCATTTGTTATAGAGGTGCCCTTATTTATTATTATTTTTTTTAGCTATAAGAAATTAAAGTTTGAAGAGGGTTTCTTCATTGGGCCAGGGGGATCACGGCACCCCTGGGCATGCCTTCAGCAACCGAGCCCGATATCAATCAATAATACCAGGAGTCAACTCAAAGATCTCAAGTGTACAATTCTGCTCTATTCGAATTGAGCAGCTCAGCGTTGCGCTACTGCGGGGAAAAATCGTAAGAGGTATCTGAACTATGACGGTATACGGAAAAAAAATATAAAAATTGAAATAACACTCGAAATAAGCAGATTTGACTTCCTGCCATTCCTCAAAACAGGCATGCCCAACCTACGGCCTGCGAAAGCTTTATTCCATCTAGCCCGCAGAGACCCCCGTTGAAAAAGTAGACAAATTATGAAATAAAGACAAGAAAATTTTATAATCATCAAAAATTGGAAAAGTAGGCCCATCTCATTTCTGACCTATCTCAAATTGGTTCGCGTGCTGAAACAGGTTGGGTATGCCTGCCATAAAAAATGTGCAGAAACAAACATTTTACAAATTAGATGGGACAACAAAACCTTCACTATGGCTTCCTTCGAGATTTCTTCCAAATTTTTTAGCGGGGACCCGGTATCCCTTTCACTGGGGGTTCTTTCAGGAAATTTTCGTCCGCGGGCACGAGTGGTTCAAGGTTGATGACGTCATGGAGAGGGGGGAGGGAGTTGAAAGAATTTCGATTCTTGAGCTATTCATGGTAGGAGGGGAACTTGGAAAAATGTCGACCTCTAAGATATGATAGGTGGTGGACCAAGGAAATTTTCGTTCACGATCGCGAGCGGTCCAAGATTGATGACGTCACGGAGAAGGGGGGGGGGGTAATTAGAAAAATTTTGACTCTTGAGCTATTTATGATAGGTGGGGGATTTGGAATAATTTAGACCTCTAGGAGGGGGACTTGGAAAAATTTTGACTCTCGAGCTATATATGATAGAATTTTCTATATGTTCTACTTTTGGAAAGACCTTCCGCAGTGGAATACGGGTCTTGCGGGTTCCCCGCTTATCGTTGCAAAACTTCTAATTTTTATTTTTCTCCCATATACCGCCGTAGTTTTGATACCTCTAATCCCGTATTCGGCAAGAGTATCACAATTGTTGGAGGAAACAGGCGCGCTTTTAGCGATCCTTGCGGATACGTTCAAATTAGTTGGCTTAAAAGAGTACTTTCGAGTGAAACCCCGTCGTTAGTGGAGAACAAGCTTGGAAATTTGTTCTTAGCATTACAGCGTGATCTTACTAGCCACAACAATGCTGCGTTGTGATTGGTTCACTCTGTAACCTATGTGCTGCGTTTTTATTTGCTACCAGGTACGCTGACATCTTATTGGTCGTTCCTGCTCTTTCTCTCTCGTCCAATCACCAAGCCAAATAAATTGTTGAAGAGGCTAGCCTTTCTCCCCGTTGCCTTCGCAATTTCCGTCTATTCCCAGAGTTTTCTCTACTCCATACGGTTTCGTATATGTGACTTGAAATATTCTTCCACCATTGTGTTGTTCAGTAACTTCTCTGTACTTCCTTTTCCCTTGACGTTCCGTGTACTTTTTTCCTGATTTGGAGTTTCCTTTCAGTCTCAACAATGTAGATGCCTTCGCACCATTTGTATCTAAGCTTGATCGCTCCAGTCACAAGTTCTCCTTGTTATTTTCTTCCGTCTCCTCCCTGCCTATCCTCTTCACCATAGCTGGGTTGTTATGTAACTTATGCCCACATCCACGTCAAATCCACTAAACACCTTCATCATCTTCTTTGTGTAAGGTGCTAATTCGGAGTACTTCTCACTTTATCGCCGTGGGTAACCTTTGTTTCCATTTTCCACAGGATTTCCTCAACCACGCCTCTAGAATAGCCATTGGCTGCTGTGATCTGCGTTTCTATCTCAATTTCTTTCCTCTTCTCTTCATCGTTCTTGAGGATAGAAATTTCTTAGTGGTAAAATTTCTGAGTCACCCCTAACTTGTGCCTAGGATGGCCGTGGGAGTCATTTAGGATGATGGCATCGGTGAGCGTTGGCTTCCTGTACATTTTGGATTCTATCCTGTTATTCTCCAGTATGAGAGTGAGGTTCAAATTGTGGATGGTCTTATATTCTTATTCATCACATTCGTTTCCAGAAGGAATAGGTCTACCTGCCTATTAATGCTTGACCATGCACTTAAGAAACCTACGTATCTAGCCCAGTGTTTGATCAAGATTCTGAACTTGCTGCCTCATATCATTCATGAATAACTCCGCCAATATCGGTGACAGCGGTGATTTCATCACTAGTCCTTCTTCCTATCTCATTGAATCGGTAGTAGTTCTAGCCCACGATCTCTTCCACTATTGTGGCGCATTTCAGCGCGTCAGGGTTCCTATGATATCTGTGGTTTCCTAGCATCCAGGACGAGAAGTTGCCTTTTTAGTATGATATACCGATCATGTTTGTCACATCCAAAGATATTCACTGTAGATTACTCTTGATTTCTACCTTGGTCAGTTGCTCTATCAGCTCCTCGTCGTTTCTGATACTTTGTTGAGGTGCAAACTGGTTGTTTTCTTTAGAGAGTCTATCCGCGATATTTGCTATCTTATAACATGCAGGGGTGCCGTGATTCCCCAAAGCTTACGAAGATTTCGCCCCCCCCCCCAAAAAAAAAAGAAAAAAAAACCTATAATGTTACGAGAACAAAGGAAAAAACTTCCTACGAAGAATCATCTTCAAGAAAATGGCCTCACGGCACCCCTGAATGGTGATTAGATGCTTTTAACCAGTGGTCTCATCGGAGAATTCGCTTTTTGGAATTTGATGGTAAAAAGCAGCGGTCGACCTCGAGTCGACTTCCAGTCATTTTGGTCGATATGCGGTCGATATAGGGGAGAACGATTTCGAGTGGACATCTGGTCAAAAAAGCGAGTCGATTTGCGAAGTCGACATTGACACGGTTCATCAAGAAATCACAACAAGGGAGTAGAATAGCTATTTCTTTCAAATTACGAAGAGTATAAAATGCTAAGTGAGAAGTGCAAGGACGGATTGATGCACAATAATGACGAATTCGAAGATTGGTTCAGAAAAAGTTATACCCAAAAACCATTTTCAAGGTAATTCATTCGAAGTTTACCAAACACGAAGGGAAGATCTGTCACAAAAAAAATGTATACATAAATAAATGTACGTATTTTCAAGAATAGTTTACAAAGAAGGAATACTAAACTAAGCCCGGACCGACTTTTTCCTTCATGGTGTTTCAATATCCAGAAATTTTGTCACGAATGATGAGGTGTACGTAAGGGCCCGTCATCGCGCCCAAATTGAGTGACTAGCTTTGTTATGGGATGCTCCAATAACAAAACGATACGATGGTTCTTTCCTATCCGAACGAGACTTCTGAGTTCTTCCCCACCTCCAACCAGGAACGATGATGGATCAGGTCTTCTTGGCTGAAGAGCACAACGCGAGCATTTTGCAGGCTGAAAGGATATTCAAAATATAAATTTGTTTTCTTCTGTGCTCTGATCATCTCAACTTTTCCTCGACACCTTCATTTAAAGTGACCATCTCGCGAATGACGAGTAACGGGTTCAAGCTCTGATGGAGAGAAGTCGAAATAGTGTTTTTAGTCCCTTTAAGTTTACTCATATTTTGTCTCAATAGAAGATCCAAGTTTCTCTACACCTCATCCCAATGAAAGTTAGTTCCCAGGGGTGTCGTGATCCCCTGGTCCAAAGAAGAAACCCCCCTCAAACTTTAATTTCTCATAGCTAAGAAAAAATGAAAAAGAAAAATTAGAAGCCATCGCAGACGTTGCAATGGCAGCGGGGAACCCGCAATTCCTTAACTCGACCTCTCAGGTGGTGTGGAACTGACTTGATAATCTTGTCATATAATTCAAATCGAAATTATCATTCTACATTCCCTCCTATCATATATAGATCGAGAGTCGAAATTCTTCTAAGTCCCCCTTCTATCATATATAGCTCGGAAGTCACAATTCTTCCAAGTCCCCCTCCTATCATAATAGCTCGAGACTCGAAATTCTTCTAAATCTTCTAAGTCCCCTTCCCATCATATATAGCTCGAGACTTGAAATTCTTCTAAGTCCCTTTCCTATCATATATAGCTCGAAAGTCACGATTCATCCAAGTCCCCCTCCTATCATATATAGCTCGTGACTCGAAATTCTTCTAAGTTCCCTCCTTTCATATATAGCTCGAGACTCGAAATTCTTCTAAGTTCCCCTCCTTTCATATATAGCTCGTGACTCGAAATTCTTCCAAGTCCCCCTCCTTTCATATTGTGACGTTCTACCAGTCACCAAATATCTCTTGACACCGATAATAAAGAACAATTACGAAAACCGAGCTTTATTACTGGTACCGCAAGTACAACACTTCTAAAACACCGTTAAACTGTAACACAATCGCGTTAAAGAACGAGAACACGTTAACTATCGCTTTTTAGATTACAACTGAATCGCTCTATCGGGTTGCTGCCGGCTATTTATAGTCTCACCCTTAATTCCAGAATTCTCGAGATTTCTTCTAGAACGGCAAACAGGTTATGCAAGAGTCCTTACAATCAATCGAGCACGTTCTAGGTTATTCAAGCGTATTTGGCGAAGTAGTTAAGCGATAAGTACACTTCCTTGCGGCGTCTGCTATTATTAAAAGTTTAGCGGCATGTGCAAGCTTGGTGCTTGCGCCTTCATAGCAGAACGCCACACTTTCCCCTCCTCAGTTTTGAACGTCCCGTTCAAACGCCGGACTCCATACAGCTAGTCTATTTCGGTGGACCACTTTGAACTTTCTGTCCTGTTGGATGCGATAGATGACATCGTTGATTCTCTTCACGACTGTCCAAGGTCCTTCCCAATTGCACTGTAATTTTGGGTTCTTCCCTTTCTTTCTCTGTGGGTTGTAGAACCACACCCTATCCTGAGGTTCAAACTTGGTTTCATCTGCACAGATGTCATAGCGTGCCTTCATCCGGTCGCTAGTAACTTCTAAATTTTCTCTGACCAGCTCATGTACCTGCTTAAGTCGGTTCTTCAGTTCTTGCGTAAATGGCTTGACTTCTTGAGGTGGCTGTGGAGGGGTGCCCAGCTCTAAATCACATGGTAATCGAAGTTCTCTTCCAAAAATGATTTTTGCAGGTGTTTCCTTGGTGCTCTCATGGATTGAAGACCGATAGGCTAGCAGGAACAATGGAAGTAGCTTGTCCCAATTCCGCTGGTCACTATCAATTACTTTGGATAGAAATTGGTCTATTGTTTTGTTCAACATTGAATCCAATCCTCTACATCACTTCTACAGGCTGGCCAGTAAAACCGTTCCCGAATCTTGGCCAATGTTTTTGTTATTCCATGATGACTACCAGATGCGTCATCATGAACACTCTTCAAGATATCTGGTACAAGTGCTTCAGGTATCAGTAGTTGGCGCCGGTGTGATCTGCCATCTGTGGTTTCCCAGATCCGATAAACAATTCCATTTTCTACTTGAAGCGAGTCCCATTGTGACCATAAGATCTTTAAATTTACCGACTGTGAGCTGATATCTTGCCAGACTGGTCGCTCACCTTTCTCCTTCCAGGCTAAGATGACCGAAATATCTTTATCCTGTTGTTGAGCATTTCTCATATCCACATTGGAACCTAATTGTATGGATTTGACTGAGACTTCTTTCTTCACATCATTGAATACAGTGCTTAATTCTTCTTCAACTTTGGTCTGGAGGAGACAATCCTTGACTTCCAACTCATAAAGTGGTATATCTCCACAGGGACTTCTTAAAAGGTCATGCTTCAGATCAATAATCAGCCCATACTTTCGCATCAAATCCAGCCCCAGAATACAGTCATCTTCGATATCAGCAAGGATGAATTTTCCAGTTATTACCATTGAGGAAATCTTGATAGATAGCTCAACAGTGCCCTTGGTCCAAGCTTGTTCACCCATGGCAGTCCTGAGGCGGTACTTTTCTCTCCAATTAATGGATAAGCCTGGGATGTCCTTGACCAATTGTGTCTTGATAACTGAACCAGTAGCAGCGCAGTCCATGCACATATCTATATTGCGTCCAATACTATCATTCCATCCCGATACATAAACGTTCTCACTTGAAGTACGCATTTTGGAAATTCTTATTTCTTGGGCCCTTCTCCTTGGCCCTAGAGTTGGTTGGCCCCTGGCAACTCCAGGTTGGAGTTTTCCGCCTTGCAGTGATCTCCACTTAGGGCAACTGAGCTTGATGTGACCCTCTTCATTACAGTGGTAGCATCGACGTTTATCTCCAGTTGGTCTGACCTTTGTTTGCTTCAAAACTGTAGAACCTCGTCTACAAGACGCCTTTCTTGCAGCTTCTACTTCCAGGGCAAAGGATAATGCTTCTTTCAAGGTTTTGCAACGCGCAATGCGAACTTGACTCTGAACCTCCCAGTCAAATATTCCATCAATGAATGCCTCAAGCGCAGTTTGTTCAATGGCTGACATAGTAGCTTCTGGGTAAGCTTGTTGAGTTAATTTTAGGATTTCGCTTGAAAACGCTTGAAGACTTTCTCCACGGTTCTGTCGACGGTATTTCAGTTCTCTTCTTCTGATAGGAGCCAAATGAGCTTGACCAAAGCGTTGTTCAAGAACCTCAACCAACTTTTGGTAATTCTTCTTGTCACCCTCAGCAATGTTGGACAACAGCTGTAGTGCAGCTCCTCTCAAGCTGACAATCAAATTACCAGCCTTGGCTTTGTCATCCCATCCATTGAGTTGAGCTGCAATTTCAAACTGTGATTTGTATAGTTCCCAAGAGATTTCACCATCAAACGTTGGTATTTTGACTTTGGTCTTTGATGAGGGTTCTATAACTGGTAAATTTCCTTTATTTGACCCAGAACTGAAAAAAGCAACGCCTGGCGGATCCACAACCATGCTTACTATTGGATTTCCTTCCATCACTGGAGTCGTTCCTCCATTACTTTCCACCGTTGCTCGAGTCCTTCAACTTGATTTTTAACTTCGCTCAGTCCATCAAAGATCTCTGCTTTAAGGTCTTCCTTGTTCTGTTCAAGTTTCTGTTCAATTTTCTCCTCCATTGCATTTTTGTTCTGCTCGAGTTTCTGGTCCATCATAGTAAACCCAGTCTTCAGATCTTTAGCCATTGTATCTGTCAACATTTGCAGCATTGCACTCAAATCTATAGCTGGAAACGGTTTTGTTGGCGTACCAGTCTCAAGGTTTCCAGTAGCCTCCTCAACCTCAAATTAAAAATTGGCCACGTCCAAACCCGAGTCTTCGAATGCTTTTTCCAGACGATCGGCTAATTCATTTTTGGTTCCGCTAACAGAGAGATTACGATTCCGGAGTTCCTCGCGGAGTTGATCCCGAGTAAGTTCATGAAACTTCTTCTTCACCATCTTGAATCACCACAAGCTTCAAACGCACAGAGTAGGCTTACGCAATCCCACTTCTGACACCAGTTGTGACGTTCTACCAGTCACCAAATATCTCTTGACACCGATAATAAAGAACAATTACGAAAACCGAGCTTTATTACTGGTACCGCAAGTACAACACTTCTAAAACACCGTTAAACTGTAACAAAATCGCGTTAAAGAACGAGAACACGTTAACTATCGCTTTTTAGATTACAACTGAATCGCTCTATCGGGTTGCTGCCGGCTATTTATAGTCTCACCCTTAATTCCAGAATTCTCGAGATTTCTTCTAGAACGGCAAACAGGTTATGCAAGAGTCCTTACAATCAATCGAGCACGTTCTAGGTTGTTCAAGCGTATTTGGCGAAGTAGTTAAGCGATAAGTACACTTCCTTGCGGCGTCTGCTATTATTAAAAGTTTAGCGGCATGTGCAAGCTTGGTGCTTGCGCCTTCATAGCAGAACGCCACAATATATAGCTCGAGACTCGAAATTCTTCCAAGTCCCCCTCCTATCATATATAGCTCGAGACTCGAAATTCTTCCAAGTCCCGTAACCTAACCTAACCTGCGGACGCGGACGCGGATGCGGACGTTTTCTGAGGATGTAATCTCCTAACAAAATGAATAGTGGGTTCCCCGCTAAAACTATATGGACCCCCCTTAAACGATTACAAAGAATCATCTTCATGAAAATGGTCTCACGACACCCCTGCGGAAGTTCCTGTCAATTTTCCCTCTCCAGAGCTAGAATCTAGTTTCGCTATATCCCATTCGACTGATAAGGTGTGTAATGGATAAGTACATCTTCTATTAACAACAATGCTGCCTCTTCTCAGGGTTGACAAAGATATAAGATTCCGTGTTACGAACTTGTTTACATAGCGTGGATGTGGCATCTATCCTAGAAACTTTCGTTCAATACTCGTATTGTAAGGTGCAGTACAATACAATCCGAAGATTCGCGATATCAACCATTCTGAAGGGAAGAGTTTTCCCAATCCAGTTCAGTATGCTCGAAACCGTTCTCGTAACGGCAATTACTCTAAAAAAAATTAGAGTAACGAACAATCCAACGATCTCGTCCGTGCGACTTTCGAACTTGAAAATTCCGATCATATTCGCTATATTCGGAGACCGAGCGGGGCCACAACGGCATATCGGCGAGCAACTATGCGCACAACGAGATGTATTCGGCTAGGTCCAGTTATGGATTCACGCATTGTCTAGCACAATCGAACTGGATATGTCATTTTAATCCCATTTAAAGTAAAAAATATTCGCGGCGTAAACGATCAACCTTCGCGCAGACATACCGCAAATTGTACCCATCTAACGTAAATTAGACTCGGTGACATATACAAGTTTAGGTTCGTGTTTTTGTAACCTGATAGCACGACGGCATAAGCTGGCCTCACTGGCAAATACGCATCTGTACCTAGATAAATTGGACGACAATTACTCCGCGCTCTTCCGACTAGACGCATCGCTAATTTGATTCGGTCATAGTCGAGCGGAGATGACACGCAATTAAATTACAGATCAAATAATCGCTCGCGGATGATACACGAAATCGTCGGCTTTATAACCGCGTGCGCTTGTAAACTTTATAATATTTCGACATGATTTTCAAGAATAGTGTCAGCGATACCTATTTCTCTTCCACAGGTACCGCTATTTGATAATTAGGCGATTGTTTTCCGATCGTATTATGGGGTTTCGATCTGCGGTAAAGGCGGATTTATCGAAACGCGACAGCGCCAAGTTCAGTTTAAATTAATGGTCAGGTTACTGCGTCGTATTACTGTTTCTTTTCTTCCTTCTTCCCCTCCCCTCGCTTTCCACTCAGAAGCGGTCACACATTACGGCATTTGTTCGTATCTGCTCGCTCCGGCCGAAGACAATTTTCGAAAGGGGATCCGAAAATTATCGGTACGCGTCATTACTTGACAAATGGATTTCTTATTCGTAGTTCGTTTAACCTTTTTGATTTTCGATAATGATAAACAAAATAGTTGCGCAATAAATAGGTCCCTATTCAATTTGTGCACGTATATAATGACGACTTATTGCGTCGAATTCATTACCCCGCTGTCGCGAAATTAATTTTATTTCGTAAATCGATGCAGCGTACGAATTGGCGGAAATGTTTCGAAATGTTCTGCACACAACCTCCTCATTGCGAAGAATAATTAAAATCGATTAAATATCAAATAGAATTTAAAAGAAGAATTCCCGGTCGGACAACTACCTGTAACTTATGTGCAAGATATTTTTAGGGTGAGAGAAACGCGCACAGGCACTTATTCGGTAATAAAGACATTACCTACCGTACATGGCGTGTTATTAATATCCTCCGGCTTCTAAGAATAATAGTTGTTGAATCGTAGTGATTTCGAAATTCGTATTCGGAAATTTCGTTCCACTCTTCTTTCCCCTAGTGCAAGGACGACGAGAATCGAGTCATTCAACGATTTGAAACAAAAGCTCGACTAATCGCTGCGCGACCTTCCTCTGATACGTAAATCACTTCGTAATCGTGTGGAGATAAAGTTAAAATCCAAGCTGTCATCACATTCTTCTAGCGGCTCTGAAGCAGACAGCAAAATCTTTTTACCACACACTGTGCACTATAGAGGTGCCATCAAATTTGTGAGAGTTTTGAGAGAATCGAACAGAACTGGATAATAATGAATGAGATTTGAAAAATTGTACTTGCTTTACTTCCTGTAGGCCGAGACAGGAGAGTTGGGTACCTTCTTTCTCCGTTGGATCTTGGCTTCGACTGTTACGCCATGAGTCTCGATCATCAGTCTCATTTAAACAACGTCTGTCTTGTTTCTTCTCGAATTACGATCTTCATGATCAGGTAGTCTCTCAATGAAGTTGTCGTTCCAAATCACACGACCAAAAAACTTGCAAAGCCATAACTTGAATGCGGTCTTTAACCTAGTTTAGAGGGGTAGCTATCAATTTGGCGCGAGAGTCAACTGGCGCAAACCTCAAAAAAGTGTCTAGTAGTAAAACCCGAAGTTTAGTAATGAAATTTGAAGGTTCATGAAAAAGTTTAGGAATAAAATAATTAGGGACGTCAGAAGAACTTCCCTAAATCACCTCTCACAAGAGTATCTGTAGTATTCCTAAGAATTCGAATTTCACCCTCTTCACTATGCCCACTATTTTTGTTTCTTGAGAAATATTAAATGACCCCATTCACTTCAAGAGCTTCTACTCGACTCTAAAATTGTCCAACACAGAAAAATTTAGTGACATGGGCAATCACGTTCAACAACCCATTATCCGGTTTACTATTCTAAAATGTAACTCATTGTTTCCTTAGCAATCTTCTAGGGGTATCGTTCTTTGCCTGAGGGTACTTTTCAAGCCAATGGGGCTCTTTGTTGTCGACTATGGTAAAATAAGAGGAAAGAACAACCCTTAATCTTCTCTCATGACAGTGTCAGCCGCATTATAGCAAAATCCAGCGCCTCCCTTCCTGCTTTACAATAGGACTGCCGTCCTTCTTTATGTTAATCTAAAATTCTTAACAGGGAACCTGTTTTATACGGGGCTTTTTGATTGCTGTGCGCCGTCCAGCAAAAAACTTGAAAAAAAACGACGGCTTCCTTAACGAAGTTAAACGAGGAACGCAGGGAACCTGTTATATGAGTCAAATGGGTATTGGTATTGAGAATTCAGGGGAGCCTAGGCCTAAATAAAGCTAGTATAAAGAACGCA
The DNA here is from genome assembly GCA_035079385.1 of Aspidiotus rigidus. Classification (NCBI taxonomy): domain Eukaryota; kingdom Metazoa; phylum Arthropoda; class Insecta; order Hemiptera; family Diaspididae; genus Aspidiotus; species Aspidiotus rigidus. The sequence continues at coordinate 25,010,005 of JAVHKY010000003.1, forward strand.
TAGATCTACTATAAGCCTAGTATAATATAGTTTGAGAGTCTAAATTTGTCTATGTATGGTAGTTCGAGAATCGGAATTTTTTCTTAGTCCTCCTCCTATCATATCTAGCTCGAGAGTCGAAATTTTTCTAAGTCCCCCTCCTATCATATATAGCTCGGGAGTCGAAATTTTTCCAAGTCCCCCTCTTATCATGTATAGCTCGAGAGTCGAAATTTTTCCAAGTCCCCCTCCTATTATATTATATAGCTCGAGAGTCGACATTTTATGATAGGAGGGGGACTTGGAAAAAATTTCGACTCTCGAGCTATATATGATAGGAGGGGGAACTTGGAAAAATGTCGACTCTCGAGGTATATATGATAGGAGGGGGACTTGGAAAAAATGTCGACGCTCGAGCCATATATGATAGGAGGGGGACTTGGAAAAATTTGGACTCTCGAGCCGTATATGATAGGAGGGGGACTTGGAAAAGTTTCGACTCTCGAGTTATATAATATGATAGGGGGGGGGGACTTGGAAAAAATAGTGACTCTCGATCTATATATGATAGGAGGGGGACTTAGAAAAATTTGGACTCTCGAGCTATATAAGATATGAAAGGGATTTGGTACAATTTCAACTCTCCAGCTATCATATATAGCTGGAGATTCGAGGAAAAATTTAGACTCTTGAACTATATTATACTAGGCTTATAGTAGGTCTAGGCCTTCTTTAGACTAGCTTTATCTACGAAAGACACAATACTTACGTGCGGGGGTAATATTAAAGGAGGGTGGTTGTTGGTAAATGAAAAACTCAAGCGAAAAATTTGATCGCCCTCGTAGCTCAGCGTTTAGAGCAGTCGCCCGGCAAGCGAAAGGTCTCAGGTTCGGATCCCGACGAGGTGATCAAATTTTTCGCTCGAGTTTTTCATTTACCAACAACCACCCTCCTTTAGCTTTATCTAGTTCTAGGCTTCATTGAATTTTCAATACAAATTCCCATTTGACTCATAAAACAGGTTCCCTGCGTTCCTCGTTCAACTTCGTTAAGGAAGCCGTCGTTTTTCAATAATAAGAATTAACCCTTGCTTTGGTTGCCACAATTTCAACTTGTATAATGCACGAATAATACGAAAATTACTATTCATCGTTTCGACGGAATCTAGCCGTCATCTTCGGGAAACACGAACCATTAAATTTTAAATTTCATCATTAAACTTCGGATTTTGCTATTACACCTTTATTATTTCATATTTGGACCGAATAAAACCAATTGAACTTCAGTTTAGAGACTTTGAAAATTCTCAAAAACAATCAAAGTATTTTGGGGAGATGAGGAAACTCTGATTTAGTTTCGCGACTTGGAAAAATGTTTGAAGACTTTTCGTGGTGAAGGTGTGACTTACATAGATACTCGAGAAGAAAAGGAGGCAACGTTCAAGTTGAGTTTTTGCCGGAGGCGTTTTAGCCTGAGGGACTGTACCATTTTTCTTTTGAGTCCGAGATTGTTAAGGGTGGCTTGCCCATTACCTCTTTCGGCGATATTTTTATAATTTTATTTTTGAAAGCTGGGCCTTTGAAACGCGTTGTACACTCGTGCTTGCGAAAGTTAGGCAAAAAAATTTCCTCTTTTTTTGGCGATATTTTTGTAATCTTCTTTGCATCTGTTGTTGACACATTCACATTACTGTATACTATTCCACATCTTTTTGCACGGTTCAGTAATCACTAATCACGTATAGGGTAGTCTTTTTCTATAAACAGTGGGTTCCCAACCTTTTTCGCTCATGTTCCACTTGACAAACTGGGAATATATCACGTACCATTAGGTAAAAATGAAGTAATGATTGTCAGTAATAAAAATAATATGAGAGAAAACAAAAAAAAAAAAAATGTAGCAAAAATCAGATTTTATGTGAACCCTGTGAAACAAGGTCTGCTATAATGTTGTATTAAAAAAATATTGTGCTTTGTACAGAGATTTATGAGAATCGCGAAAATTCTGATAAGGTGAATAATATTCAGAAACAGCAAGAAGATAGTTCAAAAAAAGGAAAGATCATAACAAAAGAGAATGGTGAAACAATTTTGGTGGACAGAAATGGAGAAGAAATTGTATGCACAAAAGAATCGACTCCGTATTAGCGAGAAATAGTGTTTGAAGTGATGAGGGAATTTTCAGATATGTTTATATAGGTAGAGGAGGAGACTGACACAGGATTTATTACACTGCGAAATTTTTACAACTGACAACATTCATGTATCTTCTCGTTCATATCCCATCGCACAGAAAGAGTTTGAACTAGCATTAGAACAAGAAAACAGGAAAAATTAGGAAATCAAAGTCTGACTACTGTTCTCCCGCTTTTGTCAAATACAAACGTGATAAAAAATCTCCACAAGTACTTGTCGACATGAGTAAACTGAACAAAAAAATAGTTGTCCCTCAAGTTTGTAACCCAAGACCACACGCAATAGTCGAAGCATTTCGAAAGGGCAACTGGTTTTCCAGCGCCAATATTTTTCAGCCTATTATCATATCAAAGCATGGGTGGCGGAGCAAATTTTTCTCAGGGGAGGGGGGAGCAAAAATTTTTTAAACAAAAATTCAAAGAAACTTTTTATTAAAAAAAAAAAAAAACTTCTCACCGGAGTTTCAAGACTCAAAATTCTTATCGCGACTATATACTTGTACTTATTTTGAACCAGCACAAGTCGGAGTGATTTTGTATCAAATAGATGGACCGCAATTCAAAACAAAAAAACCATAGATGAAATGACAGAATACTCAAAGAGTAGAGTAAACGAGAAACTAATTACAAAGACCGCAGATACGTATAAAGGAGAAGATGCGAAATCTTTCGGTTAACAAACCATCATCGGGCAAAGTTAGAACGCCACTGACCCAGATACGACTCATAAAACAGAATACCAACGAGATCAGGATTGAACGAGCGAGCCCTCGCGAGGTGACTCAAACTCGTAGACCAATTCAACTAAACCTTCGTCGGGAAAATACCCGTTGAGTACGGTAATATCATCACTGTTCAGATGACGCACTATTTCGATATTTTCCAACGCAACGCGCTTGAAGTAAGAATTCTCCTTGTGGAGAAGGGTAGCCGAACCTTCCTTGAAACTATGACCACTGGAGACAAGGTGGTCCGCAAAGGCCGAATCACCCAAATTACCTTTCTTCCAGGCCTTAAGGTGCTCCTCTACTCGAATTCCAAGCTGGTGACCCGTCTCGCCTATATATACGCCGTTACAATCCTTGCACTCCAATTTGTACACCCCGCTCCTCTCCCTCCGCGGGATGGGGTCCTTTAGCCTAACAAACAAACCCTTCACAGTAGTGAGGTTATAAAACGCAGGCCTGAAGCCAAAGGGGCGGAGGACACGAGTCAGCTTGGATGAAAACTCACCCAAAAACGGGAGCTTGATCCAACGTAATCTCTTATTATTATTACCACTCAGATCGCGGGGGAGGGAAGTGGTAGAATCAAGGCCCTTCCTCGTACGTTTTTTACGGACCATGCGGTCAATGTCCAAGTTGACCTCATTCACAGCGGCCAAGTGCTTAATGGTCGCCAGCTCCTTTTGGAAAGCTGGTTGACTTAGCGGAATGCTAGTCAGTCGATGAATATAACTACTGAAGGCAGCGATCTTATGAGAAAATGGACATAAGGACGATCCGTGGACAAATGTATCGGTCGAAGTATCCTTCCTGAATATCGCAAATTCATGGTCCCCATCTCTATCAGAGATAGTGAGATCCAGAATGTTTATGGAAGAACCTCCAATTTCTGTAGTGAATTTTATGGAGGGATACATTTTATTCAGATACTGAAGAAACTCACCAAGGAGCTCTTGAGGACCGGTCCACGCACATAATATATCGTCCACATATCGGTGCCAGTAATGGATGTGACTCAGTAGCACTTGGCCAGAGGAAAACAAGTCAACCTCAAATCTGGACATAAATATCTCCGAAACGAGAGAGCCCAAAGGAGAGCCGATGGGGATTCCTACCTCCTCAGGGAACTCGTAAAATTTCCCATTGAACTTACAGAAGTTAGGGGACCAGCACGCATTAAGGAGGCCAAAAAATTCCTGTATCTCGTTATGAGGAATGTTGAACTTTACAAGTAGGTCACCCATATACTGCATAGTATGGGCCTTTGGTATGTTGGGAAAGAGGCCGGCTACATCAAATGAGCAGAGGCTAGTACCCGGAGGCAAGGTAACATTTTTGAGCCTCTCGGCCAGAGAAACCGAATTTTTAACGGAGTAGGGGGACTCGTACTCGATTCACTTTGTAATTAGTTTCTCGTTTACTCTACTCTTTGAGTATTCTGTCATTATGTCGAGCCGTAACGTTTCGGACCGTGTCAATTCCATAGATGAAATCTTTAGTTGAACAGGTTCAAGAAGTCACTCAAATACTCAGTTTGTACTAAGGAGCTGGCAAATCGTACGGGATATCATCTTTGTTTACTACATACATCAATAGATGATAATCAGTGTGACGTCATTCACGGAAGAAAATCGCAAACGCCCAGGGTTGCAAAAAATTAGTTTTTTTAAAAAAACCAAAAACGTATTTTTTTTCGTTTAAAACGTTTTTTTTTCTTGTTTAAAACATGTTGGAAATTGATAATTTCTTTTCAGAGTGTGAAACAGTGTTTTGAACATTTCTATACAAATTTTGTATAATTTTTTGTTTTAAATATAATGACCAAGCGCGTATTGTCGGGTTGCTCCAGGTTTTTTCCCTAAACACTCACGCTTTCTTGTGCATGAGTACGCGTGACTTTGAATTCATGACGTGCCTTCCATGTTTAAAATGGTTTTTTCTCAAATTCCAATGTCTAAAACACTGTTTAAAACAATTTCGTTTAGAACATCGCAACCCTGCAAACGCCCTATGAAATGCAGACCGCAGAGATCAGTGACTTCAGACGGGCTGATTTTTACACGTGATTTCCCCGTAACACTTTTGTTGTCGAATTTATCAAAAATCATGAGTATCTGAAGAATGAATTGTAGCTTAAAAGAAAGGTTGAAGTCTCTATTTTGTGATCAACGATTTTTTATTCTTAAGAAAATATATACTATTTGTCATCAAAAGTTGTCCGGAATACACTTATAAGAAACTGTGTGTAAAAATAAGCTCGGCTGAAATCACTGATCTCTGCGGTCTGCATTTGCGATTTTCTTTTATGAATGACGTCAGCTGATCATCATCTATAGAAAGGTCTCCAAGGGACAAGTTCAACGAGCACCCACCCTCGACCGTAGGTATAAAATTCAGCGTTTTATGTTCAGAAAACCCTAAAATGACCCAAACATAGGTATGTTATACAAATTTTAAACTTTTGGGATGAACATGAACTGTAGAAGGTGATTCTAGAAGTACTTTTGGCGCTGAGTACCATGCCATTCACCGTTTTTCGATATTACCTCTCATTATTGTGCAATACTTATGTTCAGTTACGGTGGATTGTTGCGACAATCGAGCTATAAAATTTCAACGCGCGAGAAGGTACACTTGCCTGTCGCGGTGAAGCGCGGGAATAATGGAGAAGGACTCTCCGCACACAGGGTCGTGGTTCGTTCAAGTAGACGTTTACGATCAACGTTCAGATATTTCTTAGATAGCTTGCTTCAATTTCAAGTTCAATACCGGCAGTCATTAGACTGCCGGATTAATCTGTAAGGTTGTCATCGACTTTGACAACTTAAAATTAGGTCAGCACTACTGTCGTTTATAAAATTAACTGCGGATTGTTATTGAAACCAAACTATAAAAAAAAAAATTATCACGTTCTTGACCATATTTCGTTTTCTTTTGTTTCAGTCTTTGAGGTGAAGTGTCCACGCAGACACCATCGGGTATGAAAGACATAATGAATATAAAATGGCGTGCTAGTGCGGAAAATATGAGAAAACTATCGTCGTGCAATGGAAGTAGCAGCGCGGGTAGCTGGAGATCTCAAGACTCCGGCTCGTACATGTCGAAAGTAAGTCAATTTTTACAGCATCGCACATACTCTAGCTAATATAGTATCTAGTGTCCCTGGATATTTCTGTACATTATGATGGCGAATTTGACAAGGAAAACGTCTCGTATGCATAATTCATATCAGCATGAAGCGTAGAACAGACCATCGGCGCAGCGTCGCGTCGTCGTCGTCTCCTTATTTGTTACTGTACCTAGACTCTCTTCGGGCTCTCTTTGCATTACGTGTACTTACATACTGAAGTCTGCGGGCGATTCTATTGCGAGAGACAGTATCGTGAAATTACCTTTTAAATTAATTACGATCAATAAAAATGATATTCAATTCGACCCACGCGAACAGACTTTAAAAGTGTATCCTTCGAGTCGTATTTACACGGTAATAAAAATTAGGGAAAAATTATTCTATACAACGTGTGTCATTACACACTTGTTTGAATGCTGCCATTCTTAATCCACGACTGTCACGGTATTCTGACGGGTATTTTTTTTTTTTCCACGAAGATACCGCGCGGTTCCACGATAATTACTTATTAATGGTTCGAAAAGTTGTCCGTACGAGAAAATCTCCCTCGATTTACGTTATTTTGATTTACCGTGGCTGTTTGAGGCAATTTTCTCGCATAAATTTAGGCTGTATGAAGAACTTGATTTACAGTCGCCCGAAGAGCTGGTCAATGGAGTTAAAGAATAGAAAAAGCCTACCCTACTCGTGATTACTGAACCGTGCAAAAAGAAACGGTTGGTACAGAAGATGGCACGAGGCTAATGTGTCGAAAACAGATGTGGAGATGACTACAAAAATATTGCCAAGAAAAGAAGAAATTTTTCCGCTCAACTTTATATTTGTACAGTACAACGCGTTTTGAACGACCAGCGTTCAAAAACAAAATTATAAAAATATCGCCGACAGAGGTAATGGGCAAGCCACCCTTGACAATCCTAGACTAGCCAAAAATATAATCCTAGCAAAACAAAAATAGCTATTACGCTAAACAATGAAAAAAGGAGGAGAGTTCGACCAAGTCTCCCTATAAATTCACTCCGGCCACAGTTCCGGACCGGTACAAGGACTAGTATCCTTGAGTTTCCAGTGAACCAATACTTTTGAGTGGGTTGTGGACCAGCCCATTACAGAAAGGTATTTTTGAAAATGTAGTGAACAAGTACAGGGTGATCAGCATTGTTAAACAAGCGGCTCTGAAGAATTCCAGAGAGAAAATATGCTTTGGAAAGATTTTTTAAATATTTACCTTCAGAAAATAATCAGTAGAACGAGCGCCAACATCATGTTGGTGATTTTTTGTGGTCTCAAGGTGTTCTGTAGTCTGAAAAACAAAATTTGAAATAAAAACAGGATATACATGTACAATAAATTATGTCATTCAATGTAGCTCCGCTTGTTAAAGAAATTTTCTCGCATTAATTCAAGACGTGTTATAAATATGATTTATATATAGTCGTATAAAGCTGGTCAATAGAGTTATTATTACAGTAAAAAAAAATAATAATCGGAGCGATATTCCCATACGTGGTTACTGACCCGTGCAAGTGAAAACAGTTCATGAAGGATGACACGTGAGGTAGTTGAAGTGCCAGTGAACCACAAAATTCATAAAACATTGCCATTGTAGGATTGAAGACTTGTACGAGTAAAATACACGAAATCATTATTGATAGATTACGATTTTACGTTTCATTTCGTTCTTCTTAGATTTTTTCGTTCGTTCTGCAAGTGCAGATATCCGTAGTTGTCCAAAATAACTGATAGCAGGTAACTGACTTTCTTTGGTAGGTTTGATCGTGTTATTAAAAACATAGGAATTGTAAACCTGTAATTAGAACGGCGTGAAATTTTGTTGTTAACTTTGAGCACCGTAATGTTACCTTTCAATCGCCGCGGTTAATCAATCCGGAGCACTTAATTACGAGAATTCTTGAGGTGAATAGGTAACGCCGGACGATTGAGTTTATTAGATGTTTTCGGATATTTTCTCTTCATCTGAATTTCGTGGAAAGAGAACGTAAAAAAATATTTGAATTTCTCACAAATCGTGTCAACTATTAGTTCGAAGAATAGTGAGGACGTCTTTGGTAGCATTGAAACGAAAGATATCCAAATCGGTGACGAAAACAACATTCTAAGAATTTGGTTCGGTCTTCTCGAAGTCGCTAGCATATTTTTGAGAAGTAAGAGTCACGAAAGGTAATTGAAGCTGCTATCATAAATCAACTTCAAAATAATAGCTACAATCTCCAGCTGACTTGAGTAACGCGGATTGAAAAATCTCTTTCTCTTCCAAAGGATTGAAGGAATTGAACGAAAATCATGTATTTGTGAGATTAAAAGATGTTAGAGAGACGAGAAAACCCAAAAATTTGAAGACCAGCAATCCTGAAAGGAGCAAAAATTGAGAAACTGCTACATACTTTCAGGTGGGAAGAATAAAAAAAAACACTCACGCGACTACGACTTTTCTTCTCACAATGCACAAAACAAATAAAATTTGACAAACAAAATTCAAGGCTCTAGGGGGCTGTGGGAAGCGAGATACAAGTGTACTAAATTTGAATAAAATATCATCGCAAATAAAATTCAATTTCGTTTTGGACACAATCGTCTCCCCACTCACTTAAACCGTTTAAATCTTTCCGAATCTAATGCCCCCTCCATCCAGACAATCCTTCTGAAGGCGACATCAATCATTATCTTTTCGAATGTCCAGAAATATCCAACATTAGACAAATACTATACTCAGAAGCCATCAATCTACAATTCGCTACCCCACTCAGAGCCACCGACCTCATATCATCAGAGAACCCTTCAATTTTCTCACACATTTTCAAATTTATCTCTGACCTACCTCCTTACTTACATTGGATAAGTTCCTCTTGTGTACGAGCCATAGTAGTAATACCGTATTACGTGTCTGTTTTCCGAACTTATTATTATTTATTACCTCCTTCCATCAACATCTTAAATTCAATTCATTTTTCCGTTTTTCCTTCGAGGTAAGGCCCAGTAGCCATCCTCTTTCCAACCCTCTTTTTTTTTTTTTTTTTTCTTATGATTTACTTTCTTTATATCCTAAAGAGCGATTAAATCATACTCTTTTAATACAAGAAATCAAACTCGGCTCCAGTCCATTGGCGGAAATAGACCCGGGATTTCGGGGGGGCTGTGGCCCCATGAAATAAATTTTCCGTACACGAAGTTTGATTTTTACCCTGTCTCTCAAAAATTTTGGGGGGGCTTAGCCCCCCCCCCCCAAGCCTCCCCCTATATCCGCCAATGTCCAGTCCTTACAACGGATTGCTATGTCGGAGTACTATTCTTTTCACTTTTTCTTTTTTTTAAATACATTTATGCATGTGTGTAATTTTTTTCCCTGTTTTTCTTTTTTCCTTCTTTTTTTTGTTTGTTTTATTTTATTTTGTTTTGTTTTTTTTGTGTTTTTTTTTTTGTTTTTGCATAATTTTTCTCTGGTTGGATGTAATAAAAAAAAAAAAAAATTCACGTACTGATAACAGAAGTGGTGAAAAGATTGGAAAATCCGCTTCTCCTAACGTAAGCAGCTACTCGCAGCTATTCGTAATAGTAGCTACTCGTAATAGTGAGAAATTTTTCGAAAAAATGAAAATTCCTCGAGAACTACTCATCCGATTCTCATAAAAATTGCAGGTGCACATCTTCAAAATAATATATTATGTACTACAATATGGCCAAGTTACAAAAAAATCCATCGGGTAGTTTTATAGTGGAGTTCCGCGAACAAAAAAAATCTTATACATACATATATAAATATGTATATATAAGGAAACCGGAAATTTTTTTATGCTAGTTGTGATCTAGGACCTCTAAAACGTCGAGACAGTTCATTGCCCCTCCCCCTATTGACCTTGCTACGGGTGTAATACCTCACTTTTCTAGTTAGAAAAGTCGGTAAAAGCAATTTTTTACTAGTGAGCAAAAAATCAAGATCGCTATCAGTTCATGGGGTAAAGAAGGCTTTTCAGAAACTCTGCTGTCGTTCTTGTGAGATCCACGGAAATAATTTCGGGGCGGAGCTGTTTCAAGGTAGTTTAACGTCGTCCTCAATTGTGTAGTGAGTGCGGGTTGTGTATGCTTTAATTTTGTTTCCTCAAACACCAATGTCGACTCTTTCGGCTATAACTTATGGTTGGAAGAATATCCTCGGCAAAACCCCCTCTTCTTGACAACCATCAAGTTACAGGGTATCCAAACGCACAATCTCTAGCACACATACACCAGACACAATTTAGAACTAAGTCGCAGTTGGAATCACTTCTTCTTCTTCTTCTTTATTCCTCTCTTACGCTTCATCTTCTTCCTACAGCGTGCCCTCTGTAAGTGGATGGTACCCAACTGTTGAGTGGGCCATAGCGCGGTTCTGCAATTCTGTGTTCATCCACTTCTTCATAAGCGCAGCTACAATGTAGACACTTGATTCCATGTTTCTTCTGAACGTAGCATCTGCGGACTACACGGAGCAAGCGTTCCATTGACCCCCATCTCTTGCAGTGACCGACTAAGCTAGCCCTGATCACGACTCCATGCCTCAAGATATGCTACGGTCCATCATCCCGCCCTTGATCGCAATGCGAACATGTTGCCTGCTCAACTTTCCTTCACGTCTAGTGAAGGTACTTGTTGAAACGGTCATGGCCGCTTACCATCTGCATTAAGAAAATTTTTCGCTTACCATGGTCTCGGTTCATCCACTCATCAAAGTCGCGTTTCAACATACGGGTCGACCTTAACCCTAGCTGACTCTGAGAAATTTTTCCTCAAGCAAGGAGCGTCTGGTCTCCTGTTTCACCCGTAAAGTCTCCTGATCAGTCATTGACCTTTCCTTTGCATGAAAACTGCCGCTCTCTTCTCAGCAAGGTACTCGATTGGTGGAAGGTGCTAATGCGCCATGATCCTCCATTGGATTTTGGCGGGATACCCACCAGCCGTTTAGTTACTGGGGCCCCTCAGAGGAATTTTTTCCGCGTACGCATAACGCTGTGGGGCGTGACGCTAGCGCGCGTAACGCTGGAACTTGGAAAAATTCGTGACCTTCTATGATGGGCTAGTATCTAGGGAATACCCATCTTATGCCCCTATATGGGCTAGTATAAGGACTTAGAGAATTCCGGGCTCTTCTACACTTCTCTATTGGCTAGTATAGTGACTTGGAAAAATTTTGAGCTCTTCTATGCGACTTTGAAAAATTTTCGTGGCTGCTGTATAGTCATCTGTGGAACTAAGAAACGGGAGACCCGTCATTCGTTTAGTTACTGAGGGCCCTCAGAGGAATTCTGCCCGCGTAGGCATAACGCTGGGGGGATAACGCTGTGGGGTGTAACGCTAGCAGGACTTAGAGAAGTACGTGACCTTCTATGGTCTAGTATAGGGACTTGGAAAAATTCCGGTGTCTTCTATACCCCTGTATTAGCTAGTATAGTGACTTAGAAAAATTTCTTGTTCTTCTATGCGACTTAGAAAAAATTTTCGCGCCTCCTGTATAGTCATCTGAGGAACTTGAAAAAATTTTCGCGAATACGCAACGCTGGCACTTGGAAAAATTCCTGTCTCCTCTATAGCCGTCTATGGCACTTGAAAAAATTCCTGGCTCCTCTATATCATCTTCTATGGGAGTTAGAAAAATCCCGTGTTCCTCTATATCGCTGAGAGGCGCGTAACTCTGGGACTTGAAAAAAATTTCGGCTGTTTTATAGCCTTCTATGGGACTTGGAAAAATTCCCGGCTCCTCTATGGCCGTTTAAGGGATTTGGAAAAATTATTGATCTTCTTGACTCTTATCGCTAAGACTTGTAGGAATTCCCGGAATTTCGTGACCTTTTTGACTGAGAAATTCTTGATTGTTCTGTAGCCCTCAACGGGACTCGGTAAATTATGTGGTCTTTATCCCCTTTATATTATTTACATATTCCTTCCATATTTCTCGTAAACGCGCGAAATCATGAGTCGCGGGTCTCCCGCAGTAAGTTTTTTCCAACTCTTTCCTTCCGTACGCCATCTGCGGCACCGTAAAGGAGAATCGAAAATGCGGTACTCATCATAATTTTTCCTCTTGGTTCCCTCGGCCTTCCTAAGCTTGTCATCAGGCTGCTTAGGCTTCTCCACTACCATCAGGAAATGGTGCCTGAAGTGAGGTTTTAAATCAACCCAGATGCCTAGGTACTTAATTACCTTCATGGTCTTGATTTCTACACCTTGCAAGGAGAAGGGGGGTGGACTGAACTTTCGACCGGTCAGTACGGTATACTAGTTCGAGGAAAACAGTTGACCAACAAAAATGGTTCAAGTCCAACATTACTTGCAAAAATGGTCGAAGCCCTCCTCTTATCATAAATAACTTGGATTGCACTTCGAAGAATTTCGAATTTCGAGCTAATATAGGAGAGGGACCAAGTCCAATGTTATTGTCAAAAATGGTTCAAGTCCCTTCCCTCATCATATATAAGTCGGATTGGACTTGGAGAAATTTGGACCTCTGGAGCCGTAAAATAATTATAATAGGAAAGGGTTAAGTAGTATTCTATACCTGCAAGGAGAACAATTAACGAAAAAAATGTTCAGGCTTTTCCCTTAAACATTTTTTTCGTTGATAGAAAAATTTCGACTGTCAAGACATAATAAATAGGCGGAGTACTTAGAAAAATTTTGTACCTTCGAGCCATAATACATGATAGAAAGTAAAAATTCTTACTTTCATCATACTAGGGACTCAAGCAAAACTTACGAATCTTCATGATTTCAATTTGAATGCTCAATACCAAAACCAATTCGACCCACAGAACAGGTTTCCTACGTTCCTCGTTTAACATTATTAAGGAAGCCGTGGTTTTTTTTTCAAGTCCCCGGGTTAATAAAATACAGACACCAATCTATAGATTCTAGGAAGGGAGGCGAAAATAAGACGAGCGTACAAATGCAAATCGATTCATTCGGGAGGAGAGGGAGGGTAGAAGAAGATACGAAACGTCCTCCTCAACTTAGGTAAAAATATTATTTCCCGATGAACTATGTCGATGGTGACGTGCACAAAGGATCTAAGTGACAAAAACCATATTTTTCAGGAGAGCGATTTGAAAATTTTTGGAACTTCAATTTGACCTGCTGGCCACAGTATTGCTTGAAGTTACTTGAAATTTGGGATGTAGGACGCACCAACCCTAAAGAATAGATCCTCGTTTTAAAAAAATGTGTAGCTTAATTTATAAGCATTCTACAGCCATATTTTGACCTTTTGAGCGCACTTACGACATTTGGCTTGAACGATTTTTCACTTACTACATTAGTGCACCTATTTCCTATACTAATTGTAATGGCACAATAAAGATTGAAGGATTGCACAGGTTGTATTAAGTACATTTGCGTGACAAGCCATTTGTCGTAAGTGCGGCGATATAGGGTTCTGCATGTTATTTTCTGCACTTACTACAATTGGCGCAACAAAAATATGATTTTCGTCACTTACTACATTTGTACATTGCCCCTGGGGGCTAATTGGTGGACTTTTTCCCACTTTTTTCGATGCAGGCCGATAGTCCATGAGCTCCTTGACCCATTTTTGCCCTTAACTCATTTTTGATAAAAATGTCACTTAGATCCTTTGTGCACGTCACCATCGATGTCAACTCGAAATCGACTCGCTATTTCGACTAAAAGTCGATAGTTCCGCCCAGTATCGACCGCAAATCGATCCAAGAAGATTGAAAGTCGACACACAATTGAGCGTTCTTACCATCGACTCATGTTTGACATCGAGATCGGGTCGACTCCTGGTATTGTAGTTTGATATCAACAGGAAATCGACGTCGTTTTTGGGTCGACTGAACGTCATTCATCGTAGGCAAAAGACTGACAATCGAAGGCAAATTTTGTAGTTTCTAAGTGCACAATTGGATAGACTCTCAGGATTCAGGTCAAAAATGATTAATCATTTGGTATTAGATTTTAATGTCGACATCGAAATTGCGTCGATTCGATCATTGCTGCACTGGTCAAGCATCATTAAGGGTGTGCTGCCGAAACAATGTACGATAGGTTGCATAATATACATTCTCCAAATACCCTGCAAGGTTCAGAATACCTACCGTCACTATGCGACGCTTTTCCGGCGTGTGTGGGTAGTCATAATAAAGAATGACTTCACAAGACTTCACAAAAAAGTTCGAAGTTCCATTTTCCGGAGAATGTTTTCGATCTCTGGAAATATTGAACAAAAAAGTCCAACGGAAGGCGACCCATAAACAAAAATACGAATTTTTGCTCCAGAAAAATTTCACAACGTTAGAAAATAGACGAATTTTTGATGATTTAGAAGTGAAATAAGAAGCGTACAGAAGAAAATTTTTCAATTCTGCTTCGATACCGCCTCTAATTGAAATTTTCGGAAGAAAAATCCATTTAGAACTCGAGCAGTGAGAAACTTGTCCCGGTACCATATTTCTAATGCTCGTTTTCACGAGCAAAGCACACCCTTAAGAATCACGTTGGTCGTTGTTATATCATCATGACTGCGCATCCTGTCTGCAAGTACCGAAGTCCTCAAACAGGCAGAACGCTTTAAGGGGCAGACTGGTTGTACATCGAGTCTAGATCGACCTTGGTTTGAGGTCAACTCAAAGTGGACGAGCATACATTTCCGGAAGACTAAAAATCAACGTCGATTAAAGTTTAATTTGAAGTCAACCACCGCGCATTACCAAAGAACTACAAATCGACTTTATATCAACCCAACGAAGCAGTCGATTTCATACCGATATAAAAATTTGAAAAAGATCGGCGGCTATTCGAGTTCGATTTGAAGTCGACCAGCATACATTCCCAAAAGACTAAAAATCGACTGTTATAGTCGAAGCAACAGAGCAGTCGATTTCAGGTCGATCAAAAAGTCGCCTCTAGATCGACGTCGATTCAAGATTGATTCGAAGTCGACCACCACACATCACCACCGATTTCAGATCGATCCACCGCATGTACAGTTTCTTCATTATCTTAATCGTGGAGATAACTGAAGATTAAAAATTCTCGGTTGTATCCTTCGTGAGGAAGCAAGGTAAAACTGGTGTGTCTGATAGAAGAGATTCCCAAATTTGACTGAATGATCGAAAATCAAAGTGACTAGTCCTAAGAGTCGGTGATCGTGGCTTTGATGTCTACAAGAGCAAATTAATTCTACCAACTTTGAACTGCACCAAGCATTAACCTTGGGCTGATTGCCTCTACTACATCGAACTCTGCCATAACGATTCTTTGAAATCTTCGTCGTACATCCTCTAAAGTTGTACACATACTTTGTACGAGATACCTAAATGCCCACAAGAAATTTAAAATTCTAGGCAGAGAGCAAATAAGAAGCTGTTGGCAAGCGCGCGAGTATTTAGATTATCCGCTGTCCCCCGTGTCACGGCTCTCACCAATATCTCACGTACCCGCAGAACGAAGAGCGTGCACTCATTTATTTATTTTCTTCTTCTCAAAAATTCCTTTACGTAGGTATAAGTCACGAATTGTATGAGGTTCTGCTCGCGATAATTAAAAAGCCGTCGATACGAAGCTATGATTATTTCACTTCCTTTACGTTCGACACCGCGAACGACCGATTTTCGACGTCCGAAAAGTATCGGCGGTATTGTTTTCTCGACCTCACTTCGTGATGTTTGCCGTAAGAATAGTTTGAGTACCTACTCGTATAATTTCTTTGCTCTTTTCTTCGAGAGCTCCTTCGAGTTAACCATTATCGCGATTCCGTGTCGAAATTTAGTTTCCTCAGTTGTACCGGCGCACCGCGCGCGATGGGAACACACGACTTTGTAAAGTGGGATCCTCTTCAATAGGTTTTCTGACGAGAGGAAGAACAATGAAAAGAAAGGAAGGAAAAAGCACTCGGAGAAACGACGACGATATGTCATGGAAATACGTCCGGTCGTAATTACGCGGCGCCGAAGTAATTAAATCGACGAATATTCTTCCGAATCGAAATGTCAAAAGGTTTGTTCGGCGAAAACGTGAAATAACGATTTCCCATTCTTGGACCGCGTAAAGAATCACGATTTTCGAGTTGGCTAATTTGGATTTTGTTTCACTCTCGATTCAACAGTTGGGGCCGTCTCAAAATAAGTACGCAGCTACACAATAGTTGAAAATTTAATTTGGTTGACTTCTCTGGGTGGCCCTCTGCGTGAGAGAATAAATCACATTACGCGAGCACCCACGCGACGATTTCGAATACGATGATATACGTTTGAAAGGAACAAAACCTTTATGTAGAATGCAAATAATATAATTTATTGTATTCGGAGTTAATACAGTTGAACTTTTATAAACTTACTTCCAGTTCATCGGCGATGTAGGCTATAATTGAATGAGGAGATAATTTGAATTTGTCAACGCAAATTAATATGATTACACGAAAATTACCACTGCGTGCATGAAATCGAGTAAACCAGTTCTACTTCATCGATATTCAGTTTTAGGCTACTTCTTTTTTTTTTTTTCTACTTTAATACCCACTTTCTTCGTGAGGTATCGAAGGTTAGAATGTTGAAAGTACAATTATTGCTCGCACGGAAGAGCATTTAAAACTCACTGGTATAACAAAGTTACAATAAGTAATTCGAAAATGGCTCAATAAGTAGTGTGTCCGTTCTCGTGGGATTATATTTTGTGAAGGGCAATTCGACTTCTTACTAGATACAGCGACTCTACTGTATTTCTTTCTACGCAAAATCGATTTCTTATTCGGAAGTTGCTACGTATTTACTATTCAAAATTCTGGTGAAAGATAATCACGATCGAATTTTGGAAAGAGAAATGAGAAGTTTCTTTTGATATCACTCAGCTATCAGAAAAAAATAAAAAAAAGGTCATTGAATAGGCGAAGAATACAACCGAATTGAGCCTCATGTGCCACGATCATTTTTGTACGTGCACTACTTCGAACGGAGAGTGCAACACGTTTCAGCTTTCATCAATTCTCCGACATCACTTTGTCAATCATTACGTCACGTCAAAATTCAATAATGGCTAGCGAAGAAAAGGTCAAACATTGCATTTACTAAATGGTACCCGTGAAAGAAGGAAATACCACATTCCGTTTGTTCATGAAAATTCACAATGTCAATCTTCTCTCGTGGAGAACAAGCCGCCGAAATGAACCGTTGTTTCACTTCCCCCCCCCCTCCCCCCGCCAACAAAAAGAGAATCGAAAATTTTAAAGAAGCCGAAGAGTATAGATGACATCACCCCAGTCATCAGCACGAGTCATCATGTCAACTTCAACTGACATGACGCTCACAAGAAGAGAGGGGGAAGTTACTAAAGGAAAGATTGGATGAAGTAGATAACTGTTCCAACTTACACCTATGGTAGTTTTTAACAAAGGAAACTTATTCAAGGGTGTCTTTAAAAAAATTTGGGCGTCACACCGGTGAAAACTGACTTATGATGTCATCAGATCATGACGTCATAGGCTTTGAAGTCAAAATTTTTCTAAATTCTTCTCGATCCTGTGACGTCACGACCTGATGACGTCATAGGTCAGCTTTCTCCGCACGGCGGACGGCGGTACAACAAAATTTTCGAAAGGATACCTCATAGAACAGATTCCCTATTGAAATTTCGACTTTCAAACCTTAGTATATGATTGGAGGGGGACTTGAAGAAATTCGAGATTTCAATTTCATCATTTTGAATTTTCAATACCGAAACCAATTCAGGAACAAGTTCCCTGCGTTCCTCCTTTAACTTCTCTCAGCATTACCAAATTTAAGACAGAAACTCTATTCAGAATGTATGAATTGAAATTTTCCAACCCCTCTCTGAGCTATTGACCTCTCATTCGAAGAATTATCAATTTTCCCTCCTATCTTTCATTTCCTTAAACAACTTCCGGAATCCATCACAATTTGACTCACATAATTCATAACAAATTTGTTAAACGAGGTAAGGCCTAGTTGCCATCCTCCAACACCCTGTTTATTTTTTTTTTATTTTTTTTTTTTATCTATTATCATTATTTTGATTTTTGTATTTTTTTTCCCCTTCTAAATTTCTGTAATTTTCTTTTTCTCTTCCTTGTTTTGTAATGTTTCTTTTTTTATTTTTATCTTTATCTTTATTTTTTATTTTTTTTAATTTTTTAAATTATTTTCACAATGAAGGGTTTATAAAAAAAAAAAAAAAAAAAAAATAGAAGCCATTGCAGACGTTGCAATGGCAGCGGGGAACGCGCAATTCCTTAACTCGACCTCTCAGGTGGTGTGGAACTGAGTTGATAATCTTGTCATATAATTCAAATCGAAATTATCATTCTACATTCCCTCCTATCATATATAGCTCGAGAGTAGAAATTCTTCTAAGTCCCCCTTCTATCATATATAACTCGGAAGTCAGAATTCTTCCAAGTCCCCCTCCTATCATATATAGCTCGAGACTTGAAATTCTTCTAAGTCCCCCTTCTATCATATATAGCTCAAGACTCGAAATTCTTCTAAGTCCCCCCTCCTATCACATATAGCTCGAGACTCGAAATTTTTCTAAGTTTTTGGTTGGACGGCGGACGGTAGCTCGAAAGTCAAAATTCTTCCAAGTCCCCCCCCCCCTTCTATTATATATAGCTCGAGACTTGAAATTCTTCTAAGTCCCCCTCCTATCATATATAGCTCGAGACTCGAAATTCTTCTAAGTCCCCTCCTATCATATATAGCTCGAGACTCGAAATTCTTCTAAGTCCCCCTCCTATCATAGATAGCTCGAGACAAGAAATTCTTCTAAGTCCCCCTCCTATCATATATAGCTCGAGACTCGAAATTTTTCTAAGTTTTTGGTTGGACGGCGGACGGTAGCTCGAAAGTCAAAATTCTTCCAAGTCCCCCCCCCCCTTCTATTATATATAGCTCGAGACTTGAAATTCTTCTAAGTCCCCCTCCTATCATATATAGCTCGAGACTCGAAATTCTTTTAAGTCCCGTAACCTAACCTAACCTTCCGCGGACGGGGACGCGGACGCGGACGAGGACGTTTTCTGAGGATGTAATCTCCTATCAAAATGGATAGCGGGTTCCCCGCTAAAAAAAAAAACTTCGTGAAGGAAGCCTTTATTTTTCAGAATAAATAAAACAGAAGGAGGTTTGAAGTCAATAGAGTTATTCAGACCATTGATTTGAAATAAAATGAAATAAGGACGTGTGCGAGACATTTCATTATATGCATAATATACGAGGGAGGTCCAGTATGAGAACTCTTATTACTCGCCTTTAAGGACAAAACCTACCGAATGAACTACACATCAACCGTTAAATCGGGCGAAAATTCACCTCTTTCAATGTCTTGGTCGAAATTGCGTCGAAATATTGCTCAAATCGACCTCACGTCCCCGACGAAGATATCTGGTCGATTTCGAGTCGACTTCTCCAGAGTTTCTAACGAGCAAAAATAAACTGCTCTATTGGCTCGATTTCAAGTCGATTTTCAGTTCTCCGGGAATGGTCGACTCCAAATTGGGGCGATCTGAAGTCGATTTTGAGTTATTGACTTCTTCAAATTTTTTAAACGACTGAAATCTATTGTTCTCTTACATTGCAACCATAAATTCACGTCGATTTGGAGTCGACTCTCCCCGAAATCGACTGCTTTGTTGCTTCAATTAGAAATCGATTTTGTTCGCTAGTCGACTCAAAAACGACGTCCATCAGTAGTCGATTTGAGTTGGTTTCTGAACATTTTTTTATCGACTCAAAGTCGACTGCTCAGTTGCGTCGATTTCAATTCGACTTGCAGTTCTCTAGTAATGTGCGCTGGTCGGCTTTAAATCAATTCAATCTAAAGTCTGTTTTAAGTCGACTTCTCCAAATTTTTCAAACGACCTGAAATCGAGTGCTCGGATGCGTCGACCAAAAATCGATTTTCAGTTTTTTAGGAATGTATGCAAAGCGACTTTGAATAGATGTCGATTTTGAGTCGGTTCTTTCTCCGAATCCGAAATTTACTGCTTTGTGGCGTCGATTTAATAGCCGATTTTCAGTTTTCTGATCGACTGAAAATCGACTTCGAATTATTTGATGTTGCAGTGTTTCTCAACCTTTCTTACATCGTGGCACATTTTTCCATGAAACGATATTCCGTGTTTCCAAAACTCAAAACTGTATCCAAATTTTTCTGCGTTTTGACATTTTCATGTCTCTACTAATTTCCTCTTCCTAATTTTAGGATTTTTGAGCGTAAAAAGTGGCCATATAAGTCCTAAGCCATCTTTCCCTATGCTGCGGTCCCGGAAAACGGGAGTTTTGACCTTGCGCCATCGCCAGGACTTTGAGAAAATTTTGATTTCTGTCGCCAATATACCCAAAAGGTTCTGGATATTACTTGCATTTACTGGGAAACCCAATGGGCTCTCTTACTTCCAAAGTTTGTGGGGAGATATGAAATACAATGTGTATATTTTGTAACGTCGCAGACAGCAGCTTTAGACACAAGTTTAAGAAATTATAAACTAGAATTCACATCATCACTCGAAAGCTAAAACATATCGGTTAGATAGTGCTTCTATGATTACTGTTTCAAGTGAAGAGAAAAAATTGGCAACTCTGTTTTCAGTTCATATTAATTTATGTTTTTGATCACTGAGCCGCGGTACACTGGTTGAGAAACACTGCACTGATGTGATATTGAGTCGGCTTACTTGAAATCGACAGCTCATTCCGATCGATTTTAGGTCAATTTGTAACTCACTGGCAATGTACGCTGGTCGACTTTGGATCAACCTCAGATCGACTTCGATCTGGAGCTGATTTCGAGTCGACTTTTCCAAATTTTTTTCATCAGCTCCTCTGATGCGTAGATTTAAAGTGGATATCGATCTCGAGTCGCTGTCAGAGACCCCCTCCCCCATCTGTCTGTTTGGTGACTTCGCTACTCGAGAACAGAATGTGCAATTATAATACCCAGCAATAGTCAAATTGACGCAATTTCGACGTCGACTTTTAATCGGTATTAAAAGTCGATTCATTTTCGTTCTCAATTTCGAAATCCTATCAGAATGTGTTCTTGAAATCGATGCCATGCCATGTCGACGTCAATTGCCAAGCTTTTGCCGAAATCGATCTAGAATTGACGACCATTTTGAGTAGGCATCGATCGATTATACCGGGAATCGACTCAATTTCGACGCCCACAATAAGTCGATGGTAGGAAAGAGCGGTCGATTTTGAATCGATTTGCAGTATTTGGATTGATTATTTGCAGTCGAAATTGGGCAGAAAATCGACTATGAATCGACTTTTGATCGAAATATAGCGAGCCGATTTGGAATCGCTTTGACGTCAGATCGACGTCGATTTTTTTTTAATATTACATTTTATAAGAACTACCCTACATCATTCACTTGCAGACATGAGATTGCGATACAGTGATTAGCATTGATATAGCTAGGATAGGCTCAATTGAATCTAGTTTGGACAAAAGTTTAAGAAAGATTAGACTAATTAAGTAGATTAGCCGGTGATCATATCCGCAGGCAATGCCTCTTGATGCGAATTATTGGAGGCGCCTGTTGGAGTTGGATGGCCAGAGTGTTGGGGTGGCGGTATTGGCGATTTTCGTAAGAGATTGCAAATCTCTTCTTGTACTGTTGCGCTGTTTCTATTTTTTTTTTTTTTTTTTTTTTTTTTTAAATTAACGAGCTACTAGGAGCCTGCCTTCAGGGCTATGAGCTCGGCTAGATTGTGTGATTATATACGTGAGAGGAAGTTGGCTTGTTGTAAAAAGTTGAATATGTTAGGGATGGAGGGAAAGAGATCTGAAAGTGCTTCTGTATGGTTGTGGGGGATGGATAAGGAATTACGGAGTTGGGTCAAGTTGGGGCAGCAGAAGATGTGTTGAATGGATAGGGGGTGTTCAGATTCTCAGTGAGGGCATGAGAGAGATATAAGATGAGAGATGAGATGGGTGTGAGTAAGTGAGTCTGGTGTGGCCGATTCTGAGACGGGTGATGACTATTTCTTCTCTGCGTGTTGACAGATTTGAAGAGTCCCATGCGGTGGGAATATTTTTAATTTGGGCTAGTTTGTTTGAGTGTGATTTGAGATCAGACCAATGAGTGAACCATGCTTGAGTGATGAATTTGTTGATGTGTTTGGAGAGATCTGAGCGTGAGGGGAGGAAAGAGCGGTTGACTGATGGGTTATGGGTTGCTAGTTTGGCTGCTTTGTCGACATTTTCGTTTCCTGGGCTACCCTTGTGACCAGGTACCCAGATGAAGAATAATGGGATGGGGATGGTATGGAAGGTGTTAATGAGAGTGTGTATACGACTTATGAGTGGGTGGGAGGAAGTGTGGTTGGATATAGCGTCGAGTGATGATAGGGAGTCGGAAATGACTAAAAATGGGTTGAGAGGAAGACGGGAGGGTAGGTTGGTGAGGATGTGTTCTAAACAGCTAAAGATTGCTTGTAGTTCAGTGGTAAAGACGGATGCGCTGTTGCGGTGTAGGTGAGAGACTGTGATGTGATCTATTGAGTAAGCAAAGCCGGTTTTGTTTTGATATTTAGATCCATCGGTGAAACATACGTTGTGAAAGTTGTTAAGGATTTTGTTAAACTGTGCTTGGTATTCTTCGGGAGAAGTTGAAAGACGAGGGAGGCGTTTTAGGTCGCGAATGATTTTGGGTGGAATAAAGAGCCAAGGGGGGTTGAGGGAACGATGTGGTTAAGGCAATGGAACTTGAAGGGGCGTGCTAGTTGGAGTTCTAGGTTGGAACGTAGATTGGTCGAGGAATTTTGGTTATGATGAGGGGGGAATATGCGATGGTGGACGGGGGTTTGCGGATATTGTAGGACAGTTGTGAGGAAGTTGGTTGTCAGTTTGAGGCGTCGATAGTGAAGTGGGGGGAAGCCAGTGTCTGCACAGAGGCTTTCAGCGGGACTGGTTCGGAATGCTCCAGTAGCTATTCTTTTCAAGATCGTTGTAGAGCGCGTCTTTCCGGACAAACCATGGAGTACCAGTTATTTTTTCTAAGATGAGATTTTATCACCGTTGAAGTGCGCAGCCTCATAGTGGAGCGCCGTAGGACCAATTTTGTCTTAAAATTGTGGTACTATTGAAATGAGAAAGGTTCGCTGTGTACAGCAAATAAACAAGTGGACTCAAAACGTTGCCTTGCGGCACGTCGGCCTGTATTAGCTTGACGTCGGTTTGGAGTCGAAATGGTTCATTGAGTAGGTTATACTGCCTGCTGATTGGTATTTTTTATTCGAAGGTGGTGACGTAAAAATTGGAGAAGAAATAACGACCTTGTGCTGGTGCCCCCCAAAAAAAAAAAAATCAAGATCGTATTTCGTGTCTTTCATCAGTATTCTGTATTTGAGCAGAGATTGCTTTTGTAAAATCCTAGTGATCATCGGGTTACAGGAATATAAAGAAGAGAAAGACGCGAGCTGGTGCACTGGGTAGAATATTGAAGGGAGAAGGAAAATTAGAGCGAGAAGACGACGATATAAGAATTAGTTCATATGGTAACAATTACATCACCTGAGTGTACCTACTCTGGCCCTCCTAGCGAAACCCTTAAAGGATAATTCAAAACTTTTCTTAGAAATTACAAAGTTCTAAGCACTCGTGAATTATCTCACATAATATAAGTATTTTTTTCTAAACTGTTAAACCACTCAACTTTGGTCAGTCGATAAAGAAAATATTTTGAGATTTTATTCTCGTTGCAAACTTTGGCACCACATATTAAGCTTTCTTAAGTGTACAAGAACTATACAGCTATAACTGATCGAATCCATCTTCATCCAAATAATTCGAATAAAATAACTTTATCTGTAATATTATTGCAATCCATACAAAATATTTAAAAATTCGTCCACAAAATGGGAAAAATTCTCTTAGATTCGGTACGAAGCAGTAAATGAACGCTGGCCTATTTCAACACGTACATGAACACTGGTAGAATATTTGGGTGCGAGAGTTGAAAAGAAGCGAAAAAAAAAATTGTGTAGCTCCTGAAGTTGTTTGTATTCTCTAATTAAAACTGTGAGATAGTTCTCATCGGTAGTATATCTACGAAAAGAAGAGAAAAAAAGTACGTAGACGACACTGCTGCAAGGTTGACCCGAATCTTATATTGTAGAACGAGATGAGAAAAATCGAAAAAAAGATAACAAGAGTGGAGAACTCGCCTAATTTTACTGCACCTAAGAATAAATGTACGTATGGTGCATTTGAATTTCGTTTGTCAAACCTTTTGTTAGGTAATGATTTATGAATCTTCGAATATTGTACCCGAATAGAACACGAATTACTTACGTAAATTAGTATTTTGCTATAATTACAGGGCCCTTGTCAGTCTATTATTTATGCGCCATCCAGAAACGTAATGATAATGGTCCATAATCATCAGGAAGACAGGGTGAAAACACAATCGTGAGGCGTGCTGTGAAAATTAGATTACGTATTCGAAAGATCTGCATCGTTTTACTACGTATATATTTTTCTTCTTGTTTTGGAGAGAGAATGATTGGTTCTCGTTGAACGTGACCGTAAATCTCATAACTACAAATTTTCGTATTTATAACGTTATCTCAATGTCACGTTCTTAGATTTTATATGAAAATTCGTAACGTTTTTCTTTTAGCATGCGAGAAATGTAAACATTTTCTAGATGTACCGTAACGCGAATTTTATTATTAGGTCAAGGTCTCACAAATAGAAATGATGAGCTTGGGTACAAAATAAACTCAGACCCATATCGAATTGTGTAACTTGAGGCAAGAGGAGGGAATGCTCGAGATTCGAAGCCTAATAGCTCTATCGCGACTCACTTCATTCACTGCTCGCGAGGTCTCGTTTAGTCAATTGAGGCGAACTGAAAACCTAATTCATAGACTATTTTTCGTTTTTGATAGTTGATTGAAATCGAATGTTTGTTCGAATTTTTTTTCGAGTCCTTCCCTCCCACTTTCGTATGTATAGCACAAAGGTCGTTACCGTATCTTCTCTCAAACGACACTCTCCTGGACCGCTTATGTCGCATGTGTAACCACCCGTCCTCCATAGTGGAAAGGGTGCCGGTTGCGAATGTATTAGTTTTGTTCCCTCCGACACTAGTATCGATCTACCATCGGTGTTGGAAGAATCTTCTCGGAAAAACCACCTCTTCTTGGTAACTATTATGTTACAAAGTCCCAAAGCATGCAAACTAAAGCAACACAAGAGAAGGCGCTAACGTGGTTCTACATTCGCCCATTCCATCTTCATAACCTTAGCTGAAAATAGAAATACTCGGTTCCATGTTTCTCCGAAATTCAGCATTTCCGGCCTCCTCAGGCAAGCGGATCGTTGACCCCAATCTCTTGCAGTAACCGAATAAGCTTGCCGCGGCCCTACCCTCAAATAAGGTATGCTGTGGTCCATCATCCCGCCTTTAATTCCAATACGAACACATTGTCCGCTCGACTCTCTTTAACATCTTATGAAGGTACTTGTTGAAGCCGCTACGGCCGCTCGACACCTGCATTAGGTAAAAGTTCAGCTGACAATAGTCTCGTTTCATCCACTGATCAAAACACACGGGTCGACCATTTCTCTAGCTCTTTCTGATAGTTGTCGCTTTCCATTTCTCAAGAAAAGAGCGACTAGCCTCCTGCTTGACCCGTACAGCTTCTTGATCAGTCTTTGTTCTCTTCTTTGCTTTGAACACCGCCACTCTCAGAAAGGTGCTCGATTGGTGATGGACGTGCTGATACGCAAAGAGTCTCTGTTGAGACATTGCGGTGGGCACTAACACACCATAACGCAACTCGTTGTTGGACCTTTTCCATCCCTTTCTTCTGTATGCCAACTCCATGGAGTCAGTTTATATACTGGGGCACCGTATAGGAGAATGGACAATGCAGCACTCATCATAATCCTTCTTCTTCTTGCTTCCCTCGGCCATAGGTTTCTAGAAGGAACCTGTTTTAAAGGAGGGTTTTCGCAAAAACGTCCGCCCTATAGCTCGGGAATCAAAATTTTCTCAAGTCCTCCTGCCATGATGATTATATAGCTTGGAGGTCGACATTTTTAAAAGGGAACTTGTTCTATGGGGGGCTTTTTGAGAAATTTGCCGTCCGCCGTCCAGCAAAAAACATGGAAAAATTTCGACTCTTGAGCTATATATGATAAGAGGGACTTAGAAAAATTTCAACTCTCGAGCTAGAAAAATTTAGACTCTCAAACTATATTACACATATACTAGGCTCATAGTAGGTCTACGCTTCCTTAATTTTCAATACCAAATCCCATTTGACTCATAAAACAGGTTCCTTGCGTTCCTCGTTTAACTTCGTTAAGGAAGCCGTAGTTTTTTCCAAGTCCCCATCCTATCATAATTATATAGCTCGGAGGTAGGAATTTTAACAGGGAACCTGTTTTATGGGAGGCTTTTTGAGAAATTTGCCGTGCGCCGGGCCCCGTCCAGCAAAAAACGACGGCTTCCTTAACGAAGTTAAACGAGGAACGCAGGAAACCTGTTTTATGAGTCAAATAGGATTTGGTATTGAAAATTCAAGGAAGCCTAGACCTAGATAAAGCTAGTATAAAGAAGGCCTAGACGTAAAATAAGCCTAGTATAATGTAGTTTGAAAGTCCAAGTTTTTCTCAAATCTCGAGCTATTTATGATAGGAGGGAGACTTGGGAAAATTTGTCCCGTATCATATATAGCTCGAGAGTCAAAAGTTTTCCAAGTCCCTCTTCTATCATATATAGGTAGCTTCAGATTCGAAATTTTTCTAAGTCCCTCTCCTATCATATATGGCGCGAGAGTCGAATTTTTTCTAAATCCCCCCCTCCTATCATCTATAGCTCGTGAGTCGAAATTTTTAACAGGGAACCTGTTTTATGGGGGGCTATTTGAGAAATCTGGCGTGCGCCGTGCGCCGTCCGGCGAAAAACTTAGAAAAATTTCGACTCTCGAGAATATATGATAGGAGGGGGACTTAGAAAAAATTTCGAATCTGAAGCTATATATGATAGAAGAGGGACTTGGAAAACTTTTGACTCTCGAGCTATATATGATAGGGGACAAATTTTCCCAAGTCTCCCTCCTATCATAAATAGCTCGAGATTTGAGAAAAACTTGGACTTTCAAACTACATTATACTAGGCTTATTTTACGTCTAGGCCTTCTTTATACTAGCTGTTAGGTGTGATAAATCACCTCTCTCTATAACACGCTAACTCATTCAAAAATACTTGGTTGCTAGTTCCGTCCTCTCTGTGAACGGATCAACCTTGTTTGTACTATTGATAATGATCTTTAGTCAGGCAATCATACGGTTGAGCAATCACGAGAATATCACAAGAATAGTTAAGTATCCAACACTAGCTTTATCTAGGTCTAGGCTTCCTTGGATTTTCAATACCAAATCCTATTTGACTCATAAAACAGGTTCCCTGCGTTCCTCGTTTAACTTCGTTAAGGAAGCCGTCGTTTTTCTAAGTCCCTCCCCTATCATATATGGCTCGAGAGTCGAAATTTTTCCAAGTCCCACTCCTATCATATATTCTCGAGAGTCGAAATTTTTCCAAGTTTTTCGCTGGACGGCGCACGGCGCACGGCGCACGCCAGATTTCTCAAATAGCCCCCCATAAAACAGGTTCCCCATAAAACAGGTTCCCTGTTAAAACGAAAAATTTCGACTCTCGAGCCATATATGATAGGAGAGGGACTTAGAAAAACGATGGCTTCCTTAACGAAGTTGAACGAGGAACGCCGGGAACCTGTTTTATGAGCCAAATGGGATTTGGTATTGAAAATTCAAGGAAGCCTAGACCTAGATAAAGCTAGTATAAAGAAGGCCTAGACCTACTATAAGCCTAGTATAATATAGTTTGAGAGTCTAAATTTTTCTCGAATCTCCAGCTATATATTCCAAGTCCCTTTCATATCATGTATAGCTCGAGAGCCGAAATTTTTCTGAGTCCCAGAGTCGAAATTTTTCCAATTCCCCCTCCTATCGTATATAGCTCGAGAGTCGACATTTTTCCAAGTCCCCCTCCTATCATATATGGCTCGAGAGTCGAAATTTTTCCAAGTTTTTTGCCGACGGCGGACGGCGCACGGCAAATTTCTCAAAAAGCCCCCATAAAACAGGTTCCCAGTTGAAATTTCGAGTCTCGAGCTATATATGGTAGGAGGGGGACTTGGCAAAATTTGGAGTCGGGTGCTCTCTTCCAGTTTGTAATTTTCCTAAATGTTTTCTCTGTCAATGTTTGAGTAAACAATTTTTTGCTGGTTTGCCAACTCCCCCGCCCCGTCGAGATTTTTCCAGATCCTCTTCTCTTATACCGAATGCGGCATACGGATGTTATATCAATTTTCCATTAGCTTTTACCAAAAGTGGTAACGTCATTTTACCTCACTTGTTGACGCTTGAAATTTTCGCGACCAATCCACACTCTTTGCGTTGGAGCTTAAATTTTATGAAGGAACCTGTGTCATAGAAGGAAGGCAGGAAATTCCCGTCGTCCATCGCCGAGCGATTTCGAATTTTGAGCTATGCATACCAGGATGGAGACTTAGAAGAATTTCGACAGGCCAGCTATGAAATATGTACATGTATTTCAAGATGAAAGGACTTGGAAAAAAACTTGACCATTCAGCTGTATATATCAGCAGGAAGACTCGGAAGAATGTTGACCGTCGGGCAATATCATGATAGAAACTTAAAAGAACTTTTACTCTCGAGCTCTCTTTTCCTTGTTAAAATGCCTCTATGACGTGACGTCCGGATAACGTCATACCTTACTGACATATTTTTTAAATATAATCCCATAAAACTGATTCCTCAGTTACCTCAGTTAATGAACCCCTGACTTTTTTCCACTCAGAATCTTCTCAACTCTCAAATAGGTCAGTGAACTCGAGTCGAAATTTATCTTAGTCATCTTCCACTTGAAACTTGAAATTTTCTCGAGTTATTGATTGTAATTTATCCTTCAAATATGTCAGCTTTCTTCCTTCAGATTTTCATTCGAAATATCCTCAAGCCCCCTTCAAAAAGACACGCTCTCGTCCAGCTGGCAATTTCAACAGGAAATATGTCCTATGGAGGCTGTTTTTGAAAATTTTGACATTCCACCGCCCACCGTTCAATGACCACAAAAAACTGACCTATGACGTCATAGAACGTGATATCACGGGAGGTTGAATTGAGCCGTAAAGGAGGAGGACTTGGAAAAATGTTGACTTTCGAGTCGTAATAATAATATGACACGAGGGGGTTCGGTCAAAATTTCCATTTTTGATTTATACCTGTAAGTTAGGAGGGCAACTTCGACCCACAGAACAGATTCCCTGCGCTCCTCGTTTAACTTCGTCATAGTCCGCTCCTCTACAAGGAAACTTTTTCCGAGGCGAGTAAACTTTCTTGGAACTAAGATTTTTGGCGGTAAAGCCGCTATATTTTTTTTCGCAGAGGAGGGGGTGGATTCAGGAAACATCCACGTCCAACCATTGTGGCGTCATCAGTGACTTTGGAAGAAATTTCGAGCTCCGATTTTCTACAGAGAGGTCTTTAGAAAATTTCAAAATATAGACTTCTAGATGGGAGATACTTGAAAAAATCCTGAACTTTGAACCTCTGCAATGGTATAAATCTTTGTATACGAGGGACTTACAAAACTCAGAGCGGATAGTTGCATAAAAGAAGGGGATACAGTAGAGATTGCGGATTCCTCGTTTCTCCTGATGACGTCATGTTCTCTTCTTTCAGCTTGGGATTTTTCTGAGTCTCTTTTCCATGGAGATTCGACTGAAGAGTTTTTCGAAGTCCCCATATGAAGTCAAGGATTTACGAACATTTTCTGAGGATCCGTCCAAGATAATTACAAGTTTCCCAAGGAGACAATATGAGACATAATGAAAAGTCGTGAATGATTGTTGAAAATATCGAAATTGGAAAGGAAGGAGATCATTCAAGTAATACTGATTCTTGGAGTCTTGAGACGAATTTGCTGCACTTAAAAGGTGTCTTAGTACCGAATCCAGCTACTCCTAAGTCTAGTTGTATACAAGACGATGAAGGAAGCTTCGAACTTCGGATTTCAGTATCTGTAGAGTGAAAAAGGCCCGAAGTTAAAGATCTTTGGGAATTCCTTGCATGTAGTGACAAGCTGACTACAGAACCATCAAAGACAAGTCATATGGCTGGCTACAAAGACAGCTGCCAATGAAGCAATTATAAGAGAAGATAAGCGACGAAACATATGAGCCAAGGAAACCCGAACGAGATGAGTTTATCTCGATTTTACAGAACGCGTGAGGTCAATTTCGTATGCATTTCAGTTGTCTATTTTTGGAACTAACGAGATTCGCCTATCGAGCTATAGATAATGCGAACCACTCTGCATGTGTAAACTTTATCGAGAGTCTATCCACCAAGCTGTAGCGTATAAAAGAAGGTGTAATGTGCAATTTCACTAAAAAAATCTTTGTTTTTTCATCATCGCCTCATACTTTCTAACAGCGCGTTCTTATTTTCACGATCGCTCAATCTTCGTTCATTACAGAAGGAACAAAAAAAAAAAAAAAAAAGATAATAAATACCTAAAATTACGTGACAATACGTTCACGAATTTCCAGGCCAGAGAAAGAAGAACATTTAGTCAGGCAGCCACACGGTTACATCCAATTATCTTTTTTATATATATACGAGGAGTTTCAGAAGAAGCCTGGTTATCACAAAAACATCGCGTATCGCCATAAGCGACAAACTTATGCGCTTTGAAAAAGTTGCACGAATCAAAACGTAAAATACAGTATGGTAATAAATACGATTAAAATATCGCCAATTAATTACCGCGCTATTAAACTTTCTTATCGAGGTGTGTAATATACGTGTTCTATAAATTGATTCGTACGCGCGCTTTTTCGTTCGTGATGCATACTTTTTTACGCCTGTAGCTGGAAGTTAGGTAGGCAGCTTTGAAAAAAAAAATATATATATATAAAAAATATCTATAACAACGCCTAGACGAAAGCGTAGATTGCTGTGACAGATGGTACAATGTAAATAACACGTATGAGGCGCAAGATCATGGATTTTTACTGCCAAAGGCGAATCAAACTAGTTGATTATATGCAGTAAGAATCAGAAAGTTCGCGAAATTGGTTTTTTCTCTTTCGCGAACAAGAATACTAATTTTTATTATACATAGACTCACAACTGAGTTGCTGTCAGCTTGTCGCAGATATTTCGGCTTATATTTCGCGGTATACGCCCCTCTCCGCCCCTGAACACTGATGGAGACGTGGAAGCTACCGCGAGTGCGTATTTTGCACTTAATATTATATCAGCCGCGTAACTTACATGGTATAATCAATCTATGGTAGAGAAGGAAATATTTATAGGGAACAACATTCAGCAATGATAATCGAGATATAGGCTACAAATGGCGCGCACTTGTAAAACGATGATAATTACATCATGAACGAGAGAGCAGTTTGAAAGATCATTATTAGAATGAAACTGGAGGACGGCATTCTGCATTCTCGAGTTTCTGGCTACACTACTAGTAAACATTTACCTACTTCCTCGTGCTCTAAGCCTTTAATTTCTCTCTTCCTTCTGTTTCTTCTCGTTTTCCGGACCGAGTTAATCCGTGATTCACCTCAGTGACACATTCCAGACGCTGTCGTGTTTTTATAATCCTACCGACTCGTGAAGAAAATACCACTTCTCAATCTTTTAATCAGTACACTAATGCAATGACAGATGTATCTGTTATTTCACTCATACTTGAGCAGGTCAGGAACATGAGGGAGTAGGTTACGAATCAATTGAGGTCAATCTGTGCTCGAGTAAAGTTTCGACATTGTCTCTCAAGATCGGAAAGAGTCTTTCTCTTTGTCATTATGCCAAGCTTTGTGAGCCACTCCTTTGTGGCTTCAGGATGTGATGTGTCCAAAGATTTTAATTCTTGAGACGAATGGTCCCAAAATTGAACTAAGAATCATAAAATCTTTCTCTTGATGTGACACTTGGGGGATTCCTTTGTAGTGACTTTCAAAATACGGTTTATCCAACGATTTCATAAGCTTCTTTACTTTTTCAAGTCCGATTAATTCCTAATAAGTAAGAAAAACTACACGCTGACCGCAATAAACATTCAAAATACTGATTAATTTGTATCAATTTATATTTTGTCAACTGACTGGCTGTACATGATGATACTACGCCATGATTTGCAATCTCCTAAAATACTTACATCACAAATGAGAATATCAACGCCATTTTTCAAGATTAGGCCAAAATATCCACCAGAATTCGGTTCCCTTTCATTTCTCCCGATTCTAATGTCCTTCTAGTTGGTGACTTCTTAATTTACGATCACTTCTTCAAGTGAATTTTGAACTTTCATGTACGACTCAATTAATTTTTGACGCGTTCTCAGTCAGAATCGACCTCGAACGTCCTTTTATGAGACTGTAAATTTATTGGCTTCTGTACGCTCGTCAATTTTTTGCCTTCCTCCCTATAATCTATAGATTGGCGTCTGTCTTTTATAACCCTAAGGACAATTGGAAAAATATTGACCTTGAAACTCAACCTATGCATCACGTGAAACTCGATCGTCAAGTAATGTATGTATGGAAATTTGGCTTCGTGAGCCTAATAATCTTCAAGTGAAAAATCTGAAAGATTTCAAGAGCCGAGGTACATTTTTTGGATTCGCCTTCGATTGTTCGAGAGGGATTCGAGAAAACTGTGAATCCTTAACCTAGTATGCGATACTAGTGTATTGGATTGAGGGGGTGAGGTGGGGTGTAGCCCTACAGAATTTTAGGCCAGTTTGGTAAACTGTCTTCCTCAACCTAGTGTACCATACTGACTCGTCAAAAGTTCGATTCACCCATCTTCTGCCTACAGGGTGCAGAAATCCCAGAGGGTGATGAAGTATTTAGGTATCTGGTTTGACTCAAAGCTGAGCCTCAGGCACTATTTTGTTGGTGGTAGCGGAAAAGGTGGATAGGGAAGTAACCTATATGAGCTGCCTGATAAAAAAAACTCACGGGCTCATTAACGGAGGCAAACGAGGGAGGTTGGGAACCTGTTTTATGGGACACGTGAGATCTGAAAAATGTAGATTATGACGTCATAAGGCTGACCTATGGGGTCATGAAATTGTGACGTCACAAGGCTGACCTATGCCGTCATCAAACTGTGACATTACAGCCCCCGCCCCAAGCTATATATCATAGGAGGGGGAACTTGGGAAACTTTCGAGCTCCGAGCTTTGCCGGCCGGCCGTATGGTGGACGGCGGACATTTTTTTAATATTCTTATAATTCCGCCAGCAATTTCAATAGTCACTCATAAAGTTTCGAAGTATCATAGCTACAGAAGATGTTATTTAGGAACAAAGCGCAGCAATGGCAAAGGCTCTAGCCGGGTAAGGGGGGGGGGATGGCCTTGGTCGGAAAATGTTTCAAATGTCCGTCAAAATGTTGTCCCCAATGAGAAAACTCGAAATCCAAAAAATTGGACCCATCCGCTCACCCACACGGGCTGCAGAGTCATTTTCAGGCCTAAAATCCAAATGGCTGTATCTCAAGAAATAATGATCCCACAGCGATGAAACTTGGGGACATTTCATCCATGGTATTTTTTTCAAAAAAAAACCATTCATATTTTCCCTAGTTTCTAGCTATAACAAAACTTCAAACTCGAATAAAAAAAAAATCGGGGGGGGAGGCACCTGGGGAAAATCATTAATTTAAAGCGCCATACCCTCTATTACAACATACATGAGTACCATAGTCCTCGGTGAGGGGGAACATTCCCAAAAAAATTAATATTTTATGAATTTCTGTAATTTTTCCATGAATAGCGGGGTGAACTATGACTTCTACCGCAATAAACCGCGAGAAATCAATAGTCAATGTTCGAACTGAAAAATACGCACTCCTCCGTAGGATGAAATGGGAATGTTGACAGACCAAAAATATATTTTTAGTATTTCGTTTATCGATTTGGTCAATTCTTATGTAAACACGTCCACCGATTAGGTGGAGTACGTTAGATTGAGAAAAATAGTTGAAAAATTCTCCAGTCGCTGGAAGTCTGGAACAGTCTGAAAGTAGTAGAGAAATCCACTGTTTCAACCTGGAAAACTGCGATTTTTCATATTTCATTCATCAAATAGGTCAGTTCTTACGTAGACATGGCCGCCGAGTTTGAAAAAAATGGTCAAAAGTTCTCCAGTGGCTGAAACGTTTTGGAAATGACAAATAATCGAGAAAATTCACTTTTTCACCCTGGAGGACCGTGATTTCTGGTATTATGTTCATCAATTACGTCAAATCTTGTGTAGATATATCCGCCGAGTTGGGAAAAAATAATCAAAAAATTCTCCAGTGGCTGGAACGATCTAGAAATAGTACCAAGTCCAGAAAATCGACTTTTTCAATATGGAGACTCCTGATTTTTGGTATCGTCGTTGGATCGGAAAAAACCTCCTACGTGCCATTTTTTGAGAAATGCACTTTTTTATATGGTTGAACGCGGAATTTCAAGGCGCTTCGACTGGAAAAATCCCCTATGTGCTAAGTTCAAAATTACGCCGGTAGGAGCGGTTTTGAATACCTCCTATGTGCACCATCCAAAAAATGTGGTCTCGAATACCTCCTATGTGCAGAGCAAACCTCTTATGTGCAATATTTAGGGCCAGGAATTCCTCCTACGTGCATTTATCGCCCAATACCGCCGTATATTAGAAAATTTTGAAAATTTAAGCTTTTCCACATTTAATTAGACGTTTCCAAAGTATTTTGGCCTTCTTTTCACAAAATGATCAGTTTTTTGTAAAAAAGAAAGTTTTGTTTTTACGTGACAAACAGATATCAATTTAAATGAGACAGTTTGCTTTTGTTGCCACCTTTATTCAAAAACAACTCGACGTTTCGACGCACCTCGTCGTCATCATCAGGAAACATACTGAAATAAAGTAAAATTACAAAGAGAGAGGTGACCAGATATGAACAGAAAAAAGGAAAAAGCACGTGCCAACAAGATCAGGACCGGAGATAAAATTAATAATTACAATTCACGAATGAGTGACGCATAAGTGTTGGCGAGATTAGAAGTATCGGTCTTGAAATTCACATTGTTACATCTTAAAATATGTAGTACTTCCAACATCTTCCTCTTCTTATCATTTTTCTCACGACCAACTATTTTAATTAAGTCAAAATTAAAACTGTGCCCTGTATCACAAGAGTGAGAGGCCAAAGCAGTGCGATTGCTTCGATTCTTAACATCATTCTTGTGTTGGTCGACCCTCTTCTTTAACAGTTGAGAGGTCTCCCCCACATAGAATGTATCCGGGCACACCGAACAGGGAACCTTGTATACAACACCAGAATTTTTCAAGGTGGGGTTTGGGTCTTTAGTTTTCGAAAAGAATTTTTCTCTTAAGGTGTTGTAACTGCCGAAAGAAATACAATTTTGGTTATCCAATTTCTGCAGGATCTTACGAATAATCGCGCTGCTTGGACCTATAAACGGGATCGAGAAATATTTCTTATTAGTTAAACATGAATTATTAATACTAGTAGGGTCACAATACACAATATTCTTAATAAACTTAGAGGGATAGCCGTTTTCACGTAGCGTGTCACAAAATTCGGTCATAATTTGGTCATGAAATTTAGGATTAGAGTTCGAAAGGTAACGGTTCATCAGATTTTTGGCAGTGTTGGATTTTACATGTAAGGGTTGATTTGAAAAATAGTTAATAAGTCTACCCGTGTGGGTAGGTTTTTTATATAAATTAAAAATGGGGGTGGGGTTGTTTTCACATCTAACGATTGTGAGATCTAAAAAATTTATTGATCGGTTTTCTTCTTTTTCGACGGTAAATTTAATTCTGCTGTCAAAGTTGTTCAAACATTCTAGAAGATCGTCACAAATGCTTTCATTCACGAAAAACAGACTGTCGTCCACATACTTGGTCTTGAAGCTGATACTGGAACCAAAAGTACCATCCAATGAGGCGAACAGTTTGTCGAGTACCAGTTCCGCTACAATTGGGGAGAGGGGGCTGCCCATAGCTAGACCCTCTATTTGTGAGTATATGATGCCATTATAGCTGAAATAGCTTCCAGAGAGGCAGAATTTAAGCACTTTGAAAAAAACGTCCTTCCCCATCGCTGTCCACACACCAGCCAACTCGCCCCATCTTTCTTCTATCACCTGCATGGCCATCGAGACCGGAATCGTGGTGAACAATGACACGGCATCAAAGGACACCATAATGTGTGATGGGTCCAATTCGGCGGATGAAATAGCCCGTATGAGGTCAGATGAGGAACGGGTGTTGTGGTCCTCGTTGCGGATATTAGACAAAATCTCTGCCATAAACTGTGAAAGCTTGTACGTAGGTGAGTTTGTACAGGACACAATGGGCCGCAGTGGCGTATCCGGCTTATGTATTTTAGGTAATCCATAAAATTTGGGCGAGACTGCAACGTAGTAAGTGAGATATTTCCTGAGCTTGTCGTCGATATAATTTTCTTTGCACAACTGTTGGACCAATTCATTGCTTTTTCGTTGAAGACTCGAGGTCGGATCCGTGGCCAACTTTTTGTAAGTTGATTCATCTTCTACCAACCCCAGTACTTTTTCGTGGTACACTTTCTTTTCCATTAGAACAGTCGTACTTCCTTTATCAGCTGACAATACAAGGACGTCCTTGTTCTGCTCCAGAAATTGCCTAGTACATTGTAGGTCCTTATGTAAAACATGAGGAGCACGGAACCGTCTATGGAACGCGCCTGGCGCACAGACTCGTTTTAAATGAGCAGCGATACGGTAACGGGCTTCTTCTTTCTCTTCTGTAGTTGAGTTCGAACGTTGGATAATGTACTCGCTGTCTGTAATGATTTTATCGATAGGCAACCTTTGGGGAGGGAGACAGAACTTTGGACCCATCTGTAACACTCGTTGCACATCCATTGGTACCGCCGTGTTAGTCAAGTTTTTGAACCACCTTTCATTGATAGGAACTGAAGTTTTTGGTTCATCGCAGCGAATAAGAAATATTTCTCGATCCCGTTTATAGGTCCAAGCAGCGCGATTATTCGTAAGATCCTGCAGAAATTGGATAACCAAAATTGTATTTCTTTCGGCAGTTACAACACCTTAAGAGAAAAATTCTTTTCGAAAACTAAAGACCCAAACCCCACCTTGAAAAATTCTGGTGTTGTATACAAGGTTCCCTGTTCGGTGTGCCCGGATACATTCTATGTGGGGGAGACCTCTCAACTGTTAAAGAAGAGGGTCGACCAACACAAGAATGATGTTAAGAATCGAAGCAATCGCACTGCTTTGGCCTCTCACTCTTGTGATACAGGGCACAGTTTTAATTTTGACTTAATTAAAATAGTTGGTCGTGAGAAAAATGATAAGAAGAGGAAGATGTTGGAAGTACTACATATTTTAAGATGTAACAATGTGAATTTCAAGACCGATACTTCTAATCTCGCCAACACTTATGCGTCACTCATTCGTGAATTGTAATTATTAATTTTATCTCCGGTCCTGATCTTGTTGGCACGTGCTTTTTCCCTTTTTCTGTTCATATCTGGTCACCTCTCTCTTTGTAATTTTACTTTATTTCAGTATGTTTCCTGATGATGACGACGAGGTGCGTCGAAACGTCGAGTTGTTTTTGAATAAAGGTGGCAACAAAAGCAAACTGTCTCATTTAAAAAAAAAAAAAAAAATAAAAAAAAAAAAAAAATAAATAAAAATCAGTTTTTTGCTTCTCCTGTAAAATTTTATTTTTGCCACATAGGAGGTTTTTTCCGATCCAACGACGGTATGTCGTCTATCAATTAAGTCAAATCTTATATGTTAATACGTCTTACGAGCTGGAAAAATATAGTCAATAAATTCTCCAGTCGCTAGGACGCCCTGGAAATAGTAAAAAACCAAGGATATGCACCCACCCCTAACATTTATTTCCTTTACTTTGAAGTGTAGAATGTTTATTTTTGTTCTCCTGAAGTTGTAGTGGTACAAACTGTGTTACTAGGAGCCGTGCACTTTCATGAAGTGCAGGAATCTTCTCTCAAGTTGAGGTGACAATGCTTCAAATATTGGAATTCATGAGCATGACAATACAAAGGAGATGATTGTCTTTTATTCGGGAAAGGATTCC
Source organism: Aspidiotus rigidus (assembly GCA_035079385.1). Taxonomy (NCBI): domain Eukaryota; kingdom Metazoa; phylum Arthropoda; class Insecta; order Hemiptera; family Diaspididae; genus Aspidiotus; species Aspidiotus rigidus. Next base: position 25,048,251 of record JAVHKY010000003.1, read on the forward strand.
TCTACATCATGCGAGTGCACGGCTACCAGTAACACAATTTGTACCGCTGCGACTCGAGGGGGGAAAAGTAACACATGAATCATTGTGGCGGGTGTGTATCTTTGATTTTTTAATATTTTCAGAGCGTCCCAACGACTGGAGGACTTTTTTCAATTGTTTTAAAACTCGAGAAGAATCGACCATATCAATGAGCGTCTGGAGAATTTATTGAATATTTTTTTCGAAATACGGATGTGTTTACTTAAAAATTGAACTTATTGATAAATAGAATATAAAAATCTCGATTCTCTAAGTTCAAAAAGTAGATATTTTCAATTTTTCATTTTCAGACTATTCCAGCAACTGGAGAATTTACTGACTATTTTTCCCAAACTCGGCGGAGGTATTAATATAAGATTTGACCTTTTTGATAAACAACATTCCAAAAATCAGGGCTCTCCATGTTGAAAAAATGGATGTTCTGGATTTGGTACTATTTCTAGATCGTTCCAGCGACTGGAGAATTTATTGACTATTTTTGGATGTATTTACATAAGAATTGACCTTTTTGATAAACAGAATATAGAAAATCACGGTTTTCCACGTTGGAAAAGTGAATTACCTAGAGTTTTTACTATTTCCAAGGTATCCTAGGAACTGGAGAATTTTTTAATTATTTTTTTACAACTTGACGGGTGTATTTACATAAGATTTGCCGTAATTGATAGACAAAATACCAAACTCACGGTCCTCCAGGGTGAAAAAGTGGATTTTCTCGATTTTTCGTCATTTCTAGAAAGTTCCAGCGACTGGAGAATTTTTGGACCATTTCTTTCAAACTCGGCGTACACGTTTACGTAAGAATTGAACGAATTGATGAATGAAATACCACAACTCACAGTCCTCCGGGGTGAAAAAGTGGATTTTCTCGATTTTTCGTCATTTCGAGAACGTTCCAGCGACTGGAGAATTTTTTTCGACCATTTTTTTCAAATTTGGCGGACATGTTCATGTAAGATTTGACCTATTTGATAAATGAAATATGAAAACTCACGGACCTCCAGGGTGAAAAAGTGAATTTTCTCGATTATTTGTCATTTCCAAAACGTTCCAGCAACTGGAGAATTTTTTGACCATTTTTTTCAAACTCGGCGGACATGTTTACGTGAGAACTGACCTATTTGATGAATGAAATATGAAAAATCGCAGTTTTCCAGGTTGAAACAGTGGATTTCTCTACTATTTTCAGACTGTTCCAGCGACTGGAGAATTTTTCAACTATTTTTCTCAATCTAACGTACTCCATTTAATCGGTGGACGTGTTTACATAAGAATTGACCAAGTCGATAAACGAAATATTAAAAATATATTTTTGGTCTATCAACATTGCCATTTCATCCCACGGAAAAGTGCGTATTTTTCAGTTCGAACATTGACTATTGATTTCTCGCGGTCTATTGCGGTAGCAGTCATAGGTCATCCCGCTATTCATGGAAAAATCACAGAAATTCATTAAATATTAATTTTTTTGGGAATGTTCCACCTTACCGAGGACTATGGTACTCATGTATGTTGTAAGTAGAGGGTATGGCGCTTCAAATGAATGATTTTCCCCAGGTGTCTCCCCCCGATTTTTTTTTATTCGAGTTTGAAGTTTTGTTATTGCTAGAAATTAGGGAACATGTGAATGTTTTTTTTTGAAAAAATACCATGGATGAAATGTCCCCAAGTTTCATCGCTGTGGGATCATTATTTCTTGAGATACAGCCATTTGGATTTTAGGCCTGAAAATGACTCTGCAGCCCGTGTGGGTGAGCGGATGGGTCCAATTTTTTGGATTTCGAGTTTTCTCATTGGGGACAACATTTTGACGGACATTTGAAACATTTTTCGACTAAGGCCATTTCCCCTCCCCCCTTACCCGGCTAGAGCCTTTCGATCCAGCTTTAAGGGCTGCATATACTCGATTCAACTTAGGAACTACCCGCAACGGTGGAGGCTTATATGCGAGAGGAAAGGGAAGTCGTACGTATTCAATACAACTCCTCTTCCGTCTTGCAATAGAAGCGTCCATTGTCACGGGCAGTTCCTAAGTTGAATTGAGTGTAGTCAGAAAATCTTGATTGGACAATGACTTTGAAATAACAAATAGGTACTCGACTTTTGAATAAATTGATTGCATCTCGATGTTTCTTTTTGCACCATGTTTGGCACGCTGACTACAAAGCTCTGATCGTCTTTCCGGATTTCCAAGCGATGATTAGGATTCTCGTAAAGCCCTCTTTTTATTCAAAGATGACAGGAAGTATAGATGCATCGGCCTACGAGCTGGAAGTGCATGATTGTCACGTAATTCTAAGTAGTAATTATGATTTTTCTTTTGTAACGTGCGAACGCTGAGAAATCGTGAAAACAAGATCGCACAACTAGAAAGTGTGCGGTGGTGGTGGAGGAAGAAAAATAATAATTTTTTAGAGAAATTTCAAATTACGACTTCTTCTTCTACCCGCAGATTATCACAGTAGACACTCGGTAAAGTACTATATTTTATTTTCTCGTCCTATTCATTAGAGTTTGCGAACGAATTGGCTACTATAGGTATAATTAATATCTCATTGATCGGAGGACGGACGAAAGAAGGGGGGGGGGGCAGAGTAAATATATACATAAAATAAAAACGAGATCGTTACGTTTTACCCGACGATTATTATTCGTATAGGTGTATCGTGCACGCTCGTTAAATTTTTGTCGTCTTTCAACTTCTTCCGAGTCTGGTTTTCCAAAAAGGACGACGACGAACGCTCGCTGCGAGCGGATCGACGCAAGAAGAAATATATACGGGTAATATTCTGTCATCGATATATTATAATATAATACGCGGACTCGATTACATTCGATGGCGATGACGACGTCGACGACTATAACGATGGTAATATAATGATACAAATTTAGGGCAAAAAAATATTTTTGTTAGAATATTGACCGTGAGTATAATATAGCCAGCGAACGACGAATAAATTCTTCGAATATATTTCTTCGGTTCTGTGTAATTCCCAATCTAGATGAACTGGTTTCCAGGCATTTTACACAACCTTCTTCCTCTCGTATATATTTAAATACAGGTACCAACACTCTTCCAGTGCGCAACGTTTCGTACGCAGAACCTGAGATTAACTTGTACGAGAGAATGTATAATTTTCTGTCCTTTTCTTTTACGTACCCACTCGGATGCATTATAAATACATATCGAATTTTAAGAACAGGTGTGAACGGTCGTAGTCGTGAAACCTTTCAAACAATAGACGCACACACATAACCTGTACCGGGAGGCTGAAGTAACTTATCCGCGTATATATTGTATGCACATAAGACTTCAGAGACATGAGTTATGGGGTTCTTGATAAATGAACTTGAAACCTCAATGAGATCGTGACATATAGGAGCTTTGCTCGAACGAATATACCGCTTCCATATATCGTACAGAAATACATTATGAGAGATAGATTCTTGACCGTTACCGACATTCGATTTTTTTTTCTCTATAGGATCGCCGAAGTTAGGTAATCGAGTAGCTGTATGCATCACGGTTAGCTACCCACCATGAATCATTCTCACGGAGCAATGATGGATATCGATAACAAACGGCAGAAGTGAATTTTTTGTGGAGTCACTGTATCGAAATTGTTTTCTTTGTGTTGTAGGAAGTGTCAACGAGACCACCCGTATACAATCCGGAAGATTACGCCATTTCTTTGAAAAAATGGACAGGAAAGGCTGTGCAGAGGAACGGAGACCAGTTGGACGTGAGCGCGCCACCACCGACGATAGGCGAAAGTGAGATGAGTTTGAGGCAGTTCCTTAGCGTATCCGATTTGCTGAATAAGCTAAAAACGGATTTACGTTTATCATATTTAAGGTGAGCATTCAACACTTCCTGAATATGTCGATATAGAAATTAATTGAGGGTGAAAATCGGGAAATATCTCGATGAAAGGTGCCATCTGTTGACTTCATTCTGCGTACAAAGTTCAAAATTCTTCGAGAAGAACTCTTGGGAAGAAAGGGGAAAGTCCAAACGAAACGAGCTGGAGAAACAGTTTTTTCTAAAGAGTGCAAGAGATCCAATTATTCAGCTCGTTTCGTTTCCTGTACCCTTCAAATAAATATTGATTCCGAATTTTCCACCTCTCTGTCACCTCACCTCGCTGTGGTCATTATAGCTTTCGATTCTAACTTCACATAACAGTTCACTTCACTGCGTTGGGCATTTGCGAATAATTGAATAGTTTTGCTCAAGTTATTCTCAAAAATATTTCGTTCGTTTTCATAAAAGAAGGTAGAAACCGTTATTATAGGCTCAGTCGTATACACGGTATTTATACATTTTTTGCCACGAAAAATAACTCTTAAAATAACTCTTCCTAAGTAACGTTGTAGGTATTATATTAATTATCTAAATAACGCCCGTCATTTATCACTCACTGGAGAATTGACTCGAACTATTTGTAAAATCATTTAAACACCGAATTATGACGATCGAGACGATCACGTGTTTTAAAATGTGTTTTCGCGTATTTTAAAATGCAATATAAGATATTACGTCTATACGCAGTAAAAGGTTTCTTGTATTTTTATAGCCCATTCAAATTTTTACGAGAAATAGCGAACTTTGGAGAAGTTAAGATAAATCACACACGGTAAATGTTCTGTTCCGAGAATATCGTTTGCTGCCTAGAGCTTTGTAGGCTGTATTTTAGGGAGGGACCATTGAATTTTTCCGAATTTTCTAATGACTCGGACCCTAGTTTCCAAGTTTTTCCCTCAATTTTCCAACAATAAATCCCTCCGCCTTTTTTTGGTTTACTCTCTCTGCCGGTCAACTACGAGTTGGATTACGATGGTGCGTGCATTCCTACGCAGTTCAAATAATCTTCAAAACTCGAGCTCCTATCAATAGGAAACATATTTTATGGCGGACTATCTGGAAAACTTATCCGTCGTCGGTCGTCTGTCACCCTACTGGAATATAGAGGGAAAGGGGAGCTCTGACCTCGATGAGGCACTTCAGAATGTTTCAACCTCAGAGCTGTAAATTGAATTGTGGTTGTAAATAAGACGCCGACTCTCATTCAGTACAGAGAGTTGGTGAAATATCAAATTCTGAGCTATTATATGAACAGAAAAATAGTGGTTTCAAAAACAGTGAAGATTATTCACTTCTCTGAGCGATATTCATGGATGGTGGGGCTTGAAAAACTTTTGTTGACGGTCTGAATAAGTGAAATTTAAGAGAATAATGGCACTTAGACTGTTGAACGATATATAAACTAATAATATTTGAAGGGATTTCGATATCATCGAACAATCGATCCTGATCAATTTGCAAAATCGTAATAAAGTATCAAAATCAATTTTATAAATCCGGAAAATTTCCTAGAGACCTGGACCAAATAATGAAGACATCTAGGTGGAATGTGATTGTTCAGTATGCTACCTCCCTCCAGTCTTCCCTTCGAGTAACCCCTCGAATCCCTCACTGAAGTTACACCCGAAAGGGTCGATTCTGGTGTTGGAAGAAACAAAATTAAATGCATACGCAACCCGCACCTACTCCATTATGGAGAACGGGCGGTGTCTGCAAAATGCTACATTAAAAAAAAAAAAAAAAAAAAACCTCGAATCCGCAAGGAGCTTTGTCCACAGAGAGGTTTACGGGGGGGGGGGGAGGGAGCAAAATTTCATTTCTCTGCTATAACTCGCCTAGAATTTGGTTTCAAGAAAAAATGTTCAAACAAAAAATATTTAACGTACAATTTCCTACTGAAAAGATTCAGTGACTTTCTTTCATATAACTCATTATACGATCGCTAGAGCGCGCTGAAGTTCGTCACATTTGTTAAAAAATTCATTGGCTTTTCACGTGATACCAGACTGTATGCGTGTACCTACGTCAAAGTTTGGTATGTAAGAATTCTAGCCTCTCATTCAAGATATCAAGTGCACAACTTATCACCCGCTTATTTTCGGTATTATACAGTATGAGGAAGAAGATTGGAGAAAAAACGCGTTTTCTGGTATTTTTACCAATTCTTGACCGAAATCAACTACAGAATTTTTGAATACCAAATGACACGAATTTTCATTTTGACCAAAATAATTTATGATTTTTTCGATGAAAATTATCCATGTTTAAAGGGAACTTGTGCAATTTTTCGACCAAATCACCATATTTAGGTAAAATACACCAATTTTTTGGTCGAAATTATGTAATTTTAGACACTTATGTATTCAACAAACTGATCATTTTGGGCCTTATCCGATTTCAGACCCTCTTTTTGGCAAAATAAAATTGTTTTAGAGGCTATATCTCATTTTCTAGTTTTCTACCCTTAGCAAAAATATGCGACAAATGCAGGGGAATCTGAGCCCTGCGACTGATTCAGAAAAATATGAAAGCTATAGAGCTCATCAGATGGTGTCCGCGTCAAACCAGTAACCTATAAGAATTTTCTCTCAAGCCCCATAAAACCTTCGCAGGACTTTTCTGGTCAGGCATCCCCAGCCTCCTAGCCAGGCCAGCACGACACCGCTATTTGCAGGAGCATTAGCGATTTTGTGGCGAATGATATTGCAAACGGTAAGGACAATCTGTAGGACCATTTGGACTTTTACCGCAATGATACCACAAACGCCTCTTCGCTGGTTTTGATTTTTTGCGAGACCATTTACGATTTTGGGGCAAATGACATTGCAAAAACTCCCTTCCCTGATTTTGGCTCTTTGCGGGGGCATTCCGTCTCTTACCGCAAACGCCTTTTTCCTGGTTTTGAGTATTTGCGGGACCTTTTGCGATATTGTTGCAATTGACACCGCAAACACCTCTTTTCCAATTTGGACTATTTGCAGAACCTTTTGTGATTTCGTGGCAAATGACATCGCAAACGTCCCTTTCCTGATTTTGACTATTACGGGACCATTTGTGATTATGTAACAAGTGACACCAAAAATGTCCCATTTCCGATTTGGGCTATTTGCTGGATCTTTTGCGATATCGTTGCAATTATTGACACCGGAAACACCTCTTTTCCAATTTGGACTATTTGCAGAACCTTTTGTGATTTCGTGGCAAATGACATCGCAACGTCCCTTTCTTGATTTTGACTATTAAGGGACCATTTGTGATTATGTAACAAATCCCATTTCCGATTTGGGCTATTTGCTGGATCTTTTGCGATATCGTTGCAATCATTGACACCGCAAACGCCTCTTTTCCGATTTGCACTACTTGCGGGACTTTCTGCAATTCTGTAGCAAGGGAGACCGCGAACGCGCCTCTTCTCCAATTTGGACTATTTGCGGAACCTTTGGCGATTTTGTGACAAATGACACCGCAAACGCCTTTTTCTTAATTTGGACTACATATTTGCAATTTTTGTGGCAAATGAAACCGCAAACGCCTCTTTTCCAATTAAGACTATTAGCCAATGTCGTGCTGGATCACATTTTTTAAGCCAGGTAACCAGTTCGTCGGGCGCCCCAAACTCTCATGGTCAAACTTTCGAAAATTTCCACGAGAGCCCCATAAAGACTTCGCGTCTTTTCCCTGGCCGGGGATTCCTGTTGCAAGGAAGACAATGGGCGTGGCCTCAAAATATAAGTGACGTCATGTACTAGAAAACATTGAACATGATCTTTATTTATGCTCTCCCAGAACATTTTTGGCTGTACCGCTGTTTTCAGCTTGTCCAACGTACAAAGTAATCAAACTTCTTTCAAGTGCTCAACAATGAAAACTCAATTTCAAGTCAATTGGTATTAATTTTTTTTTTTATTTATTTTAATTAACGAGCTACTAGCAGCCTGCCTTCATGGCTATGAGCTCGGCTAGATTGTGTGATTATATGCGTGAGAGGAAGTTGGCTTGTTGTAAAAAGTTGAATATGTGAGGGATGGAGGGAAAGAGATCTGAAAGTGCTTCTGTATGGTTGTGAGGGATGGATAAGGAATTACGGAGTTGGGTCAAGTTGGGGCAGCAGAAGATGTGTTGAACGGATAGGGGGTGTTCAGATTCTCAGTGAGGGCATGAGAGAGGCATAAGATGAGAGATGAGATGGGTGTGAGTGAGTGAGTCTGGTGTGGCAGATTCTGAGACGGGTGATGACTATTTCTTCTCTGCGTGTTGACAGATTTGAAGAGTCCCATGCGGTGGGAATATTTTTAATTTGGGCTAGTTTGTTTGAGTGTGATTTTGAGATCAGACCAATGAGTGAACCATGCTTGAGTGATGAATTTGTTGATGTGTTTGGAGAGATCTGAGCGTGAGGGGAGGAAAGAGCGGTTGACTGATGGGTTATGGGTTGCTAGTTTGGCTGCTTTGTCGACATTTTCGTTTCCTGGGATACCCTTGTGACCAGGTACCCAGATGAAGAATAATGGGATGGGGATGGTATGGAAGGTGTTAATGAGAGTGTGTATACGACTTATGAGTGGGTGGGAGGAAGTGTGGTTGGATATGGCGTCGAGTGATGATAGGGAGTCGGAAATGACTAAAAATGGGTTGAGAGGAAGACGGGAGGGTAGGTTGGTGAGGATGTGTTCTAAACAGCTAAATATTTCTTGTAGTCCAGTGGTAAAGACGGATGCGGTGTTGCGGTGTCGGTGAGAGACTGTGATGTGATCTATTGAGTAAGCAAAGCCGGTTTTGTTTTGATATTTAGATCCATCGGTGAAACATAGTATAGGGTTGTGAAAGTTGTTAAGGATTTTGTTAAACTGTGCTTGGTATTCTTCGGGAGAAGTTGAAAGACGAGGGAGGCGTTTTAGGTCGCGAATGATTTTGGGTGGAATAAAGAGCCAAGGGGGGTTGAGGGAACGATGTGGTTAAGGCAATGGAACTTGAAGGGGCGTGCTAGTTGGAGTTCTAGGTTGGAACGTAGATTGGTCGAGGAATTTTGGTTATGATGAGGGGGGAATATGCGATGGTGGACGGGGGTTTGCGGATATTGTAGGACAGTTGTGAGGAAGTTGGTTGTCAGTTTGAGGCGTCGATAGTGAAGTGGGGGGAAGCCAGTGTCTGCACAGAGGCTTTCAGCGGGACTGGTTCGGAATGCTCCAGTAGCTATTCTGAGTGAAGAATTTTGGATGGTGTCGAGTAGTTTTAAATGAGAGGGAGGGGCGAGACCGTAAATGGATTAAGCTCTGGTAGAGGTGGAGAAGGTTTTTTCGGTTACAACCTTCTTTAGGGTGGGAGAGGAATTTTAGGACACTGAGTGCTCGAATGCATTTTGATTTAGTTAGTTTGATATGGGGGATCCAAGAGTGACGGTTGTGGAAATTGAGAGCAAGAACTTTAGTAGTTTTGACTTGTGGGATCGGGTAGTTAGCTATTGTGAGAGGGGGAAATTTAATAGTTTTCTGGCGTGGTTTTTGGAAAATGACGAGTTTGGTTTTGGGGTAAGAAATGTGGAATCCTAGGAGGGAAAGCCAAGCGTGTACTTTATTGATTGTTTTTTGTAGCAGACGATGGGCGCGAGTTGTGTTAGTGGAACGTAAATGGATACTTAGGTCATCAGAGAATAGGAGGGTTTGAATTGGAAATTTTATGATTTTTGTTATGTTGCTGATGGCGATGAGAAAGAGGGTGCCACTAAGTGGGGATCCTTGGAGATACCATTTTCTTGAGGGAAGGTTGAGGAATAGTGATCGCCTCTAAAAGATCGATTAATAAGATAATTTTGAAGTAGGAGAGGGAAGGGTCCTCGAAGTCCAAGTTGGTGTAGGATGACGCATATTTGGTATGTCCAGACTCTCGGGAAAGCGTTCTCCATATCAAAAAATATTGAGTAGAGGTTCGCTCCGTGAGCATGGGCGTTGTAGATTTGGGAATCGAGGTCAGCAAGGGTCATTAGAGCTGATCGGCCCTTACGGCACCCATATTGTGTATTACTTAATATTTCGTTGGAATCAAGGAACCAAGAGAGTCTATTATTGATAATTTTTTCGAGAATTTTGCTAAGAGTGCTTAGTAGTGATATGGGTCGGTAGGATCGATCCTTCAAATTACGGCTATTCATAATGACAGTGTACTCATGAGAGCAAAGAAAATTGCGGAAATTGCAATACTGTCATTCAAATCGATTGGTCAGTAGCTGAATGAATTTGAATCATAACTAATCTAGTGAACTTCTTGCAAAACAGTTAATCTGTTCGTAATCTATTAAATCTTTTAATCGTAACCTCGCTCATATTGAACCACTGAATCAGTTTACCGTCTGAGGAGCTGCTGAGTCGGCACCACGTTGAATTATTACCCAATCTAGAGGGTCACTATACAAATACTCAATCTTGTGGGCTAATTTAGACCGTTAGAGCTCTGTCCAGTTCACAAAGCCATTGTATTAGCATCCAGTCGAACCACGACTTTAGAATCACTTCCTAGTTTAATGAACTATCGAAATGACATGGGGTCTACTCGTGGTGTCCAGTATGATCAACTGCTAGACCTATATGTAGCCCTTGATTAGTTCTTCATTCATAAGGTCATTAGAGGATGGTTGCCTTGAAGACTACCTACTCAGTTCAACGTAAACCATTGCGGTTCAACCAGTCTTGTCAGAAGTGCCTGATTAATTTTTTCATTCAAACCGTACACTCATAGTGAAAATTTAGTTCAATTTCTCACCTATGAAGATATTTTGAAGTAAGTTCTAGACCAAATTGCCCCTTTAAAAGCTTCCAAGTCATCAAAATGGTGTGTAAGACGATTTCAGTCCTCAATTTTCTTTACGACAAACTAATCTAATGCATACTATCTTACGCAGTTTTGTGCAGGAGTTCGTCGCCGACCCCGTCGACGGAGTAACGCTGCTTTTAGAATTGTTGAAGTCGATCCAACAGAAAGATCCGCAGAAGCAGGGTAAAGTGGCGCCCACAACGCACCGTAGAACTCTGCTGGAGGAGAACTCGTGCCTGCAGTGCCTTCAGTATTGCATGCGATGCGAAGAGACGAGCAGAAGATTAGCGGTATCTTCGGCCGGGCTTTACACATTGGCTGTTTGTATAATGAGTAGCGTCAGTAAATCGAGGATAATTTCGCTCGAGGTAATAATGCGAACGGGAAAATATTTAGCCTATGTTTTAATACGAGATAGACTCGAGTTAATAAATCAACTATTTCACCTCTAAACGATACGCGTACGGTGTAAGTTAGTTGTACGTACGGCGAGCTAATTACGATTAATATTTTCGCTTCCTTCATTTGCGAGAAGGCGTTATAATAAGTTTTGAAAGTTAGACGCGACGATGCGAAATATTAGAAAACCATACGCGGGAAACGCATTTGAATATGAATACGCTATCATAATATCTTGAGAAAATCGCTCAAATTCGAACGATCGATAGTTTTGTAAGCCCGCGATAACGAGTAGTTATTGCACATTGCACTTTTCTACAGCGTGTAATCTTCCTTCCTAAGCGCTGCGTAAATTCTTCGCATAATACCGAATGAATTAGCATTTTTACTTAATTACCCGCGTATTTCTCGGATGCATCTTTCATCTTATCTCATAATTTTTTTCTTCCTTCTTCGACAGTTGCTCAGCAAAGTATGTTGTTACTCGACAACTAGCGGTCACAACGCGGTGTCCGAAGCAATGTCAACGATGCGGTTACGTTTTGGAGAACCAGTCCGGTTCCGATTTTTAGTCAGTATGTTGAACGGCGCTTCGGCGGATCTACTATTAGCCGGTCTACGATTCATTAACACGTTTTTCGAAACATCTCCTAACAAACAAACGCAATTGTATATTCAAGCCGAACTCGAACAAGCTGGTTTTAATTCGGATACGTTTAAAAAGGTACATAGCACTTAATTATATTTCAGTCCATCTATATGCCATTCTCTAATTCACACTCAATTTGTATTATGTCAAAGCATTTATAATAAGATGGGAACATTTCTCATTCGGGGAACGTGTTCATTGTAACTTGTTTACTCGTAGATAATTTTTCTGCTATTCGTCCTCTACGATTCGACTTTCCTATCTCGTGGGAATCAGAACGGTCGACATTATGCGAGTGCATATATGTAGCGGCATTACAAACGGGAAACGACTGACCTTCGCCGATAACTTTCCAAAACTCGATGCCCTTTTCAGCAATCAAAAGCGACGAAGCGAAGTGAATAACAAACATTCTCTCGAAGGGTTTTACTCCTCCGAGCAGTCTGTCTTTATCGTATCGTGATTGGGACGTAGGAGTTTCTTCCGAAATTGACAGGAAATCATGACATTGGAAGCTGAACTAGATCCCTTAGCGCACTATACTTACGAAAAGTTATCCGATTTAGCCATGGATAACTAATATCGTTAGTTAAAACTTGCAATCCCTGCGTACAAAGGAATTGCAAGTTTATTTACAATATTAGTCATGTTGTATGGCAAGCTGAGAAACCTACTCAAAAATTTAGCCTTGCATGTCTGCCAGAGTGGCCCAGAGCCCACACTAGTCTATGCTTATGTGAAGCCAAAACTTTCCAGAATCTTAGCCTGTCCTATGCGCTTATAGAGTCTGATATTTCAGGCTAGGGTTTGCTCTATATACTAATAGGGTGCACTGAATAAATGTTGACTTTCGAACTACATAATAAGTGTAAATATCTTGAGATAAAACTCGACCCCTATTTAAATTATAGTAAACATATCGAGTACATATTGACAAAAATCAAAAAATATTATAATAAAATTCGATCTCTCCACATTAAAAAAATTTGTAAAGATGGCGAGCGTACAATATGCTAGCCTTTATCACATACTAGGCCTAAAATACATAAGATCCTGTGCTTAAAAAAGCAAAGATGGTAAAGACACGTAAGTTTTTTTTTTTTTTTTTTTTTTTATATACACCCTTTATTGTGAAAATAATAAAAAAATAAAAATAATAAAAATAATAAAAATAATAAAGATAATAAAAATAAAATAAAAATAAAAAAAGAAACATTACAAAACAAGGAAGAGAAAAACAAAATTACAGAAATTTAGAAGAAAAGAAAAAAAAAATACAAAAATACAAAAATAATAATAATAATAATAATAAAAAAAATGAAAAAAAAAATAAAATAAAATAAACAGGGTGTTGGAGGATGGCAACTAGGCCTTACCTCCTTTAACAAATAATTTGTTAAATAAGTCAAATTGTGATGGATTCCGGAAGATTTTTAAGGAAATTAAAAATATGAGGGAAAATTGATAATTCTTCGGATGAGAGAAGGTCAATAGCTCGGAGAGGGGTTGGAAAATTTAAATTCATACATTCTGAATAGAGTTTTTGTCTTAAATTTGGTAATTCTGAGCATTCCAAAAAGTATAGTGATTGATGACGGCTTTTAAAGGGTTACCTGGATGGAAGGAGCATGCGTCAGATTCTATGAGAATTATGCGTTTGAGGTGGACAGGGAGACGATTATGTCCGAAGCGAAGACGGCTGATTTTGACAATGAGAGAATGAGGGATGTCGTGAAATTTCTGAAACCAAGGAGGTGTCGGAAGGAAGGGTGGCACAAGTAAATAGTGAGAATTTTGATTGTTAAATGAATTTGAATAATTTAAAAACTATATTTTATCGCGACCAGGTTTCATACTGGCTAGTATAAAGTCATAAGGCGACGGCATTGAACGAAATGAATAAACTAAAAGAACAAACAGGAAGGGATTTGAAAACGAAAACCAAATTACTGAATGTTAGGCATACGAAGATAATCGATAAAAGAATTGTAGAAAGTATGATTCATGTCGCTTAGGCAAGTAGGCAGAATCAATTCGGTGGCCGTACACAATCTCGAATTCGACCCAGTAGAATATTCCCTGTGTCGCTGAGTGTAGGATGGAAGTCTGAACGTCGTCGAAATACAGTGGAAACTCTATATAACAAATTCCTCTATATTACGAATTGTTCCTCGGTCCCTCCCCCTTCAATGAATTTTACGTGTTAAAAAATCTCTTTATAACGAACAATTCACTCTATATAACGAATTTTCTACAGAAATCTTGTCATTTTTTCCAAAAAAATGTCGATTTCTGGCCTGAAGTCAAACTTTTTTCTGAAAATTCTGATTCTTTGGTAAACATTTGAATATTTTCTCCAGAAAATTTGAATTTTGACGAATATTTCAACATTTACTTCTAACAATGTCAACTTTCAGGTGAAATTTGAAAATTTTTATCATTCAAAATGTGGAACTTCGCAAAAATAAGAAAAAAAATGAATTTCTTTTTAACGAATTTTCTATATAACGAATTTTGTTTGTGGTCCCTTCAGATTCGTTATACAGAGTTTCCACTGTAGTTGTTCGAATCTAGGCAGTGTTTCGCTATAAGGGATGTATTTTTTAAACTTACGTGTCGTCTGCACCTTCTTCGTTTTTGTATTGTTTGAAGACTCTCTGCACCACCACACTTAATAAGCTTATTACTAGGCTAGAATCTATCTCTATTATGTAAAGGAGGATTCATGTTACGATTAAACTCGACCAGTTTTTGGTATTTCGAGTTGTACTTTGAAATGTAGATTGGTATTAGACTGCAGACGGACATAGGGTACATTTTTTTTTCTAAAAGTTCATCAGGAAAGTTCTAAGCAAGTCTCAAAGTCTCAATACCTGAATCTAAGAAGCAGGAACCTGGACAACACGTGTGTAGTTCGTGTTGCCTATGTGGGTCGTTATATTATTAATAATAGAAACATGCATGGACGTGTAGGGTTCCAGGGGTAAAATCAATTGACGAGTAAGTTCATGCAACAATCCTTGATAAATTTCAATTCAACTTTTACATTCTCTTACTGTTCTTCAAATAACGTTCGAGTTAGTGACTTTAGTTAGTGCATTAGAGTCGTGCCTGTTTTTTGTCTCGTACTTAAACTCAATAGATTTGAAAAATACAAATGTATTTAGAACGTGAGTGGGAAAAGCTTATAAGAGTTGTACCTAATAAAATTTCCAATTGAAATGCATAAATGTTGGAAATAGAGAAATTTGGGAATGTCCGTCAGTCACAGTAGAACCATGACCTGTAAGGAGAAGAGATTTTACGGACCAAAATTTACTTTAGAACGGGCTGTTAATCCAAAATTCTAGAGAATTGTGCATTTTGTCATAAAAGCATGAAATTTGGTGTTGAGGTGTATGAAGGTGTAACAAATGATATTAACAAGAGTGCCACGCAGAAAGTCTATTTTTATGCCCCAAGAGGTCCACTTTTGGGGGGGAGGGTTCATTTTGGAGGTTATTGTTGCAGAAATTGCCAAAAAACCTTTGTTATCTCGCATTATAAAAAAATATTCCAAACTCCTACACTCGCTCCCATCGATAGATGGCTATCCTTACCAATACCTCACCTATTTCGAAATTTTTCATCGTTGGCCGTTAGAAATTTTGACACGGAAACACAAGGTTGCCATACCAACTCAATTCCGTGATTACCGTATCATATACACCGATGGCTCAAAGATGACTTCCGGTTGCTGTGCGGCCTTCTACGACTCCTTTTCGGGAGTTGTAAGGAACTTCCAAATTTGCCCCGGATCCTCGTCCTATGACTGCGATGTTGCTGCTATTTTCATGGCTCTTAACTTCGTATCTCAATCTAATCCTTCTTCTTCTCCGCATAACCAAATCCTCATCGCTTCAGATTCTCTCTCGGCCCTTCAAGCAATCATAGAATCACCCTAGAGTCACAATATCAGCCCCACTATCATTAACACTCGCTTCCTCTTCCAACATCTACTTCACTCTAAGAACATCAGCACTTCTTTTATGTGGATCCCCAGCCACAAGGGAATTGAGGGCAATGAACGAGTTGATTCGGCAGCTAAAGCGGCTTGCTCCTCGCAGTCTGCCGCTAAATACTCATTCATTGGTGCAAATTTCCTCTTAGGCATAGCCCGAGAAGAAAACGAAGAAAAATGGCAAAGACACTACTTGGAAAACATTTCCCTTTCATCCCAGTACTTCCATCTAGAAAACTCAATTCCCACTCATCCCTGGTACATATTGTCAAACTACGTCAACCGAAAATTCACTGTCTCAATTTGCAAACTTCGATTCAATCACAACAGGCTCCCGTAAAATTTAACAAAATTTTTACCAAACATATCTCCTGATTGTCCTTTTCATCCGCAAGACAAGATAGCGGCCGACTTAAACCACATTCTTTTTTAATGTCCACATCTTACCACTCAACAAAATACACTCCACTCTTCACTTATCAACTCTAATATTCAACGCCCTTTCGCTGCACTCAATTGCCTCCATATCACCAACCTCTCTGTCTTTCCTGATCTTTACTCATTCATGAATTCTCTCTCTCCTACCCTCACTATCTAATCCACTTGCTTCTCCCTGTCTTCTACCTCACAATTATGTTACATCATCGGGCGAAATGACTCTTCGGTGGAAGCCTTATTCATAACCGTATTTTCATCATGTATTTTTTTTCTTTTTTTTCTAATAAAAAAAAATATACGACTAATGAGTTGGATTGATATCAATATATCGATGTATCTCAGCTCAACATAAATTAACCAACTGGGTATGATGTTGACCTAAGGTTGCCAGCGGTGACGTCACAATCTGATGATGTCCAAGAGACACCGAAGGGAGGCATACTCAAAAGAGTAAAACGAGGAGTAAATTGCTACAGCCACCTCGTTTTACTTTTTGGAGTATGCCTCCCTTCGGTATATCTGGCCATAACTTGGTGAATCTTATTAATTCTACGTCGTAGAGACTTGGAAAATTTTCGAGGAACCCCGTCTTTCGCGGTATCCTATTCCCTTATTGGGCCGAATAATCCCGATTCAAACATGATACTCGTATAAGAAGACATTAAAATATTATTTATTTATTTGCCAGAACATTTTATTTTTCTGAGAGGAGAGGGTCGCCCACCAATCAATCCAACATTCGGCCCAACTATATGAAACAGGTTTCATCATAAGAACACACGAAAATAGTATCAAGTTACGAGGTCAATTATTCATAAAAAATGTAAATGGTGGAGCATATTTCATACTCTTTTAAATCCTCTGCAATGTCATCCTTCAAACCAACTATCAAGTTGGAAACCTAAAGTTCTTCGCAGATTTATATGTTGAATGGTATAACAGAGAAAGTTCTATTGGTTTCAATTTCGAAAATACCCAGGAAAGCTTCTGACTAGAACTTACGGATTTAGTCGCGAACCATATTCTGGCTTGGAAAAGGATCAGAAATTTCACTACCAGGGTCAAGGATCACTCTCAGGTCTAGCTTCACGTATCACTCTTTAACAATTTGTAGCGTTTTAAGTAGGTCAAGGTCAATCTAAAAACATTCGAATAAGGAAATAAATATTTTAAACACAGAGGATTAAAGATCCAAAGTCTTTTGATGATTTTAGTTTTCACTATTCTACCGAAATAAAGGAATCACATTGAAATTTTCCTCCGCTCAAACTATCACAAACTTTTTACCATCCTTATTTTAAGACACCAAAAAGAAAATTTTCCACTTACGATAGCTTAAAATAAATAATATGAAGAAAAGGGATCCCACTCCCTATTTTCAGCTATTCTTTAGATATAGCTTTATCTGACACATTTTCGTTTATTATTCTTCCGAAGTCTGTGAAAAAAAATAATTTTTTATTTCTCTCCGCAGATTTTGTCGTCCGAAGATCGACAAGATGAATTCATCTCGGAAGAATTTAACCGTTGGTCCAAATTGTACGTCGACGTTGACGTGTTGAAGAGTAATTACAACAATAAATGTAAAGAAGTTAGCAGTTTGAAGGAGAAAATTGCTCAACTGGAAACGCAAATTCGCGTACGTATCTTATATTATAAAAGAATTTCAGTTTTCACGCATTTACGAAATGTTCTTCGAATATTCACGCGTGTATATTCTCTTTTTTTGACGTAGCTTTTACAAAAAGAAAAAGACACTCTGTCAACTCACGAGAACACTTTCAAGGACCGTTACACTGATCTCGATTACCATATATCCGTATCGCGGAACAATTCCATAGGTAAAGCGTATCTGAGCGACGACCGCGACGGCACGAGCAAGTGCGAAGGTGGCGGTAATTCGACCCCGGCCGAAGACGAAGGCATCAGCTCCTCGGATCAGGACGACAGCGAAGAGATCGTGAATACGAGTAGAGAATTTACGACCTTCTACACCGCCAACGACATGACCATGCTCAACAACTACGGGACGTACCAAAACGATAAAAATTCCGAGCCGACCATAGACGAAGTAATGCAGGATTTCCAAAACATCATCAACGACGTGCAAAACCAAAACTATCGCAGCGAACGAAAGAATAAAGATCAGTACGAAGACGCGGTGATCCGACGTTACCAAAAGGTGGACGGTACGTCAAGCTCAGAATCCCTGACCGAACCTGCGGCTGTGGATGAAGAAACGGACATCGTTCCCTCGCTGATCTTGCCGGAGCCTCCTAGAAAGACGAGAAATTTGCACTTAATGCACAAGACAAACATCGAAATGAATCCATTCTTCGAGGACGAAAGCGTCGTCGATACAAATTTCATGAATTACAGTCGCGTTCCTGCGAGTAACTTTCACCCAAACATGGAAAAGTACCCAATTCGTGGATACGCGTGCGGCGACATCAGTCAGCCACCGATAGTGCGACCGAGCTTAAGAAGAAGCGAAACTTTCCATCATCTGCAGCCGAATGACAAACCGAATAACAGTGCGAGTCAGATTAACGTGCTGGATTCGCGAGTCGTACCGAAGTCGCGCAGAGGTCCCAACGACAAAGTAAAAATGCTGAACACCAAGAATAACAACTACGTCGTACAAAATTCGAATAATCTGCAAAAAGAATTATTTCGAAATAAGGACGAGCATACTAAATTGGCGAGGTCGGTCAGCACGAAACCGTTAATAAACGGTGTTATGCCCACGGTGAATTGCGCGCCATTTCCCCGAATCAATCCGGTCGCGTATTTTCCAAAGAAGAATGTCTTTCCTGGTCATCCGAACCCGCAGCAATTTTCATTGAAACGACATCAGAACGCCGGTCTCTATTCCGACACAAATCACGCTCCACCGCCAACGGGTAGTAATCTCCTGCACCAGGTCATTACTATCACTTCGGATTACCCTAAACGAAGTCTGAACGGACTGAAGCATATTAATTTGAATATTTCCGAGGGAAGACTAATGGACCTCCCCTCGGGACTATATTGAAAAATGAGTCAGCTAATCAGGAGATTGCTCAAAGACGATCTTACTCCCAACTCTAAAAAAGATGTTTAGAGCTATCGGATGTGAAGACGTGAGGATCCACTGGTAGAGAGAGCATCTGGTCGCTCATTGGAGGACTACGAGTATGCTAATCGGTTTCAGTCGTGGACGTAAAAGCAAGCTTAGTGACAGATGAAAATTCACAGTTTCGACCTTTTTTTCTTTATTGAATTCCTTGTACAGATTATAAAATAATTTATGTATCACTTTTTTTACTGTAGATTTTTATCCTACAAAACAGCGTGTTCTCGAAAAATAAAGTTCGATTTATTAAAAATTCCTTCAAAACGATTCAATTTTGAGCCTAGAAAGTACAAAATTACATTCGACGCATACATCTACAGTCTACTTGACAGTTGGTCCCGCATACACAATGCATACAGACACATCCGTGGGCTCCGCATCCCCGTCCAATATTCCGACGATTAACTTCGTTTCTGCTCCCTGATGTGTGAGCAGCTCCAGAATTCCGTTTTTTGCGTTCGGTCGTTTCGGAATCTTTCGCGTCGTGATTCTTATCGTCATTGAAAACCTTCAGATTGCCTCGAACAGTTTTGAAAATGTTCATATCCCTGTGAGGATACGAACGGAACAATCAGGTCGAATGGTCAACTTATAGGTAGCATCCAAGAAGATGATTTTTCTTTTCAGGGTGCTTGCCCAGGAGTTGATTAAATGAATCGACCATCACAGACAAGTCAAATATTTATGACGAGCTAAAGTTCACTGTTTCAATTACATAATTTGATATCAGGCAAAAGGTTTTTTGAAGGAGCATTGCAATGAGCTACATCTAAGGTTATGGGCAAATGAAGACAAGGAGGAAGTTCCTTGCGCTAATGATCTTCTCTTAGTTGTTTTGAAAGAGAGTTGATGTAGAGAAGGACAGAATGGTGAAATCGGATGCGTTTAAGAGCTGGGGAAGAGAAAAAGTGAGAGAGGAAATCGAATATAAGAAAAAATTACAGGCACGTAAACTTTTTAAGCCGCGACCGGTTTCGAAAAGGTCAATGTTCCATCATGAGATAATCGCAACTAAAGAAAATCGAAAGAAAGGAAAAGAGGAATACTGTTCGGGTATCAAGTCGAATTAACGTTCGAAATTGCCAAATAGAACATGCTCTGTGTCGTCGAGTGATTTACAATTATTGGAACCGTCTTCAGGTTCATAATTTCTATCTCTTCCAATTTGTTGAGAACTCTGCCTTTCGGCAAGCCTGTGAAAAAGAAATATATTCTTTTTTGGGAGAGGAAGGTCCATAGATAGGATGTGCCGAGCGAATACAGATGTGTGAGGCAGTGAATGGGGGATTTTACTTCTAAAGATCGATAGTAGCGCACGTGGTTAGAAATGTAACTATGTGAACAAACAAATCAAGTTTACTTTTGAGACAATGCTACTAAAAATCCAAAAGTAGGCAGAAAAATAACAAAGAGTGAATTTCTTTTCTTGTTGCAGTGAAAGAAAGGCGTTTGTCTATCTATCTAGGGTTAATTTTGAAGGTCTCGCAAATTTATTATTAAAGAACAAATCGTTTTATCTTATGAGAAAATCGTGTTTGTCCACATAGTTCAGTATTTTATCCGCAGAGCTGACTGTCCTCTGACGTCAAAAGTAAAATTATTCTGCCATTGCGAACAACTAATTCAAGCTCAATCATACGGTCCTGAAGGGCCCCACTCGTCTGATCTACATATATGGCATTACATTCGCCATAGCTGATCAAGAGGGGGTGGGATCTTTATAGGGTGGAAGAGTCCACAACATGCTACGTGATGTTGGTGTTCTTCCAGATATCGTCTCTGGGTTCAAAGTCTTTCTTATCAGTTTTCGGAAGGTCTACTAATGTGTTGTCCCCTGTCACCCTGGGGTAATCATAATAAGATGGAGGTATTTCTTTTTGATTCCGGCCCTCTTTGCCGCAGCCGGGCGAGAAATAAACACTAATCAAATAATACTGATGGCTCGTACTCATGAGGATTTAATTGACACTCTTCATAAGCCTTGAATAATTACCACAAAAAATTGAGTCCTCCTTGAATTTATTTAACCTCAAAATCTCCCTCCTCCCTAATTCTAGGAGTAATTTGGCGGTCGATTTCGACATTTATTCTCAGACTGCCTACACCGGGCCAAATATCCACGGGGATTCTTTTTACCACGTTCACGTCTCGCAACTCCAAAAAGAAATCAATACCATTTCTCATATTGCGCTCTCCAAAAACTTCAGAACCGACAATCGCAAAATTGGGGAATCAAAGAGGAAAGCCTTTGTCCTAAAGAGAGGCCCTTCCCTTCAAGGCCTTATGAAAAGCTGGAGACAGGACGCATTAGGTTAGTGTACGCTATCTGGGCCATCTTTCTCATAAAATTCATTAATTATTAATGAATCTTGGCGACAGGATTGCCTTTTACAGTTCTTACACCCTTCAGAGCCTCGCCAACCCTGAGGATCCCACCCCCTTCTCCGAAGCACAGCATGTAGAAAATCAGCTGTGGCGATGTCGTGTACACATAGGTCAGACGAGTAGGGCCCTTGATTGAGCTCATTGAAGCAGGAGGACCAGAAATCATGTCGATTGGAGAGGATAAGGGAGCGGTAAAAGGATTTGAGATCATAAGAGATGAGGGATCTGTTACGGAAGGTCAACGCAATGATTGCTTTGCGAGAAGATCCACTGCGTCATGTTCCTCAAAGTTGATGTTTCTCGTTATCCATAGAAAACAAATGGAGGATGAGGAGGAACTTGAGTATGAAAGAATGAAGATTCGTTGGACGATAGGATTGGTAGAATGATAAAAGGTGAGATATGAGGAATATAAGGGTTAACCAAGGGGAAGTGAATGACAAAATTGGAAGTAAAAGTCCACTTCAAGATGAGTACCTAGATAGGATTGACAGAACAAAAAGGATGAATTACGTGAGCTCAGGGCATTTAGTACTGGCCTGTTGAGGCTAGAAAGTTAGCAGCGAGAGGGAGAGCGCGATAATGGAGAGGAGAAACACTTGCCTCAACACACGGGGTGCGTGAATGGCTGGTGCGTAGTGTGCCAAGGACCTGTCGATACTCGAGAGATTGAACGGTGTCCAGCAATTTCAAGTTCATTCTATCGGAGTGGGTGTAAATTGGAGAGCGTAATCGAGTTGGAGACGTAATAGACTATAGTAGAGTTGTAGAAGGAGTTTGCAGTTACAGCCAGTATGAGGGAGTGATACGTACGTATTTGAGAATGTTCAAGGAATTGAGGCATTTTGTTCTTAGAATTCTGACTTGGGGAATCCAGGAGCTTTTGGAGTCAAAGGTGATTTTAGAATCGATCCATTTACTAGTATCGAACTCCTGGACATAATTTCCGTTTTTTTTTTCTTTCTTTTGCTTATAGATGACTGTAAAGATCGCGTTACCAGAGTCCTATGATAGGGCAAACAATGGTAATAGCTGATATCAAAAAGATAGTTTTGCTTCCAGACGGAAACAAAATGAAACTGTAGGAGAAGAGAGCGAACAGTATGGCCGAATATTTTTTTTCCTGATACTGGGAGTTGAAGAGAGGGTCAACTTTTTATACGTACTTTGTGGAATTTCGCGTTAGTTAAGCGAGTTCACTCTTCTTGTCCACAAACATACTATTTTTCTCATTAACGAGTAACGACTAGTCCAGCTTCTATCAAGAAATAGATGAAGAAAAATTTTTGCCCAAAGATTCTCCTAAAAAATATGAGGCATTATTCTTTTAAGCTGAAAATTCTCAGCTGAGTTTCCTCGATATAAAATCGTCTCCTAGCATGAAAATCTTCTTTTGATTGAAACAAAATCTGACCTCGGAAAATGAAAATTTTCGCGTGGAAAAATAGAAATAAAGAGACACTCTCAAAGGAAGATCGAAACTTTTGTGAATGGACTGCGCAGAGTAAATTGTTACTGATTGAGATCATAAAAAAATAAGCTCGCGTAATATTTTTGAAGTTAGGTTCTAAGAAGTTACTCTGCAGATAAACCTGGACAAAAAAGTGGACGTTGAGCACGAAGAAGACGTTAATTATAAGTGAAAATGAAATTTTCCTTGTTAAGCCTCCAGAGTGCCAAATACGGAAAATTCCACTGGAGAATGCAACGGTTTTGTGCGCTTCTCCTTCACTGTTGAAGAGCTCGAGAGCAGGTAAGATGGATATCCATCTTGTTTTTTTCAAGTAAACTTAGCTTACAGGGTTCAAACGCAAGTACGACGGAACATCCATCTTCATTTCCAATAAACCAAATGTTAGCCAAAGAGTGTAAGGTTCAGTTAAAAAAACAAGATGGATACGTCCATTTTATCTGCTCTCGAGCTTCTTATCGTTACACCCATAACAAGTGATAATTTTTTTAATTTTATTGTTTTTTTTTTATTCCCGTTGAACGAAAATAATAAAAAAGAACAAAGAAGTACCTACGAGTTAATATAAAATTTAAAAAGCGAGATAAAATTAATAAGGAGGACGGAAAAATTAAAATAAATAATTGAGTTCAAATTTTATCTTGCGATAGAAAATTAAATTCTAATTAGAAAAAGACGTAGGTAACAGAAAAAAAAAAAAAAAAACGGTAGAAGGAGAAGATACGAAAGTTCCAAAATAAAATTGTTTTAAAAGTATCGCGAGCGTTTCGATAATCGGATAGACGAATGCTTGCACGTGAATCTGTGGCAAGTTACTGGAAATTTTTTTATTTTTATTTTTATTTTTTAATACACCCTTTATTGTGAAAATAATTAAAAAAATAAAAATTAATAAAAAAAAATAAAAAAAAAATAAAAAAAATAAAAAATGATAAAAATAAAAATAAAAATAAAAAAAGAAACATTACAAAACAAGGAAGAGAAAAACAAAATTACAGAAATTTAGAAGGAAAAAAAAATACAAAAATCCAAAAATAATAATAATTAAAAAAAAATGAAAAAAAATAAAAATAAAATAAACAGGGTGTTGGAGGATGGCGACTAGGCCTTACCTCGTTTAACAAATTTGTTATGATGGATTCCGGAAGATTTTTAAGGAAATTAAAGATATGAGGGAAAATTGATAATTCTTCGGATGAGAGAAGGTCAATAGCTCGGAAAGGGGTTGGAAAATTTAAATTCATACATTCTGAATAGAGTTTTTGTCTTAAATTTGGTAATTCTGAGCATTCAAAAAGGTAGTGGTTGATGTCGGCTTTTAAAGGGTTGTCTGGATGGAAGGAGCATGCGTCAGATTCTATGAGATTTATGCGTTTGAGGTGGACAGGGAGACGATTATGTGCGAAGCGAAGACGGCTGATTTTGACAATGAGAGAACGAAGGGTGTCGTGAAATTTCTGAAATTTTAAGTCGGTATTCCAGAGAGAATGTCTTCGTTTTCGAAATTCTGTTCAATATATACTTAACTGGGAGATTTTATTCGCGTTTCTTTCTATAAGAGATCGGGCTGCGAAGGAAAGCGAGGTAAAAAATTGTTCATAAGCCCTCGTCCAAAGATACGCTGCCAAAATCATTATCCCTTAGCATCGTCGAAAGCTCTAATTTGATATCCTGATTTCCACTTACGTATGGCTAATTCGTCTTCGTTCATTAGTATACGAAGAGGAACATTTTGAAAATGAAAATCTAAATATTTATAGGAAAACAAACACCATAAGCGGGAAATAATGGGGTGCTGAGGTGTTCGAGCATTCCTTGGGATTTTCAAGGAGCGCTCAATACACCCTGAAATCATATTGTATTTTTATACAAGAAAAATAAATCAATATTTCGGTTTTTTTTCACTTGGATATTGATCTTGAGCACTTCTAAGGAGAATTTTAAGCTGCCACCTCTGCCAAACAAGAAAAAAATTTGATAGATTTCGATCCAAACAGAATACCTAGGTATTTTCTCCGCATCTCGAAATCCCCGGACCAACTACAAAGATGGGACATACGCTAGATAGGTACTGAATAATGAGTTGAAAACTTACAAATCGTCGGAATCAAAAGGTCGCCCACATTTCTGGACGACATGTTTGTTAATTGGAACACACTGATCGAAATAGTGTTGCTTCAGTTCTTCGAATCGACGTTCCTCAGCTGCATAAAAGAAAAAAAAAAGCACTTCAAGGTATACGGACCAAAAAAATATAACTTTTGTAAATAAAATCGAATTGAAGAGACAACCATTAAGAAATGGCTCAATCGATCATCGGTTTTCACTTTTAGTCGATAATAAACAGAAAAGCGCATGATATAAAGTATTACGTCTCTCGTATTCAAATAATTTTACCTTCGGCTTGTCGAGGATCGCTGGGTCTGGACGGGTCATGAATGCGGATATTCAGCTTCTTACTACGCCTGAAATTTTTGTAAGTATTTTTTTTCATTATCAAACGGCTTCTTCTCGCACTTTTCGCGATAATTTCTTACCTAAGCTGTTCTGGATTACCGCTGTTACGACTTTTTTTAAGGATTCCCGGACTGCATTTCCCGCGTGATTTTGAAGTCGACATTTTTCGAAACTGAACGATGCTAATTTTATCAATCAAGTTATGATCATTTTTCGAATGTAACAAAACGTACATTTTTCTTATCGGCAACCAATAATTACTGTCACAAGCTGAAACAGCAGGCAAAGAGTAAAATTAAGTGGCATGGAGGAAATTTTCTTAAATCGATATTATGAATGAAGAAAAAAAGAGCACAATACTTCAGAGCGAAAAAAAAAAGAAAGAAATAGGAATAGATTGACATATTTTTATGGTAGAATGACTTGTACTGAAGGATAATACAATTACATAATAATACTTCAAATTGTAATCCAAAACTACAACTCTCAGAGGTAAAGTATAAAACTTTTTGTAAGAACATTTTTGCTCTTTCGTATTTCATAATACCTACTCGCATTATTTCTACAAGAAAAAAGGAACTTGACCCAGAATTCACATAATTTTTCACTTATAGCAGTATTATTTACATAAAATTACCATGAGAATCTGACGTAGAGAAAAAGGAATTCTCAAAGGAATCAGAACGAGTCGCAAAAATGTTTGGGTGTTTAAATCGTCTAAAAACGGAGGGATGTAATGAACCGAAGAACAAAAAAAAGGCTAGGCTCGCTTCTCTTATACGAGAAGAATTGTACAGTTACATTATTTTATCTCAATAGTTTCAATATTACGAGTACATAACTCAACCAGATCATTCTCTCCATTATATGTTGATGACATGACAAGTGTGAATATGTCTCAAGATTTAGGGTGTTGATGTCACAGGACGATGAATATTGAACTGAACTGGGACTAAACTAAGCTAATGCATACGTCTTTTCGGAGGAAAGGGGCCTTAATCAGGCTGGCCCACATTTTATCAATAATATGGAAATACTGTTGAAGGAACTAAACTTGACCAAGAGCGCAGCTTAAGTAACCAGGCTGGTCCTGTAATACTATTGGAGAGGATTACGCCAAGCAAGGTGGGTTGAGGCGGATAGCCAAACACCAGAAGTAAAGATTGTATGATGAGATAAACCCGGTTCAATGCGCTGCCTCAGAAATATTGATGGAGATGTATCTGGCCTATGGGTGGTTTGGGTAACTAATTTACTTTAGAATTGCTCCTCCATACCAATAGAGATATGTCTTCAAGTTAGGAGTAATGACGTCACGGAAAAGTGGAGTAAAATTTAAAATTTCAGTACGAACATTATACACAATCAACACAACATTCAGATAGTAAAAATTGAAACATACATCAACATGAAATGCTGTTATCGGAACTCATAATGAGTGAGTGAGGTGTAAGTAGAGCGCTAATATTGAAAAAGGGTTTTTCAATTGTACTAATCTACTTTATTAGTTGCTTATACAAGAGTACTTTCGGGTGTTATCCCATCATCAGTTGTGTCGCAACTGGAGAACAAGGCCTTAACCATGAGTTTTTATAGTATAACACTGTGATCTTATTGGCTATAACAATGCTGTGTTGTGATTGGTTCACTTCTTAGAAACTTATTCTTACAATAATATGACATTGTGTTCTTATTGGCTAAAACGTACTGCTTTGTGATTGGTTCAATCTATTGTTCTAAATGCTGCGTTTCTATTGGCTACCAAGATTCCTGCCGTCTCATTGGTTGGTTCCGTTCTTCTTCTCTCGTCCAATCACCAGGCCGAATAATTTTTCGCTGTCAAATGTGATTACATTGTTCAAGAGGCAGGCTTTCTTCCTCTTGGCTTTTGCAATCTCCATTTGTTCCCAGAGTTTTCTTCTCTTTGTGCGATTCTCTACGTGTATGACTTCAAATATTCCCTCTCCATCGTGGTTTTCCTCGTTACAGTGTTTCCCAAACAGTGACTTGCCATTTTTTTTCTCCCTCGACGTTTTGTGCTCCTTTCTCCTGATCTCAAACTTTCTCCCAGTCTCACCAATATAGATCCCCTCGCACTGTTCACAACTGAGCTTGTACACCCCGCTTAAGCTTTCCTTGTCCTTTTGTTCCGTCTGGTCATTGCTGATTCTCTTCACCATGGGTTGGTTATTCTGGATACCCACATTCACAGCGTAGCCATTGAACGCCTTTATCACCTTGTTTGTGTACTTTCCTATATATGGTATCGATCCGGAGTACTTTCTCACTATGCTATCATGGGTTCCTTTCTTTGTTTCCATTTTCCCAAAGACTCCCTCCACCACACATCTGCGGTAGCCATTGGCTTCTGCGATCTGCTTTACTATCTCGATCTCTTTCCTCTTCTCCTCGTTGTTCTTGAGGGTAGAAATTGCCCGATAGCAGTAGTTCTGGATTGCCGCTAGCTTGTGCCTGGGGTGGTGGTAGGAGTCATTTGGAATGATGGTGTCAGTTTGCGTCGGCTTCCTGTAGATTTTGTATTCTATCTCATTGTTCTCCATTGTGAGTGTAAGGTCCAAATAGTTGATGGTCTCAGATGACCTGAAAGCTGTGTTGAAACGGAACAATGTACCCGGCAATGGAAGGATGGGATAACACCCGAAAGTACTCTTGTATAAGCAACTAATAAAGTAGATTTGTACAATTGAAAAACCCTTTTTCAATTAAATGCTGGATTGTATGTGTAAATGATGATACAGAGCAAGCAAGACAGAATGATAGAGAGACATACTTATTCAAATCAAATCAAAATACCTTTATTGGCAATCTTTACACATGTCAATCGTTGGCCCGTAGAGAGCAAAGATTTCCTGCAGTCGTTCCCCTTTTATCCATGACCTTATGTTTTTCTCAAAGAGAAAAATCTAAAACAAGGCTGAACTGATTTTTTCTTCCTTCGGTCTTCTCAAAATTTTCATTTTTTCACTTATCAAATTATTTTAATATTTTACCTAACTAGGGCAAAAAAGTGACATAAATCGAGTTAAAGTCATACGTAACTTTCCCATCAGGCCGAAGCGAATTTATTTCTACCCCAACAACTTATCTGAGAGGCCGGAATAAATTGAGTTTCAGTCTAACGAATTTCCTGTAATACGGACTAGTATTTATTTAAATTAAGCTCCAACCTTGTGACTTTCCTGTACGCAGGCCTGACGAGAGGGCGGGGCAGTGGGGACAGTTGTCCTAGGGCCCGGGCAAAATGGGGGCCCGCAGGGCCCCCATAAATCTTCAATGAGTGTACGGCAATTACTTTCGTAGCGACTATAGCGTCAGTGACTCGTTGTCACAAAGAAAGAAAGAACTTACTTGTTCATAACTTTTCTTGTCTGGTATTGTCAATAAGGCAAGAACAATACCGTACTGATCTTGTACTATTTTTTTTTCAACTCGTTGTTGGTTCAATAATTTTTTACCCTTTTTTTGAAGAAAATTTAGGGGCCCGCCAAATTTCTTGTCCCCGGGCCCGACTCGGCTCTCCACAGGCCTGCCTGTATGGCTGGAATAAATCGAGCTTTAGCTTGACGACTCCCCCAAAAGGCCGTAATACGTCGAACTTCAGCCTCTACTTCCACTGTATTTGAACGAGTTTCAATCGAATGACATCACCGAAAGGCTAGGAGAAATCCGACCCCAATCAAACAACCTTGAAGCTAAGAAACATCTAGTTCCAGCTTGACAACTTTCCCAAAGGACTGTATTTGATAAATTTTCAGACTAACGACATCAACGTAAGACTAAAAAAAAATCCAGTCCCACTTGAACAACGTCACTATGAAGCTAGGAGAAATCCAGTCCCAACGAAACGATGTCACCTGAGAGGCTGGGATAAATTCTCTTCCCAACCTAACGGCATTAACATAGAGCTAGAAGAAATACAGTCCCAATCAAACATTAACACCACCAAGCGGCGAGAAATCTACCAAACAACATCACCTTAAAGCTAGAAGAAATCTAGTCCCAACTATACAAAATCGCCATCAAACCATGAAAAATCCAGTCTCAATTAAATGACATCACCATAACGCTAGGAGAAATCCACTTCCCCATAAGGCTGTATTCGAACAAGTTCAGTCTAATCACATCACCATAAAGATAATAAAAATTCAGTTCCAATCATACAAAATCACCGCAAAGCTAGGAGAAAACAAGTCCCAACCAAACGACATCAACATAAGGCTATAATAAATCCAGTGTCAGCTTAATAACTTCCTCATAGAACCGTAGTCTGGCAAGTTTCAGCCTAACAACATCACCACAAGACTAGAAGAGATCCAGTCCCAACTTAACGTCATTAAAATAAAGCTAAGAAAAATCCAGTTCCAACCTAACAACTTCCCCATAGGACTTTATTCGACCAAGTTTGAGCCCAACGACATCACCATAAGTCTGGGAGAGATCTAGTCTCGACCGAACGAGATCCCCATAACACTAGAAGAAATACAAATCCAGCCCAACAACATCCTCATAGGACTGTGCTTGTAACGGCATCACCTTTGGGCTGAAATAAACTCTCTTCCCAACCTAACGACTTTACCATAAGGCTTGCTGAATTACAGTCCCCACCAAACTTCACTACAAGGCCGGAATATTCCAGTTCGGCTTAAAAATTGAATTAAGTCTAGCCCTAGCTTAATAACAACACCATACTAGTACCTTAAGTGACGCAGATATTTTAGAAGTTCTTCGAAAAAACAGTAACGCCTTCGAAATACGATCTCTGCTATGTTTCTTACGTTATTGTTAGATGTGAAGCAGTTAGTAGGACGGTGCAGTCAGCGGGTACGATAATAGATTTGCAACGTAATTCATTTCGATAAATTAAAACTGGTAGAATGTGTCTCCGATTACATCGTATTGATAGCATCATCGTAGTTTAAGGTTACTTTGTAATTTGCACTCACCTTCTGATGTAAATTCGTGACCGGGTCGGAGAGCAGAAGAATAGTCAAAATAATTTAAAACCTGATAGAAAATCATCTGAATAATATTGTGAAAATGAATATTTTATTCTAGCTACCTAGGTTTCGAATAACTTATATCTAGACGCTCTCATCACAATGCAATATATTTTATATGGAAACGAGATGCCGATCTAGTTGTCTAAACAACCTTTCAACCTGAAATAGATCTGTATGAAATTCGCGTATAACTATGTTAAACAGGTTATGTCCATTCTTTTTACATCAATAAACTGTCGAGTTTTCAGTCTTTGTTTTTTTTTTTTTTTTTTGTTTTGTTCTTCTCTCTGTGTTAGTGTTCTCTATTACATCATTGGTTGCCTACCTCACTCGCGAAATCGATAACTTAAGACTTTCTGCGCTGAAGTTTTGCAAAGAAAGCGAACGTTGAAGTTGACGAACTGATGGACGAGAAGTAAACAAAAATGAAAGGCTGGCTAATTATAGACTCAGTTGTTTTCGAGTAGGTAAATCTACCGTGGTCACGGTCATATATTTTGGGAGGGAAGAAAATGCCGAACAAATATACAAAATTAGATAATATTCGAGCCTAGTCACAAATTATTGGATCGATACTTCCTTAAGAACCTTCCTCCCTAAGAACAGAGAGGATAAGCGTAATTACAGGAAATTATCAATAAAATTCACCGTTGAAAACCATTATTACTGAAATATTTTTTAAAGTCGCACTAGGCTGCGCTCCTCTGGCCACACTCTTGAAAACTTTTTTAACTAGAATATTCTACTTCCTTCGCAGCTCCGTAAGAAAATTATAACTCAGAAATGGCTTCTGATCTTCAAGTCCGACTAAACCAGTTTTATTTAAGATTCAGGAGGTGATGGTAAACAACCTCATATTTTTCAAACTGCAAATTCAGACCGATAGTAGGTAGTCTTCCTATCCAAATTTTCATCTGTAATATTTCTCCACTCTCCTCTTTGAAATACTTTCGTATACCGTCTAAATTGATTTCGACTTTCTCCTCTGGAAATTGAAACTATGATAGAAGACTTTTTACTTTTCCTTCACATTTTTCTTCGTAGTCTTCGAATCAAAATTTCGTCTCGAAAACAATTTCACCTCTCTACCTGTAGTTTTCCTCCCATTATTTCTCTTCATTTTTGGTTCGTGATTATCCCACTTCCTCTTTCTAAGCGGAAGAAAATTGCTTTAACCTCAAACCGATTCCTCCGAAGACTTTTTCTAACTCTTTTCACTTTCCCATCAGATTTTGTTTCGTAGTCCCCGAATCAAAATTTTGTCTCTAAATATGAACGATAATACCCTCTCCATGAAAGTTGAGCAGGAAAGTGTTCGCATTGCAATCAAGGGCAGGATGATGGACCACAGCGCACCTTATTTGAGTGTGAAAAAGCGTGAAGGTGTGAGCGGGG
Organism: Aspidiotus rigidus; assembly: GCA_035079385.1. Taxonomy (NCBI): domain Eukaryota; kingdom Metazoa; phylum Arthropoda; class Insecta; order Hemiptera; family Diaspididae; genus Aspidiotus; species Aspidiotus rigidus. The sequence continues at coordinate 25,080,292 of JAVHKY010000003.1, forward strand.
CAAGGCTCAGTCTATCTCTTCAAAAGACATTGGCGCAGATGAAGGGCTTGCTCCGAGTAGCCTAGAAGCCATCACGCTAGGTTCTGAAGGAACATGAAGCCAGGTGTCTGTATTTGAAGCTACAGTCATGAAGAAGAAGATGGACCTAGAATGAAATATGCAAATGCAGAACCACTCAACACCCGTGTACCATCCATATACAGACGTGCAGAAAGAAGAAGAAGATGATGAAAGAGCGACGCACTTCCTCTAAGGTGGTGTTATTTTTGTTGGGTGTCCTAAAGTTTTGCGTGCCTGGGCGGGCACTGCAGCTCGGCGGTTGCCAAGAAGAAGAGAAGACTCTTCCAACATTGAAGTTATAAGCGATTCCGTTCCTGGAGGGGGACTTGGAACAATTTCGACTCTCAAGCCATATATGATAAGAGCGGGACTTAGAAAAATGTCGACTCTCGAGCTATATATGATAGGAGGGGGGGCTTGGAAAAATTTCGACTCACGAGCCCTATATGAGAGGAGAGGGACGTAGAAAAACGACGGCTTCCTTAACAAAGTAAAACGAGGAACGAAGGGAACCTGTTTTATGAGTCAAATGGGATTTGGTATTGGAAATTCAAGGAAGCCTAGACCTAGATAAAGCTAGTATAAAGAAGGCCTAGACCTACTATAAGCCTAGTATAATATAGTTTGAGAGTCTAAATTTATCTCGAATCCCCATCTATATATGATAGCTGGAGAGTTGAGATTGTTCCAAGTCCCTTTCATATCATATATAGCACGAAAGTCACAATTTTTTCCAAGTCCCCCTCCTATCATATATAGCTCGAGAGTCAAAATTTTTCTAAGTCCCCCTCCTATCATACATAGCTCGAGAGTCAACATTTTTTCCAAGTCCCCCCTCCTATCATACATAGCTCGAGAGTCGAAATTTTTCCAAGTCCCCCTCCTATCATACATAGCTCGAGAATCGACATTTTTTCCAAGTCCCTCTCCTATCATACATAGCTCGAGAGTCGAAATTTTTCCAAGTCCCCCTCCTATCATACATAGCTCGAGAGTCGACATTTTTTCCAAGTCCCCCCTCCTATCATACATAGCTCGAGAATCGACATTTTTTCCAAGTCCCTCTCCTATCATACATAGCTCGAGAGTCGAAATTTTTCTAAATCCCCCTCCTATCATATATAGCTCGAGAGTCGAAATTTTTCCAAGTCCCCCTCCTATCATACATAGCTCGAGAATCGACATTTTTTCCAAGTCCCTCTCCTATCATACATAGCTCGAGAGTCGAAATTTTTCCAAGTCCCCCTCCTATCATACATAGCTCGAGAGTCGACATTTTTTCCAAGTCCCCCCTCCTATCATATATAGCTCGAGAGTCGAAATTTTTCCAACTCCCCCTCCTATCATAATAGCTCGAGAGTCGAAATTTTTCCAAGTCTCCCTCCTATCATACATAGCTCGAGAGTCAAATTTTTTCCAAGTCCCCCTCCTATCATATATAGCTCGAGAGTCGAAATTTTTCCAAGTCCCCCTCCTATCATATATAGCTCGCGAGTCGAAATTTTTCTATGTCCCTCTCCTATCATATAAATATATGGCTCGAGAGTCGAAATTTTTTTCAAGTTTTCGCTGGACGGCAAATTTCTCAAAAAGCCCCCCATAAAACAGGTCCCCTTTTAAAATTTCGACTATCGCGCTATATATGATAGGAGGGCGTCTTAGAAACCCTGTTAAAATTTCGACTCTCGAGCCATATAATTATGATAGGAGAGGAACTTGAACAAATTTCGACTATCAAGCTATATGAGATGAGAGGGACTTAGAAAAATTTCAACTCTCGAGTTATCATATATACCTATCTCGAGATTCGAGAAAAATTTAGACTCTCCGACTATATTATACTAGGCTTATAGTAGGTCTAACCCTTCATTATACTAGCTTTATCTAGGTCTAGACTTCCTTGAATTTTCAATACCAAATCCCATTTGACTCATAAAATAGGTTCCCTGCGTTCCTCGCTTAACTTCGTTAAGGAAGCCGTCGTATTGTTCTTATGCACTTTGGGCAGCCCTTAGAGAAGGGGGTGTGGGGTTAGGAACAACACTCCCTTCGGAGTATTCGTCCTTTCGCGTTAATTATGGATAGCCGTAAATCATATATGACTCGAGAGTCGAAATTTTTCCAAGTCCCTCTCCTCTCATACATGCCTCGTGAGTCGAAATTGTTCTACGTCCCCCTCCTATCATATATAGCTCGAGAATCGACATTTTTCCAAGTTTTTCGCTGGACGGCAGACGGTGCACGGGGGACGCGCGCGGACGGCAAATTTCTCAAAAAGCCCCCCATAAAACAGGTTCCCTGTTGATACCCCGCTGCGTCCGGTCGTTTCTTTCATCTCCTCCCCCATCTACCTCCTTGCCAAATTCCCGGACCGTTGGTTCGAAAATCGCATTGATTTTGAATCTCCTCATTCGGCCTTGAATTCGGCCTCCTTAACTGAACGCCTGAAGGGTGTAAGTCTTCCCCCGGGAACAACCATCTGCTCGTTTGATGTTGTTGAATATTCCTAAGTCTGCTACTATCCAGCGTATGGGTGACCTACTCGTCAAAGCCAACATTCCCCACAATGAGCTTCATGAATTTTTCAATCTTCTGAATACTTGCTGGTCCCCCAACTACTGTAAATTTGAAGGGAAATTTTTCGAGTTTCCTGATGAAGTAGGGATCCCCATTGGATCACCACTAGGCTCTCTCATCTCCGAAATTTTCATGTCTAAGTTTGAAATTGACCTCTTTTCCTCGAACCAGGTTTTACTCAATCATATTCACTATTGGCACAGGTACGTTGATGACGTTCTATGTACCTGGACTGGTCACCCAGATCTCCTTGGTGAGTTTCTGAGGTATCTCAATTCCTGGTACCCTTCCATCAAATTTACATTAGAAATAGGGGTATTTTCCATTAACTTTTTGGATTTATCGATCTCTATAATAGACGGTATCCATAAGTTTGGAATTTACAGGAAAGATACTACGACCGATGTTTTAGTCCACGGTGGTTCGTTCGGTCCTGTTGCTCACAAGATGGCTGCCTTTCATAGCCTAGTTCACAGACTGACTCGTATTCCTTTGAGTCAGTCTGCCTTCAAGAAAGAGTTATTCACAATAAAACACCTGGCCAGGGTGAATGGGGTCAATGTCGACGTTGACGTGATGGTTCGGAGGAAAGTTACGAGGAGCCTTCTTGATTCCACCACCTCCCTCCCCCGAAACACGATCCGTGATCGCCGTTTGCGTTGGATCAGTCTCCCTTTCTTGGGGAAGTTCTCCTTCCTATTGGGTCGGGCCCTTCACCCGTTTGGCTTCAGATCCGCGTTTAACAACCCTACCACAGTCAAGAGGTTGTTTGTGAGACTGAAGGATCCCATACCTGTCGATGAGAGGAGTGGTGTTTATAAGTTGGAATGTGAGGATTGTTGAGGCTTTTATATTGGTGAGACCAGCCGCCAGATGAAAGTTAGAGTAGCTGAGCACCTGAAGTCTTGGAAGAAGGGACACTTGTGGGAGTCAGCTTTCGCCGATCACTTGATAAACAGTAGCCACAGCTTCCGTGAGGGATCCGAAAAGCTCATCCATAAGGAGAATTCCTACCGTAAGCGCATCGCCCTCGAGCATATAGAGATAATACGTCATCTCAACACCGATGGCATTAGGTACTGTACTTAACTCGTACATTCCGGAAGATGGCCTTATTGAACTGGATTATGATTCACACTGCGATTTCTCGTTTGGCCAGTCTTAATACCTTGTTCTTCTCTTCTGTTCGTCAGTTGTTTTCATTTCAGTCCTGAAGATGGTTTATTAACCGAAAGCGCTCGTCGTTTAAATTTTTTCTGCGGTTTGCATAGTTTACTCTCCCTCCTTTCGCGTTTATTGAAGTTATACCTGGAAGGGGCGATTCCAGTGTTGGGGGAGACGAAATTAGTGCATGCAGAACCCGCGCCCACTCAATCGCGGCGCTACACACGCGACAAAAGCAAATAGCCTCTCAATGGTAACTCTTGGTGGTGTATCCGGAAGGAAAAGAATACGTGAAATGAAATACCTTCAGTCTTCAAAATTCCGATACTGGGTGTTAGTTTTATACCAGTTGATCATGCTTTTCAACATAATAAGTTGACAGTCTACGGCCGTTTCAGCTTTATAACTCAGTATTTTTGTCATACAATTCTCAAGCTTCCATAATATTAGCTACTGCGAACACTTACTCTCATGAGAAATTTCCAGCAATTTTTATTGTATGTTTTCTTACGTACCGATTTCTTTTTCACAAGTTTCACGATGTGATTGCCACTCGACTACGTAGCAACACGCCTTGAGGTGACCATTTGATTATTTATAATAGCGTTTTGGTGAATTCGAACATACCATCTCGAAGATTGATCATTAAGAAGATCGTAATTACTGTGATATTAACGTATCTAGGTACTCTCTATATTCGTGAAATATTATTTTAATGCATACGAAAGTTGAAAAAAAAAAAGTCGATGAACTAGTAGTAAGGTCTGGTGTCTATCGCAATAATATAATTTATCATTCAATTTCAATTGTATCGTATATGTACATTCTCCTTCATTTTTTGCAGAATGGTCGAACTAGTTTTGGCGAAATTATATTACGCCAGCGTGTAGGTAAATATACCTACTCGACCCTCGAACACCTCAACAAGAACTACGGAGTAATAAGAACTTACGAGACTGATAACTGAAAGATAAAACGCAGTCTATCTTTTTGAACGCATACTGCCCTCCAGCGTTTATATTATTTGGTTACTCTCGATACCTACCGGTAAACTTATAAATAGGTAGCTAATAGTATACGAGCACTGCGCATTAAATCGATGAAAAATATTGACGGGAAAACTTTCGCCAGGACGTCTTACACGTCTTGAATGAAAATTGTGTAATATCGAGTTTTACTCTGTAATAAAATTTTTACATTATTTGACTCGTGAAAAAAATCAGAACTTCTCGATGTTATCAGTCGATTTGATGAGACGAAACATGCACTGACTTTCTCAACTAATAAGTCGCAGTGGCGAAGTGGAAGAGATGAGGAGGAGGAGAAGGAGGAGGAGGAGAAGGAGGAGGAAGCAGAGGGGTCTAGACCTTCTTGCTTTGAAATACTATCAAAATTACAAAAAAGTTGAAGCTACGCCACTATGGTGAGTCGAGTATACACAGTACTCCTCAATCTCGACTTTAGGTGAATCTAACATTGAAATTCAGTTCTTCTCGTTTGCTGTCAAAATTACCGATCAAGTTTTTAGAAATACACATGAAGTGAGTGCACCGAACTTGAATGTTGCCAGCATACAGCTGAATAAAACTCGTCAATCTCAAAATTTGTCTTTTTGCGTTCTTTAGACTCTTGAACTTCACTGTTTGAAACAAACTTCTTCGGAACTCTCCTACTTTTTTCCATCTGATTCAAAATTGGTTATGGCATATATATATGTGGTTCAGCATCACATACAGAATATCTGGTTCAAAATTGATTATGGAATATCTGGTTCAGCATTGGTTATGGAATATCCTTACAGAACATCTGGTTCGGCGTCACTTACGGAGTATCTGGTTCAAAATTACTTACGGAATATCTGGTTCAAAATTGATTATGGAATATCTGGTTCAGCATTGCATATGGAATATCTGGTTCAGAATCACTTACAGAGTACCTATCTGGTTCAAAATTGGTTATGGAACATCTGGTTCAGCATTGCTAATTGGATATCTGGTTCAATATGACTTACAGGATATCTGATTCAAAATTGATCATGGAATATCTGGTTAGGCATCAATTACAGAGTAGGTGGTTCAAAATTGGTTATGGAATATCTGGTTAGGCATCACTTACTGAATATCTGGTTCAAAATTGATTATGGAATACCTGGTTCAGCATCGCTTATGGAATATCTGGTTTAGCATTACATACAGAATATCTGGTTCAATATTGGCTATGGTATATCTGGTTTGCCATTGCATATGGAATATCTGGTTCAGCATCCATCACTTACAGAATATCTGGTTCAAAATTAATTATGGAATATCTGGTTCAGGATCACTAATGGAGTATCTGGTTCAAAATTGGTTATGGAATATATGGTTCAGCATCACTTACTGAATATCTGGTTCAAAATAGATTATGGAATACCTGGTTCAGAATTGCTTATGGGATATCTGGTTCAGATTACATACGGAATATCTGGTTCAATATTGGTTATGGTATATCTGGTTTACCATTGCATATGGAATATCTGGTTCAGCATCACTTTTTCAGAGTAGCTGGTTCAAATTTGGTTATGGAATATCTGGTTCAGCGTTGCATACCTATGGAGTATCTGGTTCAGCATTGCTTATGAAATATCTGGTTCAGCATTGCATATGGAATATCTAGTTCAGTATTGCATATTGTCGTTGGATCGGAACAAACCTCCTATGTGGCAAATATAAAATTTACCGGAGAAGCAAAAAACTGATTATTTTATGAAAAGAAAGCCAAAATACCTTGGAAACATCTCATTAAATGTGGAAAAGCTTCTTTGATACAGTAGTAACAAAAAATTTTTAAAATTCTTTAAAATGCGGCGGTATTGGGCGATAGATGGACATAGGAGGAATTCCTGGCACCAAATATTGCGAAATCATAAGAGGTTTGCTCTGCACATCGGAAGTATTTGAGACCACATTTTCTGGATGCTGCACATAGGAAGTATTCAAAACCGCTCCTACCAGCGTAATTTTGAACTTAGCACATAGGGGATTTTCCCAATCGATGCGCCTTGAAGTTCCGCGTCCAACCACATAAAAAAGTGCATTTCTCAAGAGATGGCACATAGGAGGTTTTTTCCGATCCAACGACGATATTCCATAACCAATTTTGAACCAGATATACCATAATCATTTTTGAACCAATTATTCTGTAAGTGATGCTGAACCAGATATCCAATAAGCAATGCTGAACCAGATATTCCATGACCAATTTTGATCCAAATATTCTGTAAGTATTGCTGAACCAGATATTTCACAACCAATTTTGAACCAGATACTCTGTAAGTGATGCTGAACCAGATATTCCATAACCAATTTTGAACCAGATATTCTGTAAGTATTGCTGAACCAGATATTCCACAACCAATTTTGAACCAGTTATTCCGCAACTAATTTTGAATCAGATATTCTGTAAGTATTGCTGAACCAGATATTCCATAATTAATGCTGAACCAGATATTCCAGAACCAATTTGAAACCAGATACTCCATAATTGATGTCAAACCAGATATTCCATAACCAATTTTGAATCAGATATCCTGTAATGATTGCTGAACCAGATATTCCATAACCAATTTTGAACCAGATATTCCGTAAGTGATGCAAGACCAGATATGTATTCCATAATCAATTTGGAACCAGATATTCGGAAAGTGATGCTGAACCAGATATTCCATAATCAATTTTGAACCAGATATTTGGTAAGTGATGCTGAAGCAGATATTTGATAAGTCATGCTGAACCAGATATTCCATAACCAATTTTGAACCAGACACTCCACAAGTGATGCCAAACAAGATATTTCGCAACCAATTTTGAACCAGATATTCCATAAGCAATGCTGAACCAGATATACCATAATCAATTCTGAACCAGATATTCCATAAGCAATGCTGAACCAGATATTCCATAACCAATTTTGAACCAGACACTCCCTAAGTGATGCCAAACCAGATATTCCGCAACCAATTTTGAATCAGATATTCTGTAAGTATTGCTGAACCAGATATTTCATAAGCAATGCTGAACCAGATATTCCGTAACCAATTTTGAATCAGATATTCTGTAAGTATTGCTGAACCAGATATTCCATAACCGATTTTGAACCAGATACTCCATAATTAATGCCAAACCAGATATTCCATAACCAACAGATATTCTGTAAGTATTTCTGAACCAGATATTCCATAAGCAATGCTGAACCAGATATACCATAATCAATTTTGAACCAGATATTCCATAACCAATTTTGAATCAGATATTCTGTAAGTATTGCTGAACCAGATATTCCATAAGCAATGCTGAACCAGATATACCATAATCAATTCTGAACCAGATATTCCATAAGCAATGCTGAACCAGATATTCCATAAGCAATGCTGAACCAGATATTCCATAACCAATTTTGAACCAAATACTCTGTAAGTGATGCAAGACCAGATATTCCATAATCAATTTTGAATCAGATATTTGGAAAGTGATGCTGAACCAGATATTCAATAACCAATGCTGAATCAGATATTCTATAACCAATTTTGAACCAGATACTCAGCAAGTGATGCTGAACCAGATATTCCATAACCAATTTTTACCAACTTTTCTAACTTGAGAAGTGAGGTATTACACCCGTTGCAAGGTGAACAGGAGGAGGGTGCAATGTACTTCCTCGACGTTTTAGAGGTCTTAGATCACAACTAGCATAAAAAAAATTTCAGGTTTCCTTATATATGTATTTATGTATAAGATTTTTTTGTCCTTGGAACTCCTCCGAAACTAAGTGATGGTTTTTTTTGTAACTTGGCCATATTGTAGTAGTAGATCTGAAGATGTGCATTTGCAATTTTTTCGAGAATCGGATGAGTAGTGCTCGAGAAATTTCCATTTTTTTCGAAAAATTTTTCACTATCACGAGTAGCTGCTTAGGAATAGCTGCGAGTAGCTGCTTACGTTAAAAGAAGCAGATTTTCCTATCTTTCTACCACTTATGTTATCACGTGTATTGTGATGAAGAACCTTTTATCATTCAACAGGTTCATTCTTAACCAAGGGTCCATTGAATTTTATTTTCGATGATATTTCATTCAAATTTAGTACATTGGATTAATCTAAAGAGAGGAAGTGACTCTCTTAATGATTTTTGCATTGTGAGAAGAAAAGTCGTGTACTACTCACGCGACCGCGTGAGTGTTTTTTATAGAGCAGAGCCCGGCCTAATTCATTGTCAATGCGCCGATTCTCAGTGACTCACACAGTAAGTTACTGAAAGTAAAACTAGGATCATCATACCGTCATCCGAGTTACGAACTTTCTCCGAGTCTAGAAATAGATGATATAAGTCTCCAAAGTGATTCAAGGCCCTCACACCACTCGGAACCACAATTTTCTATGAAAATTATCTTGAAAATAAAGTTTTCCTTCTAGTGTGGTGGCTAAGCCAGTGGTTTTTTCAATCTAATGAAAATAACAGGCCGTGGATGTTTTTTCCGAATGACCTCCCTCCAATAACTTAATTTCCCTGCCAAAAGAAATACAATTTCCATCTTCCTAGTAAATATATAATATCTATGAGATGCATGATGATTGTTAATTATTAGAGACAATTCTGGAATAACTTTGGAATCTTTTTGACAGGGAACCTGTTATATGGGGGTTATCTTGGAAAATTCGTCGTACGCCACGGGCCGTGTGATGTCTGACAAAAACTGACTTATGACGTCATTAGGTCAAGACATCACAGGGACGAAAGTTAAAATTTTTCTGAATTTCTTTCCCATATAATATGACTCGAAAATCAACATTTTTGCAAGCCCTCCCATTATATATTATGGCAGAGGACTTGGAAAAATTTCGAATTTCGAACCATAATACATGATAGAGGGACTTGGAATTCTCAATACCATAACCACCCTGACCCACAAAACAGGTCCCCTGTATTCCTACCTTTAATTTTACCCTCTTGAATTGGATGTCATTTAATAGGACTGTAGATCTTACACATATCTACAGGCCTGCTTGTAGTCTTTCTGTCTTTCCCTTTCGAGAATGGCCAACTCTGGTCCGGCGCAAGTTTCGATGTTATATAAAAGATTCGTAATACTATTTTTGTTTATCTATTTGCCTCCAATAATGGGTGGAACCATTTCTTTTCACTTTCGCTCGACCGATCGAACGAATTTTCGCGTCGAGAAACCGATTCATCATCGCTGTTCGAGGTCAATATTCTCGGTCCAGAATTCCCCTCCGAGTAATTAGGCGAGCGAATGACCACACTATTGCCTACTCTATACGCGTCGGAAAATTAATTTCCCCGCCACGTCTACCGTGATTTTCCAGCACACGTGTTCTGCGTCTACGGTACGTCCGTCCGCAAATATTGACATCGACACCGTTCACGTAATTTGCCGCGATTTCGTATACCCATACCTGCACTGCCATTCGTCTGCGCGCATACATGTATGCACCAGAGAGCCACGCCGCCACCTTTTTCTACAGAATGTAATATCGTATCCACGGACTCGCGTGTGTACATGTATATGTGCGTCCATAAATTTTGACGAAGTCTGACGAGTAGCTACTACGAAGTGAGAGGAGATGAGTTAAAAGAGAGAGTGTGATGTGAGTGAGACAAGCGGAGCTCGTGGAAACGGCAACACAACGCGAGAATACCAGAGAGCGACGAAGAAGAAGTAAAAACGGTATAAGAGCGAGAAAGAGATTGTGTCCTCGATTTACAAGACTGTTAAATGCTATCACATTGATACTTCTTGGAGACTAGTTTTAGTTGGTGATTGTATCTCTGCGGCGCGTATTTTACTACCGACGTTGAACTTACTACCAATTCTTGTGTGATTACCGATATATTCATTAATACTAGTCTTTTGTACGTGTATCTTTATTATATTACGCGAATATACAATTTTTTTTTTTTTTCTCCTCCGTATGATATGTGACCACGTTACAAGTGACCGATATTATTCTGTATCTGAATCGTCGAACGAGCTTTTTTGTTTCGCGTTTACGGAGTGTTAATTTTAGTTCAAAATAATTTGTTGACCGTGCACGCTCTGCATATGGTGCCTTAATTCATTGGGAGAAGAACGCCGAATCGCAAAACATGGTAAAGTTGACAATTTTTTCCCCGTAATTTCATGGTTATTGGGTAAAATATTACGTGGGGGTCGTAGAGTCTCGATCTTTTCCTCGAGGACGGAATTCACTTTCGATTTCTACTCACTGGGCTTCCAGGGAGTAGGCCTAGGTACTGATGACGAGAGCCTCCAGCCACAGAAAAAATGATGACTGACAGCGCGTTTCGAATGAGAGCATCGAAGAAAATAAAATGAAAGTAATCGAAACGAAACTAGGCTAAATGGAAATCTATAATAAACGTGATAATCGAGAAGTCGATTTGAAAGAACTTTCATTCTTCGCCGTATTCTATTTACGGGAAAAGTACTCTGTATAGTGTTTAGCCGTAGATGACGAAGAGAGAGAAAAAACATGAATCGAGAAATAAACGGTAATTGATTGTACACGCGGTTTCTGACGCGAAGTTATTTTTTTTTTCGAGCAGCGCATAAGTATAGTTGAAGACCTTACAGATATCATACAGGTGCACAAATTGTACAGTCTGTGATCGACCTTGCAACCGACTTAATTACCGCGAGATATATTTTCGGTACTCTATCTATATGCTGATTGCTTACCTTGCGTTTGAAATATGGCTTATATGCAAATATGTAGTGCACAGGAAAGAGAGTAGGTATCCTACAGCCCGACATCCTAAATCCGAAAAACATTACGGTTTCAAAGTACGCTTGACAAAATTTTACCAAAAAAAAATTTACAGTAATTATCGGATGACATCATTGTCTTACCGGAAGAACTGGTTACAAATTGACGTGACATGGCGAAAACATCTTCATGTATAGCGGATTCGTCGAATTAATTATCGAGCCGACATTTTCATTCTTATTTTTACTCCGTCAATAATCGATAAATCGTCGAACAATCTCTTCGCGTGGATTCGATGGAATGAAGCTGCTTCTTCGAAGTAACGAGAAAACAATAGTCAAAAGATAACTCTAATAATGAAAGAGACGGAAGAAAACTGGTGTTATATTCCTACGGAGAATAATTCCTATTCATTCATTAAATGTCATTTTAAAAGTCAACTTCGTGTTGTTTACATACAAAACCAAAACGTGTCCTCGTACTCCAGGGGTACGTCAGACATCAGATTCAAACACTTGTTTCAAAAAAAAGTGAGAGACGCTGAATCATCTCTTCTCCAATGGAAGAAATTTTCTGCTCAAGGAGAAAAACTTTTGATATTCTCCTCACAATAGTCGATACTTCCTTATCATTCACATATTGTTGGCCGAGAATATCGAAAGAAAATTACCATCCTTGTTTAAAATAATTTTCAAAATTCTTGCTCCAATCCTCTTTCTCTTCGTTTGGCCGGTGTTCCTATGTTTGACAAATTGCTACTGACCACGACAATGGTATTCGCAAATCCACGATCATTGAACTTCATTCCGTTAATTGAAATCTCGCAACCCCCCCCCCCCCCCATGTAATTCCTTAGCTGTACTCTTTAGCACCCAGATGAAGAGATCTGGTAAAATGACCCTTTTGCTTGGAATTTTTATTGATCTTGAATTATTGTCTTATTTGCTTTACTCAGCCTCCAGGAAATTAGAGATTTCAGCATTGTATTCTTCAAATTTTAAAAAATGTAAATTGAATAAGGTTTTTTTCAAAAACCAGCTTGCGTCATACTTCGTAGTTGGTAGCGGGGTAGGTCTTCCTTGTGGCTATTCAGAGGGGTGAGAAATAAGTGAGGGAAAATACTACAGAGGTATGACAACCCATAAAATTATTTCTTCCATGAATAGATATGGATTCCATTGATGAGATTCTATGGTACAGAATCTCATCAATTTAAGTGAGAAGCTGAGCAGGGAAAGCCTACATTGAAATCACGTTAAAGCAGCGCAGATAACGGTCATCTTGAAAATAGAAAATCTTGAATACAATACAAAATGTACTATAAGATTCTCTAAAAATAAAGTACAAACGTCTAACACGAGCAGAATTACAGAATATTTTTCTATAGAGAATTTAACATTCAGGCTTCACCGCTTGCTCTCGACGACTTCACCGTCTGACGGCAAAAAAACATGTAGGGGTCTCTTGATTGACCAACGAGGAGATAAAACGATTTCACTTCACAAATAGAATTTTATGACGACGTTCACAAACAAATTTGTTGAAGATTGGTATATGACGATTATCAACCAAAACGACGGAAAAGAATTGTTCATAAGAATAACAAACACAATATTATAACACACTGTAGGTAGAAACAATTAATGTAGAAACGACTGACCTGATGATTAACTTCTTGAGTAGACACGGCGAGCAAATAATTTTAAGTGCAAATTAACAATCAACGAATTTTAACTCATAAAGGCAAATAGTAGAACAGCAATTAAACACAAAATACCATAAATTGCAGTGGAACGTGCAATTAATCTGATGATAACGACTTTTGAATGACTAGTTATGTTGCTGTTTCACGTTGAAGCTATAGCAAACTGCAGTCCTTAAGCAAACAAAGGCCTTCTTGACTCATCATGAATCAGGCTAATGCGATGAACAATGAGGGTAGAAAATGACTGCGCAGGGAAAAAATGGTCACAGAAAACAGAGGGGCTTGACTCATTGTGCTTAGAATGGAGGCGATATACTAGGATTTCAACGACGTGAAATAAAAATGTTGAAATGAAAACTGCGAACGGCCGTAGCGAGAGAGAGAGAGAGAGAGAGAGAGAGAGAGAGAGAGAGAGAGAGAGAGAGAGAGAGAGAGAGAGAGAGAGAGAGAGAGAGAGAGAGAGAGAGAGAGAGAGAAAAAAGAGCAAAAGAGCAAAGGCGTTTTTCAAGCTTTGCTGCAGTCAGTTTCGCTCTTTCCAAGTGATTTCTAGGCAAATAATCAATTTCAATAATAAATATAATTAATTTCATTACAGAAAATTTTTCATTTATATTTCAATTATATTAATAATTTTATCAATTCCTAACCAAATTATTGATATATTTTCTATTTTCCTACAAAAAACAAAATATCGAATGAAAAATTATTAAAATATAAAATAGTAATTATAAAAACACATAAAACAAATAGGTAATGAATATACAAATTCATGAAAATAATAATATAGCTGTTCACTTACAAAATTCAAATGAACTAGGCTTTGGCAAAATAAAATTATATTCTATTATAAATAAAATTATAAATTTTATCAAACTGGATTCTAAATTAAATCTAGAAATAAGTTTAGATTCACTTTCATGGAAATCAAAATTGATGATAACACTACTGAACAGGTATCCTGTTACAAAGATTCTATTACGTGATTCTTAGATACTTTTCAACGCTGAATACGAATCCGTTGTCCGTTTTTCGCTAGCACGTCACAATTTTCAGTAATCACGATAAATATTCACGTAATCACAACAAATATTCTCGTCTACTTGCTGCGCGCTGTCGCGGAACGTAACAAACGTTTTCGATAGCGATGCTGCTATCGTCAATGTGTTTCGCGACGACGCGCGGCAACTAAACGAGAACGTTGATCGTGATTACTAAAAATTGTGACGTGCTAGCAAAAAACGGACAATGGATTCGTGTTCAGCGTTGAAAAGTATCTAAGAATCATGTAATAGAACCTTTGTAACAGGATAGCTGTTCAGTAGTGTAAGCCAAGTATAATTCCATTATTGAAATTATTATTCATGAAAATAGAAATAAAAAAATTTTATATCACCAACTGCAATATTTTTGATGAATACAAAATTTATAAATATTGAACCATAATATCGATTTAACAAAAAATAAAAAAAATTTATTTTATTCTGTATGGTCCGAATGAAGTTTTATTTATTGGTTTCTCACAATTTTTATTAGATACCTATTACGATGAAATTAGTAATTTTAAAAAACATACATAATATTTTCATTTGATAAAAATTAAATATGTATTGATTCAATTTAATTTTACAAAATTAGTTTTTATTTTTATTGAACATTTTTTTTTCCATTATTTTATTATTTTATATTATTAATTAAATTGTTATTTTTGGTACTTTATTTATTACAGTAAAAAAGTCTATAGAAGTTCAGGTCGGCCATAATTTATTTATGGCTTTTCTCATCCATGCGGTGTCTAAAAACGAATACCTACTTGTGAATGGAAGCGTGAAGTTACCCGCGTGAAACCAAAAGCTTTTCTAGTGTTTCAGTTAGAATGCATTTTGTTCATTGTTTTGTTCGCTTTTTTTTCAATACATAGCCTGTGGTCAAAAATTACAAAATTTTCGCTTTCTAAAACAAAATAAACTATAAAAAGCAATATTTTTATTTTTGTTTTTATTTTAAATTGTTTTATTTTTTGAGGTGGTGCCGACAACAGTCTGTGGACCAATTACTGCCGACACCACCTTTACATACTTTAACAATAATAATAATTACAATAATTTTAACTAAATAAAAAAAGAAAAAAAAAGAGCATTAAAGGAACCAATAGCTTTTAAATATAGCTTTGCTCTGATCTTTATAGCCAGACTCTCTTCACTCTGGCCCCGCTTCTTGATGTTGCGAAGCTAGGAGTCGATTTGATGAATCATGTCGGCCATCGATTTGCTATCAATTTGGAGCTAATACAGTATCGACCAGGGATCGAATTAAGGTCTAGTCTAGCCTCGATCGAAAATGCGTAGCAAAATTGAATGTATCCCGACGTCATGCGTCATTAGTATCATATCGACATAAAAGTTCACCTTGATTTCAAATCAATTTCAAGTGAACTTCTCCTTTCAATTGATCTTCTCTATTGCGTCGATTATAACATTCAGGTATCTAATTTATATAGGATGGACCTCAAATTGATGTCAAAATCCTCAACTGTTACTTGTAATCAATAGCACACAAACCTCGAAATCAATTTGACCTGAGGTCTGGTTCGCCTGATCCTGACGGATTAGTCACGTCAATCTGTATAGTCAACCTTGACCGACGTCGAATCGATGTCTATATCTATGGGTCCAGTGGCGGATCTAGAAAAACCAAATGGAGGGGGCCAAAATTTCCCGTATCAGCACAAAAAAATTTTTTACTGCGATAATGAGTGTATGTATATAATTGAATTCTATCTTTAAAAACGAAGAAATAAATAACGCTGTTGTAACTACAATTCTCAGTTTACACTCCAGTCACCCATGGCCAAGCGTCTAGGTTTGGCTCTAACAAAGGTATCCACCAGTTCACCGATGTCTACAGGGATGTCCTTATGGATATTTGCTAGAGCCAAACCAGTCAGACGATCTATCAGTCATAAAGATATTTTCCTCTTCTCTTCTTTTGCGTTTTTCCTATTTTTTTTTCTTCTTCTCTTCTCGTTTTCCTTTTCTTTTTCGCGTTTTCGTTATTTCCCTTCCTTTTCTTCTTTTTTTCTTTTTCCTTTGGGGGGGGCCATGGCCCCCTGCCCCCCCCCCTTGGATCCGCCACTGTATGGGTCTAAATATTATGTTAGCTGATCGACTTTGAATTGACCTCAAATCGATGTCAAAATTCTTAATATCAGATTTGAATTGATGCACGCCAAAGTTGATATTGATTGAACATCCATCTGGGGATTCCAAGAGCCAAATGAGGCTCAGGGAAAAATCTGCCACCAGTGGGCTTAGTTTGAAATTGTTTAATACGATCGCTTTCTCTCCCTTGAAATCTTTATGAATCCAAGCCCCCGAGAATCTCGGGTTTGGGAAAAAAGTACCCTTCCCTTCCTCTTTTCGTCAACCCTAGAGACTACAGTAATAGGGCAGGGTGTCTGTTCAATTCGCCGCGAATGAAAAATTTTTGTCCAAAAATAGACAAAGTATGATGATAAAAAAAACAAGAGTGTAAACTGAAATTATAAATTATGGGCAATACCTCGTAGGCACTACATAATTTCGCGATTATTATAATCTAAATCTTGAACAATGTTGGTGATACTGTACGATCATCTACAGCCAAGTAATCCTGTTTCTTGGCTGGAGGTGGTACACTTGACTCATCTTGCGTGTATTCGACATCTCTCTCTCGATCTTTGATATTTCTTCAGGGTATTAATGAAGGTCCAGAGCGACGGATGAACGCAATTGAATTCGCTTTGAATTTTAGATGTTCTGCTTCCGCACGATCATTTATACGAGCGTGACCGTCAATTGTTCTTTTGTAGACTTTTCACCATTTCCAACTTAAAGCGAGGTTGTTTTCGGAATTTCGTGTTCAGCGCCCAATGTATGTGTAGTAGTCTTCTACATACCCAACAAGATCATTTAAACGCGGGTCAAGATGTTCTTATAACTCGTCGCGTCATCGGGTCATCCCTTGGAACAAAAGCTAGGGTTGTAAGCATTCACACTTATGAATTGATGGTAGCATCTTTTGTACAGCAATTGCAGATGATGCGTGTCTGTGTATATTTTGTACAAAATGGAATAAGCACTTACCAACAATTGCGACTGGAAATATGTCCTGCATCTCCTTGATAACAGCTATTCCAGAGTGTTTTCTACCACAGCTTTGAGCATCGTACGACAAGTTCTAGCAGCTTGATTGGGGAGAGAGCATACAGGAGAGGGTGGGTCTATCCAAACAACACGAAAACTTGTTCGGTCAACAGTGAGCTTACATCGAAATTTCCATCACAAAACCACACTTTGCAAACATTGAGTACGTCGATGGCGCGAGGCCTCCATGTACACAGTCATCATACAACGATGGTGTAAAAAGTATTGCCTATCGGGGAAGGCACAGGAATTTCAACCCTTATAAAAAACTGAGCCCGTGGCGAATCGTCTGCGGTGGATTGTATGGGCGCCATAAGGCGGATAATACTTATTTAAGAGAGAGGAAAGGAAGGTTCATGAATTAACGAAAAAAAACTTCTACTTGTTTTTTGTAGACTTTGGCCCTAGAACTTCTCACGTACGATCGCCAATGGGGTATACAAGTTTTTTGTGTCTTCAATAATCTAACTCTATATAATTTTTTTTTTGATGTGTGATGATGTAAATACGAAGACCATCCAGAGCTATTGCGAAAGTACACCAAAAACTTCAAATAAATCCAAAGGTGTATCCCTCTCTCTCTCTTCTCGTCGGCTTTATTATTTATCGAATCCATTTCAACACATAGGTATGTCACTCGATCTGGAGTCAATGAAAATTCCCTGGCTTAATAGACTTATGCGTACATAGAATACGTACACCTACCGAAAATTACATAGCTTAACCACAGTAGCAATCGATGTGCACTATTTTTGAAGTTGAAGTATGCTCAAGAGCCAGAAATTCGATTAATTTTCAACCTCAGTTTTGAATCCTTTTCAAATTGTTGAACGTCGTCAAATTTTCAAGTAACGACATTAAAATGTGCCAAAAAAAGTCGACTCAAATTTGGTTTAAGTTGGATTCCAATAATTTTTGGTTGATTTGCAGCCGAACTCCGACAAAAGAGCATCGTCGATTTCAACTTCATTTTTTGTGAAAATGATCAGTCGATTCGAAGTGAGATCGACGTCGTCCAAAAGTCGAAAAGGTTTATCGAGACATTGGAACCAAATTTAACGGTATCTGCACCCTGATTGCTTTATTGTCATTAGTACGAAACGGTATCAATCAACCAGAATTGACCGTTCAACTCGAATGGGATGACGAACTCTCGCGGCTGGCCATTTTACTTAATTTACCACTTTCGAGAACAAGATTCACTATATTCTTTTACACATCTGACTCGCCGACAAGTTCCAGCTTTAGCTCGCTTTATGGTGGCAACACAATTTTCACTTTCATTTGCTAGCACCATGATTGAGCGTTCACACTTGATAATCAAATCAGAATACCTCAATGATTATTATAGTACTTGCGATCTCGCGGTGTTTTTTTCTTCCACATCAAGGTAAAGTACTGAACCATCACAATGATTCTCGAGAATCACGTCCTCAGTAGTAAAATCTTCAACGAATTATACAGTATCGACTCGAGTTCATTCACAGCCTCGATGTTTTCACATTCTCGTATACCGTTACTCAGTTTCAAGTTCTCGTAGTCGAATACTAAACACTCTACTTTTCGGTAAATCGTGATCCATACGGCCATAACGAGCCCGGTGAACGGACACGATTGCATTCTACGTACACTGACACTCACTTATCAGGTGATTTACTCGCATATATGCAATAAAAATTGATAGAAAAACGTGATAGCGAAAGACGTACATTCGATATTAAGAATAATGACATTTTTAATTAGGAAATACTCGTTTCGCATACGGTTAATGAGACTCTGCGGATACCCAAAAACAGCGTCTCGCACCCTATAGATACCTGCTCATCAGGTACTTACGACTGTCGTAATGAAATTGTGAAAATTCTCAATTAGGTTTGAGGATCCGGAGCGAGGTTATCGTATATACTCCTCGCATAATACAATGAAATAAAAACTTTTCCCCGGGCTTTTACCGTATAGGATTAACTTTGAAATTGCTCGACAAGCCACCTACTAGC
This sequence comes from Aspidiotus rigidus, assembly GCA_035079385.1. NCBI lineage: Eukaryota > Metazoa > Arthropoda > Insecta > Hemiptera > Diaspididae > Aspidiotus > Aspidiotus rigidus. Next base: position 25,099,739 of record JAVHKY010000003.1, read on the forward strand.
GATCTCGCGAATACCTTCGTCAAACGCGAGTGTACACTCCTCTCGTGGAGATACTCCGACTTTCCCACTACCATGGGAATTCGGTACATTTATCGCATAATTACATAGATATGAAGAACCAGTTACCATAAGGTCAATGGTTTTTCGTACGCTTTGTGCCGCCGTCGTTCTGTAATAAGTGAAATGCAAAATTATATGACGGTTACGCTGGCGTACTTTTAGTACGAATTTCTTTAATTTGCTAGTTCCTAATTTCAAATTAGTTTTTTTAGACGTAAAATGGGAATTATCTTCGTTTTTTTTGAAACTACAGAATCATCAGATATATTCGTTTTTTTCCGCTAGCCTTCTTCTTCTTCATTATAAATCAAGCTCTGTGATAAAGCCTCCCCTCGCTCTGAACAGCTGTACATTAATGATAATTATGATGGCGATGACAATGAGGATCCAAAATGCTCTAAGAAGTTTTGAAGACACGTGCGTACACGGTTAGCAGGCGCGTAAATATCGACGATGATGGTTTGGCTATTGCCCACTTCAGCTAGAGACCAAGAATGTCCCTTTTTAACAAGAAACCATGGTGGCGGAAGGAGGGCACAAATTTATTTGGTTGATTTTTAGTTTATTTATTTTTGAGGGAGGGGGATTGCTCCCTACATCTCATTTGAGGAGCAAGTTTCCCCCTCCGTCGCCCCATATATCGCCACTCAAGCAAGAAACTTGGGTTATGGGGGTTGGTTGGAAAAAACGTCTACCGTCCCTCTGAGGAGGAAGGAGCTCTGACCTACTTTAGAGACTTGAAAAAATTCCGACCGTTGAGATCAAGAGAAAGAATTGGAAAAATATCGACTTTCGAGCTACACAAACGAGAGGAGACAGGGGTGACTTGGGAGGTTTTCGTTCTTGTCTGGACTCAGAGAAATCCCGAAAACCGACCCAAAATTCACACTAAATGCTATTATATGACGGGAAAATGGACTTGAAAACATAGTTATCGAGACAGAGCATGATTTCGACAATTGAACTTTGTATAGAATTCCAATTATCCAGCTATATACTGAGAAGGAGAGAGACTTAAAAAATTTGTCCATCAATTCTCTTTCGATGAGAACAAATATAGTCTCTCTCTTTTTGACAGTTCTCCGATAAGATTTGATGACTTCTTGACGAAGAAAAATATCAGGTGAAGACGACTTGCGACACTTCTACGTCATATTTTAATGGTAGAATAGTGATTTTACAGAGTGTGAATAAAATTATCTCGTTATCATGATTAGCGCGCAGTTTTCCTCTCTCATAATCATAAATTATTCTGAATCGGTGCGCATTAGGCATGATTGATGTAATTTTTTCACTATTAGTCAAATCATCGTAATAATTGATGAAAAAACGCAGTTTGTTTAATCGTGCATGCCGTCTGTTCGGGGGAACTGAAATCAAATTAGAGTTTTAGAATTTAATTCATACGAGGATTTTAAGACATTACGATGGTAGGACTGCAAAGGAGTAACAGTAAAGCAATTACAAATATTTGTGTGATGAGCTCTGGAAAGTCTAAAAAAATCCTCGACAACAAAGGTGCCAAGAGATGACCTTGGGAAAGATAGAGGGACTCCTAGGACGTAGAGGTATTCTGGCCAGTGTAAACAAATATGGCGGGAGAAGTGGTTTTGCATTTTAGGAGTGATTGAGCAGATTGACGCTCTTATCACCGCTGAACCATTTGACACCGAACCGCAAAACTATTTCACCCTCCTTGTTTGTTTACATTGGCGAGAATACCTGTAGGTCCTTAAGACTACCTTTGATAACGTCATTGATAGTCCTTTACTTCACGGAGTTTCGCGCCGCACGTTCCTTATACTACCTGATTCTCTCTCGTCCTTACTTGCTATCCAAGACCCTCATTCTACCAATTCTATCGGCCAACGAATCGTCATCTACTGACGAACACCGAATTAGAACTAAGCTAAATTGAAAAAGAGAAAAGAAAAGAACGAACAGAAAGTAAATGGAAAAGGTCAGTGATGACAGGAAAATCAAGATCGTTGGGTGAAGAAGGAAGAGCGTAGAATTTTTCGATGAGATTGTTCTCAACGAAAAAACGATTCAAAACTGTAACATTATCGTTAATGAAATGACGAACAATGTCAATGTATTCGAGGGCCAACCGTCGACGAAAGGAATTTTTAAAATGAAGCAAGACGGCTTGTTGGAGATCAAATTTATGGTCGCAATCCGAAAGGTGTTCAGCAAAAACGGATCTTTTTCGGAGGGAGGGAGGGAGGGGGGGGGGTAGTATTGACTTCTTCAAGATGTCTTTGAACTCTAGTACAAAGCTACCGTCTTGTCTCCCCTATATAGACAGCCGGACAGGCAGGAGGAACATTAAAGCTTATAGACTCCACTTCTCTCAAAAATAGGTACAGGATCCTTTAGCCTACGAACGGCATTGGGGTCATAAAAAGCAGGACGGAGATTGAAGGGTTCAAGGAGATGAGTGATCTCTGAGGAAAGCTTGCCTGGATAGATAAACGAACCTATTTATTTTTCCTCCCGGAGGAATTGATGCTCCGAGAGATAGAAGTGGGAGAGTCTAAAGCTTTGGAGATGAGTTTCTTCCGGATCATATGATTGACATCAAGTTCCAAACCGGTAGAATGGGCAAGATACTTGATGACCTCAACCTCCTCAGAGAAAGCCTGAGGAGAGAAAAGGATAGAAACTAGGCGGTGGATGAAGCTATTGAAGACGGCGAGTTTCCAGGATGGAGGACAACAGGAAGAAACATGAACATTAATATCCGTGCAGGTATTTTTACAAAAAATCCCAAAACTATGCTCGCCACCAGAAATGGAGATTTAAAGGTCTAGAAAGTTGATGGACGCTCCCCCTGCCTCAATGGTTAAATACCGACTGTTGAAGAAGGTGAGAAAAGAGTGAAGATCGGAAAGGAAGCCACTCCAAAGGTGCCAATAAACAATGTAGGGAAGGAGGTGCAAACCAGAAACAAAGACTTCGTTCTGAAAACATTTGAGAAAGATCTCGGAGCCGAGAGGGGAGCGGGGACACCGATATTAGGGGAAAACTAACAGATGAAATGTTGAAATTAACAGAAATTAGGGGGAAGACACATTTTAAGGAGTGTCATGAATTCATCATGCGCATCTTCAAGGAGGACTTTGAAATCATCAAGAGCAGGAAGGAGGGAGGATACCACTTATCCTCTCTACCAATTCAGAAGATTGGTTAACAGCAAACCAAGACTGATAACTCACCAACGACCTGAACCATTGATCGAGGAATTTAGAAAGCTTATAAGTCGGAGAAGAAATGAGTGACAACACAGGCCTAATAGGGATATTCTCCTTATGGGGTTTAGGAAGACCATAAATCCGAGGAGGCATAGGGTTAAGGTGAGGATGGATTTAGGATCTTTCAATAAAGATGTGCATTTGTTAACATTCGATCTAACATCCCGGATATAACTGGCAAAATTGAAAGAAGAATTAATACTGCTGACAGTGCATCCACTGCTCTTCAAACAGTCATGGACTTTATTGTCATACTCCTCCTTATCTAGAATCACCACGGAATTACCTTTGTCGGCTTTGGTTATTTTCAAACGATTGCGACGGATCTTCTTTTTCAAATTTGCGATCAAATTACGAGTATGAGGCGTCATAATATCAGGCAAACTGTGCGGAAGCTGGTTGCATTCACTGGAGCCAACTTTGATGGAAAGATCGGTCATTAGGTTGGTGGGACCCTGTGCTTCAACGGCCGGGCAAGGCTATGTTTCAGACCTTTCCGAAGAAGATCTTTCTCAGGAGGAGAAAAGTTTACCCGAGAAAGATTTAGTAGAGGCGGATGGATGGAAAACCACCTTGGAGACAACACCGGAGCGTTGGAATTTGGGATTAGCTTTCTCCTTCAATAGGCTAATCTCGCGGTATTTCCGAGCACGTAAAGTGGCTGCATGTGATATATCGTACATTTTCGGTCAACCTCACCTACTTAACCTCATTCTCTCCTAGTGGCATGATTTCTGGTGCTTCTTACCCACCAATAACGATGGTGACGTGCACAAGGTGCCTAAGTGAGTGAGGTTGAAAATTTCGGTACCTTTGACTCGACCTTCGTTTGAAACTGGGGGAGGAATTTGAATAATCATTAAAAATAAATAACGTTAATTTTATGACCAATATTCGCGGATTCTCAGACCTATATTCATCCGGTATGTACCAGTCATCAGCTCCTCTCTTCCTTTCTTCACCTTTCATCATCGTTCTTGAGACGATCGATACGTTGCAATATGAGAAATCACTATTAATAAAATTGAATCATAAATAAAAGACTACAAATCTCTATTCACACGACGGAACCGGAGAAGAAGATTGAAAAATGCAGTCCAGCTTCCTCACAGAATGAGAAAAGATGTCCAAATTAAGAGGCGTCGAATTCTTCTGTCATGTGTGTTCGATAACGCCATCGAGTTGACTAAGAGCTGTTCCACTAAGAATAAGGCTAGAATTCAGAAATGACTGGAGGCAGCGACCACAAAAATATATTATGGAAATTCGAATAAAATACCAGCTACCTACCTAGTATTCGCAGCACGTCTCGCGACAGTGAGTAAAATTCGTAATACGATAGTACTATAATATCTACATTTTCAATAATTTCTTACGCTATGAGACATAATGACGGGCATCTTCTTTCATTTCCGGTTTTCACGGCCGTCCTTGGATTGACCATTACTTTTCACGTTCTACCTGCACCTCTCGCGTCGGATCATATATTTACTTTCATTATTTTTATCGACGATATACGAGCGCTCTATACGCAAGTGAAATGGAAAAATAAGAAGATATCAAGTACCGGTGCATACTACGCGTGCTTATCTCTCCGGAGGCTTCAAAAATTACGACGAACGAAAGAGATCTAACGTTGATGAATAGTGCAAAATTACTCGAGAAAGAATTTCTCGATCTGCTGGAAATCTTGATCTGAACGCGTTACTTTCAATTTCATTTTTTTTTTTTCTTCTCTCTCTCGTTCCTCACACGGATCGCGTATTAAACTATACACATCAGAATGTGGTGCCTCGAAATTGGTTACCTCTATCACTTTTAAGACGGTTTTCTTCCTAGTTGGTCATTAACTTGCTTTCATTTGGTAGATGATTTAAATTTTTACGATGATTAAATGAAGAGAAGCATAAAATGTACGCGGAGAATAAGCGCGATTATGACGTGAAGTAATTTTTATACTTTTGTTGCCTTCCTTTTCGACAGGGGGCATACAAGAGTGGTAATTACAGTCATGTGACTTTTGTAGACAGCCTAGGTTGAAAACGATCTTCATACGTGGGTGTGTAGTCTGACGTGTGTCTCGAAGACTGTGTTTTTCCTGACGATTGTGTGTTGGAAAATTTTAAGTAAATTTATTCGCCTACTTTGTCAAGAAATGAAAGCGAAAATCACGTTGAATGATATTCAGATTTTTGAAAGAAATTCCCATCGGTAAACAAGATGACGAAAGTCCTTTCACATTTTTGATCGATTTAGTGTGGAAACGAATTAACGATGGCGCAGATGATGGTGATCTAGGTAATTTAAAAGGGGTTTACTCTCATCGAAAAATCTGATGGACGCGCCAATAAACTAATTTCAAGGTTGAGAAATAATAAACCTTATTGGAGAAAGGTTATGAACATGAATACCTCAGAAGAGAAAAAAGATGATTGTCATTGCAACGATTCTTTCGTGCAGCGCTGCTCACAGATTTGTGCGCAGAAAGATCAGAGAGTCAAGGGCAATACCAAATGTATAGGTTATATACTGAACATCAATTGGTCTTATTTTCCTCAATAGTACCCTTCATTTGAAACTAGAATATTTTTACTCGGTATATTATTAACATTGGCAGGGACTAAAGGATCTACTACAGGCATTGAACATTGTGTTCCTTATTGGGTCAAAGTGAGTAATCTTTTCCTCTCTTGTCATCGAACTATCCAAAACGGCAACCCCCAAGACAAAGTCAGGAAGGTCCCGTTTTGTACCTTTTTCCTCTTACGCAACGCCTTTTTGGTTTCACACTCCGAAGGAGCAATACGACTGCTCCAACAACGCTTCATATCATGGTTATTCGTTTCTCCTCGGGCGAAACTGATCTTGTTATTTTCCAGCAAAACCACCGTTCTCAAATTCCTCTACCTTCCCTACTCCTTCAAGGCTTTCCAATCCAAATTCTTGAGTTTCATAAATTCTTAGGCCTTACCTTATGGCACAATCTTCCTTGGATTTTTCACATAAAATTGCTTAAAGGCGATGCTTGATTGCCACCAATATTCTGAAATATCTACAACCCCGTATTGAAAGTCTCATCCGCTCCTAATTGGACTACGGCTCCCTAATCCACTGTCTTTCCTTCTAAATTTTTCTACTTGTAGGTACATATTTCCCATTTTCATCTTATCCATACAAAGGTCGAATAAAAAGTATCATGTACCAACTGTAGCTTCAGATATATGCACTTCGCGATAGGCATGGGATGTTGAAAGCCGAGTGACGATCCCCACCTCAATTACTGAGGCTCTCAGATACGGACTACCTTGGAAATTCCGTACGGAGGAGAGAAGAACTCGCTGCAAGCACGTGAGGTCTGTTTTATTGACTTCTTAAATTGAAGGGAAGGAGATTTTTTCAATTCGACTAAAGTAATCGATTAGGATTGACCAGTTGATCGAGAGTTTTCCCCTCCCTTCATATCGATGGTCGGAATTTCGTCAAGTCCACTGCCACAAATAAAGCTTGAAATTCGAAATTCTTCCAAGCCCTCCCATAAGTATCCGGTCGACATATTTACGATTTTTTCCACTTTTCACATATACAGCTCGCTGCTCATCATTTTTGCAAGTTCTCCGCCTAATCTAGACAGCTCAATAATCCAAACTGTTCTATCTCCCGACCATCTTCAAATGAGCATGTCTGGAAATTCAGAATTCTTATCAACTCCCTGCATAGTCAGGAAAAATCTAAATTTTCTTCTTTAGGAAAAATCTAAATTTTCTTCTTTAGTGTAGGCAAATTAGAGCAATATTGGAAAAAAAAACATTTTGCTGGAGCAAACATTTCTTTGCTGAAAATGGTTCAGGATGTGGTCCTGAACAACATACTAAAAATTCCGCGTTTTCCCCCAGGAGCTTCTTTTTGTCTGGGGGTTCCAACCCCCCAAAAATTAGTTTTTCGCCTACATCGCGCGAAATTGAAGTTTGATCAAAAAATGTTTCAAACAAAAGTTGTTCCTCGTTAAATTTCATACCAAAAAACGTATTCAATTTTCAGCCTATACCAATTAGCGCCTTTGCAAAGACCGTTCAAAAGAGGACGAAAATCAGTTTTTCCATATATATCTCACGAAATTGAAATTTTATTAAAAAATGTTTCAAACAAAAATTGTTCCTCGTCAAATTTCATACCAAATATCGTATTCAACTTTCAGCCTATACCAGTTAGCGCCTTTGTAAAGGCCGTTCAAAAGAGGACAAAAATCAGTTTTCTCATAATTATAGTATATCACAAAATTGAAATTTTATTAAAAAATGTTCCAAACAAAAGTTGTTTCTCGTTAAATTTCATACCAAATAACGTATTTAACTTTCAGCCTATACCAATTAGCGCCTTTGCAAAGGCCGTTCAAAAGAGGACGAAAATCAGTTTTTCCATATATATCTCACGAAATTGAAATTTTATTAAAAAATGTTTCAAACAAAAATTGTTCCTCGTCAAATTTCATACCAAATAACGTATTTAACTTTCAGCCTATACCAATTCGCGCCTTTGTAAAGGCCGTTCGAAAGAGGACCAAAATCAGTTTTTCCATATATATCTCACGAAATTGTAATTTTATTAAAAAATGTTTCAAACAAAAATTGTTCCTCGTCAAATTGCATACCAAATAACGTATTCAACTTTCAGCCTATACCAGTTAGCGCCGTTGCAAAGGCCGTTCAAAAGAGGACCAAAATTAGTTTTTCCATAATATCTCACATAATTGAAATTTTATTAAAAAATGTTTCAAACCAAAGTTGTTCCTAGTTAAATTTACTTTAAAATGAGTTATTCAGCCTTCAGAAGGCTCTTTTTTTATAGGCGTTTAACCCCCCCAAGATTTAGTCTTTTGCTTATATCTTGTCTAATTGTAATTTTATTAAAAAATGTTTCAAACAAAAATTGTTCCTCGTTAAATTTCTTACCAAATATCGTATTCAATGTTCAGCCTACATCAATTAGTGCCTCGGCAGAGCTTGCAAAGGCCCTTCAAAAGAGGATCAAAATCAGTTTTTCCATATATTTCCCGAAATTGAAATTTTATGAAAAAATGTTTCAAATAAAAGTTTTTCCTCGTTGAATTTCCTATCAAATGGGCTATTCAGCTTTCAGGATAGAGCAAATAGTCTGCAAAAAAGGGATTTCGATGTTGAAATTAATATAAGGGTATGCTATATGTTTCTTATGTTCAGATAGTTTTGTTGCTGATTTATGGATGTCTTGTATTATTACAGATTGTAAGGACTATTTTTTTACCAGTGATGGAAATATTGAAAAGATGGAAATTAAATTAATATTTTTCTCATATTTATGACCCACACGGTACGTAGATATTTAAATAAAAGCAATTGAAGTCGCGTCGTATCAAAGACTCTACGGCAGGCAATACTCTCTGATCTATGGTAGTACAAGACAGAAGCCACTGAACAAATGTCGGTTTCAAGCTTTCCCGGAAAAAGTCCTCCGGAATGCAGACTTGGCCTTTCTACCTCCCACTGAAGACGCTGCACGGTTTTATTTATGCTGTGTGTACCACCAAGTACAATTGAGGCTTGGTCATAAAAAAGATCCATTAGAATGGAGATGGAAGCGAATCGATGGGATAGTGGAGCCTATAACAATGAACAAAGCCCCAGCCCCAGCGCCGAGCCAGACCACCTCCTACAACTTATTTCTAGTGGGTGCGCCAAAGGATGTAGAAATGCTTGTAGCTGCTAAAAATCAGGTGAACATTAGATATTGCATAGAGAAAAGAGGGTGATTTGACACTTTCATCGAAGAAAAAACGGAAGAAAAAACGTGTATTTTAATCATTCCGACCTCGATGGTGAAGGGGTACAGTTCAGTTTTTCATCAACGGAAGAGCCAAATTCACCTCTCTTATTCTTTTACCATCTACACTATACTTCTCAAATAACATAGTATCATACCTCAACCATAAGTTAGTAGACTATTGTTTGAATTTTTGTTGAAAATAGTTATTTTTTTTTCTTCCTGGGATTAAAATGTTCACCAAAGTGTCTTTGGCAGACTTGCCTCAATGCTGGTGAAGTATTAGAGGTAGTAGACGTCATTGAAGACGACTTGTAGGATGTATTAAATCAGGACTAAGAAGCTGACCATGAGTCCAGTACTGATGACGATTCCTCAGAAATCACAGGCAAAGAGTATGACGAGAGCGAATAATATCAAGTACCCCCATCCCGAGTATAAGACTACTGTATATCGGCAGGCTAACGTACATTGCTCCTATTAGAATGCGTAGAAAACTGGTAGGCAGGGCATAGAACGGATGAAGCAGCTCAAGTCAGGTGCGAGGAACCTCCCTTATAAAATTATGTGTATAAAATATTACATGAAATATACTACCCGCATGGAGTAAGATTCAGTTGAGGAACCTACAAGAAAAATGTACTTAACACACTTTTTTCTTAGACTAATTACTCTATTCTGAAAGCTGAAAAGCTCATTTTATAGGAAATTCAACGAGGAAAAATTTTATTTGAAACACTCTGTCATAAAATTTCAATTTTGGGAGGTATATGGGAAAACGAAATTTAAAGAAGAACAATTTTTGTTTGAAACATTTTCTAATAAAATTTCAATTAGACAAGATATACGCAGAAGACTAAATCTTGTGGGGTTTAAACCCCTATAAAAAAAGAACCTCCTGAAGGCTGAATAATTCATTTTATAGCAAAGTTAACGAAGAACAACTTTTGTTAGAACATTCTTCAATAAAATTTCAATTTTGTGAGAGACTATATTATGGCAAAACTGATTTTGGTCCTCTTTTGAACGGCCTTTGCGAAGGCCCCAATTGGTATAGGCTGCTGAAAGTTGAATACGTTATTTGATATGAAATTTAACGGGGAACAACTTTTGTTTAAAACATTTTTTAATAAAATTTCAATTTCGCGCGATGTAGGCGGTTTTGGAGGGTCCGAACTTTCAGAAAAAAAGAAGCTCCAGGGGGAAAACACGGGATTTTTCTTATGTTGTTCAGGACCACATCCTGAACCATTTTCAGCAAAGAAGCATTTGCTCCAGCAAAATGTTTTTTTTTTTTCTTATTTGCCTACACTATCTTAGCTTAGGAACTACTCCCTTTAGCTGGTATTCCCTCGGACTCGGTTGATGAGTTTTTGGGTAAAAATTATTGTGATAGTTGCGAAGTCGTGGAAGAGTCGTTATCGGAAGTTGAATAAGGGCTCGGCTGAGACGGCGGCGTGTGAAAGTACGTGGAAATGCAGGCGACGTACGAAATTTCCGTCTTCTGCATGTCAAGTTGGTGCAGAAATCGAATGCGCATAATCATAATAATGTAAGAGGAACACATGCGTGCGAAAGATCGAAAACGATGATTGCCCCGTGAAATTATATCCGCGTACCTAAAAAAGCAACGAAAAGCAATTAAAGTGCGTCAGTAATGTGAAAGACAGAACAGAAGGATTGCTGAAAAATCGTATCATTTGCGGATGTAACTGCATCAGGTTAGTATACGTACGTATGTACTCAACACGAAGATAAAATACGAGTATTTACGAGTCTGAAGTTTGAATTAGTGACCACGGCGGCGGCCGGTAAAACACGACTGTATAACAGATATTAGGTAACTAGCTTGCTCTAGTTTCGATTCAACTTACATAAAGATATACAATATATGAAACCACTCATACATATAAAACGTTTTCTATAGTATTTGTTGGTACAGTCATATGTAAATTTTACGTATAGGTAAAGGAAATAAATACGAAACCGGGAAATCGTTGATGGAATGAGTAATTTTCGAGTGAAAAAATAAAATAAAGTGATAATAACGAGCACACGAATAATGATAAGTATAGATTTGTACCAAGTCATTATCTGACTTTTGAGCTAATGGCAGACCCTCGAGGCAATACAATTTTTCGAATAATACCGAATCTCTAATGTATAAAAGATACAACAATATTTCAAATGTCTCGTCTTAAAGCCATCAGCTTTCCGAGGTTCATTGGAGACGACGAAACATTTTTTACAATACTATAATGAGGATGATAGGGAGATGAGAGAATCCAAAAAAAGTTTGAATAGTATCATCATCACTTCGAAGCGATTTTCCTTTGGGGTTGTTTTCCATCGTACAGACCGCCCTTCAGTGACGTAAAAAATGCAAGACATTGGAATGTTGTACAAGACATGAATGATAATTTAAAATTTTGAACTCTTTTTAATGAAACAGAAGATTTTCTACAATCTGAGAAAGAATCACACATTAGGCAAAAATATCTCGCGAAGAAAAAAAAATTGCGCGATCGTTAATAGTAGTCTCCAGAAAAGTGAATTCTTGTTTCGGAGATGACTAAAATCGAAATTAATCAGTTTTGACCGTGAAATATTTTTGGTTGACTCTTTTTGTTTCATGGTTTATTCATTAATTGTGGGATTTTAACGATCATTGTCGGACGCGATTGATCGTCCACTTTCGTTCCATACAAAAAAAAAAGAAACTTGACACCACATGTGAGGTCGCAATAAGTTCATTCACGTTTTGTTTTTATGGGTACTTTACAATGGTACAAAAAATAAACTATGAGCTCATACTAGTTGGTACTTGTTCTTTGGAGAAATAGGTGATAAATTCAAATTAAATAGGTTTCTGTTCACCCAATCATCGCATGCTGTAGCATCTTGTACATTAGATTGTATTTTCAACTCAAATTCGAAAGAAAAGCTTTTTCAACTTCTCAAAATTCACTGCAATGTGGAACTTATGAAGTGATTAATCTGAAAAAATATTTAAAAAATATAATTGTATTACTTCACTCGAATAAAGAATAGAAAATCACGCAGAAAACAGTCGCCCTGATCAAACTGTCAGAACTATTGTCGTAAGAGCATTTTAATTGAGAGAAGGCGTGGAGCTCCCCCCGCTGCTTCCCCATTAGAGCGATGCAACGGGAGAAATTCAAATAATATCTAGAATGTATTATTATTATAACTTTCGAAAATTTCCACGAGAGCCCCATAAAGACTTCGCGTCTTTTCCCTGGCCGGGGGTTCCCGGTGCAAGGAAGACAATGGGCGTGGCCTCAAAATATAAGTGACGTCATGTACTAGAAAACATTGAACATGATCTTTATTTATGCTCTCCAGAACATTTTTGGCTGTACCGCTGTTTTCAGCTTGTCCAACGTACAAAGTAATCAAACTTCTTTCAAGTGCTCAACAATGAAAACTCAATTTCAAGTCAATTGGTATTAATTTTTTTTTTTTTTTTTTTTTATTTTAATTAACGAGCTACTAGCAGCCTGCCTTCATGGCTATGAGCTCGGCTAGATTGTGTGATTATAAGCGTGAGAGGAAGTTGGCTTGTTGTAAAAAGTTGAATATGTGAGGGATGGAGGGAAAGGGATCTGAAAGTGCTTCTGTATGGTTGTGAGGGATGGATAAGGAATTACGGAGTTGGGTCAAGTTGGGGCAGCAGAAGATGTGTTGAACGGATAGGGGGTGTTCAGATTCGCAGTGAGGGCATGAGAGAGGCATAAGATGAGAGATGAGATGGGTGTGAGTGAGTGAGTCTGGTGTGGCAGATTCTGAGACGGGGGGTGATGACTATTTCTTCTCTGCGTGTTGACAGATTTGAAGAGTCCCATGCGGTGGGAATATTTTTAATTTGGGCTAGTTTGTTTGAGTGTGATTTGAGATCAGACCAATGAGTGAACCATGCTTGAGTGATGAATTGTTGATGTGTTTGGAGAGATCTGAGCGTGAGGGGAGGAAAGAGCGGTTGACTGATGGGTTATGGGTTGCTAGTTTGGCTGCTTTGTCGACATTTTCGTTTCCTGGGATACCCTTGTGACCAGGCACCCAGATGAAGAATAATGGGATGGGGATGGTATGGAAGGTGTTAATGAGAGTGTGCATACGACTTATGCGTGGGTGGAGGAAGTGTGGTTGGATATGGCGTCGAGTGATGATAGGGAGTCGGAAATGACTAAAAATGGGTTGAGAGGAAGACGGGAGGGTAGGTTGGTGAGGATGTGTTCTAAACAGCTAAAGATTGCTTGTAGTCCAGTGGTAAAGACGGATGCGGTGTTGCGGTGTCGGTGAGAGACTGTGATGTGATCTATTGAGTAAGCAAAGCCGGTTTTGTTTTGATATTTAGATCCATCGGTGAAACATACGTTGTGAAAGTTGTTAAGGATTTTGTTAAACTGTGCTTGGTATTCTTCGGGAGAAGTTGAAAGACGAGGGAGGCGTTTTAGGTCGCGAATGATTTTGGGTGGAATAAAGAGCCAAGGAGGGGTTGAGGGAACGATGTGGTTAAGGCAATGGAACTTGAAGGGGCGTGCTAGTTGGAGTTCTAGGTTGGAACGTAGATTGGTCGAGCAATTTTGGTTATGATGAGGGGGGAATATGCGATGGTGGACGGGGGTTTGCGGATATTGTAGGACAGTTGTGAGGAAGTTGGTTGTCAGTTTGAGGCGTCGATAGTGAAGTGGGGGGAAGCCAGTGTCTGCACAGAGGCTTTCAGCGGGACTGGTTCGGATTTGAAATCCCACAATTCTTCAATACTAAGTAAAAAACAAAAAAAAAATTGGGAGCGAGAAGCCACTGTTTAGTTAGCTTCAAAATCAGGGGCTTGAGATTTTATCAAATTACTCCTATATAGAGATTTAACTTGCTAATTTTTCCAAAGTCTCCGATGCCCTCAATATCCGAACTTGAATAAACCTTGAATGAGACAAAGGCATTGAGTTTCTATATAAAGCCAAGAAATTCTCTCATGCCCTCACAACTCGGACTCATAAGACTTTTGAAAGCTGCAAATGACGCGCAAACGACTCTGCAAACGAGGCCGCAGATGACACCACAAACGACACCACAAATGACCTCCGCAAAATACCTCGCAAACGACTCCGCGAATGACCTAGCGAACGACCCTGCAAATGATGCCGCATTTCTTAGAAATTTTCAAATCTCTTCTTTACTTTTACCATTTAGGACAATATCATCGGCAAGTCTTAAATTGTTGAGGCGTTTTCCGACCTCCTCCCATTCCAGCTCTTTGAATCCTCTAATACTGCATTGAATAAATTTGAAGAAAGTGGGTCCCCCTGTTTTACTCTCTTTTTAATTGCAAATGTTCTGCCTCTTTTATCTGTTTTAATGTAGGGCTTGACCTGACCGTCTTATTTGTATGTATGTATATATATTTTTTTTTTACAAGCTTTTAAGCTACGCTTTAGGCTATTAGCTTGATATACAGTATTACATTACATTAAAGGTACAGTCATCTCAAAGGCTAATTTTACTATAATTTTATAGATAGTTAAAGGTTTTAAAGTAGAGAGAAAAGTTCGGTTGTTCTGAATAATTTCTATATTTCTCCTTGTTCGCTGGTCGCGCGCTATAGCGGCGTAACTGTGCATTTATAGAAAAAATATGTAGATACTTTTTTTTAGGGAATTTTAACAAGAACAATTTTTATATGAACCTTTTTTTCTCTAAAATAATTTTTCACAAGTTAGAGCTGAAAAATGGAAAAGTTACCCCTACCCCAGGGAAAAAACGGAATTTTTGGGAAAATTGAAACAGATTCAAGAGCAGTTCCTGAAAATTTTCCTGAGTTCTGCTTCTGTACCATTTTTTGCTTCTTACAATGGCTAATTTACTGGACTTGAACCTTGAAGCCTCCTGGCTTCTCTATGAAACAAAGGAATTCTTTGATGCCTTCACAATCTGAGCTTTCAAGACCTCTGTCCCAGATAAACCTTGAATAAGGCTACGCCTTCTTGTTTCTGTATGAAACAGAGCCGAAATTTGAAGAACGAAAATAAGCCCTTTTTCCAAGCTCAAAAGGAAGTCCTCTTTCCTATAGGAAAGATAGAACTTCTAATTTTCAAGCTGGAATTTTTTTCAAATCCACCGATGACGTCGGGATCTGAACGAGCAAGTTCACCCTAAAATTGCATCCCAAGCAAGAATTTTTCTTATTTCTTGATAAGATCACGATTCAAACATGAGATGATTCTTTTCCTCCATGGAGCTCGAAGTTGAATCTCCTTCTTTCTACAGAAATCGGGTCACACAATTTTTTAAAATCTCTCCTCTGCAACCACTCTCACTAATGAGCTGATGACGTTGAAGTACGAACGTAGACGCGGACCTGGTTACAAACGTTCTCGTCCGGAAATTAGGTCATGGTCAAAGTTTCCCAAAGAAAGTATTCTCATCAGAATAAGAGACAGGTTTTCCGATCAAACAAAGAAGTGTCATCCATTGATCCATCAGTTGGAAAATCTCATCGGTATAAGAGGAAGGATAGATAGATAGATAGATATCCTTTATTGAGGAATATATAATGTTTTCCAAATTCAATTACTTAACTTAATAATTATTCCTCGGCCCGTAACGAGCAAAGGTTTCCTGCAATCTGTCCCATTCTAATCTATTTGAAGCTACTTCCAAATAGCGCTTATTTTGTATGAATTGTGTGATGTCGTCCCTCCACCTTGCTGGCTGTCTTCCTCTCTTTCCTCTATAGTTTAGGGGTTGCCAAACTGTGGTATCGTCTTTCAGTCTCGAGACTGTTTCAAGAGGAAGGAAGAAAGTTACAATCTGGCAAATTCCATCCCCTCCAATGGTATTTGTGGCCACCACATAGAATACGCGTAGCCTTGACCTTCTCTGGGGATTAAAAAGAAATCAAATTTTGACCCAAACTTCACCTGTTATGAGAGAAAGGGGCGTAGATGAACGCTGGAAGAGGAGGCGACGTCTCATCGAGGCTTATAGACTCTCTGTTTTTCATACATTTACATTTGACGGGTACAGGGGAAGGAGGGGGGAATCTTCAATCGAAACAAGCTGGACAATTGAATCTTTTGCACCCCTGAGAAGAAACCGTTTCTCCAGCTCGTTTCTCCTTTTCCCCTCTCATTTTCAAAACGCGTATTCCGTAATGAATTTGACACGTATGATTATAATCGAATAAATCTCGATCTAATTAAATCTATCTGCTTGTACAAGCCAAGAAGAAGACGCCGCTCATCCGCTAAGTGAAAACAATTGCTGCAAAGAGACCAATTTGATATACGTCTCTGTATACATAATGAGCGTCATAAAAAACGCACCTGGCTATTTGGCTAGCTCACAGTGGCGACTATTTTCTGATAAACCAGCCTATAAGTCTATAGAAAAAGTACGAGCCGATACGTGCACAGTACATGGATTGTACACAACTGTACAATCCGCAACAGAACTGATATTCGCGGTCGCCAACGAATAAGTTCTAGTCTACATTTACCTATTCTATAGCCAACGGCAGTAAGGCTGTGTGCGGTTACGTAATGCTCGACGTATTTCTGTAAATTAAAAGCTAATATATCTCCTCCATATATGAATGAAAAATAATGTATTCCATGAAATTATGTTGCGCGAGAAGCATTTCGTTTTCAATATAAGCTCGTCAAGAACGCAGAATGAGCGCAGTAACGTACGAGTACTTCTCTATTCATACTGATTCATAATGCTCTGCATGTATCTATGATATCGGAATATGAAAACAGAGTACAATTATTGATGGAATAAATTTTTGGCAACGATTTACTCTCGAGAATTTATAAACTCGAAAATAGCGACGTTACAGATTGTGCTGGATGGTCACAACGATCACGAGAATCTGTAATACCGAAAAGGTGATTCAAAAATTTTAACATTATCGGTTCAAAGAAGAGTTTGCCGGTTAGAAACCCATTTTTCTCGGCTGTCAACGCTTACATGGATGAAAAACGAGAGATAAGACACCTAGTCCCAGGACGAACAACAAATACATAGATACTAATAATAGGTCACACAACCTTCTTTTACTTGCACAACTTATCATCGTGATATCTATGAAGAGCACAGCAACTTCTCATTTCCACGTAAGAAAGAACCTCGTTTAAAATAGGAAGAATGATGAAGTAGGGATCATTATTTCAACTGCTGAACTCAATTTTTTGCTTCAAAATTGACAGAAGAAATCCACGTATTTGTTGAGGACGTATTATACAATATGTCGTCACAATTGGGCATTCAAGAGACTTGTGACGATTGGGACGATGACTAGTAGTATAAACGTGACGTCCATGAGAGTGTACGATTCTCGCCATCACACTTCTTGCACAAGTTGGGAACAGAGGAGACTTAGGACGCCGGTGACGGTAATTTGAGACACACATGTGGCGGCAATAACCCATTCAAAGATAACAGGATTCCTTCATCATGACTCAAGTGTGATGCGAATGTGCGCCGTCACACACGTTCGCCACAGAAAAAATTCTTGCCCAATGAGATTAAGATCATAATTCTCTCAAGTCTTACGGCTCGGTGGCTGAGTGGAACTCAACTTCAAAATTCAGAACCCGGAATTTTCCAATTTTTTCCAAGTTGTTCTCTTTTCTGCTTGTGTTTGAGTCATTCAAAATTTTAGCAAGTTTTTCAGCCGTACGAAGTACGAGTGTCTCAAATAATACACAACAATCAGCAGAAAGGGCAACATTCAACGGTATGTTGAGGTGCACAACTTCTTTTTTTTGGCATTCAACTTTCAAACCTAAAACTTTAACAATCTTGTACTTCTAGAGTCGAGAACTAGACATCTGAAAATACTTCTTGGCGAATTTCACATTCGTCGTGAACGATTTCTCCCACCTCGACCTTAACCCAAAGCACTTCTTCTTAAACTCGATTTTTTTTATACCCACATTAGTCGCATTTCTGCGCTTCAATAATAACCCAGAGTAACACTTTTGGGTATGCAATACAATACAACAAACTCGATGACTTCGGTCATTAAAATACGATCATAAAATGTTTTCCGACAGCACCAATTTCCTTATGTTGGTGGAGTTCATATCCGTGCGAGACGATACAGACATTAAAATGTTAATACTTCAGACGCTATAAACTTGAAAGCGCAAAAGTATTCGAAAATCAAAGTGACCTACTCGTGTACATGCTGCATTTTTCGAAGCAACAAAAAAAAAAAGTATTTTAGTTTTTATATTTCACCTTCATGGTGAATATAATTGTGAGAAGAAGCAAGTTTCGTGATCTAGGCACTCCAAATTTTGAATTTCTACACGAGAGAAATTATTTTATCGAAGAGGCACTTAGAACCAGCTCTTGCAGTATATCCAGTAATACGATATGTAAATTAGCTTGAACGACTGACATAATACAATCCCTCGCCATTCATTTTCAATCTTAACTCGTTTCTTAGAATATTTGTCTCACATTTAGTATGCATTAAGTTCGACCTAAAGTGCATCAGGAGAAATCACGGAAATTTAAATTGATACATGGGCTTCTGATTAACGAAACAAAAAACAGTTGTCATCTGAACGATCGTGATCTGAAGTAGAGCGACGTGTTTTTTAATACGAGAATACCTGTAAGAAATCGCTCTTCAATTTCCAACGATAACTTCAATAAAATTAGAATATGATACATAAATCTGAGGGCTAAGAAGAACGTTTACGTCGAAGAACAAGATGGGTGACTGGATCACAGTTTTTCCTGGCACACACCCTTCAAAAATTCGAGAAAAGATGTCTCAGCAGCACCTGGATCCGAAGGAAACATCGGTGAGGCTATAGAGTACATAATTATCTGAGTGTTTCTCACCATCCATGGATGACAAATAGCTTAATATTGATTGACCACATCCATTAAGACATGCGACTGTACAACGAAAAAATGAGCCAGACAATATCCTAGTTTCCTGCAATTGTATCGACGAAAGAGCCGAATTAAGAAGGTCAGAGACGCATTTGAAAACTATTGTAGAGTTCATTTGAGAAAACAGAACAACTAAAAATAGAGAGCGAAAGGTTGATGGATATTTAGGCTCATTCCAGAATTACAGTAAATGAATATCCGAGAAACTCCATCAAGCTCGCAGTTCAACTGAAAAGTAAATGTGAGCAGGGTATTCGGAAAACTATGTACCTTTCTAGGCCATTGTTTTTATGGCAACGATAGCGGACCATATTCGCAAACTCTTCTGCAGGGATTCAAAAGTCTTTTGATGACATCACGATTCGATTTCTAACTTTATTCAACACGGGTCCCACCTTGAAGAAGAAAACAAAATAAGAGACAATTACAAACTTTGCAATGACAGTGGGGAACACGCAGGCTCCGCTTTCCCCCGAAAAATATACTAGTTTTAAAAACCCAAAGAAAACATATTGTAACACCTACTTCTGGATAAAGAAAATATTTTTTTTCTTCAAGCTTATGATTTTTTTCATCTTTTGAAAACGTATGCTGAGCATACAAAAATATTCTAAGAAGTGGAATAGGTTTACATCTTTTGGCACATCCAGGTTTCTTATAATCCAGCCTAGAAAAATTCTATGATCTACGTTGAACAAATTCCTATGATCTAGCCTAGAAAAACTCTTTTACGCCACGTAACTTAACTTAGGTTGATGACGTCATCAACGTCGGACGCGAACATTTTCCTGGGATGTGCTCTGCTCAAACAAAACAGATGACAGACTCTTCTTAAAAACGAGTTTGGTTCTTGAAAACCACCGACCCAATTCAGACCGGTCAATAGCTAGATTGCTGCGATAGTTCTCGATGTAATTGATGAGGAAAACCAATAAATTGATAAGGAAACCAGGGCAATTGAAAGAGTGTCGTGTATATATCGGTGATGCGATTCTAGCGTTGACTGGTCCGATTGGTTACCAAGACAAAGCAGGATATTTACTTTCGCCATTTTGCTTCGAACTGACCCAAAAATGGATGAATAGTGGTGCGCTACTAAAGCGATATGCACAAAAAAATAAAAAAAAAGATCATCAACAAGAACTGATTCAATGGTGGCAAGAAAGTGGGAGCAGGGATGGAAACTGGAGCTCCGGTTTCTGGAGGTGGCGAAAAAAGGTGTACCTACTTTTAATTCTATGAGTAGGTCTGAAAAAGGCTGGAGTAGTAGGTTTAGCCTTGTATAAGAAGCCTCGTATAAAAGCTACTAGTTTTCGGGGCGTTGGTTTGCCCCCTTCTTAGTCTAGTATACTGCATGCAGGGTCGGGGCTCATTGAAGACATGGTAATAGCTAAGCTGTAGCCGGCCTAGTATAAAGGAGCAGCATAAAGATGTACTAAGAAAACCTGCTAAAGAGTATGCGAGGTCTATGCTACAGCTAAGCTGTAGCCTAGTAGAGACCTAGTAGGCATTGGGCTTAGTTAAAAAACGTAGACCTAGTATAAACCTTGTATAACTTCAGTACACTGTTCTAGTATAAACTGGGCCGGGTGAACTCGCAGATTTCTGGGGAGTGGTACTCGCAGATTTGGGTGAAGGGAAGCCACTCGCAGAATTTCAAATTAGGGGTCGGAGCTCAGTAAAAACATGAAATATGTCAAAAACCTTCAAGGTATGAGCCTACACCAGGCTAAGAGAAAGAGAACAAGAAGAAGAGGACGAATGATTGACGGTACCCACCCAAAAATGGAACTCGAAAATATTCCCACTATAATCGAGCTGTGAGTCTAGTATACTAAATCATAAACTAGATCTATATCAGAATTACACTAGGCTAACAATTGAGCCTCATATACTACGCTGATCGAGTCCTGAATCTTGTGTGCTGTATTATATATTGGGTTCACACTAGGCTCTTCGTAGGCTATATTAATCGTGAACTAGAAAATAATAAAAAGCGATGTGTCGTAGACGTACAACTGCGCACACATAGACCAAGGATTCTACTTTCCCTAGTAGTACCAAATTACAACCTAAGAACACTAAATCTTAAACGAATCCGTTCCTCTAAGTTACGGCTATCCATAATAAACGCGAAAAAGACGAATACTCCGAAGGGAGAGTAAACCTTGCAAACCGCAGAAAATACAAAACGACGAGCGCTTTCGGTTAATAAACCATCTTCAAGCCTGAAATGAAAGCAACTGACGAACGGAGGAGAAGAACAATGTATTAAGATTGGCTAAACGAGAAATCACGGTGTGAATCATAGACCAGTTCGATCAGGCCATCCTCCGGAATGAACGAGTTGAGTACAGTGATACCGTCAGTGTTGCGATGACGCATTATCTCTATATACTCGAGGGCGATGGGCTTTCGGTACGAATTCTCCTTACGGAGGAGCTTTTCGGATCCCTCACGGAAGCTGTGGCCACTGTTTATCAAATGATCAGCAAAAGCTGACTCCCCTAAGCGTCCCTTCTCCCAAGACTTCAGGTGCTCAGCTATTCTAACTTTCATTTGGTGGCTGGTCTCACCAATATAGAAGCCTCCACAATCCCCACATTCCAACCGTATATAACACTCCTCTCATCAATGGGTATGGGGTCCTTCAGTCTCACAAACAACCCCTTAATTGTTGTAGGGTAGTAGAACGCGGGTCTGAAGCCAAACGGGCGGAGGGCACGACCCAATTGGAGGGAGAACTTCCCCAGAAAATGGAGACTGATCCAACGCAACCGGCGATCACCGATCATGTCTCGGGGGAGGGAGGTGGTGGAATCAAGAATGCTCCTTGTAACTTTCTTCCGAACCATCACGTCAACGTTGACATTGACCCCATTCACTCTAGCCAGGTGTTTTATTGTGAGTACTTCTTTCTTAAAAGCAGACTGACTCAACGGAATACGAGTCAGTCTGTGAACTAGGCTATGAAATGCAGCAATCTTGTGAGCAACAGGACCGAACGAACCACCGTGGACTAAAACATCGGTCGTAGTATCTTTCCTGTAAATTCCAAACTCATGGATACCGTCTACAATAGAGATCGATAAATCCAAAAAGTTAATGGAAAATACCCCTATTTCCAACGTAAATTTGATGGAAGGGTACCAGGAATTGAGATACTTCAGAAACACACCAAGGAGATCTGGGTGACCAGTCCAGGTAGGTACATAGAACGTCATCAACGTACCTGTGCCAATAGTGAATATGATTAAGTAACACCTGGTTCGAGGAAAAAAGGTCAAGTTCAAACTTAGACATGAAAACTTCGGAGATAAGAGAGCCTAAGGGTGATCCAATAGGGATCCCTACTTCATCAGGGAACTCGAAAAATTTCCCTTCAAATTTACAGTAGTTAGGGGACCAGCAGGTATTCAGAAGATCGAAAAATTCCTGAAGTTCATTGTGAGGAATGTTGGCTCTGACTAGTAGCTCACCCATCCGCTGGATAGTAGCAGCCTTGGGACTATTCGGGGACAAACCAACAACATCAAAAGAGCAGATGGTCGTTCCCGGGGGAAGACTTACACCCTTCAGGACATCAGTTAAAGAGGCCAAATTCAAAACCGAATGAGGAGATTCAAAATCAATACGATTTTTGAACCATCCGTCAAGGAATTTGGCAAGGAGGTAAGTGGGGGAGGAGACGAAAGAAACAACAGGTCGTATCGGGGTATTGTTCTTATGCACTTTAGGCAGCCCGTAGAGGACGGGGGGGTGTGGGGTTAGGAACAAGGAGGGCTTTTCTCAGAACAGGAGTCTCCATCAAATTTACGTTGGAAATAGGGGTATTTTCCATTAACTTTTTGGATTTATCGATCTCTATTGTAGACGGTATCCATGAGTTTGGAATTTACAGGAAAGATACTACGACCGATCTTTTAGTCCACGGTGGTTCGTTCGGTCCTGTTGCTCACAAGATTGCTGCCTTTCATAGCTTAGTTCACAGACTGACTCGTATTCTGTTGAGTCAGTCTACTTTTATAAAGAAGTACTCACAATAAAACACCTGGCTAGAGTGAATGGGGTCAATGTCAACGTTGACGTGATGGTTCGGAGGAAAGTTACAAGGAGCATTCTTGATTCCACCAGCTCCCTCCCCCGAGACATGATCCGGGATCGCCGGTTGCGTTGGATCAGTCTCTCTTTTTTGGGGAAGTTCTCCCTCCAATTGGGTCGGGCCCTCCGCTCGTTTGGCTTCAGACCCGCGTTCTACTTCCCTACAACAGTTAAGGGGTTGTTTGTGAGACTGAAGGACCCCCATACCCATTGATGAGAGGAGTGGTATATAAGTTGGAATGTGGGGATTGTGGAGGCTTTTATATTGGTGAGATCAGCCGCCAAATGAAAGTTAGAGTAGCTGAGCACCTGAAGTCTTGGGAGAAGGGACGCTTAGGCGAGTCAGCTTTTGCTGGTCATTTGATAAACAGTGGCCACAGCTTCCGTGAGGGATCCGAAAAGCTCCTCCATAAGGAGAATTCGTACCGAAAGCCCATCGCCCTCGAGTATATAGAGATAATGCGTCATCGCAACACTGACGGTATCACTGTACTCAACTCGTTCATTCCGGAGGATGGCCTGATCGAACTGGTCTATGATTCACACCGTGATTTCTCGTTTAGCCAATCTTAATACATTGTTCTTCTCCTCCGTTCGTCAGTTGCTTTCATTTCAGGCTTGAAGATGGTTTATTAACCGAAAGCGCTCGTCGTTTTGTATTTTCTGCGGTTTGCAAGGTTTACTCTCCCTTCGGAGTATTCGTCTTTTTCGCGTTTAACACTAAATCTTCCTCGTTTGGGGAGAATTACACAATCCTTTCGGGTCCTCCAGTCTGTCCTCTGACCTAAAACTAGCTACAGATGTTGCTTAATGATGATAAGACTCTAATACAAGGTCGTAGATCGTAAGGTACCCTGTCACCAGATTAATACTACGGCCTTAAATACACTTGAAGAATAACTGAATGGTCGCCAGGACTCTCCTCAGAGCGATAGAAAAAGTTCCCATGTACACCCTGAAAAACCCTTTGAGAGAGTAATTCGCACCATCATTGGATCAGGTGATCAGTCTAAATTAAATTTAAGAAAAAAAACACGATCAAGTTGAAAAAAAAAATTGATAGGTGAACGTAGATGAAAATTTGTGGCTAGTTATTACCAAAAGAAGCACCTTTTACAAAACGACGTTGTACAGCAGCTAAAAAGACCAATTCCCAACCAACTACGAGATAAACATAGCCGTCAGAGAACAATGAAACATACTCTGATGGATAAGGAAAGAGATCCAGAGCACGAGCATACTGAGGACCGTTACAGCCTGATGCCTCTTCTCAGCTATATTGTAAGGACTGCTATCGGATGTAATAATGAATGAAAAAACATCTATGGGTAAAATATCATTAGAGGATAAAACATAATAAAAATTGGTGCACTACAGAAATCGTCTCCGTACGATATCACGTCATGATCGTCGGCTGGATCCAGCACGCTAATTGGATCACGGCAATTTTAATGCCTGCCCCAGTTAGATTTCAAAATGGGAAACTTCAAATGACAGAATGGGAATCTAGGGTAAAGATGCCCTCTTTTTATCTTGCTGGTTCTGGTCACAGCGCGGCGCCATTCGCACCCTCTATTAAAACGATTCTCTGCTAGATCTATGTTCAATCGATCTTCGCTCCTAAGTCATGATGAGTTCATACACACGAGTAAAGGTGAGGTGGCGAAGGGGAGAAGGACAAAAAAGTGGTTTGCAGATTTTATCAGAAAAATGGAGATAATGAGAATGATAATCATTCCACACTCGTGAGTATACAAGAACGGGTACCGATCGTAAATTCAAGCAAATTATACAATTTAATAATTTTTTTTTCCATGAATATATTGCTAGATTCGCCTCTGTAAGCTAACTGACTAAAAACTGGAAATTTCCTATAACTAAATTTTATCCGAGACAATCATGTTCATGTGAAAAATTGATTGAGCGCTGACGAATACGAGGTCTGTAAAAATCTATCAAATTTGCCCAATTTCATGAGATGCAGACGAAATGATCATGTAATTATAGAGAGACTGAAATTCGTGCAGCAGTAAAATGTCCTAAAACATCTACATCACATTTCAGACGAATAGCTGCTTTTTCTGCTAAGTTTTGCGAACTGGGCATCTCGTCAAATTTTAAATTATTCAAATGAAAGACATGATTTCGTCAAGAAGCCTTTTAAGAACGACACTTGCAATACTACAGTATGTAAATTAGGTTACACGACTGACATAATAAAATCCCTCGAGAATACAGTCCATCCATTTCAATGTTAACGCAAGAATTTTCTCGTTTATTTCCTAAAATATTTTCTTTCGCAATTAGCGCGGATTACGTTTAAGCTGCACACGTACATTGTAACGACGTCGATTATAGGACGAAGATTGGAATTTAAATCGATACGATTCTTTTTGATTCGAGAAGAAAGTCGACATCTGAATGAGATTTGTGCGTAATATCTGTAAAATTGCGATGATTTTAACGCGCGCTTCTCAACAAATTATGAATAATATACCGGGACAGAATGCAAGCGTCGAATACAGTAACAAGAACGTGATCGTAAGTAGTCGTTTTGAGAAAGACTCCGACGACGATTTGAAAATTAATAAAGTGAAAAAAAAAAATAAATCGTGCTGTACATGAACTGGTAGATTCAGAGAATGGGAGTCGGATAGAGACATAAAACATGAACCGCCAGCGAGGACGAACATTATTGGGACAGACACAAAAGAAAATGTTGCCGCTGACTGAATACGTAAGTATCTTCAATGAGCGTCGAGAATAGAGTTCAAACTTGGCCACATTACATATTACGATAAGTTACACAAATATATTCAACCGAGCGAACCAACTCCAGAGCGAAAAAAAAAAGTCAACTCGTCATATCGAACTGTCATACACAATTTTTATGTAAACACAGTCAGTCATAGAGAGTACAGGTATTAGTTTTCAAGCCAGGTAATTATCGGCGAGGAAGTCGAACGTGGAACGTATTATTATTTCATGGAGTCATATACAGTATACAATTCTTTTAACAGTCACTATGAGCAAATGAAAGAACAAGTATCTTGTATTGTCATCGTCGTCGTACAATGACCATTCCTTTTTTTTTCTTTCTTCACTTTCTTCTGACGCTCGGTAATTCCTCAAAGCGGCTTGAGATTATGTGTACATCCATCGAAAAACAGGGAGTCTGTTTATTCATTTCGAGCTGACAGTTAGTCAAGCTTCCAAAGGTACATTCAGCTCCGTTGACCTATACGTCATCCTCTGTAAACGAGTGTCTCGATTTTCAGAAATAAGCTCACTTCGTCAAGTTTATTAACTGATATTATGAGCCTACTGGGGCGATCGACAAACATTTTAAATGAACCTCGATATACATTATACCAGTTATAAGATGTTGCTAATGAAGCATCAACGCGTGAAATTATTTTCCTAGCTTTTGTAATGACAGGGAATTATGACAAATGATCTTAGAAATATTATATGCTGTCGTTCACGAATAAGCTAAATAGAATTTTCGAAGTAGCTATAGAGTGAAAAAGTGAAATTTTATTAAAAAACAACTTGTATTGTAGCGCGGTGATATGAAGTGAGAACCAGAGATTCAACTTCAAATGGATGGCGGGGATTCGTGAGAAGGGGCGGCATCCATCATCGAAGACCTTGACACTATAGGTGTAATTTGCTTGGCAAGAGTTCACAACGCACTATTTGAAAGACCTTGTAAGAAGAAAACCGATCTCATTTCACTCGACGATGGTATTTATTATAATGCTCCTCTGTTTCCGGTGACAAATTTATTGAAAATCGTAAAACAAGGTCAACTTGGGTACATTCAATTTTGAGAGTTAAAAGCTTACCTAAAGACCAGAATTAATGAAATTCGCACATATCTAGAAGAAAACTCATTAGCTCAGAAACGAAACGCTAAAGATCAGCGTTAATCAAAGCAACTTTCCAGGCCCATTGGTACACTATTCCACCCGCCAGGTTTCAAGCTTTTTTTCTGCGAATTACAAAGCACGCTGAAACCTTTCGCAAAGCCAACTACAGAACACCTAACGGAAACATTTGACGAGATTATTGAAAATGAAAAAGAATGAAACATGTTCTGGCATAGCAAAATAAATAAAGATCATACTTTATGTATATTAGGCTACATCAAAAGAAAGGAATGGAGAATAGTATACTCCCCACTCGTTCGCCTCCATTCTCAGCCTAGTATAGGTCTAGTATATTACATGTCAGGTCAACTAGTCCACCCCCTTTCACAGCCTAATTAAAGTCTAGTTCATTTTATGTTCAGGTAATGCATCTTCCTGCTATGCATACCTAGACAATACAATGGCCATTGTGGGTGCAAATGACAAGGAATCATTAAAAATAAAGGTCACCAAGATAATTAAATTCTTGCAAGAACTCCATCTGGAACTCAACATGATGAGAACCGAAATTGTGGTGCCGGACACAATATTAGTGCACAAGTTCCCAAAATAACAGTCAACATTAGGAATACCATAGTAACTTCTCTTAACGTGATGAAGAGAATAGACCATCAGCGTCCAAGGTGTGAAGTCCATCTTGCTTACATGAAAAAAAAAAAAAAAAAAAACATATATTGAATCTGCATCAAAATACATTTGGGTATTCGACATAAGCGCGTAGGACCAACGATAGGAGCATATTGCAGATATGCTGTTACATGTTACAGCCACATCCTGAATAAGAATGCAAACCGAGAAAAAGTAAAAATGGCGTTATACGTATCAGAAGCCTGCGCAGGTTTGTATCATACTACAGAGCGGGAGAATCCCGATTGCGGCCAATTTCAGACGTTCCGATTGCGGCCCAAAAATAGAACGGCCCGATTGCGTCCCGATTATCGAAGCCCCCTCAGAAGGCGAAGCCCGATTGCGGCCACCCAACGCAGACAGTACCCGATTGCGTCCCCACCAACTCATTCAAAAATATTTATACAATTAATCGGTCTATTCACGATAACTATCACATCAAAATTTTAAAAATTGAATTTATAAAATAATATGGTTATTTGAAACGTAGGTAGTACTTAATTTAAAATATTCAAAATGCCTTCGGTAGATTACGGTAGCTTGTCATCTGATCGAATGTGAAGTCATCAATCTTCTTCGTTCGGTACTCGTCAATTTTCTTCTCAAGAAACGCCATTTTTTTACCAGTAGGCTTGGACACCAATTTTGCCTTTCTCGCAGCAGAATTAAGAATGAGTTCGGTATTCGTCTGCACATCGCGTAGTACGGACAGGAAAACGAAAATGTTCGGGTGAGGCGTGTAAAACCGTTGATTGAATGCCGAATGAAAACTTTCGCACGCATTGGTTGTTGTAACTGAGGTGCTGCTCATTTCAGCCCACAATGTAGGAGGGTAACGAGCATTAGCACGTATGTATTTAGTTGATAGGTATCGTAGCAACTTTTTCACGTCTGCATCCTTTGCGACATCGTTTTGCATAAAATGTTTCTGAAAGCAAGGTTGTACCATCTCAGGACTGAGGAGAGGAAGACCAAACAGGTAAGTAAGGAATTTCCCTTTCGGTGTATCTGTGTTATAATCAGTCGCCAACCCAAGCTTCTGTATTTTACGCCACCAACCTTGGCCCAAGTGGAAACGACAACCGCGGATTCGGACTTGTCGCCAAACAGCCCGCACGGCAAGGTGAATGGCTTTCTCGAAGTCAGCGTAAACGACGGCAGGCGCACTAGTCAACTTCCTACGAGTGAGTTCTTCCTTAAGCACTTGGAATACTTGCTTGTAAGCGGCCGTGGTTTTCTTTTTCAAGAGACAGTAAACAAGAGGGACGTAGTGTCCATTCAGAAGGCCATGAATTGAGAAGAGCTGCAGAAAATGTTTCGTACAGCATTTAAATGTTCCGTCGACAAACCATGCTGCACTCTGGGAGAGTGCTTTGAGATTAACCGACGAAGAGAATATTACAACATTACGAACGTGATCATTCTCCAAAACAAATGATGGATCAATGCACTCCTCTACTGCGTCCGATTGAAGGAATTTATGCACCTCCTCCACATTTTGAGGATGGGTTGGCAGTGCACTCCGCCGCGAACCGTAAATGGCTTTCCTGATGCAAACTTCATCACCTTTATCCAGCAATTCAGTCCCAACCGACAGCTCCTTCATACATTTGAGCATTAATTTTTGAGGACGCTCACACAAATCGTCAAGCGCCTTCCTCTTTACCGCGTTGCGAACTTTTTGGCGCTCCATCTTTTGGTCGGGCTCCCGTTCATGATTGTGCACTAATTTAGTATCAACAATATCGCCAAGAGCGTTCAACTTCATGAATGCAGTACACGTTTTTACAACACAACACCATCGAGTATGATCATTACATAGTTTTTTCTGAAAACGAATTTTGAAACCGTCAATTATTTGCAATTGTGTACCACGTTCACTAAACATTTTGTGGTATCTCTAACAAACGTTGATGCAGACAGTCGGACTGCAGGAAATGCGATAAGGTACTGAATGTCGAATACTGAAGATTCGATGTTTCTCATACTGTTCATGTATCTACTTGCAACGTCTTCATACATTTGCTCGAATATTAGTCATGAAACCATCCCCTTTTCTCATCATACATACTTCAACATGATCGGCGGCGAAAAATAGTCATCTCATATCCGGGCCGCAATTTGGCTGTTGATATTTCATAATTTGGTGGTTGAATTCTTCCGGCCGCAATTGGGACGTTAATATTTCGGCATAGGATTCATCGGGCCGCAGTTGGGCTCCACAATTTGTGAACGGGACGCAATCGGGCTATCCCCTACAGAGCCTGTGCCATTATGAGCCACCACTATTGGTTCTGGTCCTCACGCGACCAAGAAAGGATGATAGACTCGCTGGGGATTTTTCAACAGGCAGAAGGATAACACCATCCCATTAGTGGACCACCTCGATTCAGAGATCCTTTGACTTTAGTAGCTGTAGTGGGACGAGACCCCAGTCAGTAAAATGACTGGAGGCTGAAGCCGCAAATACACTCCAAAAGTAAACTACTACAACCTGAGAGTGGATTTCAACATTAGCCAAGCCCTCTTGGGGCATAGATACTTCAGCAACTTTGCAGCAAAGCAAGTAGTAGCGAATACCCAGAGAAAATGGGTGAACATGTCATCAGAGAATATCATAGATTTAGCGAAAAGACTACCCAGAAGCATTGGACTGCGAGAAATCTGAAGTCTGAGGCTATCTAAGGAAAACTGTCCAAGCACTGTGCAGTAGCGTAGCGAGGACCATTTATGGGGGGGGAGGGGGTGAATGTGTGGAAGTGCCGACTCGAATTTATGAAAATTCCGACTCAGGCTCAGGGGCGGCAAAAATCAAAGCCGACTGCTCCGCTTTTTGCCGACTGCAATAACTTGTGGAGGGGTGAGACACCCCCACCCCCCCCCGCTACGCCCCTGGCACTGTGGGCCATTGAGTAGTTTGAGGTCCGAGAGAAGCGTCGATAATGAAGAAGACCTTCACGCCCGGCGCCCCTCGAGGATACCAATTCTCCCTCACCTGGATGACCATGTTGAGTCGGCGAGCTAACCTCTAAGATGACCTGACAACATCATCAGGCAGGGTATGGTGAGGGACACAGGGACACCAATGAAAACCTGCAACAAGTGTGCACGATCCATGGGCGGAGAGGAAGCATTCGTCAGGTTTCACTTCTCCCACGCCGGCTGAACAATCCTCTCGATGCACGCGGCATACTATGGAGGAGGTAGCGAAGGAAGAATACAATAGACTCAAGAGGCCACAGTTAGGCGAAGTTCTCTGTGCAAGAGATCACTGTCGTCGTCGTTGCCAATACGCGAATTAGGCCTACTGGCCTGTCTGTGGCGTTGAAGCGCTCGATGAACCGGATGTGGTGTCGTCCGCTCTCTTCCTCGGTCTTCCACGACTTCTCTTTCCCACTGGCGTATAGTTTTTGATCAGTTTCGACGATCTGTCAGCCTCCATACGTTCAACATGTTCACGCCAGTTCCTTCGGTAGCTTTTGATTCTTTTCAACACCGGCGTGACTTTCAGCTCCATCTGGATATCTTTGTTTCTTTTCCTATCACGGAGAGAGTATCCCGCAGTTCTTCTAAGAAAGCGCATCTCTGCCGTTGTAATTCTTTTCCTTTCCGACTTTTTTAGCGTCCATGATTCGCAGCCGTACGTCAGAGTGGGAATGGCGAAAGTGTTATAAATTCGTATGCGTGTGTTCTTTTGGACATTACTTGGAGGCAAGACAAGGTTTATCATTCCTGAGATTCTAAGGAATTTATTGACCTTCTTCTCTACGTCAACTTCTCCAAGATACGAGATCTCAGTTCCGGGGTATTTGAAAGAATTGAGATCACTGTAAAAGCATAATTAAGATAAGATTGATATAAATGTAAAAGTATCAACAACAATAAACTTCTCCCTGTGGAGATTAGGCGCCCCCCGAAAAAAAGGTCTTCTCCTCCTATCAAGTTAGGTTAGGTTGTCGACTGGCCGACTGGATAGCGGACACTGGACATTCTTTCCGGATTGAAAAACTTCTGACTTTCATACTGTTTATAGGAGAGGACTCAGAAAAATCTAGACTCTTAGAGACTCTAATTATGAATTCAATTCTCAATGTCAAAACCAATTCGATTTATAGCATAGGTTCCCTGTGTTCCTCGTTCAACTTCGTTAGGAGGCTGTAGTTTTTCCAAGTCCCTGAAGTAGATGAAGGTCACTGATGACGTCATCCAAAAAAGCCTTTTACCGTGAGGATTTTCCCAGGAGTAGCTCCTGTCAAAGAATGTGGGTAGTGAGAGTATCCGAGAGAGCCGAGCGACTGGTATAGCCTAGACAATACCGCTGGGCAATCATCACCAAACTTTTTACTTTCAGTGTGTAATATATATTAGGCCGAGTATAATAATGGCTATAATGCTTTTTATTTTTCCAAAAGTAACCCGATCTCTGAGGATAGAATTTTTGTAAATGCCAAGCTAGGTCACGTACGGATTGTTGTGACAATTTTCCAAGAATATTAATCCAAATGCTAAATTGGAACAGAGTTTCAGATAAAATACTTTTAACAAACATTCAGAAGGATTGAAAAGGAGAAATTTGGCAAGACATGACGGGATTTACTGATAACATGACTGTGAATAGGTAATCTTAATAATTAAAAGTGCAAACGTGCACAGTGACTTCAGAAAGGGAGAGAATAGGATTGTGATTCAACGAAGGAAAAGAACATCATAAGTATTGCCTCCCCTTTATGTCATGGTAATCTTGCTAATTTAGATCAAGTAAATCATTCATCTACACGTAGTTTATCGTTGAAATAACAAATTTAACGAATGTAAAACGTTCCATCTGCAATGTTCGCAATAGTGACGATCTCTGAGATAGATCGCAAAACTGAAAATGAAAAGCGAAAGCGTCATTACAACTATATCTTCCGCAAGTATAAAATTTTTTGTGCAGTCAAATTATATTAGCATAAAATTTCGTCGAGAAAATTGATCCGTAGTGAAACCTTAAACGATAAAGTACTTCTATAATTCAAACATAATAGTACGAGTATTTCAAGGTATTTGAATAAAATTAATAAGAAAGAAAAAGTTGAGTTTGGTAGACGCGAAATCGCCATGAGGCTCAGAAAGGTAACTTAAAATTGCCCGTACTCCTTATTAAGAAAATTTCCAACTTCTATAGACTCGGAATCGGATCAATAAATACCCATTATGGTACATGTAGGTAATGTATTAATTGCAGCTTCCCAGACTAGTTAGTTAATCAAAAAACCACCGACGATATTTACCTTAAATGTAACACACGAATTAGCATTATTAACACGATGCGATACCCATAGCCGAGCACCAGCCGGTAAAGCTACTGTTTTCTTCTTCTGTTTTTATGTAACTTCTCACATGACAAGGCGAATGTCGAAGACGTTGTGATGTTCGAACCAGAATTTTTTACGAAATCACCATAAAAAAAAGCCTTCATCACTCTTCTTGCTGCGCGAAACGCACTGTGGTACGAATTAGGAAATTTTATTTTAAAAGTCTATCGTCGGCGTTCGTTCATTCATCCGAACAACAACGGAGCAAACGTTGACCCATTCCTTCGAAAATCGACGGTTCGACACATCATTATTATTACACAATCGGAGGTCAATAATGCCCGTCGGCCCTTTCGATCCGCCAATTTCACTCCGGCACGAACATGATCTGTTTTAATAAAGAGGCATATAGGCCCACATTTACCCACACACGTCTGTTATTAATTGTTTTTTCTCTATCTTTGTTTTAGTTATCTGATAGAAACGACCGTTTCGAGTGGTTTAAATTTAACGAATCGCTATTTAGTCGTGTTCAACGGGGGTGGATGAATGACAGCCAATTGAGCCTGACTCTAGCAATCCTTTTGAAAGTTCTACCAACTTCTTCACAGTGAGAATCACGATCGTATGAAATAATACTTGTGCGTCAGAAGCTGTGCCACAGAGTGGCGGAAGTGGTAGCGTAATTATGAAATTACCAAATATACCTGAGTACTCACGACCTTCGACAAAGTACTCGTATCGACAATTGAGCAAGCGTGCGCAATTTCCCTTGCACACGAAAGTACACTTCAGACTATTACTGATTTTCCGTTAATACGAATTCGCTCACTCGGATGGTTTACCCGTGGTCTATTCTATAGGGCAACAACAGCAAAATTTCTATAAAGAGTTGCGTCCACCGTACCTGCAGAAACGATGATGTAGCAACTCCAAAATACGACGAATATTTTTTGGCGTAAAGGTATGGTAGCTATCTTGTGTATAGTTCGTTGCTGTTTGTCGTCCAACAATGACAATTTTCTTCGCCGCACAATATGAACAATACGCGAATTAGTAATGCATGAAAAAATCTCATTACTGTGCAGTGAAAATGAAGTGGCGATTGTAAGTCCGCACGGTGAGTCCGACGAGAATTTCGCTGAGCATCAGATTCCCGCGGGCAAGTTATACGCGAAGTCGCCAGGCGAAGATTAGGGCCGATAACATATATTCGGTTCATTTTTTCACATTGGTACACGTACAAATCTGGAGGTAACTGATGATACAAATTATTTCGAATATTTTTAAAACGCAGGAATATCGCGGCAAACGCTTTCTGATTCGAAGTTATTACAATCGCAGAAAGAGAATTAACCTACTTTTTTCACTTTCTGTTGTACATTTACTCTCTCCAGCCGCGTTATCTCTATTTATTCAATGAAAGAAGAATTGTAATCGAGTAAACTGTTACTCCTACAAATTTTATTGACGAGTTAAAGCCGTAGATATGTACAGCGAGAAGGTTGGCGTGAAACAATAAGACTATAGCTAAATTATTGTACCACATTAAATGCAAATCCAAGATATTATTGAGCTCTTTCAAAACGGGGTCAATAGATTATGAGACAGGGGTTATGTGAAAAACCAAACATGTCGTCGTTTAGCTACCCTCTTGTGTGCTCTATTGCGTTCCTTTAGCAAAGACTCCTGCATTTATATCACCTGGAGCGCGCCACAGCGCACGATTCTCAAAGAATGTTTCCCAGGCTTGATCAATTTTTGCAAGTTCCAGCACTGCGTGACATTGGTCCTTTTACATTCTACGCTGTCCGTCGGCTCCTTCACCTCCCTGTACGGGAGCTATTGGGAAGCCGTGTGTCGCATCGTATGTGGCCCAACATTGAGCGCGTTATCAATCGTTCGATCGATTCGCAATCAGAGGTGTTGTGAAGCCATTTTGATGAAGACGATTCTTCGTATTTGTCGTTTTAGGAGGGGGGGGGGGCATTCATACAGTTTTTTTTTTTTTTTTGAGTTACAAGGAATCATAATTTGAGGAGGATTTCTTGAAGCAGTTCACGTCGTCATTGTCTCCATGAAATGAGATCACTTAGTTTACTCCTCCGTTTATTTTGAAACTCTTAGAGTTATTTGCGCTCATTTCTAAGCCAAAGGCATTGTAGACATTTTTGAAGGTTGAAAAAGGGGTTTTCAATTGTACAAATCTACTTTATTAGTTGCTTTTACAAGAGTACTTTCGGGTGTTATCCTATCATCAGTTGTGTCGCAACTAGAGAACAAGGCCTTAACCACGAGTTTTTATAGTATAACAATGTGATCTTATTGGCTATAACAATACTGTGTTGTGATTGGTCCACTTCTTAGATTCTTATTCTTACAATAATATGAAATTGTATTCTTATTGGCTAAAACATACTGCTTAGTGATTGGTTCAATCTGTTGTCCTAAATGCTGCGTTTCTATTGGCTACCTGGATTCCTACTGTCTCATTGGTTGGTTCTGTTCTTCTTCTCTCGTCCAATCACCAGGCCGAATAATTTTTCGCTGTCAAATATGATTACATTGTTCAAGAGGGAGGCTTTCTCCCTCTTGGCCTTTGCAATCTCCATTCGTTCACAGAGTTTTCTTCTCTTTGTGCGACTCTCTACGTGTATGACTTCAAATATTCCCTCTCCGTCGTGGTTTTCTTTGTTACAGTGTTTCCCGAACAAGGACTTGCCATCTTCTTTCTCCCTCGACGTTTTGTGCTCCTTTTTCCTGATCTCAAACTTTCTCCCAGTCTCACCAATGTAGATACCCTCGCACTGCTCACAACTGAGCTTATTCACTCCACTCAAATTTTCCGTGTCCTTTTTTTCTGTACGGTCATTGCTGATTCTCTTCACCATGGGTTGGTTATTCTGGGTACCCACATTTACATCGTAGCCACCTTGTTTGTGTACTTTCCTATATATGGTATCGATCCGGAGTACTTTCTCACTATGCCATCATGGGTTCCTTTCTTTGCTTCCATTTTCCCAAAGACTCCACCTACCACGCCTCTGCGGTAGCCATTGGCTTCTGCGATCTGCTTTACTATCTCGATCTCTTTTCTCTTCTCTTCGTTGTTCTTGAGGACAGAAATTGCCCGATAGCAGTAGTTCTGGATAGTCGCTAACATGTGCCTGGGCTGGTGGTAGGAGTCATTTGGGATGATGGTGTCAGTATGCGTCGGCTTCCTGTAGATTTTGTATTCTATCCTATTGTTCTCCATTGTGAGTGTATGGTCCAAACAGTCGATGGTCTCATTGCCTTTTTCCACTGTGAATTTGATGCTCTCACTCATCGCATTCATTTCTGAAAGGAAAAGATCCACCTGTCCATCAGTGCCTGACCCCACAATTAGGATATCATCTACATATCTGGCCCAGTGTTTGATCGAGTTTCTGAACTTGCTGCCCTTCAATATCTTGCTTTCCATATCATTCATGAATATCTCCGCCAGTATTGGTGACAGCGGTGATCCCATCGCAAGTCCCCTTTCCTGAAAGTAGAACCTGTTATTAAAGCAGCAGTAGTTCTGGCTCAAGATCTCTTCCACTATGTTGGCGTACTTCGGTCCATCGGGGTGTATCTGTTGTTTTTGAGCAGAGTGAGAAGTTCCTCCTTCGGTATGGTACCAAACATATTTGCCACATCAAAAGATATCAGCTCGTCGTTACTCTTGATTTCCAACTTGTCCAGTTGCTCAATCAGCTCTCTGTTGTCTCTGATACTTCGTCTGGGTGCAAACTGGTAGTTTTCTTTCAGGAATGTGGCTACGATCTTCGCTATCTTGTAGCATGGTGATTGAATGCTGTTGACCAGGGGTCTCATCGGACGGTTCGCTTTATGGAGTTTTACAAGCCCCTTGAGTTTTCGTGCAACCGGGTTCATCTCAAGCATCCTTCTATTGCCGGGTACATTGTTCCGTTTGAACACAGCTTTAGGTCATCTTGGTATTTCCTTGTTGGGTCCTTTGTTAGCTCTTGGTATCCATTCACTGCGATGTACGACTCCACTTTTTGGGTGTAGTCCTCCTTGTCCATTACCACGACCGTGTTGCCTTTGTCCGCCTTTGTCAAAATCAGGTTGTTCTGTCGGATCTTCTTTTGTAAATTTGTGACCTTCCTCCACATTACTTGAGTTCTGTCACAGGTTCGGCACATATTCTCTTTGATGTCCAACAGCACTTTCCCTATTTTGGTCCGGGCTTCAGGTCTCACGTCGTGTTCCATGGTTTGGATTGCTTGTTCGCAGCTAATGGCCATACTTTCGAGCTTACAAAGATTTCCATCATGTTTTGAGCTGCAACTGTAGCGCCCGCAAGCAGGGCTATCTGCGCTCTGTAGTTCGGTTACTGCTCACGATGGCTGACTTGACTTCTGCATTATCTGCTTCTGATTCCATCACAATAACTACAACGTGACAGTCGTCCCTTGAACGGTGCAAAGAGCACCAAAATCTACTCCCTGAATGACATCAAATACCCCCATCCCTACCTTAACTATCCCTGTTTATCCATGGGATTTCTCGACGAGAGAAAATTTTTGGGCAATCACAAGCTATACTCTGTCAATTGGAAAAAAGTCAAGTAAATTGTACTTCATAAGATCAAATCAGTTCGGTTCGAGTGTAGCCCACTGGTAAATTCACTATTTCAGTATCTGGTCAAACCCAATATTGAGACCCTTACATGAAAAATCTTCAATGGACAAATCCAGGATAAACGCTCACTTTTTGATCTTTAATTTGACATGACAGTGTTTACTTACTCATAGGTTGGCTTTTTTTGCTCAGCCTCTGGTTCACATTGCCATCCTTGAATCAGTCTGAAAGAAACGTAATACTAGAAATTATATAATGCATCAGAATCAGAAATGAAATATAGCTCGTAGAGTATATTATGAGTAGAGACCGGATGGTTTGGCAAGAAAACCTGTGAATTTTGGCACTTAAATTCCGAAATTCGGCAATATTCGAAATTTAAAAAAAAGAGTGGGAATACGCCTTTTTCAGTACATTCACTCACTCTCGATGAAAATTATTCATTGTCCAACCAAAATTAGCTTACTTTTCACCAGAACTATTCAATTTCGGAAGAAAAAATTTATCAATTTTAAATGAAAACTGTCTCACTTGAGAGCAAATTTTGTTGATTTTTGCCAATCAAAATTACTTGACTTCAGGCCCAAATTTATGTATTTTTCGACAAAAATTGGCCCAAAATTCAGTATTTTTCAACCAAAATCCATCTGATTTCGGGCAAAATTTGGTAATTTTTAACGAAATATTCTCAATGTAGCATAAAATTTCTCAGTTCTATTGCAAACTAAGATTTGTAGTAAGGTAACTTTGGCATTTTTCGGCAAAATATATTTTTTTTTCCTGCGTCCTATTTATCATGATTCAAACTTCATTTTGATTCTCATTCATTTCGCCCTTCAGGAGAAAAAGTGCCAAATGCCGAAGAATCCGGTCTCTGATTATGAAAATAAAATCAAAAAAGAATAACAAACGAACTAGAAATTAAAACCAACTCTAGAGGTTACCAGGACCGCCAAGAGCCGAAGAATCCGCTATCAACGGCTCGAGTTAACTCGTTCCTCAATTTTATGGTTGAACATATTATTAAAAAGGGTTGTACTCAAGAGAGTAGCGTTTTACAAATGATACCACCCCTTTTTAATACTATATTCTCCTCCTCTTCCTTTACTTCTTCATACAGCAAGACTCTTGAGAATCCCAGGCCCTGGGGGAAGAAAACCCTTTTCCTCTCATATCCCCTAGAATGCAAACGACCCTAATTAAAGAGGAGGAGAGGAAAGAAAACCGCTCAGGTTCCTGCTTAGATTTTGTACCTGGAACTTCTCGCGTCGGAAACGATCACTCACAACATTCCTCTTTGACGTACGTGTAAGAATTTCAAAATGACTTACATTTGTTCAATAATCCAATTCCAGCTTTGTTCCTCAATTGTGATGATGAAGGGACAGAGATCCCTCAAACCTCTGGCAAAAGCACACCAAAACCTGTAAAGTCAATCCAGAAGCGTGTAATGAACACAATTTGCATTACCTTATTAGTTCAGACGATACGAAGTAGGAACTTTGATTTTATAGCTTACCTCGGCCGTTGCGTATTTCCATGTCATATCTAGACCTTTTTTCACGGCTATATCATGCTCCTCCAGTGCTGATCAAATTTACTTTTATTTGAGCCTTTTTCGTTACTCTTGAATCTAATCTTGACCTAAAATTTTGAAGAATAAGACCCCAGTATTCCTGTTCAAATAATTTCAAACTACCATACTCACACCTCATGGTCAAAAAGCACTTCACAAGTAATGAGCTCCATTTTCCAAACGTTCCATTTCATGCGCAGCAGAACACGAACTTCCATTACCAATAAAATACAAATGTATAACAATACCAGAGAGTAAACATTCGAGGGCTAGGATTTTAACGAAAGAAAGTATTCGTTAACCAGTGAACAAATAGATAATAAATTTGAATATCTTATGCTTTGTATGTACAATACCTATAGTTATAAAAGTTACGATAACAATTTTATGTAATGCACCGTACTTATATTGTATATTATTATTGATTACGGTACATGAAAATAATTTATTTTACGACACAAAGCGAGCGTGGCACGACATGTGAATTAAGAGATTCATCGTCGATTGCGTATATTGTGCTCACCGACCGATTCATCATAGGTACTACCTATCTTCAAGTTCACACTGCAACCGGCACACGGTAGATACACGGTGTCATCTTCGCGAATTGATGCACGAATACTGGATGCGAATACGAAAGAAAGAAAAAAAAAATTGTATAAAACCGGTAGTTGCGCAGATGAAGTTGTAATTAATGACAATGTTAATGTAACGGTATAGTATGTGATTACATGCTTGATTAGACGCACTTTCTGGGATACTATTTTGAGTACTTTCACTATCTTCCTTATGACATTTTAATTGTACCGCTCTCGTTGCGGCTACTGCTGTCGGCTACATATTGTTTTCAGTTTTCAAGTATTCTACGTCATCGTCGCTGTCGTCGCCGTTGTCTTCTCGTCTTCTCGTCAAAGTGGACTGGGAAAAATCCGAGAAAAATTCCAGTCGCGACGTCATGAATTTGGGAAAACGCTTCCACTAATGTCACTCTCAAACATTGTCGTGTCAGTTAGAGGAGATATTGTTAGTAACGTTTCCGGGCGGAATTTGTCTATTACAAAGTTGTCGCGAATGATGATTCACACGTGCCTGCGTGAGAATATTTGCTACGATTTTACATCCATCAAAAGTACGAACCTGCAGCAGTGTCATAGAGGATTATATGGAACTCCCATAAATTAATTCCAGTATTTTTCATCGCAGCATCTGATTTACATAACTACTGTATAACAAGCATCTAAATTTTGTCGTCGGATCCTCTGCCCCGCGGTGAGCCCAGTGGCCCGTCGGCGTTGTTGAAGCTGAGCTAGATTCCGACGTATCGACAAGCTTTCTTCTGGGTGTGCTGGAGTATATTTCAGTGCTATCTTCGGCGATCTCGTTTCCTCCATTCTTTCCACGTGCGACCTCCATTTCTTCCTGTATGCTTTTACCCTGTGAATTATGGGTGTTACTCTTACTACGTGCAAAGTTGAAAACCCCTGGTCACATGAGGGTCACAGTATAAGCGCAGAAAAATGTAACGACTTGAAATTATCAATTTGACTTTAATACTTTCTGTTTTTGTAGTTGGCGGAGTATACATAATTAGGAGCGGTATTTGGAGTACATTGTGTCCACCGGGAAAAAATACAGTTTGTTGACCGCAGGTTACTGCGAACCAAAACGTACCTTCTCGCGCTAGCTTGAGAAGAGGAAGTATGAATCTGTTCCCGCGTTTCCTTGTGAGCCCAAGCACACTCCACCTACTAATTGGGAAAGGGGCTTTTGACTTAC
The DNA here is from genome assembly GCA_035079385.1 of Aspidiotus rigidus. Taxonomy (NCBI): domain Eukaryota; kingdom Metazoa; phylum Arthropoda; class Insecta; order Hemiptera; family Diaspididae; genus Aspidiotus; species Aspidiotus rigidus. Next base: position 25,140,726 of record JAVHKY010000003.1, read on the forward strand.
AAAAAATTTCGAGTTTATTTTTAGATACGTGAGAAATGGAATCTTCTACGTTATTACCTCATATTAATTTCAACTTTTTGAAAAAAAAACGTAGTTTAAGGGGGTTCGCTCGTGAAAATAGGCACCTAAAAAGGGTTTGTCAAAGTGTCAAAGCTTGAATTTTGAACGGATGAAAAGGATTCCTCCACATCATGCGAGTGCACGGCTATCAGTAACAGAATTTGTACCGCTGCGACTCGAGGGGGGCAAAAGTAACACATGAATCATAGTGGCGGGTGTGTATCTTTGATTTTTTAATATTTTCAGAGCGTCCCAACGACTGGAGGATTTTTTTCAATTTTTTTAAAACTCGGCCTAAGTGTTCTTAGAAGAATCGACCATATCAATGAGCGTCTGGAGAATTTATTGAATATTTTTTTCGAAATAGGGATGTATTTACTCAAAAATTGACCTTATTGATAAATAGAATATAAAAATCACGATTCTCCAAGTTCAAATAGCAGATATTTTCAATTTTTCATTTTCAGACTATTCCAGCGACTGAAGAATTTCTGGACTATTTTTTTCAAACTCGGCGGAGGTATTAACATAAGATTTGACCTTTTTGATGAACAACATACCAAAAATCAGGGCTCTCTATGTTGAAAAAGTTGATTTTCTGGATTTGGTACTATTTCTAGATCGTTCCAGCGACTGGAGAATTTATTGACTATTTTTTTCCAACTCGGCGGATGTGTTTACATAAGAATTGACCTAATTGATGAACGCAATACCAAAACTCACGGTCCTCCAGGGTAAAAAATTGGATGTTCTCAATTATTTGTCCTTTCCAGACCATTACAGCGGCTGGAGAATTTTTTGACTGTTTTTTTCAAACTTAGCATTCATGTTTACTTAGGAATTGAACGAATTGATGAATGAAATACCAAAACTCACGGTACTCCAGGGTGAAAAGGTGGATTTTCTCTAATTTTTGTCATTTCCAGAACGTTCCAGCGACTGGAGAATTTTTTGACCATTTTTTTCAAACTCGGCGAACATGTTTACGTGAGAACTGACCTATTTCATGAATGAAATACCAAAACTCACGGTCCTCCAGGGTGAAAAAGTGGATTTTCTCACTTCTCTTCTATTTTCAGACTGTTCCAGCGACTGGAGAATTTTTCAACCATTTTTCTCAATCTAATGTACTCCACCTAATCGGTGGACGTGTTTACATAAGAATTGACCAAATCGATAAATATATTTTTGGTCTATCAACATTCCCATTTCATCTCATTGAGAAGTGCGTATTTTTCAACTCGAACATTGACCATTGATTTCTCGCGGTCTATTGCGGTAGCAGTCGCAGTTCACCCCGCTATTCATGGAAAAATCACAGAAATTCATAAAATATTTATTTTTTTTGGGAATGTTCCACCTCACCGAGGACTATGGTACTCATGTATGTTTTAGTAGAGAATATGGCGCTTCAAATTAATGATTTTACCCAGGTGCCTCCCCCCCCCCGATTTTTTTTTTATTCGAGTTTGAAGTTTTGTTATAGCTAGGAACTAGGGAAAATATGAATGTTTTTTTTTGAAAAAAATACCATGGATGAACGTTTACATATACTAAAATGTCCTCAAGTTTCATTGCTGTGCGATCATTATTGGCTGAGATATAGCCATTTGAATTTTAGGCCTAAAAATCACTCTGCAGCCCATGTGGGTGAGCGGATGGGTCCAATTTTTTGGATTTCGAGTTTTCTCATTGGGGACAACATTTTGACGGACATTTGAAACATTTTCCGACCAAGGCCATTTTTCCCCCCTTCCCCGGCTAGAGCCTTTAATGTGGATTGCACTCTCATTTCTTTCAGACCGTAATACGGTTGTCTCTCTGGCCGCAATATGAATGGTTTTCCGCTTTTGGGTCGTAGTTTGGATGCCCAGGTAGAAGGGGCAGACGAATCATAGCGAGCACCGATTAGTGCAGAGGGTCCTTTTTTGGTAGTATTTGAGGAGAAAGGCATTTTTTCCTCGTTTTGCTTGTTTATTTGATTCATTTATCTCACGGAGGAGCCTCACAGCACATCTGAATTTATGAACGATTCTAAGCGGCTCAAGACGAATTCAAAATTAACTTCTTTCCAAATCTCCTTGTTTCAACTGCGTCGTCAAATATTAAAACTGACGGTATGCTGACGTCAGTGCTAGATCGACATAAGTTTGAATCGCGTCGACCAAGTCAATTTAGAGTCAATCTCACCAAATTTTTGATCGATCTAAAATCAACTGCTCTGTTGTATCGACAGTGCAGGAAGTGTATGCAGGTCGACTTTGTAAATCGAACTTAAATTTCTCTTAAAATCCCAAAGTTTCACTTAAAGTTGACACCGAGTTTTCTCAAGGTTATATTTGTCGACCTGATTTTGACCGATTAAGAAGGTAGACCTCTTCGGTGGCAATCGATGGACTTCAAATCAATTGTCGATCGATGTCGGACTAACGTGGATAACTAGGAAGTACTTCAGATCTATGAGCTAGTCGATTTTGAATCGACCATTCGACCTAAATCCACAATTCGAACATTGAATAACGTACACCAACTTTTAACATGGGCATTTGTATTGAATGAAAACGTTCAAAAATTTAAGCGCGATATATTATTTATTTGTTGTGCTGACAGGGTTTATTTTTTGGGTGGTCCTGACAACAGCCTGTAGGCCAATTATTGCCGACGTATATAAAAATATTGTCCCAAGGTCAGCTCCACTCAACTCAGAGAACTCGACTCACACTTAACACCCGAACTGATATCAAATTAGACGTCTTGAAATTTTTTGCGACAGAGGGGAACGCACTCTTATATGAAAGGCTAGATATGTCTGCATTTAACATCTATATGCCTTCGTTGCCCTCTCGTTATGTGAAAACTATAAGACCAAGTAGGAATTTTGTATACTACTACAGCTTTATAGTTATATAGAAGAAAAACTGAGAGAAAGTGATAAGTTATGTATGAAGATGAATGCGATTTATTTTTAGGTATTTCTTTACAAACTGTTAGAATATTACGAAGAGGGAAAATGGAACGATTGTTCACGTTCGTACTCAGTGATTGCATTGTAGAACTTCGCATCCAAGGCGAACTAGATAACCTTATGTTTGTACCACACCCTTCACGTGATTTTAATTTTCGTTATTCTATTATAATAATTGATCAAGAGAACGCACAAACAGTTCTAGCCGCTTTTTTCTCATCTACCTATATGTCTATGTTTAACAGCATCAACGATCGAAAAATAAAAAAAATCTAGAATTTTTACAACTCATTTCTGTACACAATAATTGAAGGTCGAATCTTTCCTTCATTTACTTTCTTATTGTACTGTAACTTGGAAATTTCTGCGCTGTCCTGATCTGAAACATTTTCATTTCCGCGTTTACTGGGTGGGTATTTGTAAATATATTAAAATTTGATTTCAAATAATTGTAAAAGATCGTATCGACCAATCAAGACAGCGCGATTAATACCATTGGATCGTTCTTGAATTGTATACCTACTGAACTTGAACGTATTTAGTGAGAAAGTTAGCCTATTCTACGATCCAATTCTTTCGACATCGTTTTTCTCGACATGACAATGCAATGTATGGCATCGAAAATTCTTGTAGGTCTTCAATGGGGTGGGTGTTTTTTCCCACAACTCCTATGTATGCCTCAAGATCAGGCTACGCCTATCCTAGGCCGCTGTGGGTCGAAAATTGTAGTAGGTATATGCTCAATTAGTGGCGTTTCCAGAAAATTTCCCTGGAGGACAATTCGAATAAGATTCTAGGATATTTCAAAGCAAATTTCCAACTTCTGAGGAAGGTTTTGTCCCCATCTCACTTAAATACGCCTCTGTTCTTACTTGTTACAGCCCCTCTCGGCTAATAGACGTAAACATTCATGATAGAGAAAACTTTACACTCAGAAAGTCTTCGTTTCCATCCTTTAAGAAATATTGATAGTGATAAAACGATCTCAAAGTCTGGGTCTTTTGTGAGGAGTATCATATCAATTTTCTCACGATATAAAAAGACTCAAGCGCTTACGTTCAACATTTATTCTCTCTACTGACATTATCCATAATTTGGCAATATTGCTGCACGTCAACCGGGCGAAAAGAAGAAAATATTATGAAAGCGAATTACGTCCTCAAAACTACAAATCAGTTATCTTCCCTCTCTCGACTATTCTAATGTAGGTATAAAAAGTACATCTACATAGTATTCTGAGGAAGCAGAAAGGTCATCGAAAACGTTAACCGCATAATAAGTCCAACGCTAATCACGTCTCCCACTTAACAAGGAGTACGGCGTGTCTTCTAACAATTTATAAATCTGTTTATCGTATCGTTGGCGTAGTATACCTATTTTGAAAATAAATTTCGAACAATCACGATAGTACAATCGGCTACGTCGAAAGAATGATCAATGTCCTATAGAGCTCCAAAGACCGACTGACTATTTGACGTCTTTCGTTACAACGTTCTATACAGGGCACTCTCGTAACTGGTTGATCATACTTAACCCACTTTTGTAATTCACTTCTCCACAAATAAGTTATAATATGTATAAAAGATAATTTTACAATTCTACGGTGCGGCGACGTTCGCGTCGTATTTTCCTTCATTCTCTCTCTCTCTCTTTTCTATTCATCGGTGGTTCTAAACGTAGACTGTAAGAATGCTGCCAATTTTCTTATGGGCTCTTTTTTTCTCTCTCTCTCTTTCCTCCGTCTCGATAATCTAATATTCGCCGCGTAACTTCTGACAAATTATTGCTTATCCCTCGACATTTATTTCGACAGGCCGATTGGTGAGTATATTTTTTGTACACTTTTATCACGATTTTCATACTCCTGGAACTGCGAATCATTCAACGTTGACTGATTCGCAGTTCGACTAAACCAGTAGTTACAGCACTTTAGCCTGTTGACAACATGCGAAAAGAAGGAGAGTTGTATCCAAACAGTTTTGGACTCATACGAGTAACGTAACCATCGTGTGGAATGTAGATCAGGCACATAATAAGATAAGCAGCTCGAGGAGGGGTACATGGAGGTAAAAGGGCGTTTGACTGGATCTGAGCTCAAAAAGAAAACAAACATTGAAAACAAAAAAATATTGATAAATAGAAACAGAAAGAAGTCAAGTAAGCTCCTGGATCCTCCCTTGGGAACAGTCTTGATTAATCAAAACGCGTATCTTTTTAAAATCTTTCGGAAGTCCATAATTCCAGGATTTTTTCATCTCACTCATCCTAATGACGCAAGTCACACTCCTTAGTAAAGGGGCAGCAAAACTTTCTGCATTTTTAATTTTTCAACACTCCTTTGATTCTGTAGTGAAGCCCACCTCTGGAGGTTAAGAAACAACACTGTATGAAAACTTTTATCAGACTTCTTAAGAGGCAATATTACTCAATCAAATTCATTGCAATAATCATCAAACAAGGGCTCTCATTTTCCTTTTGCAGTCCATCCTCAGTTAGTCGTTTGTTGAACGTGATTCCCAACTTTCAGACTCGTCCTTATCAGTTAATGCGCGCTTAGGAGGTCTGAAAAGAATTTGAGACTTTCGGCCAATCTGACTTACCTTTGTCGTAAACTTAGTGATCTACTCTAACTGCAATTGACTGCACAATCATAACTGACCGCTATCCAACTGCAGCTGACAGCTATTCAACATCGACTGATCATAATTGATATATAGAGAACAAAAACTTCTTTAAACAAAATTTAGAAGCCTGACAGCTGATAGCCGCAAGCTTCGCGGCCCCGTAGAAACAGCTTACGTATCTTATTTTCGTGTTCTCTAGACGTATTAGGTCTCTGAGATGTACAAAACCGACTGAAATTGTTTTGTAAAGTCTTGCATTGTGGAAGGAGAACGTACAGGCTTTACCCAAGTGAGGGTGAATATTGATACGCATGGCAAACTATACTTTAGTAGATACGATGACATTATTTATCATGTTGTACAGAACAGTAAATATCTCCTGAAGGCTCTCTAAACTTGATCTAGCCTAGACAAATTCTTCCAATTCAGGTTGATGAAGTAATTCTCGAGTTCCGACCTCGAGTTCTTCTTCATCGATGGTCGAAGATATTTCAAGTCTCTTAGACTGGTGGACTTTTTCTTGAAATGAATCTCCAACATTATTTTTCTTGAGACATTTGGACAACCATCGGTTATGAGGGTAAGAACACTCGCTGAATCCGAATTTCATGGTTACCAAGTCGAATTTTGCCTCCTTATGGCCCAAATCCAAGATGGCGGCCAAACTCATTTCATTTCTGTTTCAATGTAAAACATAAGGTTGTATTTTTTTTGGGGGGGAGGGGGGGTGGAGTACAGAATTGTATCTTCAAACTCTACTTGAGATATTGGGATCACATACAGCCAAGATGAGGACCCAAATTTGGGTCAAATTAAGGCCAAATTTATTGGCAATATAATGCTAGAGTGTGGGGTATCGTTACTATGGTTTTTTGACCCGGGCAAATCGAAAACGACCACCATGAGCTTGCCTGGGAATCAAAAGTCGAGATACTTGGGTCTTGTGGTTATGTTCTCACGAACATGCTTGTCTGTTATTAGTTCTTTTTCCTTTTTTCCTCTAAGAAATATGATTCTTTATCAATAAAGTTATTTGAGCTACAATTTTTTAAATAATCCTCCATATTTTACAGTTCATCTTGTCTCTGCGGACTAATTTTGAGGTACACTACATATGCTTTAATTTGATAGTATATAATGCAGTTGAGAGAAAGCTCCGTGATTTTAACCTGACCAATTTCCAATATATCTCAAGTAGAGTTTGAAGATCCAATTCTGTACACCAGTAACTCCCCCGCCCCTCCAAAAAAAAAAAAATACAACCTTCTGTTTTACCTTGAAACAGAAATGAAATGAGTTTGGCCGCCATATTGGATTTGGGCTATAAGGAGGCAAAATTCGACTTGGCAACCATGAAATTCGGATTCAGCGAGTGTTTTTACCCTCGTAACCGATGGTTTCCCAAAGTCTCGAGAAATAATGTTAGAATGAAAAAATTAGATGCCATTGCAGGGAACCCGCTGTTCCGAGTCCCCTAGAGCCTGAGGCTTTTCCAAGTCCTGAAAATCATGACGTGACAACTTGAACGCGCTGCAATTTCAAGGAAGCCGTCGTCTTTCCAAGTCCCCCCCCTATGATATATAGCGCGGAGATCGGAATTTTCCCAAGTCCCGCTCCTATCATATATAGCTCGAGAGTCGAAATTTTCTGAAGTCCGCCTCCTATATTTTTATAAGTCCCCTTCCTATCATATATGGCTAGAGGGTCGAAATTTTTTCAAGTCCCCCGCCTACCATATATAGCTCGGAGGTCGGAATTTTTCCAAGTCCCCCTCTCCTTTCCGTGATGTCATCAACCTCGCTCGCGTCCGCGGACGAAAATTTCCTGGAAGTACCCCCAACAAAAGGGATAGCGGGTTCCCCGCTAAAAATTATCCATTTTCATGGTTTGTCCACCAGTCTATCTGAACACTATTCCGAAACCTTAGATCAAATTCAAAGCAATAATCATGAGGCAGAGGTTATATTCACGTTTGAAAGAAGAAACGCTCCAATTATCGAGCTAAATAGATTGAGGAGAAGACTTGAGAGAATTTTGAGAATCTAGTCACCTAAAAGTTGAAAAAAAGGGTCTTGGAAAATTCCGATTTTCCAGCTATGCATGAAAGTGAAGAGGAACTAATAAAAAATTCGTTCAATTGAACTTGAACCTCCGATCTATTTATAAGAAGAAAAAGGAGCTTCGAAAAAATCCATATTTAGTTCAAGAACATGGAAAATTTCCGATGCCCAAGCAAAATTTTCACTTCCTTCACGAAATCGATTCTCATCGATTATCAAAATCAAAAAATTCGCAAGTTTGCCTCTCGCCTCAAACTACAGACTCCGCGATAGCGATCAAACTGACCTGATAAAAAGCCACGTTCTACCCTCCGCTTTCCTCATAACCTAATTCGGAAGAAAAATTTCCTCTCCTAGAGCAATGTAATATGTGACAAGTTCAAACTAAGAAGGGTCAAGGGTGATCATAGCTAGTTTTTGGACGCCTCTCTTTCTTGACATAAATTGTGTCGCGCGCTCAAGACGCAGGATACCTAAGTGAGGCGTGCCATACTGCTAGTATAGAATAAATATACAGAATAGAGTTCAATGGCTCGATATCAAATTAGAGAAAAAAAAACATCGTCGGTAATTACTGCGCAGTGACATTGGAAAAAAAGGAAACAACAGAAACCTCTCTTCTGTCCTGATACCGATCATCTCGATGAAGTACACAAGACATACACAGACATCGCAGTAATAACGCCAGCTGGCACAACATTATTTTTAATTACCATCGCGAACTCTCAAGTGAACGCGCATTTTGCCTTTTACGTCTGTCAAAATGAGAACAGTTTTTTAATTGATCGATTTGCGAATAAACGATAGGCAGCTCGTACGAAGCCTCCTCGGACGCGCGTTCGCTGACTTCTGATTAGGGAAGGCTTTATTGGCGTACGCGTTTCTCACGATAGAAATAAGAAAGTCTATAGCACGAGCTTGTTAGGCCGCGCAAATTCCACGCTTAAAAGTCTCGTCACAATAAACGAGGACCACGCGGTGGTCGAGTGACTTACTTTTAATAGAATCCTCTTTTCGCGGATATATACTGTATATACGCTGAACCGAAACTGACTACCGCGTAATTATAATGAAGCAATAACGAACACTCGCCGAGCGGGCTTAAATAAGCCGCAATAAATTCATTAGCGCCCGGTCTATGTATACAGAGCTGCTTTCACCCGAGTGAACTGGTTTTTGTACAATCTTGTACAAATTCTCTTCTTATTTTTCAGTTACAATAAATTACGGCGAGTAAGTACTTCAAACTATCGTCGCTGCCATCAAGTTTCAAAAATGATAGATGATGAAAAATACGCCGCGCCGGGTTACATATGGAATGTTCAGAAATCAGCAATTAATTGGGAGAAATTTGTATCGAGAAGGGTCCGCAACTCTACATCGAACGTAACGAACACAAAAAAAAAATTGACGCCTTTACGACAGAGTCTATGCTTGAATGGATTACAAATGAGGTTGATTGATATTTTGTAAAAAAGTCGCTGAGATCAATATTGAGAAAAATTATAAGAAAAGTGAAAGGTACTTAGATATGAACTCTGACGCGATAAAGACTCCAGAAGTGTAGTTACACCAAGGTTTTGCACTCACTTTTTTTCACGGGTCAACACTATTCATCTCTCGGGCTTATAACGACCCGTCACGTACACAACCCCGCTAAAATAAAACAACGATTTTCGCTACCGAATACAAAACCCCCGACTCAACACTACCCATCTCCCGGGCTTATAACGATCCAACACGTACACAACCCCGCTATAAAAAAGGCATACATTTAATCGCACGTCTCAAAAAACGAAATTGCCCGTCTATCGATAACACGCCAAGGAAACAAAATTGACACGCCTATGAAATGTATTACACGGATAAAATATTATAGCCTACAAGCTACGTTCACTACAGAAGAGACGTTGACACTTTTGTTTCATTGTAATAATAATGCTTGCTTCGCTGTGGAGGGGCGGCCGCGCTCAAGTTTTTGACCCATGGGGATGTTTTTAGCTTCCTGGGGGACGGTACAAAGTTTCAATCGAATTTGCATGTTATGAATTTGCATGCCAATAACGTGTTTGCACAGAGAGTGTTTCAAGAAGAACGGGCAAGTACATTCACACTCATTGAGAAGTGCAGTCACCCTTGTGTGCTACATGCTGCAATGTTCCCGCTCGAATGTATCAAAGCAGGTCCATTTACCTTCGAGTTTCATATATTGCTTCCTTAATCGGGCGGTGAGTGGCTTACTGAGATTTGAAGATCTGATGAAGTACAACAACCCCTCCTCGTCATCATCCATTAGGAATACCTAAGGAGTTTCCGCAAATGGTACGACATTCACGCACGCAGGATCACGGCGGTCGCCACGACAAATTGACTTACCATCCTTGCATCCTCACAATTATTTTATATTTATTTATTTTTTTTAATTTTTATTTGAACTGTCGATAGGACATCCACAAATGAGTGTTGAACCAAAAACACTCGAAATCTATCGAAACAAACAAATAAACGAAGTAAGTCGTGCACACATACCCTAATAAGTTGTGCACTCAAGACCAAAAACACTGGAAATCCTATAAAACAAACAAATACACGAAGTAAGTAGTGCACACATCCTCGTATATATAAGTTGTGCACTCAAGATTCAAAATACTAGAAATTCTACGAAACGGACATGGTGCACATATGAGAACATGCAGAACAATGTGCAATCAACATTTAATTCATTCAACTATAATATACCAAGTAAGTAAAACGTGATACAGGAAGAAGAAACAGCAAAGAAGACAATGGAATGCCCTGCCTTTGTAATTACGAACGCCGCGAGAAGAGTCCAAGTTAACATCCGACTGCCACTTGACATGTGCAGCGTGAGAAGCTTCCTGAAGATCAGAAGGAAGCTCCAAAGGGGCCTGAAGATTGGACTCCATCAAGAACCTTGATTGCCAAAAAGGGCCTGCGAAAAGGAAGAGTGGAATTGGCAAATCACGGGAAGGATCAGAAGTGTGAATATTTTTGAAACAACGTCAATAATGAAACGTTCGCGGCTATTGCACTGATCCACATAACTACCGAGAATCCCCTTGGCATTATACTTCTGCCGAATCATCTTATCCTGACGACGAACTTCAGTATTTGACCAACCAGTGAAGATCTCACAACAATGCTCGAAATCCAATGCATTAACCAACTGACTCAACTGACTCCTCTGGGATGGAACAACTTGGAAAACTCCTCCATCAACAGTCGTACCTCACTCATTGGGGGTTCAGGTTCACTATGGGGAGGCAGTCTTTACTGTGAAGCCCATCCTGCCTGGAATGCATCAAAATTATCTGTGGGCCAGTCCTGGCGTGCATTTATGGCGTTCGTCATAATTTCAACGTCGTATCAGTTTTTTTCCATGGTGGGAAGGGAACTGGCGGTCAATATAATTTTATGGGGCGTGCACTTATACATCTAATATATAAAGCAGAAAGTTTGTCCGTCTGTCGTCCTGTCCGTTTATAACTCGAGAACTACTGGGCCGATCGCTTTCAAACTTTCAGGATTTATTGTCCTCATCCCAGAGCAGCACATAGACTCATAAAAATAAAAATTTGACGGGGAGGTGCTGAGTAATTTCAAAAAAGGGCGAAAACAATGACTTTTTTCAATATAAAAAAACGTGGTGGTGTAGCTTGCCATGTACGTTAGACCTACGCGCGTTGAGTGGCGCAGTTTCGAGAATTGAATTATTGTGATAACTCGAGTATAACTCATTTTTATGAAAAATTGAAGAGAACAAAAATTGTAGCCCCTGTAATTTCCTTTCGAATGAGCCCGGTTCCAGATTTTTAGGAGGAAATTTTGTGACTACAGTATTCGCTGTACTTCCATACTAAGCAAGTTATTTTATTCACAGTTTTAAAAACACCTACATAAAGGATTTTACATCCGGTATCTCATACAAGAACCAATGTCTAGACACGGTGCGCACTGCGAATCGGCTAGCGGAAATTACCCTTTTTTTTACCTGTTGTCCGTGTGTTTTCTTAGGGACTGGCAAAATGTCAATGGATTTGTCTGTATTCTGCTGCGAGTAACTATACATTAGGTAAATATCGTCGTCAGAGTTTGAAACTACCTAAGAAAAGGTACTGGGTTCGAGAAAGAATTAAGAAAATTACATCCGGTTTCTCATATAGGAAACGACTGAGTTCGTCTCATGCCTCTACACAGACTGATGTAATGCTTCGGGGATATGGCAGGCTTTTTACCTACTGTCCATCTATTTCCTTAATCATTGCGACGGTTCATGAATTAGTCCGTTTTTTGCTGCAATACAGCCCTTACCTGTCAACTCAGCTCTTACCGTTAAAATCGAAATATTTACAAAACACTGATATCTACTCAACACACAGCTGGCGGTCAGGCGCGCCGGAGGCGCGCTGCCAACCGCTAGTTTACCTATAAAAAATAGCTCGATTTTTCAGTACAAACATGAATTCACCTATGAGATGGGTAGTGTTGAGTCGGGGGTTTTGTATTTGGTAGCGAAAATCGTTGTTTTATTTTAGCTGGGCTGTGTACGTGATGGGTCGTTATAAGCCCGAGAGGTGAGTAGTGTTGACCCGGGGAAAAAAGTGAGTGCAAAACCTTGGTGTAACTACGCTACTGACTCGGGACTGTTCACTACCAATGTGCCACATTTGAAGCCATTGAGACTTTGAAAATTTCAAGTATCAAGAGATTACTCAGTCTCCACTGTATAGATTGGATGTATCAATTCCTAGAAACAAGGGCTACACTACGCGCCACGATTTCAATAAATTGGATATTCCTATCACATGTCCTCTCAAATTCATTTCCTCGAGCTTCTTTCCTATGGGCTGTTCCCATCTTTAAACTATTTACTCACCAGATAAGATTCTTCCAAGTTTGCACCATGGTAGGGTGTTATGTGAGCAGCTCGACCCCGCCATTGAAATTCGCATCATTCTGTTGTCTCCTGCAAGTGTTATCAAAATTATAACAATTAGCAATTACACAATTCCCAAGAGCTCATAGTTATTAAATTTACTGAGAGACCACAGAATACACAGAAGTACTTGAACTTTTGGAACTCTGTGATATATATGTTCACCTCATGAGTCAGTGTTAGCTGTTTGTCTTTCCTCTGTCGCACTACGGCGCGACAGCAACTCCTTTTACCCACGTGAACTGAATGCAGAGCGCATTTTGACGATTGATTTCCAATGAAAATCATGCGCCGTACTTCATACATATCTATCAAGATCAACGTAACTAATTTCATGCGGCTACACTTCCAAGTATTAAAGATATTTTTATTATTCTATCATCGCATCCGACAAACCACAGCATATATGCGCGGTGTTAGTATGATTAGCGACGTTTCGTAGCCAATCACTTTCTATTATTTAAAATTCAGACCATATCTTAATCGTCACACGTCGTGATTCCAACAGTGAGACTGAGGCTACGATATTCCCTCGCAATTCTGTGCACACATGTACGTTGGTCATTATCTTATCTATTGGTTTTCATCGAAGTTCGATTCGGCAATCTGCCCGTTGTCCAATCGTCCAAAATGGGTCAGACGCGGCTCTCGAAGTCGATGACAATATTAAAAACAGATCATATTGCAAGCCTGAGTACGCGCGATCTCCCGTCTAGGGCATGCATTTATCCACGGAAGAATGAGCGGAAGTACCTTCGGCAATTTCATACGGAGTGTTTTTGTCGTTCTTTAGCTGTGACAAGTGAATGGCCACAGTAGCGAATGCATAAGAAAATGAAACTACTACATAACTCGGGTATTGTTTTTTTGTTACCAAAGCCCTCCCGTCTTTTCTGCGGTTCACTCCGCGTGCAATTACAATATTATAAGTATTAGTTTTTCATTAGAGTGCATATTTACGCTTATTCCTCTCTAATGCCCCCCTACGTAAGAACGATGATGAACCCTGTACCTTTCTTCAGATTTTGCAGAGCGGTAAACACGCGAAATAATCAACGCTTATACAGGTAAGAACGTCAGTGGCCACTTCGAGTATTATCACGCTCATTCTTGAATTTTATATGGCGAATAATTATTATCGTATTGGTTGAACGACCTTTTAAAAGACCACTCGTCTCTTTGGTAGCGCAACTTGCGAAGTAGTGCGCAGGTTATAATTATTGGTCGAATGTACCGTACAGGTGCTTCGATATCACTCTCGAGATTTTACAGTCACAATATTATAAGATATGCCGATTGGAGCAAATTAAAATCCATTTTTGGACGCCACGTTAATAAACTGGATTATAACCGCAGGTGGGTTTTTATGTGCTGAATCATGTAAGCTCTCTAGTTACATAAGGAGAGTGTTCAATGTTCTAAGACCGTACGTTTTGTTTCCTTTTCCTCTATCCGGTACGTACTGCATAAAGAGATCTCCGTCAAGACTTAGATTATTCCATGATCATTCGAGAAGCTTCACCCAAACGAATTCTCTCTTGCCATGGCCATTTTGGAGGTACAGTCGCTTCCGGCAAGGAGAGCGGACAAGTACTCGGGGGTGACAAATGGCTTAGACGCATTTTTTCACAGAGACGACCTAGTTCCAGGACACGGCAAAGACCTATAGAAATTTCATCGAGGACTTAAACGATTTCGATGTTAGAGCTACGTACATGAAGATAGTGACTTTGAAGAATTTCGACATATATAGCAGCAGAAGAAGAGAAGTGGTTGTTAGAAATAGTATACCCGCCGGTTCTTCGCTGTTATTGCAAAATTCGCAATGGCTGTCAATTTTTTCAAGTACCTACAAGCTATTTGCTAATTTTATATGACTGATCGTACATTTCTAACACGTTTCCAGTCAAGTCGAGGCTATCGAAGTAATCAACTAGGAATTTTGAACACTCGAGTTGAAAGCTTATGGTCATCATGAAAAGTGTAGACTCGTTTGCCATTGAGCATTGACTGTACAAAGGGGGGACTGTCGACGTTGAAATGAAAGCCAAATGGCGAGCCTGAAGAAATGTCTAGGTCTTTAATGACGAGGATACTCGAAAGAGTAACACAGAAAAGAGATGCAAAAAGATCGCACGAAAATTGAAAACACGAGTGCTTTCGGCTAATCAGCCATTCTCGAAGTATGGAAAGCGACTAAACCCAGCACCAACGAGAACAAGCGACATCGAGCGAAATCATGACCGACGCTACGAGTCATCGAAATGTGAATCATTCCCGTAGACTAATTCGATCAATCCTTCTTCAGGAATGTACCTGTTCAAAACGGTAACGCTACTATTATTCTGATGACGGAGGATTTCTATTTCCTCAAAGGCCACACGCTTGAAGTAAAAGTTTTCCCTATGAAGGAGGACTTCGACCCCTCTTTAAAATTGTGACCATTTTCGATCAAATGATCAGCAAAGGCTGACTCCCCTACTTTCTTTTTCATCCAAGCTTTTTTATGTTCGTCAACTCTAATTTGGAGCTGACGGCTGATCATTCCTATATAGACGCTAGGGCAATCTCCTTAAGCCACCCTATAAACCCCTCCCCTCTCGGCCACCGGGATAAGGTCCTTTAGTTTGACGAAAAGGCTTTTAACCGTGTTGGCATTATAGTAGGCCGGCCGAAAACCGAAGGGGCGGAGGATACGGCCCAACTCCAATGAAAACTTGCCCAGAAACGGAAGCTTAATCCACCGTTTCCTACCATCTTGGCGCAAATCCCGGGGGAGGGAGGTCGTAGAGTCAAGGCATTTCCTTGTGAGCCTCCTACGAACCATCAGGTCAACATTGATCCTGACCTGGTTGACTCTAGCCAGGTGCTTTATAGCCATTAATCCTTTCTGAAAAGCGGAATTGTAATTTCGTCATTAAGAAACCTCTAACCAAAAAAGCCATTTTAGAACTTAACCCCGTTCCTCCCCTTCTTTACGGGTTACCAAAAATTCATGAGGAAAGTGTACCTATGCGACCCGTGGTCTCTTTTGTCGGATCCCCGACCTACTCCCTTGCGAAATTTCTCGATCGCTGATTCAAGTCTAGAGTGGAGTTCGAGTCTCCCCATTCCGTATTGAATTCATGTACCCTCGCTAACAACCTGAAGGATGTTTCCTCCCTCAAGGCGTAACTTTATGTTCCTTTGATGTGGTAGGGTTATTTCCCAACATCCCAAAGGCTGCTACTATGCAGCGGATGGGTGAGTTACTTGTAAAATCTAGCGTCCCGCATGGGAAATGGCTGAATTCTTTGACCTACTGAGGGTCTGTTGGCTCCCGAACTTTTGTAAATTTAATGATAAATTCTACGAGTTCCCTGAGGAAGCGGGGATTCCTATTGGTTCTCCTCTGGGTTCTCTTATTTCAGAAGTTTTTATGTCGAAATTTGAGGGCGACCTATTCTCCTTACGCCAGGTGTTTGTGAGTCATACAGACTATTGGTACAGGTACGTTGACGACGTTTTGTGTGCGTGGATCGGTCCAACAGAACTCCTTAGCGAGTTTCTTCATTATTTAAATAGCCTTTACCCTTCCATAAAATTTACATTGGAAGTTGGTGGCTCCGTTATAAACTTTCTGGACTTGTCTATTTCCGTCACTGACGGCGTCCATCAATTTGGTATTTGCAGGAAAAATACCTCGACCGATATCATTATCCACGGGTCGTCATTCGTACCTGTTGCCCACAAAGTTGCTACGTTTAATAGCCTAATACATCGCTCTCATATCCCATTGAGTCAAGCCGCTTTTCAGAAAGAATTAATGACTATAAAGCACCTGGCTAGAGTCAAGCAGGTCAGGATGTTCACCTGATGGTTCGTAGGAGGCTCACAAGGAAATGCTTTGACTCTACAACCTCCCTCCCCCGGGATTTGCGCCAAGATGGTAGGAAACGGTGGATTAAGCTTCCGTTTCTGGGCAAGTTTTCATTGGAGCTGGGCCGTATCCTCCGCGCCTTCGGTTTTCGGCTGGCCTACTATAATGCCAACACGGTTAAAAGCCTTTTCGTCAAACTAAAGGACCTTATCCCGGTGGCCGAGAGGGGAGGGGTTTATAGGGTGGCTTATGGAGATTGCCCTAGCGTCTATATAGGAATGACCAGCCGTCAGCTCCAAATTAGAGTTGACGAACATAAAAAAGCTTGGATGAAAAAGAAAGTAGGGGAGTCAGCCTTTGCTGATCATTTGATCGAAAATGGTCACAATTTTAAAGAGGGGTCCGAAGTCCTCCTTCATAGGGAAACCTCTTACTTCAAGCGTGTGGCCCTTGAGGAAATAGAAATCCTCCGTCATCAGAATAATAGTAGCGTTACCGTTTTGAACAGGTACATTCCTGAAGAAGGATTGATCGAATTATTTCGATGACTCGTAGCGTCGATCATGATTTCGCTCGATGTCGCTTGTTGTCGTTGGTGCTCGGTTTAGTCGCTTTCCACACTTCGAGAACGGCTGATTAGCCGAAAGCGCTCGTGTTTTCAATTTTCGTGCGGTCTTTTTGCATCTCTTTTCTGTGTTACTCTTTCGAGTATCCTCGTCATTATGAATGACCATAGCTTTATACAGAAACTTATTGATTCTGTCTAGGTCTTTCTTGGAACATTGCTTATTGCAGTCAAGCAATCAGTCTCTTGTTCTAAAAGTTTCAGTTTTGAAGTAAAAGAGTGTTCGTTTCGATTTTTTGAAAATTTGTGAGGAAGGCGGAGTAAATTGTTGAGTGACGCCGAATCTGTTGGTGAGAGGCATTCATTTGAAAAAAAAAAAAAAAAAAAAAGATCAGTCTGATCTGTTTAGTTAAACGCTGGTAAACTGAATAAAATGGTTCAATTTCATCTAAAAAATACCTATATCCATAAGAAATGTACAGGGCAAAATCGCGTTTCAATACTAGCCAAAACTGAAGTCAGGGACGGGTCAGCAAATGGGTAATGGCTTACCTGTGGGTCGGAAGCATTTATTCAAAGGAAAGATCAGCCCAATCTGTCCAGAGGAAATGTCTGGCGAATTTTATTAAATTTTACTGAATTTTTTTCAGTATATAGATAGATAATATGTGAAAGCTCAATTGAGGAAAATTCAAGAACACCTTGAGTCGAGCGGCTGCTGATCCTTAATGGCTCAGCTGGTGTGCTAAATGAACAAATTAAGGAAACTGAAGCAAATTGGTTTAGTAGAACGGCCAGACGGACTGTCATAAAGTTATTTTTGAAAGTTTTTTCATATAATATACATAAAAAAAAAAGGATAGAGGGTACCACTTTTCAAGTTCATGCCACTCTCACTGTTGGATGAGTCAACATACGTACTATAGCTACTAAATAGCTACGCTTCTCGCGTTCAATCAACCGAATGTATGAAAAATTTGCCATAAGAAATACATGGGGAGAAAACGCAAATGCGGGTAAGTGGGGAACACCTGAAGTAAGGCACTAAGTAATGCTCGATGGCTAATCTAGAGGTCGTCCTGAGGAGAATAAGAAAAAAATGAAGCAAATCGGCCCAGTAGAACAGTTTGACGTGTCATTGCATTCAATCGAATGTATGAAAAATTCCCCACAAGAAATACATGGGGAGAAAACGTAAATGCGGGTAAGTGGGGAACACCTGAAGTGAGGCACTAAGTAATGCTTGACGGCTAATCTAGAGGTTATTCTGAAGAGAATAAAAAAAAATGAAGCAAATCCGTCCAGTAGAACGCCCACACGAACTGTGAAAAGGATAGATTCCAAATTTTTTTAATATATGGATTGATTGCTCATTTTTAAGGCCGTTTGAGATGTTTTCGAGTCATACTTCTGGACTTACAGTGGAACAACTTTTTTACGACAACGTATGCGTATCCAAAGGCGACAGCCTTTTCCTGAATTCCTATTTACAGACCTGCTTCTGATAGCATTAGGCTACAAGCAGGAAATGAATTTCTCAAGTTCAACTCTGATCGAGTGATCGGTCATATTGGATTGTAGAAATTTTGAGAACCTGTAATAACTGACATATAAAGGGTACAGGGAAGACAGAAGGAATATAAAAAATGATCTGGAGAAACGGTATTGATGGGTTTCATATTTTTCCTGTCCCTCCAACCCCATTTAAAACCCCAGGAAAATTCTCGAGTTTAGCGAGGCCACTCCTGACGGGCAATCTTTCCATGACTACACCACCCCCTCCCCTCCTCCGTCCCCATTTAAACCCCCAGGAAAATTCCAGAGTTTTGCGAGGTCACCACGATAGTTACACCCACCCCCCTTAAATGATGGCGACACCTCGGGGAATATTCTCGAGTTTTTCGAGGTCACAACCGATGACTACCCCCTCCCCCTCCCCGAGGACCAAACCCCCTATGGCTACATTAACCTCGAAACTAGGCTGCTATAATCGGTTTAGCCTTCATTAGAAATTATAGAGCTAGTATACTGGAATTATGATAGACTGAGGTCGTTCGCCCCTGAAAGCTAATAGCTTAAAATATTGTAAGCTAGACTTACACTAGACGAAGAATGAGGGCAAACGAGTAGAGCGAGTGAGCCCCCAAAAGCTATATACAGTATACTAGACTTACAATAGATTAACATGAATGAGTATAGCTTAAAAGTCGACATGTCTTTTTTTTCAAGGATGCAAAAGATCCAATTGTCCAGATCGTTTCTTTTAGACATCCATCTTTCTTCCCTGTACCCTTCGTATTTGTTTAGGGAGCAAGCTACAATACACATCAACCATAAAAAGAACTTGAAAAACGCATGAACTAAAGTACACGATTCTAGAAATATTTTCGGCGCTGAATACAATGCAGTTGTCGGTTTTTTCATATTCACGCTCATTATCAGATACCTCGAGAAGATACACTACGCGTCGCAAACGATCGCGGGAAGTTGACTTGATCATCGCACTATAACCAGTTTCAATTTAGAAAAACCGAAAACTGCATTGTGATCAGGGTTGAAAATATTTATAGAATCGTATAGGGCTACTTCTGTTCATGTACCTATTTGACATGCTTCATGTCTTTGCGCTGGGGTCCGAACCTGAAACTGCGTTACCGTTTGCGTGATCTGGAGACTTGGAGAAGTTTTGACCATCGCGGTAGGTCAGTACTCGGACTTGACAGCGAAAGAGTCGCTGCAGATGGTGGCCCAAGAAGGTGACCGTGATACAAAGAGGTATCGCGATATTGAATAGCAATACTTTCTCATGGCGAAAATGAAATTTTCAAACTCATGAGAAATTCAAGATCGCGATACTAGCGAACCAAAAATCATTAAGATATCTTCTGGAAACCTTTAGCTACAAGGAATAACGATCCTGAAGCTTTTCCAGAACGTATAGCTCGAGTTATTCACGATTTTCTCGACTTCATTTTCCACTTCTTCGCATGGCGCACAACTACTAACCTGCCAACGATGCTAGCGCGCGATCGCTCTGTCAAGTCAGAATACTGTGTGTTAGTCAACGAGCAACACATAATGACGTCATAAAATACTAGGCTTATGCTAAGCTTCTGTACACAATATAGTAGGCCAAGAAGGGAAGGAAGGAGCGAAGTAAGCTGTAAGTGAGCCCATGAGCGTGATCTATTGTAGGATTAGGAAGCATTTCAAGTTCAGAGCCAATATATAGCCTACTATACCCCTAGCCCACAAACTAGTCTGAGATTTTGACCTGTTTATGATGCCACAATAAGGTAGGCGTGGTCTTGGCTTATTTACGGCCAAAACTCAAACAATATTATCAAACATGTCGGTAAAATGAAACACGATCTTTATTCATTTGCCTCTGCCAGAGAATTTTCCAATTTTTTTTTACAACCATTATAGCTCAAATTCTAGAGTAGTCACACGGAAAATTACTCGCTATTGCATTGAAATGGGTTTCCATGAGTCTGATTGAGTGAAGTGAGAGGCAAAACCTCCAAAGCAAGTTGTTGTCATCTTTACTCGGCGAAAAGAGATAAGGAATACCTGTAGCTGATATTTTTACTATTTCAGAAGGTAGAATTCGATTATGTTACCTATTGCTTTCGAATTATAGAACATATTATGCGCACAAGCGAAGATACTGAACATGTTCTCGATTTCCGGTTCAACTTCATCAATCTAATGACTATTATAATTGAATAAATGTATCATCCAACTCGAGGAAACAAAAAGAAAACAATTTCTTAATTTTACCTTTGAATATAAATTTACGTAATAGACTCCTTTACCAATACGTGACAATAAGTTTTAATTTTTTTTTTTTTTCTTTCTTTCTAAAAGCTGTTACTTTCACTGGTTTTTAAATGACTTGGTTGGCGTAAGTACTTACAAGTACGTGTGTAGTTCTTACTCCGGGTACACGTACACATCATCAGCAAAAATACAGAGCGCGTACAAAGTGCAATAAGTTGACTATTCAAACAGGTTGGTCACCGACGTCTCTTTTCCTCTCGTAATTTATTACAGAATTCACAAAATTTTGTACACGCGCCTAATTAACTCATTGTGCTGGAGTCGAACGGAGAACTATCCGAGCAAAATTGTGCAAACTGTCCTGCACCACAAACTATTCAAATTTATTAGTCTACTAAAAATATCAACGATAATTGAATGAATTAACGAATGTTTTTTTTTATTATGTTTGTTCTTGCAGGTGAAGTGCGTTCGGTATGACCATGCACGGATTAGGAACACGCTATTCATATGTCTAGTATTATCAGTCTTCATAAGTTCTAGTTTAAGTATACAAAGTAAGTACCGGTATCTACTATACAGTATACTTTCTCCGCTATATTTATTGGATAGTTTCAGAAGTGTTTGTACACTATACGTGATTGTAAGTTTCCACATCATATCACTAGGATCTGGTAAACAGTTATGAAAAGGAATTGAAATGATCTACATTTGAAACGATGCGAATTTTTAACGATCACAATAATAAGCGAAGGCGAGATTAGAGGTCTTCATCCGCGAAAGTAGATAGCATATTTAAACATTTCAAACTCTCGGTTTTCTGGAATGAATTTCGAATAATGGCAGAATTATTAAACGCGACGTTTTGCATCGCTGATCCATTTTTGGAAAGCTTCGAACGTTTCGGTGTGTGGTCGATAAGCCACAAAAAGTGACCTTGAATTGGAAATATTCGGGAAATATATAAGTGCACGCCCCATAAAATTATATTGACCGCCAGTTCCCCTCCCGCCATGGATAAAAACTACCACGACGTTGAAATTATGACGAACGCCATAAATGCACGCCAGGACTGGCACACGACCCGTATTTCAAAAGAAGATAATTTTGCTGCATTTATTGTGAGGAACTCCAGCCAGGATGAGCTTGACAGTAAAGACTGCTGAACCCCCAATGAGTGAGGTACGTCTGTTGATGGAGGTGTTTTCCCAGTTGTTACATCCCGGAGGAGTCAGTCGAGTCAGTTGGTTAATGCATTGGATTTCGAGCATTGTTGTGCGATCTTCACTGGTTGGTCAAATATACTCACGTTCGTCGTCAGAATAAGATGATTCGGCAGATGTATAATGCCAAAGGGATGCGCGGTAGTTATATGGATCAGTGCAATAGCCGCGAGCGTTTCATTATTGACTTGTACTGAAGTGTTCGTCGTTTCAAAAATATTCACACTTCTGATCCTTCCCGTGACTTGCCAATTCCACTCTTCCTTTTCGCAGGCCCTTTTTGGCAATCAAGGTTCTTGATGGAGTCCAATCTTCAGGCCCCTTTGGAGCTTCCTTCTGATCTTCAGGAAGCTTCTCACGCTGCACATGTCAAGTGGCAGTCGGATGTTAACTTGGACTCTTCTCGCGGCGTTCGTAATTACAAAGGCAGGGCATTCCATTGTCTTCTTTGCTGTTTCTTCTTCCTGTATCACGTTTTACTTACTTGGTATATTATAGTTGAATGAATTCAATGTGCATTGCACATTGTTCTGCATGTTCTCATATGTGCACCATGTCCGTTTCGTAGAATTTCTAGTATTTTGAATCTCGAGTGCACAACTTATATATGAGGATGTGTGCACTACTTACTTCGTGTATTTGTTTGTTTTATAGGATTTCCAGTGTTTTTGGTCTTGAGTGCACAACTTATTAGGGTATGTGTGCACGACTTACTTCGTTTATTTGTTTTTTTCGATAGATTTCGAGTGTTTTTGGTTCTAACACTCATTTGTGGATGTCCTATAATCAGTTCAAATGGAAATTAAAAAAAAAATAAATATAAAATAATTGTGAGGATGCAAGGATGGTAAGTCAATTTGTCATGCGAATAGGAAAGGAACTGGTCCGACCGCCGTGATCCTGCGTGCGTGAATGTCGTACCATTTGCGGAAACTCCTTCCATGTTCCGAATGGATGATGACGAGGAGGGGTTGTTGTACTTCATCGGATCTTTAAATCTCAGTAAAACACTCACTGCCTGATTAAGGAAGCAATATATGAAACTAGAAGGTAAATGGACATCCTTTGATACGTTAGAGCGAGGACATTACAGCATGTAGCGCACAAGGGTGACTGCACTTCTCGATGAGTGTGAATGTACTTGCCCGTTCTTCTTGAAACACTGTCTGTGCAAACATGTTATTGGCATGCGAATTCGATTGAAACTTTGTACCGTCCCCAGGAACATCCCATGGGTCAAAAACTTGAGCGCGGCCGCCCTTTCAAAGCGAAGCAAGCATTTCTCTTCTGTAGTGAATGTAGTTCGTAGGCTATAAAGTTTTTTTATCCGTGTAATACATTTCATAGGCGTATCAATTTTGTTTCCTTGGCGTGTTATCGATAAGCGGGCAATTTCGTTTTTTGAGGCGTGCGATTGAATGTATGCCGAAATATTCTTTCATAGGCCTATCAGTACGAGAGGGGTGGATGGGATATGATCCTGAATTGGGGTTTGAGAAGATAGACCTCCTTGTCAACAAGACAAAGACACAGCAATATTATATTTTTGCTTTTCAGAGATTGGATGATATGGTAATTTTTTTCCTTCCTTCAGAATTTGAAAGGCCGAACTCTACGGCCTAGGGATGGGGAAATTTCTCAATTCAAGAATAAAATCGGAATCCTTTGAGAATCATTGTTCTCGGTGCCAGACATAGAAACAACCCTAGAGGTGCCCTCCAGTTTTGTAGGCAAAAACAAAAACCTGGACGGGACAATT
Source organism: Aspidiotus rigidus (assembly GCA_035079385.1). NCBI lineage: Eukaryota > Metazoa > Arthropoda > Insecta > Hemiptera > Diaspididae > Aspidiotus > Aspidiotus rigidus. Next base: position 25,164,581 of record JAVHKY010000003.1, read on the forward strand.
GATATGTTCTCTCTCTCTCTCTCTCTCTCTCTCTCTCTCTCTCTCTCTCTCTCTCTCTCTCTCTCTCTCTCTCTCTCTCTCTCTCTCTCTCTCTCTCTCTCTCTCTCTCTCTCTCTCTCTCTCTCTCTCTCTCTCTCTCTCTCTCTCTCTCTCTCTCTCTCTCTCTCTCTCTCTCTCTCTCTCTCTCTCTCTCTCTCTCTCTCTCTCTCTCTCTCTCTCTCTCTCTCTCTCTCTCTCTCTCTCTCTCTCTCTCTCTCTTTATCCATTAAGAAATCTGGCCAGTCAGCGCTACTATCGCGGACAACAAAAACAGGGTAATGTATGAGTAAGATGCCAGTGGGGGCAGAAACCCTTCCTAAATCGATCGAAATAAATTTTCAGGGGAAGTCACCTTGTAGGAAATTTTACGCTCAAAAAAATTCGTCCTTCTAGTGTTTGGGTTAAGTAGCTTTCTTTTCGACTTATTTTGAGGTTACTCAATTGATATTTAGAAGAATCGTCTGATCTTGCTTTCAATTTTGTTAATTATAGCGTTCCTAGTGAGTGAACACTTGAGCCAAGGACAGTAGAGATTTCCCGTACTGAGATATTTGATTACATAAGTCAACAAACTTTTCGAAGATATCTGTGTATTCTCTAGAAAACTTGTCATGATATAATCAAAATCTCTTCTGAGGAAAAAATTCTCGGGGGACAGAAAATTTTGAGAAATACGAGTACAGAGTACGGTTCGAAGAGAAGGGATAAAAGGGACAATTCGTGTAAGAAAAATACTCTTCTAAACGTGAAAATTGTTCTAAGAACTAATAAGATTGAAACAAAGAAATTATTTAGGTACCTTTCGACGCCCTATTAAAAAACCATCGTAAGTCCATTTTACCTAATTTTTCAGGAGAGCAAAAAAACGTTTCCCAGTGTTGTTTCTGAGTGCAGAAGTGTTGTAAACATATATATTTCTTTTTTTTTTTCTTTCTGGCAATACTGACATACCATTATCCGCACCTGAATTTTCACGTCATCCAATTTATTTGGGACTTACGATATTTTCATCTTTTTTCTTCCATTTATCAAGTGGAGATACGATAAATTCGGCCAACAGGTGCATGGAGTCGGACTTACGATAATTTCGCATTGTGAAATATCTAGTTTGGAGTTACGTTAGGAAAAGAAAATCACTTTTGATATAAATTCATACATAATTCTGCTGGCTGTGAGATTTTTTCAGTCGATGGAGGACCACTTCTACCACCAGGCAAAATTGGACTTACGATGTTTTCTTAATAGGCCGTCGTTATTTTCATCTCACATAATAGAAAGGAAATTCTAAGTTGGATGAAGTAGCGAATCTGCTTTTTACGTTTCAATTAATTTCAGTTCTAAACGACACTCATCCAATACTACTGTAAACTTATCTCGATCATAAATTTTTCCATCAACTCACTCGCAAGAACAATAATGAAGAATTCCTCTCTCTATTTCCCAATTCGAAACATTCGCGAGACTATAGTGCGTACATTGCCAATAATAGATTCCTCTGTTATATTCTGGACATATTCGTTCTTCGATAGATGTACTTATTTTCTATTAAGTATGAGGTAATCTTACGCGATTCAATTTCTTTTTGCATTGTCGCGTCCATTGACATAATCGATGGTTCATACACCTTAATTGATATCGATTGTGTTGTAATTTGTCTATCTTCGCACTTCAATCGAGGTATACAGGTACAAAGACGCGTCGACCAAGTACCACTTTTGAATGCGATGACCTAACTCCGCCACAAATATATTACGCATCAAACGAAAATCATAAGCCATCCGTGCAAATATTGTGAATAGATCAATTTAGCCGTAGTCTTCTGATATGGACGTCAGAAAGATCACAAAAGAAGATTTACAAAATTAGACCACATAGAAGTAACAACTAAGTATAAGAAGCGCTTTAAGTAAATAGTGTGCTGTGATTTATGGCCAACATAATGCTAAGATACTAAATATGCTTCTGAATTTTTAACAAAAACGCAGATCCAGGGAGGATGAGGAATTCTTAAGTGGATACTGGGAACAACACGGGTATCCACGTTCAAATTTAAATTATCTTACATTCGATATTTTTCTCTGTTCATTTCTCTTTTTACAGGAGGAGATATTTTTTTAGACCGTCTCCCATCACAATCAACGTTTATCATGAGGTCTCGTTTGAGTTTTGATTAAAGAGAAGAAGAAAGGAGTTTCGGGGAAATTTAGTAACAAGACTAGTTCTTTCAAATAATCAACAAGAAAATTTACACTCAGGGGAAAAGAAAACGACGCAGCAGGGAACCTTGCATCATGGTCCGAAAGTAAAAATTTTCTCAAGTCTCTTTTCGATCGTATTTTATAGCTCCAGAATCAAAATTATTCCGAGTCCTCCTCATTGCATATACCAAGGCTTGAAAGTAATAACTTTTGAAGTCCCCATACTATAGCTTAAAGCTCAACATTTTCTTAGCCTTCCCCTCCTATCGTATATTACGGCTCTAGAGTCGGAATTTTTTCCAAGTCCTCCAAAAAGTCCAAATTCTTTATAAGGGTAGATCAGTCTTCGGACACCACACGACGCTTGGTAAATTTTTCAAGAAACCCCCCCATAGAACAGGTTCCCTCTTAAAAGAGGAACATCATATTTCATGTCTACTAGTAAGTGACCTCATTTTTATTTCAAGGCCACGCCATGCCTGTTTTGTAATAAAATCATGGCCTAGGTTGTGAACCTTTCTCATAGAGCGTACGCCCCGTTCTTCGACTAATACAGATGTGGTCTACTGTAAGATAAGTTATCTATCTCAGTGAAGGTCACTCACCCCACTTCTAGGGCGGAGGAGTGTGTCCCCGTTCTTGAATTCATATAAGCGTAGTTAAGCTATCTTGTCCACGAAGGATGAGCGGACATTACTGACGTCGTAACGTCATAACCATTCATGATGGGTGCCTGTGACGTCATCAGCATTCATAACGTGCACAGCTTGGACTCACTCTCATCCTTATGTTCTATTCTCGAGATCACTCACTCCGCTCGTGAGCGACGTCATGAATGCTGACGACGTCACAGGCAGTCGTCATGAATACTGATGTTGACGTCAGTGGCAGCGATCATCAACTCTGGCTCTCTTTCTTCCTCACTCTCCTTTATTCTCGGGACCACTCACTCTGGTCGTAAGCCTCCCAACAATCTCCGTTATACTATAGGCCTCCGAGTCACGGCTGATGACGTCAACTTGTAGATTTCAGAATTAGGGTAGTACTCCTTAGCCTCCATCATACTGGAAATATACTAAAAAATCTCACCTATACCATTAGCCTTTATGAAACCAGGCTCAACATAAGCCCGACATACATCAGTAGTGTGACAGCCTACACTAACCCACTTATAGATTACAAGAAAGAGGACAGGTGGATTGAACTCGCAAGTTTCAGAATCAGGATCGGGGCACGATTGATGACGTCACCAGCTGATGAGTCGACTTCTGGTATCAGATTTCAATGCCGAGTGAAAATCGACGTCGAAATTTCGACGATTCGACCACTGCTGCACTGATTAAGCTTAATCGAAATTCTCAGTGGCCTTCATTATATACGAGTAGCAAACTTACCAAACACATAGAACACTTTTGACTTTAGATCAATTTAAATTCAGCAAAAAAAACTAAAAATCGACCGTTACTCGACGCGACACAACAGTGCAGTGTGAAAAATTTTGAGAAGTCGACTCGAAATAGACTCCAGATCAACGGCGATATGAGATCGATTTGAAATCGACCGGCGCGGCGGGCATTACCAGCGACCTACAAATCGACTTGAAGTTTACGCAACAGAGCAGTCGATTTCAGGTCGATGAAAATTTGGTGAAGTCGACTCAAAATCGAACTGAAATGGCTGCGGCAAAGAATTCTGTTGAAAAACCTCAAATAGAGAACCCCGCGACAGTTTTGACCCGAAATTTTTTACATGACACCATGTTTTCCGGACAGTAATTTCCCCGACGTTTCTCGACGAGTTTACAGGTTTTCCAGGAGAGAAGAGAATTTACCTTACCTGACTGAACCTTGGCTACTTAATTTTCTATAGTAAATATAATGCATGTGTATGCTGCGATGTACGGCGTTGTACGCCTCTTCAGATGCACGGAAATGGCAGAAATAGTCGGGAAAAGTCGGGAAAAGTCGGTCATCGATGGATTTATGTACCTTAGTCGCGAAAACGAGACAAGCGGATGTCCTGGGATTGCTAGAAAATGAGTCCCGGGAAACGTTTTAACCGAGCAGTGACACTACGCGTCACACACCCATTAGATCTAATTGAGGTTATACCGAACCAGGATAGTGTACAAGCGCAGGTTTTTGTACAGGACATCGAAAGAGTAGCTGAAACACAACCGTCGCTATCACCGACGGTAATGACGACATCGTCTGGGCTGTGTCAGATACCGTTGAGGGAGAGTATGAGGCAGACAATATGTCGAGAGCATCGGAAGAACGCGTCTCGCGGATTTCGAGAATCTTCCCGACACAAAAAAACATTCGTGGATGATCAAATATAATGAAAAATGAATAAAAAAATTTGTCGGTGTCGGGAAATTTCATATCAAGGAGAAAAAGAACTGTCGGGTTTCTCCAGTCGGGAATATCAACTATTGACTCGATATGGACGTCGACATGAGGTTGATTTCAAAAATATATCGCAATATCGACAGAGACTTTCAAATAAAGAAATTTCTGGTCGATTCAACGTCTACGTGAGTATTCTTCAACCGGTGTGCCGCAAGATTTCGGTCAAAAACATAAAGTGATATGAACTAAAAAAATAATTGCAAATTTTTCTTATTCACACTTGAAAAAGTAATCCTTTAAGCACAACCTGATTGACGTGCTCCAGCTCTTAAATGATGTCAGTTCTAGCCATAATTTCTTAAACTTTAATCTAAACCTATACTGAATGTCATAAAAGTTGAAAACTTTCTGCGACGTGATGTTTCCCCAAAAATTCTAAGAGAGCCAGGCGGAGGAGGGTTCCCCAGTAAATGCAAGAAATATCCAGACTCTTTTGCGTATATATTGGTAACAGAATCCAAAATTTTTTCAAGTCCTGGTAGAGGGTCCAAGCTCCCGTTTCCCAGAAACACAGGAAAGGGAAAGAGGCCTGACGCATCTTTTGGCCATCTTGTAAAGCCACAAATCCTGAAATTGGGGGGAGGAAGTCAGTGGAGACATGAAAAAGTCAAACGCAAAAAAATTTTGGATACAGTTTGGAAATGCTGGGCCGCAGGAATATCGGCTCCATGAAAATTCATCGCGCGAAATTCAATGAAACAAATTTAACGCATGGAAAATTCAACATGGCAAAAATTCTTCGCTAATAATTTAACGCAGAGAAAGTTCAACGCATGCATGCTTAAAAATAATATTTAGTAAAATTAGAATGACGAAAACAAAAAAAAATGAAAAACGTTAATAACGGAAATTATGTGCGACACCGCGCAGAGCTTGAAAGTCAAAATGTTTGGAAGTACCACTCCAATCATATATTATGGCTCAAAAGTCGAAATTTTCCCAAGTCTTATACCACCTGTGTATGTTTCTATGTTATAGGAATGAGAATTAAAATATTTCCGACCTTAGAATCTGTGACGTCACCATCTGATGACGTCACAGGCCAGTTTTTGTTGGGCGCCGCAAGGCGCACGCTAAATTTTCAAGCCATAATATCATAATAAAGGGGAGAGGAACTTCGACCTATTTTGCCAATGATGTTGGACTTGGAACAATTTTTGTTTTGGTTGGATATCATAGGAGCACGGCACACAGAAAATTTTTCGAAATAACCCAATTTCGGCTCTCGAGCCATAATAATATGGTAGGAAAGGAAGAAAATTTCAACTTTTGAGTCATAATTGATGACAGAAAGGCGACTTGGAAGAAAAGTTTGACTTTTGAGTCTTATATCCATATGTTAGGAGGAGGACTTGGAAAAACTTTCACTTTTCAGCCGTAGTATATGATAGAAAAGAGACTTAACGGACTCTCGAGCGTTGATTCCCAAAATGGTGAGGAACAAAATTTGATCTCTATTTAGGAAAAGTATAAACGAATGAGCCCCCATAAAACAGGTTCCCTGTTTGCCTCGATTAACACAGTAATCCCGAGCAGCTAACGAAGTAGATTTCGAGTTTTTTCGAATTTCATTATAAAGTAATTAAACTTTTTTTTCATGAAGTTACTTTTTCCTCCATTTGCCAGAGTTTTCTTCCTTTTCAAAAAATGAGACTAAGACAACGTTTGCTCTTCTTTTTGTACATACATTTACTTTTTCACCATCATCAACCTGAAATTATCTTCATATTGTATGCTGTCTAACATCTATTCATTTTGTAATACTATTTTTCTCAAATTTATGTCGATGTGTTGAATTTTCGTACCCTGAAATCGTTTTGATAGTTTATCCCACCAGATGTCGCAAAGTCGCACTCATTGTATTCTTATAGAAAGAAAAAATTTCACGGATTCGCTCGAAGTTAGACGCATATGAAAGGAAATTTAATGCAGAATAAATTCACATCCCTTCATTTTTTTTGAAAAACTGAATATTTGTGGAGGAAAATGAGTTTTAGTGTCAACTCTTCACAAGAGCCTGTGTTAAAGTGCTGAAGGTTGACTGCAGCGATTTTTGTACGTGTGGCAGCACCAACGAACTATCGAAATTAGCGATCTTGTGTGTCTCATCTTTCAACATGGGTTCTCCTGAGAGACGTCAAATCGACTGAGAATTCGCTCCCTCGAAAGTGTCTGTCGATATTGCGTTGATAGATTGTTGAAATCGACATCACGTCGATATTACGGGGTTGATAAATGTCGACTCATTTGCCGTACCGATTTCAGGTCAATTTTGAGTTGACTTCTCAATATTTTTGATCTGAAATCGGCTGCTCTGTTGTGTAAATTTCGCTAGTGATGTACCAATGAAAGAGACTTGTCCGTCTTATAGTAGAACATACACGTTCTACCAAGAGAAGGGGAAGATTTATCCGTTTTCCATTCATCTTCTCTTCTCATCTTATCTTTCCCTTCAATGTTTCTTACCGTTTTCCCTACATTCTCCTCTTCTCTGCAAAATAATATTAGTGGGGTCACGATCGCGATACATTTATGTACCTCTAATATCTAAATTTTAACAAGTTCTCAGCTCCCAAATCTTGATATGCTAACCGTATAAACTACGACTGAATTTCTGCCCAGATTGAGGTCTCAGTAATCGTAAAGCTTGCTAAAATGATTCACAAAAAAAAGGAGTGAAGTATGATTGTCTGCAAGATTTGTTCATATAAGAATCTCAATAGTTCTGTATCCCTCTACTCCAACCTCTCTTTTTTCTTTTTTTTTTCTCTCTCCCCCCTTAATTCTTAAAAATTTTTCTTTCAAGTTTTGCTATTATTACTATTTTTAAAAAAAACTTCCCTTTTTTTTTTCTTTATTTCTTTTTATCTTTTTTTTTTTTCTATTACTATTATTATTTTTTTTATCATTTTTTTTTTCAGTATTTTTTGTACTTACATTCTGTTCTTATGTTTTGTTATATTATTTTCTGGTTGGAATGAATAAATAAAAAAAAAAAAAAGAAAGGATACATAGGTACTAAGCACAGATACTACATCTTATCTCATATTCTGAATAACAACTCATCCTCCTTTCAACAAACTTCATCCGATGTGGGATTGCGGACTACGCGATTGCGTAAAGACCAAAATTACTTGATTTAATTTTTGGATGAAAATCACGGAACGAAAGTTTCTCGGCGATTTTTTTTTTCATTTACAATCATATACAATGATTCACAGACGGGTAATCCTGATGACGACAATGAAAGTGCGGAAAAATTTAGAATAGTAGCGATTGTAGCCAACGCCCATAATACTTGTTGAACTACCTCGCCTACATTCTTCGTATACGGGTGTCCCAGACATTCTAGATTTGAATACAAATTTGTGATTTCACAACTCTATAGTTTTCACGGACCGTCAAAAAATTCGTGTTAAGCTACTATAATATGAACACGAGCTCACTGATTTACTCTATACTAGCAACTGTCTCCAAAACCATGATAATTTATGGCGTGGATGTTCAGTATTGCATCGAAACAAGAAGAGCTCCAAATTTCTACCGATTTGAGTTATCAGAAAAGAGATTAAATTTATCATGAGTAAGAAGAAATTATAGGTGGCAAACCTTGATCGGAGATGAACATTCTTCGCAGGTTGGAAAAAATTGAGACATTCGGATACCTAATTATAAAATGTAATTTAAAAAAGTACTTTCACATCGTTGCAGTAAAGATTAGAATTACCACATTAAAAGAAAAATTGTATCTTGAGCGCCTTTGGCACGGTCAACTTCGATACACGTGTCTAACCTCAGCCAGGCACGAGAAAATAATCAGCGGAAAAGAAACCTTTGATTGTCTGTCGGTTTCAAAATTTTTATTCCCTTCTTTTTTCAAAATTTCATCGAAACTTCTTTCCTGTCTTCATTTTTAATACGGTTGAAGCAAGATAATCACTTATCGAAAAAAAAAACCGATTCTTACTCAGCTTATAGACATGACAATTAAATTTCTTTAGATTTGACCAAATTCGCGAAGATATCGCGAGCTATCCAAAAAATTAATTTATCAAACCGATGCACGTATAGTAATACGAACCTGATTATTTTCAACGAGAAAATAATTTCAATGTCTACTTCATTACCCCGGTCGATGTTTATTATCACAGGATGCCTAGCTGACATTAGACGTGAAATAAAATCTTTCACATGAAAAAACCGGTTGTAAACAAATTAGTATATACATAATTATATCGATCAAGAAGTACGATTAGTTGGTTTCAACATTACGCGACTCGTGGACAGAAAAGGTTAATAAAGTTAGAAAAATCATCTCAAGGGAATAGAATTTCAATACATATTAAATTTCGTGTCGCGAAAATTGAGGAAATAGTACGACGAAATTCCATTTCGAGTACAGAGCTTTATTTACGCACGTGTAAAATTGTAAATAACTCGAAGGAATCCGCGAGTCGACCCTTTATTTGTGTGCTTATCTCCGATACGCCATACACGTAAATTCGAGAAATAATACGAATTTTGCACCTTGACTCTAGGTATAAATTATTAAAATTGATACCAGAGACGAATTCTAAAAAATGAAAAAAACCGGAAAGGTAATTCCATCATACTAGGCGAACGTGACTAGTGACCACGAATCTCAACAGTCGAAGTCCTTTCGATGTTTTTTTCTCTTCCTAATGTTTTTTAAACTTTCGTTATAATAAAGTCATTACTTAACGGCTCTTGGTTAATAACCATAGAACTCGTGACTCACATTGTACTCGAATGCTGGCCTCGTAATTCGTGACTTTGACCCGTACCACGTCGTCATTTCTCATTTGACCACATTCGCGTTTATCCCCGACTGAAAAGAAAGTCAATTTTTATTTGAATTTTGAAATCGCCATTGAGAATGTAGAAGTCTCAGAAAACGAAGTGAAGGACATGGAAAAAAAATTCAAAAACTTTCCCTACTGCAAGCGAGTTTCCTGAATTTTTGTAAATTCAAAGTTCACTGACCATATTAAGAATATGCAGAGCAACGAACAAAGTTGAGAACATTTTTGCAGAACGTAGCAATTTTTTCGAAATTAAGAAACTTCCGGCGGTTCATGACAATTTACGAAAGAAAGAAAATGCTATGGTTTAGCGAACTCCGCTGTTTCTAACAAGAGAACGGTTATAAAATTTGCCTTAGGCCTGTGCAGTAACCCCGGGCAACCTTTCTCTCGTGCCTCACCTTGTCACCTTTGTGTCTCTTTCACGTCTGCGAAACGAGTGGCGCATTTTCCTTTTTTTTTTTTTTTTTTTTTGGTTCAATTAATTTTTTTTCCCTTCTTTATCGCGGTTATGGTTTCTGTACAGGCTGCCACTCATCTGCGACATTCAACCTCGTCGTTCTTAAAATTTGATTATTTGATTGTGTATCTATACCTCAGTCTTTACCACGTGTATCTACATCGATTCTCACGCCTACTTTAAAGTTCGATAAATTCGAATTAACATTTCGTCAGCAACATTCTCGCACCATTACAAATTAATTTTCACGAAATGTCTTTACAAACGACGCGAGTATCTTCTTCCTTTTCGATTTCACGTGCCAATGGATGATGTAGGCGAATAAAGAAAAGGCCTTCGTACTATTATAATGAACAATTATAAAATAATTTTATACATAGAATATTTTCGTTGAATTTGCGTTTTTTCCTTTTTTGCCGGGCCGTTGATTTCGTTTCTCGATTTTTATCAGCTCTTAGTATTCACGTTCGAGCGTACCTATGTGGCATGAGGCTTTTGAGAGAATCGAAGCCGATGATTTGAAATGTGAATTTGGTATCATTTTTGATGGCTTAATGCTAGCAAAATTTTTCATGACGGAAGTAAACTAGGGGTGGCAGGGAATCGGTTTTATGGGGCACGTAGGATTTGAACAATGTAGATTGTGACGTCACAAATTCGGATCTTGAAGTTATATATAATAGGAGGGAAACTTCAAAAAACAAATCTATGAGGTTATCAAACTGTGACGTCACAAGCCCCGCCCTCCTAAGCTATTATATGATAGGAGGGGGACTTGGAAAAAACTCACCGGAGTTAAACGAGGGGTGGCAGGAAACTTGTTTGATTGGGCACGTAGGACCTAAAAAGCGTAGACGTCATTGGATTGGGATGCCACAAGTCTGACCTATGAAGTCATCAAATTGTGACGTCACAGGCTTGGACTTTGGAGCTACATATGCTAGGCAGACTTAGAAGAACGTTCCTACCTCGGGGGCACGTGGAAAAATTGTCAACTTATAAGAGGCCGTTCTTTAAACGACCATGGGGTTGCCAGACGGCTGGACCGCGGACATTTTTTCCGGAGCCCCCCGATAAAACAGGTTTCCTGTAAAAAATTTGGTTCATCTGTTCTTCTTTTAAATTTGTTCCTTTTATGGAAGAGGAGGGAGAAGGAGACTGATTCAGGGAGGGGATTTCAGCTGTTTGATGGAGAAACACCGAACTTCATCATTTTAAGGAAGGATGGTACTCAAGTTCTCCTCCTGGGAGAGAATTTAGAAATACTTTGCTATTCATTAACTGCGTTTGCTCAGGAATGCAGGGAACTTCTTCCGTATGAAAAATTCCCGAGTCTTCTACGAAGTAGAAAAAAAAGTCTATATATACTAGGTCAAGTCAATCAGAAGTATTTCCCATTCTCTTGATGATCACATCTTTATTAACTAATTGTCATATCGTTCTCCCTTCTTTTCTCCTTCTGGCTTCTTCGAATTTTCAAATCTTGCACTGCATTTCTTCCTCGTTTTCCGGTAACCTGTGGTGCCAAAGGAGAACCAGGCTCTGACCTAATTTCGGCACTTGAAAAAATTTCGTCTGTAGATTTTTTTCTATGGCTGGTAAGAAATGGAAGAGTGTCTTTTTGGTGTTTCCCTAGGGAAGACCTACTTTAGATACTTGAAGAAATTTCGACCTTTGTTTGATCTTTATAACATGACCGTAGGACATGCAAAAATCTCGACCTCCAGTCTTTAAGTATGACTGTGGGAGCTGATACGATTTTTTTGGTTACGGTTTGGTACCCAAGGAGTGAGCAAAGATTACAAATACAGCGTTGCTCACTCCTGCATCCCTCTCTTAGTACGACTGTAGGACTTGTAAAAATGTGGCTTTTGAATTATGGTTCTTGCAAGGACAAGGACTCAGACCTAACCGTAGACATATACTCGATTTGAAGCCGACCTATTTTAGGGACTTGGAAAAATTTCGACTTCTATCTTTATATAAAATGGCAATAGACTTGGAAAAATGTTGACTTTGTGGGTTCCCTACTCACCTCAATTTACAGAGTTCATGTAAGAGAACCTGCGAGCAGTGTACGATGAAAGCTCTCTCCACTCTCGTCTCGTCACCATCAGGATAAGAAGTCGGGGTCTTCCCCTATGAACCATATCATCTTTTGAAAACCTTGATCGAAATTGTCAATATATGTGATCTGTCACAAGTAAACCCCTTCTAAACGTCCAGAAAACAAATCGTGAGAGAGAAAATGTTCGAATTCATGAAAACTACTGGGACTATCTTTCTTGGACTCATGTATAGGGGGTTTCTCATCACCAGAAAACCTCATCAAAATAAGATATTTCCCACGTTTTGAAGTGATCGATAAATTGGAAACTATCCTTTCTCCCGATCAATTTTCCGGTCGCTTGGTGGAGTTTTCTTGTGCCACGTCACATATTGTTGAAATCCACTTCATATCCACGTCGATATCGCAATTCTATATAGGATCGAAATTTTCGACTCATTGGCCACGTCGATATCAGGTCGATCTGAAGTCGACTTTTTCGAACTTTTTATCGACCTAAAAACAACTGCTCTGTCGAGTCGATTTGAAGTCGATTTGTAGATCTCTGATAAAATGTAAGCAGATCGTCGATCTGGAGTCCATTACGATCAGTTGACTTTTCCAAACTTTTTTATTTGGTGTCGATTTCGAGTTGAATTCCCAAAATTTCTTCATTGACCTGAAATCGACTGCTCTGTTGAGTCGATTTGAAGTCGATCAGTAGCGGCGATGTACGCCGGTCGACCTCAAATTGACGTCGATCTGGCGTCGAGTTCGAGTCGACTTCTCCTAATTTCTTTATCGACCTGAAATCGAATGCTGTATTGAGTCCATTTGAAGTCGATTAGTAGCGAGCGGTGATGTACGCCGGTCGACTTCAAATCGACGACGATCTAAAGTCGATTTCCAATTGACTTCTCTACAGTTTTTAATCGACCTCTGTCGCGTCGATCGACAGTCTACTTTTACTCGATAAACCACATCGAACGTCTATTCGACGTTAGTTTTTTGTCGACGACGTAAATCTACTAATCAAAGGAGATTTTGAGTCGATTTAGTCCCGCTTAATGTCGACCCCAAATCGACTGGAAGTCAGTTGAGTCGACACCCGATATCAGATTATTGTCGATTTCGAGTCGACTTTTTTTGAATCTATGACCGACCGGGAGTCAATTCAATTTAAAGCGACATTGGGGCGGAACCAAATCGACTCCGACCGACGCCAAATCGATGTTATTCATCGGGAATGAACGCCGATCGTCTTTAAATCGACTTCAAGTCTACGCTGATCTAGAATCGGTCTACATAGTCACCCTCTTGTAAGGTTCTGTATGTCCGGTGACTTCGCTACTCGCAGACGGAATGCGTAAATCATAATTATAATTTAGCGAGGACCTTATTGAGAATCCTGATCAGGCTTGGTCGGTGCATCAATGGTCGAATTGCGGCAATGTCGACGTCGATTTTTAGTTTTTACTTCGATCCTAAATTGTGCACTTCGAATATAAGAAATTTTGATGTCAATCGCAAGTCTTTAGGCGATTAAGGACGAATATGATTGACCCAAACACGCCATTAATTTTCAGTCGATATCAATCCATGTTACCGGGAGTCGGCTCAATTTCAGCGTCTACGGTGAGTCGCTGCTAAAAAAAAACTGTCGATTTTTAGTAGACTTCCAACATTTTTGAGTTAGTTTGCGATCGACATTCGGTGGTCGAAATGGTGAGTTGGAGTCAATTCGACTTCAAATCGATTTGGTCCGTCGGGCCAGCCCACCAAATACTGTAATATATCGATACGTTTATGCGTAATTCCTACCTCAAATTAATTAGACGTCATATTTGGAGGTCTGAAAATACAACGCCTTCCCCCCACCCCCCCACTTGATTATTATGCTCACATTTTCCATTTTCATTCGGGCACAGTGGTGTATTTAGAAATTATCTAAGGAGGTTCAAAAATTTTCGATGTAAAAGCTTCATCAGTTGATAATAAATCAGAGAGTCTACTACAGATACGTGGAACTCCTCGTTTGAGGATTCCGCCACTGTTCTTGCAAATCGTTAACGATATTAGGAGGAAAAGAGTATAGGCCTGGAAGAAGATAATAGAGGTTGAGACACTTGTTGTCGATTCAGAGGTGAAGGAAGTTCAACAGGAGGAAGCACAGACAACTGGTATATTCTCAATTGCTATGAGTTTATCAGAGCCAGGCGGAGGGTGGCAATGATTTTTGAGGTCATAGATGGAGTTGACTAACGAGTCAGAAATTGTAAAGGGGGCAAGAAATGGCGGCAAGAAAAGTTGATATGGACTAGAATCCAAAGGAAAGAGATTGATGTTGACATGAAGATAGAGTGTGGAGAAGTAAGTGGATGTGTTGAACAACAGCCAGGCGAAATCAAAGGCAATCGGTCAGCAGTAGGAATTTGATGTGAAGGATAGGCGCAGATAAAGTAGATTGAACAGGTGGTTGATAAAATACCAAATAATAAAAAGAGGAGGCTAGGGATAGTATCTGTTGTTAGCAATAAGGGAAGTTTACGCCCGAAGGCGCGAGCAAGTTGCAACCTCATAAGTTGAGACACAAACTTTCTGATATATTTATTATAACTATCATTCGATCATTAGTTTCGATACTTTATTCATGAGGGTTGATAGATACGTAAGAGTATAGGAGGAGTCACTGGATGAGACGAGAAAAGCCTATACCCATAATCTATAACTTATTAACTAATGATTCGAGAAACGATAATAAAACCGTTTCTTACAACTCTCATCCTATTATTAGATCTATCGTCCTTTAATCGTTAAATTAGACCTATGAAAAACATATTACGATACATCTGAGCAGCTATTTACGCGAGAGTGCATCGTTCTAATATAATATCGCTACCCAATTATAAAATTCCGTCGAGAAACCAGTTCGGTGCCTTTCTCAATATCGACATGGTTAGAAAGCGCCTACACCCAAGCTGCAAGGTTTTTTTTATATTTTTCTTTCTGGCAACAAAGTTGAAACCTATGCAGGAAAACAATAATACTCTCAGCGCGATTCTATCAAAGACCATGTTCGCGAATCTAGACAACACGCGTTTTATATCCGCAATCTTAAAGGTGGTAAACGATGAGATGGCAAAGTTCGTGTTCCGAGCGGAAGCTGCGAATAAGAAATGGGTTCACGGTCGTTCCTCGGGAGTTCAATTATCAGACCGTTATTGTTTCCGAAAGAATTAAGATATCAGGGCGTGCTGTTGTTCCACCAGCGAAAGAAACTAAGTTTCACTTTGAAGCAAAAATAGTTTCGAAAACTCTTAATTTCTTTTCCATATTCTTAAGACGCTTGGATCAATCTCTCTAGCCTGCGAAGAAAACTTCTTCTTCTTCTTTGATGTTTTCTTTTCGCTTTTACGTTGTCTCCGATGCCTCTTCGAATTGTACGCTAATTTTAACATACGACGTTGAACGCCTCTTTGATTCGGCATAGGCAACTCAAAAAACAGTATCTCGTCGCGTGTCATCGGCCCACACGTAAAGTGCCACGCTGAATTTATTAATATTGTATCGTACATGAGACTTTTTAACGTAAAAATATGACGTGAATTTCTTCAAACAAGTCACATAACTTACGATATTGTATTTTCTGCAGCAATGTGGTATAGAAAGTAAAATACGCCGGTACACTCTCGCTCGCGTCTTCTCCATTTTTTTTTTTTTCGGTAACTTTTTCTTGTTCCCGCGTATGTATATAAATTAGATCAAGTCGGATTATGTATACGTTGGCAGAATATCTTTCGCGTTATTTTTAAAAATCGTTTTCGACGGCGACCTTGGAACTGCAAGCGTTCGACCTTCGAAAATGCATGTAAAATGCAATTTGCGAATTAGAAATTCTACTTATAGTTTCATTCGTACATTTGCGTTGTATTTCGCACGAAGACGATCTCGGGAGCGACACTAACGATACCATCAATCATTCCTCAACTGCGATGTAAGCGAGTTAGTGATGACAAATCGATATGCTCTCAAAAATGGACTCGAGGACACCTCGCCGTTACATAATTAAGGTGGGATCAATAACTGAGGGGAAATAATCGCCACATCTTAAAGCCTTACTATAGCACCTGTTTATTACCAGAATTGTTATCCCCCTTTTTTTATACGATCGAACGTGAACCACAACTTGTTGAGGTCGCGGGATGCAATTTTTCGATCGAATTATCGGCGAATGACGGCGGTTACTGGAAGAAAGTAGTTAGTGTCGAGTGAAAGCGAAACATGCATGTGTGTACATCGAAATATGATATTTTCATGCGTACGAACTTCTAGACCATTCTTGGCGGCAATAAATTTTATTTTCGGAAATGAAGTTGGTCCATATAAATTTGCCTGTTTCTGATCACACCATCGCGAGACTCAAGCCGAGAGTCATAACGCTTCCACTTAGGCTGTCATTTAGTATCACAAAATTTGCGGGATGAAAATTGATTGAACAAATTTATATAATTCTCGCCTACTATTTGACTTATGCTCCAGTATTTGACGAATATTTGGCGCGCCGCGGCCGAAGCAGATTCGTCTGGTCATCAGAATTGATGAAATAATTATACTGCGTTACAAAGTCTATAAAATGGGGTTTTCATCATAAGGTTTTTCTTAAATCCCAAGGAGGAAGCTATCGAGTTGATTCTATAAATCTCGCGTAGTGGAAAGACCCTGGGAAAATCAAACGATCACGAATCCACGCAGACTACAGAAAAACTCGCTACTCGAATTTTTTTTTGTTCGAGTACCTAAGAGAGGCAATTTCAACCACCCTCTTAATGATGTAACTAATTATAAATTTGATAGAAAATCAAGCGATGATCAAATTAATGGCCGCTTGTTTCAACTGATTAATTTGAGTTTAATAAACTAACTACGGTTGAAGTTGACTGGTCAAAATTGGAACCTGGTCTAGCTCTGAATATGCATGGTTAAACTAGAATCAAGGGGTTGGTACAAGAAAATTTGACTCTAGGACATTATGTCGATTCTCTTAAACACATCCAAATCCTCTAGAATCGGCTGGAAGCTTCAGTGTGGAAGTTCATTCAGGAATAAAAAGAAGACGATGAGAAGTTTTCAAGAATAAGTTAGCCTGAATTAAACGGAATCCGTTCCTTCAAGTTAGGGGAAAGCCCTCCTCGTTCCTAACCCCACACCCCCCTCCTCTACAGGCTGCCTAAAGCGCATAAGAACAATACCCCGATGCGACCCGTCGTTTCTTTCGTCTCCTCTCCTACCTACCTCCTTGCCAAATTCCTTGACCGTTGGTTCAAAAATCGAATTGATTTTGAATCGCACCATTCGGTCTTGAATTCGGCCTCTTTAACTGACGTCCTCAAGGATGTAAGTCTTCCCCCGGGAACGACCATCTGCTCGTTTGATGTTGTTGGTTTGTTCCCGAATATTCCTAAGGCTGCTACTATCCAGCGTATGGTTGAGCTACTCGTCCAAGCCAACATTCCTCATAATGAGTTTCATGAATTTTTCGATCTTCTGAATACTTGCTGGGCGCCCAACTACTGTAAATTTGAAGGGAAATTTTTCGAGTTCCCTGATGAAGTAGGGATCCCCATTGGATCACCACTAGGCTCTCTCATCTCCGAAATTTTCATGTCTGAGTTTGAACTTGACCTCTTTTCCTCGAACCAGGTGTTACTTAATCATATTCACTATTGGCACAGGTACGTTGATGACGTTCTATGTAACTGGACTGGTCACCCAGATCTCCTCGGTGAGTTTCTGAGGTATCTCAATTTCTGGTACCCTTCCATCAAATTTACGTTGGAAATAGGGGTATTTTCCATTAACTTTTTAACAGGGAACCTGTTTTATGGGGGGCTATTTGAGAAATCTGCCGTGCGCCGTCCGCCGTCCGCCGTCCAGCGAAAAACTTAGAAAAATTTCGACCCTCGAGCCATATATGATAGGAGAGGGACTTAGAAAAATTTCGACTCTCGAGCTATAGATGATAGGAGGGGAACTTAGAAAAATTTCGACTCTCGAGCTATATATGATAGAAGGGGGACTTAGAAAAATTTCGACTCTCGAGCCATATATGATAGGAGAGGGACTTAGAAAAATTTCGACTCTCGAGCTATATATGATAGAAGGGGGACTTGGAAAAAATTTCGAATCTCGAGCTATAGATGATAGAAGGGGAACTTAGAAAAATTTCGACTCTCGAGCCATATATGATAGGAGAGGGACTTAGAAAAATTTCGACTGTCGAGCTATATATGATCTAGGCTTCCTTGAATTTTCAATACCAAATCTCATTCGAATCATAAAACAGGTTCCCTGCGTTCCTCGTTTTGGATTTATCGATCTCTATAATAGACGGTATCCATAACTTTGGAGTTTACAGGAAAGATACTACGACCGATGTTTTAGTCCACGGTGGTTCGTTCGGTCCTGTTGCTCACAAGATGGCTGCCTTTCATAGCCTAGTTCAAGACTGACTCGTATTCCTTTGAGTCAGTCTGCCTTCAAGAAAGAGTTATTCACAATAAAACACCTGGCCAGAGTGAATGGGGTCAATGTCGACGTTAACGTGATGGTTCGGAGGAAAGTTACGAGGAGCCTCCTGGATTCCACCACCTCCCTCCCCCGAGACACGATCCGTGATCGCCGGTTGCGTTGGATCAGTCTCCCTTTCCTGGGAAAGTTCTCCCGGCAATTGGGTCGAGCCCTTCACCCGTTTGGCTTCAAACCCGCGTTCTACAACCCTACAACAGTTAAGGGGTTGTTTGTGAGACTGAAGGACCCCATAACCATTGATGAGAGGAGTGGTGTTTATAAGTTGGAATGTGGGCATTGTGGAGGCTTTTATGTTGGTGAGACCAGCCGCCAGATGAAAGTTAGAGTAGCTGAGCACCTGAAGTCTTGGAAGAAGGGACACTTGGGGGAGTCAGCTTTCGCCGATCACTTAATAAACAGTGGCCACAGCTTCCGCGAGGGATCCGAAAAGCTCCTCCATGAGGAGAATTCCTACCGTAAGCGCATCACCCTCGAGAATAATAGAGACAATACTTCATCTCAACACTGACAGTATCACTGTACTCCGGAAGATGTCCTGATCGAACTGGTTCATGACTCACACCGTGATTTCTCGTTTGGACGATCTTAATACCTCGTTCTTCTCATTTGTTCGTCAGTTGCTTTCATTTCAAGCTTGAAGATGGTTTATTAACCGAAAGCGCTCGTCGTCTTTTATTTTTCTGCGGTTTGCATGCTTCACTCCACGTCGGAGTATTCGTCTTTCGCGTTTATAAGCCTGAATTCTAAAATTGACCAAAATGGTTTCCGGAAACAAGTTTTGAAACCTCCGAAACGCTGTACGTCAAATTTAATGAAATTTTCAAACACAAAAAATCTTACCCAAAAATTTTACCCTGTTCAACTTTCTTTTAGCGGGGAACCCGCTATCTCTTTTGTTGGAGATACTTTCAGGAAATTTTCGTCCGCGAGCGAGGTTGATGATGTCACGGAGAGCGAAGGGCAACTTGAAAAAATTTCGACCCCCGAGCTATGTATGATAGGAGGGAGAATTGGAAAAATTTCATCCTCTAAGCTGTATACGACAAGAGTCGAAATTTTTCCAAGGAAAGCGAACGGCGCACGGAAAATTTCTCAAAAAATCCCCCATAAAACTGGTTCCCTGTTGAAAAATTTTCATTCACGAGCTATATTATGATAGAAGGGGGACTTGAAGAAATTTCATCCTCCAAGCTATATACAATAGGATTCGAAATTATTTTAAGCTTAGAAATATTTCATGCTCCAAGCTATATACCTACAATAGGAGTCAACAGTTTCCAAGTTTTTCGCCGGACGACATGCGCTGCGGCGCGCTCGCGCTAGCGGACGGTGACATCATGAGGTTGATGACGTCACGGAGAGGGGGGGAGGGGACTTGCAAAAATTGCGTCCCTCGAGCTATATATGATAGGAGGGAGACTTGGAAAAATGTTGACCCACGAGTTACAGGAGAGGGACTTGGGAAAATTTCGACTCACGAGCTATATAAAATTTTGTGCCGGATGGCGTGCGGCGCGCGGCAAACTTCTCAAAACACCCCCCTTAAAACAGGTTCACTATTAAAATTTCCACTGTTGAGCTATATATGACAGGAGGGGGACGACGTCTTCCTTGAAATCGCAGCTCGTTCAAGTTTTCACGTCATCATTTTCGGGACTTAGAAGAACCTCAAGCTCTGAGACGGTGTTTCTCAACCGGTGTGCCGCGGCACATCACTGTGCTGCAAGCCCGCCTCAGGTGTGCCGCAAAATTTTGATCAAAAATATAAACCAACATGAACTGAAATATGAATTGCAAATTTCTTTTTATTATCAAAAGCACTATCTGACCGATGTGTTCCAATTTTTGAATCATGTCAGTTTCAGTTATAATTACTTAAACTTGAGTTCAAACCTGCACTCAATGTCATAAAAATCAAGAACTTTCTGCGACTTAACAAAAAATACAGATTGTACTCCGTATTTCCTCATAAATTTTGGAATTAGAAGAGCCCAGAGGGTTTTCAGTAAATGAAGGAAACATCCAGACACTTCTGCGCGTATATTGGGGGAAAAATTTTTTTGAGTCCCAACAGAAGATCAAAGTTCTTATTTCCCGGAACCGCAGTATAGAGAAAGAAGGGTGAGGCCTCATATAGCCATCTTGTAGGCCACAAATTCTGAATTTAGGAGGAGGAAATCAGTAGAGACACGAAAATTTCAAAACGCACAAAAATGTTCGATGCAATAAAATTTGGAGTTCTGGAAATACTGTGCCGCAGTAATATCGTCCCATGGAGAAGTGTACCGCGATGTAAGAAAGGTTGAGAAACACTGCTCCAAGATCTGTATGATGGGAGGGGGACTCGGGACAGCTGCAATAGCATCTAATTTCTTCTTTTCCCCAGATGGTCAACATGGATGAAAGCATGAATTGGTACGTGTCGACTTATTTTGCTTTCATCTACATTTCTTTACCGGTTAGGTCGCGGATTTGCTGGTTAGATCTTTCGATTACTTTTTCAGTAAAAAATGATATTGATGCACTTTCAATTAGTAATACCTATCACATCCCTAGAACCGAAACCCACTCCAACGAAACTACCTTAAAATTACTGGACTCCATTCAGTCCTTTGGGCTTCAACTGGCCCTTGACGCAGTATGCACCGGCCCTTCACTTGACCAGCGCGCTGAGGGAGGTGTTTCTCCTCTTCATTACCACGCTCTTTCATTCACTACTAACTTTTTGGTCTCAACAACCCAATACCTGAATCTTCCCATTTCTTCAAATGCTTTTAGCCAGCATAATTCACCCCTTCTGCCGCTTCAATCCCATCCAGACATTCACCTCAAACTTAGAATCTTACTTTTGTTTTCTCATCTACTCCCTCTTCGTTGACTGGTCCCTGACATCTATCTCGATCTTACTGAAATTCCCAAAACAGCTAAATTCATGCACAAACAACATATGGACAAAATCATTCCTTCAGAATTCCCCTCTCGCTTTCTCTGCTGCACGAACGAGTCCAAATTGGGATTCAGAACCGGATCACTTTTGTTGTATTCGCCTCCCTCTTTCTTCTCGACCGCTTCTCTTCGCTGCGTAAATTCTTTATACCATCTGATTCTGTCTCCTCCTCACTTGCTATCCAAGACCTCATTCTACCAATCCTATCGTCCATCGAATCCTCATTCTCATCTCCGTCGCTTTTTTATGGACACCGGGATAAGCCGTCAACCTTAAGGAGCACGCAGTGGTCCTCACTGCAATGCAACCACTGCGTTCACCTTCCACCAGAGTCGATAATTCCTATTTTTTCCTCGAATTATCTCATCTCCAATTATAGCTCCATCATCTTCTCCTTCTAGTATAAGTTTTGGTCCTCCTTATCCTCCAATAAACTTCAATCTATGAAAAATTTCAAATTTCTTGCTCTATTTCAAACCGCTCAACTCGACGAGAAGAAGTCATTGCTATCTCAGAATAGGTCATACCTTTTTCACCTCCTTCATGACGGTACTGCAATGTTGAAGATCTATCCGTTAAACACTTCTTCTTTTGTCCGGCTCTCGAAAACATCCTACTTCATCATTCTGTCTCTCCCTGCATCACAAACTCCCCCTCGAACAATCATGAGAAAAAATCATTAGCATGATAAACTACCTCTTTTTTACCTGTTTTTATAATACCATGTAGTGCATTGTCCCCATCTGCCTACGCCGAGCTCCTAACCTTGAGGATAGTTGAAAGACTCGTTAATTTAATGCGAAAAAAAATTTACAATTTTTTAATGATCCACTTAAATTGTGCTTCGAATTCCTTGATATTTGATTAAAAATTCGAATGATCCATTTTCAATCATCCACAGAGAAAATCATTCTCGAAATTTTTCTTGGATCGATGCCTCAAAACTGGTCTTTATCAACTTTCGTGTATCTCTAGAATCGACCACAATCTTGGCGAGCTTTTAGGTGCCTATTTTTAATTTTCCAACTTTTACTTCCTTCCTTTAGTTTGAAGTGGTAAGTTTTGAAAAACCTACCCCAATTTTCCCTCTCAGGAGATATCCCTCTTCAAAGCTGCTGAAATACTTTGATAATTGTTATCGATACGAATTTCTAAATTAAATCATCATTGGGAATAGAATTTTATAATACTGAGAAAGGCTCACTCAAAATTCTTCATTCAAAGAACTGAGTTGGAGAAAAAGTTCCATCTTCTTTACTAATGTACGTTGCTGAGGATAGAATTCTTACAAGCACCTGGAATGATAAATTTTCTCAAATATTGCTCTACGCTTGCTATAATGTTCACAACTCGAAATTCGGCGAGCTCTTTTGGTCAAGATTTTGGCTCTCATGTCCAACCGAAATATTACAGTATCGTTACATAATTTTAAATTACAATACCATCTTTATTTTCGACCTATGTCAATCTAATTCTCGCTACATTTTTTATGTCTTTTACATTCACAGATAATGAAAGAAAACGATTTCGAAGACCTATATCGCCTCAAAAATCGCAAACCTCCGAGAATAATATTCCCGATGGAAAAACCGAATTAGAGACTTTGCCGACGGTCAATCGTTTCAAAGCGTATCATCGGAAGCCGAGTAAATTTGCTGGCAGCAATGGTAGCGATTTAGAAACGGCAGCCAGTGTAAATAGGCCCACTGTTTTACATAAGCACCCAGTTAAATCGGACAACGCCTCCGATAGTGATCAAGAAACGAGCAGTAGTAATATTAAGGTGACGCGACTACATAGCCGGCGAGGTCCGAAGCCCATAACTGAGGTCGTTCAGGATAGTGATCAAGAGACAGCGTCTAGCATTAATCGCAATAATATTCAACGAAGGATATCGAAACCGAGTCAAGGAAATTCTCTCATCGAAAGCGACAACGCTCCTGATCAGGAGAATTTTCCGACAACCAACCGCATGAAAATTCGTCGGCGTATTTCAAAGCCGGAGAACCTAAATTCGGCTGCTGACGAAACGAAATCCGATGATCAAGAAACGTCTTTAAGTAGCAGATTCAAAGTTCGACAGAAATTGGCTTCCAGCGCTAGCTCGAGTATTGGCAGCAGTACTTTGGCCGATAGTAATGACGGATACAAGGTGAGTTCCGCAAATTCTCATGAACCTCTACACCGCTCATATAGAAGTTGTGCTTGTTGAATACGTAACCGCTTACAGGCTTTTTGTGTATTCTAGTCGGCGTGACTATGTTTGCCTACGTTCTACCTGCGTTAAAGCAGTCTTCGTGTACTCAACCAGGTCTGGCTGGCAAAAAATATTTTTCGCATTCCTTCAATAAAATAATTATGAATGCTCGATGCCGCAATAACTTCAATGATTTATCACTTACCACTACTTTGTCAACAATATTTCCTACTTTTTTCTCTAAACATTAAACTTTCACCATTCCGCGCACTTGTGTGTAAATTAGGCGTTGGTTTGAGCAGAAAATATTTACAAGAACGAAAAAAAGAATGAAACGATAGAATTGTAAAGAAAGAAAAAAAAAAAAAAGACAATAAATATTACGTTTATATTAGCGCTTACACTATTCACTCTACAAAACAATTTTAGAAGGAGCAGGGAGGAAGAAGAAAAATTTAGATACCATTGCAAGTAGCCCGCAAGCTTTGCAATTTCAAGGAAACAGCTCGTCTTATGAGTATCTGATCAAGAGTTAGAAATTTTCCACCCCCCGTGCTCCGCTCGAGAGTCAAAATTTTTCCAAGTCCTTCTCCTATCATAATATTATATAGCTACCTACATCATCTTATAATAGCTCTGGAGTCGGAATTTTTCCAAGTCCCTCGAAAATGGTGACGTCACAAAAGTCGGACATGGACCGTTCGCACCCGTTTTCCATTTACGTGAT
This sequence comes from Aspidiotus rigidus, assembly GCA_035079385.1. NCBI lineage: Eukaryota > Metazoa > Arthropoda > Insecta > Hemiptera > Diaspididae > Aspidiotus > Aspidiotus rigidus. The sequence continues at coordinate 25,189,018 of JAVHKY010000003.1, forward strand.
TGTATTCAAATTTTCGATGCACATTACTTGGAAGAATGTTATTTTAAAAATCGTAACACTTTCCGTACGGGCTCTTGAAAAATGAGATCGAAGAGAAGAAAGTAAAATGAGAAAAGAGCGCTCCTTTAACACTAATGTAAGATATGTGTGACCTGCGATGAGAAAAGGATGCTCATTACCCACTAACAGGAACACCATTTCTCTCTGATTTGTTGTCCAATGAGAGAGAAATGGTGTTCTTGCGCCAATGAGTGATGAGCATCCTTTTCTCATCGCAGGTCACATGTAAGAAAATGCACTTATCCGGGTGTTGGAAAAGATTGACAAAAAGGGGCCTTAAAAGTGCAAAATTACCTCGTAGTTCCTCGACAGCTGGGTTGTCCTAAAAAGGACAGTTATAATTTATTTCCCTTCCTGTGATTCCAGTAGTACCTACGTAATTCCATCGATCCTGATTCTTTGAATATACATTGCGACAAAGTAATTCAATGTACTCAATTTTTTCTTCCAAGTTACGACCTGATGACGTCAAAGATCGATCTCTGTGACATCACGATCTGATGACGTCATAAATCAGTCCTAGTGACGTACACGCGGGGCCCCGACACAAGCCCGAATCTAATTCATTTGGGCGTTTTTTTTTTTCTCAATTTTTTTATATCTCTTCCCATAGCGCTGTATACTTCCATTACGGTTGCATAGAAATCCAAGGAACCCAACAACACCCGAGTGGCTTGAAAAATTGACGAGAACACAGCGTGCCTTCGTGGCTGGATCGTGCATAAGAGGAACTAAGCCGCCTTATTTGAGTCAGCCATTTCTTCTCTGGCTTCTGCCACCCATACTTTAAATCAAGTTTTCATATCCCTTCTTGTGTCGCAACATTGGTGCTCACCAAGACAAATGACCCTCTTCCCAACGATCGAACTCAATCCTCATTTAAGTAGATTTCGTCTCTGTCGTCTAACAGTTAGATGGAAAATTTTTTTTTCTCTGCCTTTGTTTTTCACATTATTAGCTCAGAATCCGCTTTGTCTTTTCTTGGGGGACTTTCTCAGGAAATTTCCGCAAGTGTGTCCGACTTTAGTCAATGATGTCATCTACTCAGTTTTGGTTAGGTTACGCTACTTGTGAAAGTGTTGACTCTTGAGCCGTATGATGATGAGAGGGAGACATGGAAACATTATATGACCCGCGTTAGCCCCTCTAAGTAACTAGACATGCAATAGATTGCACACCAATTGGCTTAGCCCAATCAGAGAGCCAGATATAAATCCCCCTTCTATCACATATTACGGGTCGCGAGTCGAAATTTTTCCAAGTACCCCACCTATCATATATTTTAGCTCGAAATTCGAAATTTTTTTCAAGTTTTTCGCCGAACGACGCACGGTGAATCTCTCTCTAAAAAAAAAAAAAAAACAAAAAAAATAGAATAGGTTCCCTGAGATTCCCTGTTAAAATTTCAACCCTTGAGCGATAATATATGATTCAACCTACGAGCTGTACATGTATGTTAGGAAGGGTGCCACGTCCAAAATTATTGGCAAAAATGTTTAAGGTCCTCTCCTATATCACATATAGCATGCATTGGACTTGAAAAAATTGCGACTCTCGAACCATACGTAGTATATGACAGGAGGGGGTCTTGGAAAAATTTCAATTCTAGCCCCTCCCTCCCACAGTTCCCGGCCAAAAAAGAAATATCGCGGCTCACTTCTTTTATTCTTCTGATTCGGGAAATCAACGAAGTTTCTCCTAGCCCTATTATTCGTATGTATATAACTAATAGACTAAATTTGGCAGTATTGGTAAGAGAGGGGAGAGAACGGACTTACAAAAGATAGAAATGGTTAAGACGTGTGTGAACGTCTCTGAGGCGGATGAAAATTATTTCTCCATAGAACGACCACGGGACTGGCTCGTTCTTGATTGCTTTAAATTTAGTCTTGGCAGGAGTCGAGTTTCAGGAATCGGTAAAAGTTTTGCAGTCACGGGCAGGAGTGAATACTGGCTTAGAAATTTCGTAGGAGTGAAGGAAATCTTTGACGACAAGGTCAACGGCGTCATGTCCCGAAAATACAAGTGATGTGATGAAAATAACAAAAAAATGAGACGTGGAAAGTTATCTTCTTTCTATACGAGTATTCGACATCAACTGACCTCTCAAAAAATATTTTTCCTACAAGTTATTTTTATTCCAGAATATCGAATAAAATAGCAGCCGACCGTAGGTGTTTCTCAAAAACAAGAGGGATGGAAAAATCCTAGCTTTAAGCTGAAATTACCGAAAGTACGAATTTTATCTCCCAACTCTTCAAGAGATACTTACAAGATGAAGAAAATTTTACTTTGTGAATTGATAATTGATACCTCGTTCAACACTGCATTCAATTTGATTTAGGGCGACAATCATATACGAAAAGATGCTGGGAAATTTCTGATTACGTAATTGAACATTAAAATAGTGGTACATGCAAGTGAATTTGAGACAAACTTGATGACATTTTAAGATCCGAATTTCAAGTAGTTTATAACTAGAAAATATAATAGTTGATCTATTGATGAGAGGTGAGGAAGGAGTGACGACATTAGCCGAAGAGTTGAATTATTTTACAGAGGTAAAGGAGCAGCATATAAATTGGCATTTATGTATAGAGGCAAGGAGCCGCGAGCAGCTCTGTAAATTTGATCTTTGTCCTCTGTTGGAGGAGTGGAGGGAAATTTGTAGGAAGAAAAGAATTCCGTCTTCTGCTTAACCATAGATTCCACCTTTCAACCGTCAACCCTTTCCGCTCGATGTTAATCTTCTTACACGTTAACCAGTTCACCGAATGATTTTTCACCGAGTCAGTCTTTTTGAAGGAATGTACATATCACCGACAGGAAAGTTCACCTGTCAGTTTCTTTTTTTTCACCGTCAGAAAAGTTCATCTTCCTTTTTTGAGTTCATCGACACCGACGACGAAATTCAATCAGCTGTTCGACTTTCATTTGATGCTTTGATATACCAAATTTTATTTATAAAATTATTTAAAGAAATAATAATAATTTAAAAGATTTATTTAATTAAAATAATATTATTATTTATAAATCAAATTAATTAAATTAAATTAATAATCATATATTATTATTTATAATTATAATTTTTAATTTATTAAATCAATTTATTTATTTAAAAATTGTAATAAATAATTGTTGTTTCAATAAATGATTATTTAAAAATTATATTAATTCAAATTATTTTATTTTTTTTTTTTCAAAATTAAATATTATTAAAAATATAAAAATAAATAATACTTCAAAATATAAAAAATAATATATAATTTAATTTTACTAAATAAAATTATTAAATTAATTTTTTATTATTATCAAATTTAAATACCTAAAAATGATTAATTAAGTTCATTAATAAAAATATTATCGAATTTTGTCGGTGAACTTACAATGTGGTGAACTACCACTTCTATCAGATAGATCATCTGTAGGTGAACTTTCTGTAGGTGAATCTCGATGAATTTTTTTAGGTGAAAAATCTTTCGGTGAAACACTCTAATCCCGTTATTTCTATTTTTCGTTTGTCATCTAAAGGCTCTAGCCGGGTAAGGGGGGGAAAATGGCCTTAGTCGGAAAATGTTTCAAATGTCTGTCAAAATGTTGTCCCCAATGAGAAATCTCGAAATCCAAAAATTGGACCCATCCGCTCACCCACATGGTCTGCAGAGTGATTTTTAGGCCTAAAATTCAAATGGCTATATCTCAGCCAATAATGATTGCACAGCAATGAAACTTGAGGACATTTTAGTATATGTGAACGTTCATCCATGGTATTTTTTTCAAAAAAAACCATTCATATTTTCCCTAGTTCCTAGCTATAACAAAACTTCAAACTCGAATAAAAAAAAATCGGGGGGGAGGCACCTGGCGAAAATCATTCATTTAAAGCGCCATACCCTCTACTACAACATACTTGAGTACCATAGTCCTCGATGAGGTGCAACATTCCCAAAAAAATCAATATTTAATGAATTTCTGTGATGTTTCCATGAATAGCGGGGTAAACAATGACTGCTACCGCAATAGACCGCGAGAAATCAATGGTCAATGTTCGAGGTGAAAAATACGCACTCCTCCGTGAGATGAAATGGGAATGTTGATAGACCAAAAATATATTTTTAGTATTTCGTTTATCGATTTGGTCAATTCTTATGTAAACACATCCACCGTTTAGCTGGAGTATGTTAGATTGAGAAAAATAGTTGAAAAATTCTCCAGTCGCTGGAACAGTCTGAAAATAGAAGAGAAGTGAGAAAATCTACTTTTTCACCCTGGAGGACCGTGAGTTTTGGTATTTCATTCATCAAATAGGTCAGTTCTCATGTAAACATGTTCGCCGAGTTTGAAAAAAATGATCAAAAAATTCTCCAGTTTGTGGGATGCCCTGGAAATTGTAAAAACTCCAGGTAATCCACTTTTCCAACATGGAAAACCGTGATTTTTTATATTCTGTTTATCAACAAGGTCAATTCTTATGTAAATATATCCGCCGAGTTGGAAAAAAATAGTCAATAAATTCTCCAGTTGCCGGAACAGTCTAGAAATACCAAGTTCAGAAAATCCACTTTTTCAACATGGAGAGCCCTGATTTTTGGTATGTTCTTCATCAATTAGGTCAGTATTTCTAGACCGTTCCGGCAACTGGAGAATTTATTGACTATTTTTTTTCAAACTCAGCGGACGTATTTACATAAGAATTGACCTTGTTGATGAACAGAATATGAAAAATCACGGTTTTCCATGTTGGAAAAGTGGATTACCTGCAGTTTTTACTATTTCCAAGCCATCCCACAAACTGGAGAATTTTTTGACTAATTTTTTCAAACTCAGCAGACATGTTTACATAAGAATTGAACGAACTGTGGAATGAGATACCAAAACTCACGATTCTCCAGGGTGAAAAAGTGGATTTCCCCGATTTATTGTCATTTCCAGACCATTACAGCGGCTGGAGAATTTTTTGATCATTTTTTTCAAACTTGGCGTACATGTTTACTCAGGAATTGAACGAATTGATGAATGAAATACCAAAACTCACGGTCCTCCAGTGTGAAAAAGTGGATTTTCTCTAATTTTTGTCATTTCCAGAACGTACCAGCGACTGGAGAATTTTTTGATCATTTTTCTCAAACTCGGCGAACATGTTTACGTGAGAACTGACCTATTTGATGAACGAAATACCAAAACTCACGGTCCTCCAGGGTGAAAAGGTGGATTTTCTCACTTCTCTTCTATTTTCAGACTGTTCCAGCGACTGGAGAATTTTTCAAGTATTTTTCTCAATCTAACATACTCCACCTGATCGGTGGACGTGTTTACAAAAGAATTGACCAAATCGATAAACGAAATACAAAAAATATATTTTTGGTCTATCAACATTCCCATTTCATCACATGGAGGAGTGCGTATTTTTCACCTCGAACATTGACCATTGGTTTCTCGCGGTCTATTGCGGTAGCAGTCATAGTTCACCCCGCTATTCATGGAAAAATCACAGAAATTCATTAAATATTGATTTTCTTGGGAATGTTGCACCTCACCGAGGACTATGGTACTCATGTATGTTATAGAAGAGGGTATGGCGCTTCAAATGAATGATTTTCGCTAGGTACCTCCCCCCCGATTTTTTTTTATTCGAGTTTGAAGTTTTGTTATAGCTAGAAACTAGGGTAAATATGAATGGTTTTTTTTGAAAAAAAATACCATGGATCAACGTTCACATTTACTAAAATGTCCTCAAGTTTCATTGCTGTGCAATCATTATTGGCTGAGATATAGCCATTTGAATTTTAGGCCTAAAAATCACTCTGCAGCCCATGTGGGTGAGCGGATGGGTCCAATTTTTTGGATTTCGAGTTTTCTCATTGGGGACAACATTTTGACGGGCATTTGAAACATTTTCCGACCAAAGCCTTTCCCCCCCCCCCTTACCTGGCTAGAGCCTTTCAACAGGAAAATTCAACATTTTTTGATATCGAGACAATCAACACGACAAAATACGACATCCAAATAATGCGATAAACGTTTTCAATTTCAGATCGTCTGCTACTATACGAACTGGTCGCAGTACCGTCCGAAAATTGGTAAATTCTTACCCGAGGACATCGATCCCGATTTGTGCACGCACGTAATTTTCGCTTTCGGCTGGCTGAAAAAAGGACGCTTATCATCGTACGAGTCGAACGACGAAACGAAGGACGGCAAAACTGGCTTATACGATCGTATAAATAATCTGAAAAAGGCGAATCCAAAATTAAAAGTGCTCCTAGCTATAGGTAAATTAGTCTGATTATTATTATTAAATCTAATTACGAGCATCGCACCGCTCGAACGACCGTGCTGTGAAAAAAAAAAAAAAAACAGAATCTCGTCAGACTTTGATGTCTGTTGTTTTTAACTTGAAATCATTTCGGATGAATCATCGATCACCGAAGATAAACTTTTACGACGCTTCACAATGTCCTTAAAAAAGTGGTCATTTTGAGGAACACAAAGTCTTACATTTGTTCTTATTCAAAAGTTGAAATAAAAGAAGCGAAACATTGTTCACCGAACTGACTCTAAGGCCTCATTAAGACTCTATCGTTTGTAAAATAACGAAGTCCTAAAATTAATTCCTTCTTTCTCGTCAGGTATAGTCGTAAGCAAATACGGGAACGACAGATGGGGAAAAATTGTTTACTCCTTCGGTTTCATTAGGTTTCTAATTTTCTAGAACGACAAAAGTCATTGAAGCATTGTCGACGATTTTTCACCAAAGTTTGGCTTTCTACGGTTTATCTATAATTTGTCTACAGAATACTACTGTACAGCAAAGGCACGCGAAGGCATAAAGAGAAAAACAAAAAAGTGGGCGTCGCAAAACTTATTTAGTGTTTATCGACTAATAATCCTTAGTCATTTGTATTACGAAGACGCAAATTTTTAAACTAGTCTACAGCCAGCGAAATATCATCCCCGTATTGTTGAAACAGAGTCGAAACTATGCACTCGAGACGATAGGCCTATTTGATATCGAATTTAAATAAAAAACTATTCGAGGCTCATCGTGCGAATACTTTTTTCGGCAACATTTCATACATAGACGTTCCGTTGCGTTCATTTTTAATGAAAACCCAATTATAGACCTTGGAATTTAATGTCACACTCATACAATATATTGCATACTCGTGCCCTCTCTGAACGCAATTCTGCGAGCATAATTTCCAGGCCACAAAATAATGTGTATAACTCTGTCTAGACCGCATAAACCTTGATCAACCCATTCCGGCTTTCAAATTCAGAACAAAAAGAAAGTTGAAAATATTTAATTCCTCTGCTCGCTTTCAAACAACTACACTACGTAGTAAAGCCATTTTTCTCAAAAAAAAAACTTTCAAACGTTTTACGGGTGTTTTCGAATTAATCATCGATGTTTCCTCAATAATAGAGCCTCATGTTAGGATATGGATCTATTTCATGAGAAGATATTATTTGATGAATAACGTCCACTTCTCCTCTCTTATGCTAAAACTGTAGAATCGGCAAAATTTTCACTTCTAGGCCCTACGAGGAGAAGAACCTCAACTTCTGAGCTTCATGAGAATATCACTATCGCTAGTCTGAAGAAATGTTGAGCTCCGCGCCCTGCTCTATAGGACTTAATAAAATTTTAAACATTGAACCGTGCATAAAAGGAAAGACTTGGACGAATTTCGAGTATCATACCTTTTGCTGACGGAACACTTGAATAAATTCCAAGATACATAGTGAATTCAGACAATTCCTAGTTTCTATGGGAGTGGGTAGTCGTTTTTGGAGCCCGAGAGAAGTGAAAATCTCGTATCTCTTAAACCTAGCTCAGTAAAATTCTATTCTCAAGGTTTGTTTACAATTCTGGGATTTTTAGTACGCAGTAAAAAGACAAAAAAAAAAAAAGTAATAGAGATTTATTTGTAGCCTTTCTCCGAAAAAAATTATGAAGACTTTTTCAACAAAACATGCGATCCTCGCGTCCATGTAGTCGAAGTGTATCCACTAATATCGACACGCGAGGAAAACATCTTTAAGTTGATTCGTCATAATTCACAAAAATAAAGAACGTCGATATTAAAGAAAAGAAGTTTTTGATTACACTTTTTTACTTTGTAAGTTTAGTAAGTTTTAACGCAATTTCTGTAATCAATACTTCGTGTGCGCCCTTTTCAATAAAAATTTCACCACATTGTTTTCTCGCTGATGACCGCGGCGATCATAAAAATTTTGCTCATTCAGAGCACGATTACACTTGTTTACGCTGCAAACAGTACAACAATAGAAAATGATGAAATAAAATCTGAGAGAAAGACGAATTGAAAGTTATATCGTAGTGTTTTCCTTTCCTTCGTTTAGCGAGTGTGCAGTAATTTTTCATTGAGAAAAAAAATCTTCAGAGTATTCGGTCTTATAATATAGAATGGTCTGCACCAGTCAATGCCATCACTTTGTACTTGTCCTATCCCAAGAGGAAATAGGTAGAGCTGTCAATTTAGAATGAAAAATTAGCACCTACTAAAATTGTACGAGACTCTTGCGTGTGTACGGTTCAGAGGAATGCTTCGTCTATATGAGAGACATTTGATAATGTTCTTTATTTGCGGTTTATCATTATGTTAGAAGAGAATGTACAAATTTATTGTGCATAAGTGGTTAGAATATAATTATTAACGTTTTAATTTATGGTACAATTTAATTTGGCTTTTAGAAAGTCACTGCGATGGGCGGTATAAATTTCGTTTTGCGCAGATTAGGCTATCGGCCCTCATAATAGGTATAGCAAGGCCTCGTGCTTGAAGCTTATTTTATGACGGAGTAATTAGTGGTACACAGTATAACAGTTCCTGCTACCGAGTGTCAATGCAGAAAAAATAGATTTTCTTTTCATCGGTCGTAGTTTCATCCGAATTATGAATTTTTTTATGCCATCATTCAAGTACTCAGGCTCCTGAGGTGCGTCTTTTGTCTGCAACCACGTATCCTTTCTAGACAGAAATTAGCAAAGTACCTACGTGCCGATTCGGGCCAGCACCTAATCCCAATGAACTATCTCAATTTAAATCGACATTGATTTCGAATCGATTTGATTCCGTCCCGATTCCAGGTCGATAAAAAATTCGAACACATTGACTAAAATCAACGGAATTACATCTACCTAATATCGACGCGTCGATATGATATCGATTTCAAGAATATATCGATTTATATTTCGGCAAGATTTTTCAACATTTTTTTTTTCCTGTGGAAACGCAGTAGTTTTAAAAATGATGAACACCAGGACGCTGGTCGTCCAAAACGCATCGTCCAATAATAAAAATATTGTGAGTGTGTAGCAAAAATTGTTTTTGTTTGAAGCAAGATTTTGAAAGAAGTAAATTTTTAATCTATTTGATGTCGTTTTTGATTGACATCTAGTTGACATGATTCATAGAGATCGCTAAACATCTTTCATTCTCCGTTGCAAAAAAAAAAAAAAAAAAACCTCTAGCCCATGCTGTAATTGTAACTTTATTCCCCCCCCCCCCCATTCTCAGCCAAAAATACTAAAGAAGATCAACTATTTGGAATTTGTATTCTTGTAGTTTTATCTTCAATTTTCAAAATTTGTAGTGGATAACGTTGTCCTCTTCATAGTAACTCTTGAGCTCGAGACTACAGTCAAAGCTGGTTGCTCATCGCAGTCTGTTGACAAATATCCTTTCATTAGCTCGAATTTCTCTTGGGCATCGGCTGAGAAGCAAACAAAACGAAGACAGGTGGCATAGGCACTAATGTGAAAACATTCGCCAACCATTTCAATATTTCCACCTTGAAAGCTCTATCCCCAACCGTCCGGCGTCCCTGATTTACATTGTCAAACTATGTAAACTGGAAATTCACAGTTACAACTTGCAGACTTCGTTTCGATCACAATAGACTCCCCTTTCATCTATCGAAATTCCCTCCACATATTTCTCCTGTTTGTTCCTTCCACATGCGAGACATAATAGCTGCAGACCTGATTCACCTTCTTTTCCAATGCCCTCACCTCACCACTCTACAAAAAAACCTTTAATTCTAATGACTTATTTCGAAGCCCTTATTTAGCCGTATTTTTTTTTCTCTAATTTTTTTTTAATAAACAGTGCGGCCTGAGGAAAAAAAAAAAGGTCCTAAAGAATTTACTTATTTACGTTGTTTTATCTACTTCCTTTCAATTCCACTTCTGAATGAGACATCTGTACAAAATTCTCATTCATTCTCATCTGAATTACAAATCTGATAAACCAAATCGCCTGAAAATTGTATTTCTTACGAAGTTTTGGTCAAAATTACGTCGATACAATGTTTTTTTTTTTTTTTTTTTTTTTATTACATCCAACCAGAGAAAAATTATTAAAAAAAAACAAAACAAAACAAATAAAATAAAATAAAACAAACAAAAAACAAAAAGGAAGAAGAAAAAAAAAAAAAAAAGTGAAAACAATAGTACTCCGACATAGCAATCTGTTGTAAGGACTGGAGCCGAGTTTGATTTCTTGTATTAAAAGAGTATGATTTAATCGCTCTTTAGAATTTAAAAAAAGTAGATCATAAAAAAAAAAAAAAAAAAAAAAAAAAAAATAGAGGAATGTTGAAATCGACATCACATTGACGTCTATATCGGGTCAATACTTCGACTCATTTGCCACGTTCTCTACAGATTGGTCTCTATTCTCGCATGCTTGATGCGTTTGGAGACCGCTTTGTCATTGGGGGCGACTTCAACGCGAAGAATGTCAACTGGGGCTCCAGACTGACTACAGCTAAGGGACGATCGCTTGCTGATGCCATAAACAACGCACGAGCTTCCTGTGATACTGGTGGTGCCCCTACATACTGGCCGACAGATCCACAAAAGCGGCCCGACCTCTTGGACATATTCATCACTAAAGGGATCTCATCTGCGAAAAAGATGGTGGAAAATATGGTCGATCTCTCTTCTGATCACACACCGGTGCTGCTCACATTAAGCTCTCACCCGCTGCGTAAACCAACTCGAGAAATCTTCTATAATCGAAAGACTGACTGGGACCAGTACAGGAGTAACATCGACTCAGAGATTGTGCTCCCCACGGGAACTATCAAGATGACTGAAATTAACAATGCAGTTAACTACTTCACCAACATCCTCCGGAAAGCTGCAAAAAGTGCCAGCCCTGGAATGGAAGCCTCCAGCCCAATAGTTTACATCCCTAGAGACATACGAGAACTTGTGCGAGAAAAGAGACGAGCTAGACGCAAATGGCATCGCTGCAGAAGAAGGTCGGACAAATCATTGTTAAATGCGCTCTCAAAGCGACTTACGATGAAAATCCGCGAATTTCGGAACAACTCCTTTCAGAGATATATCGAAAACCTTGATCCGACCGATAGTACAGACTACTCCATTTGGAAGGCGACTCGTAACATAAAACGCCCTACACTACCCATCCCACCTATCAGAAAGACTGATCTCAGCTGGGCTCGTAGCGACCAGGAAAAGGCTAACGTGTTTGCCGAACACCTGGCTGCGCAATTTCAACCAAACGAGATCCCATCATCGCTGAAACTTAATACAGTTTCCAAACGTCGCTGCAACAATATTGAACTCTTCACTCCTCTTATGACGGCCAAAGAAATCGATAAACTCAGCTGCAAAAAGTCACCTGGACTCGACGGTGTGACAGGAAAAATGCTTCGCGAACTATCTCGAAAGGGAATACTATTCCTCACGTTAATCTTTAACGCAATAGTAATAAACAAATACTTCCCAGACCCCTGGAAAACCGCGAAGGTAATTGTGATTTTGAAGCCGGGTAAGCCTGCGGAAAAACCATCGTCATATCGACCAATCTCCTTACTCCCGGTTGCGAGTAAACTATTTGAACGGCTACTAATGCTGCGACTAAAGCCTATCATCGATGACAATGAAATTATTCCTGAATTTCAATTCGGCTTTAGAAGTAAACATTCGACAACCGAGCAAGCGCATAACGTCGCAAAATTAGCGAGCGAAGCTCTTGAAAAGAAATCCTTCTGCTGTAGTGCCTTTCTCGATGTCGCACAGGCTTTTGATCGAGTCTGGCACGCCGGCCTCCTGCATAAACTGCAGACGATGGTTCCGCTACACTTTGTGCAAATATTCGAATCGTACCTCACTAGTCGAAAGTTTATTGTCAACTTCAATGATACCATGTCAACCATTCAAGATATCCACGCGGGTGTCCCACAGGGAAGTGTCGTTGGACCCATACTGTACAACCTGTATACAGCCGATATTCCGACTTCTCCTTTGGTGGAAAGCTCAGTCTTTGCAGATGACACTGCTATTCTCACCATTGATAAGAATCTACCTACGGCGACGAAACGGCTTCAAACCTATCTTGACAAGCTTACAAAATGGAGTAACCAGTGGAAAATAGCGATTAACACAGGTAAATCAGCTCACATAAACTTCACGCTACGAAAGGAAAAACCCATCCCCATACAGCTAAATGATACGGTCGTCCCTTATCAGACAACTACCAAATATCTTGGCGTACTCTTCGACCAGGGACTAACCTGGAGAGATCATATTGAAGCTAAAACCAAAGCCACACGGATAAAATATCGTTCACACTACTGGCTAATGGGTAAACATTCACCTTTATCGTAGAAAAACAAACGACTATTGTACGTAGCTGTTATTCGGCCAACCTGGTCGTATGCAGCACCAGTCTGGTGCACAGCAAGTAAATCCAATATCGACAAACTGGAGAGACGACAAAATACCATTATCCGGAACATGGTAAATGCGTACAGGTACACGAGGAATGCCGACCTACTGAAGGATCTAGAAATACCCACTGTTCGTGAACTTATTACACAGATGTGTGACAAATACGAAAAACGCCTCCACGCACACCCAAATAGTAGAGCCATCATGCTCCTTGATAGTACGCTAGAAACTCGCCGCCTTAAGCGGCATAGGCTACTGTTTTAAATTAAGAAAATGTATATTATCATAATATCCTAAATCGCGTATCTATCGATGCATACTTCTAAATATCTACGCATGTAATTAGATAGTCGAAGTATCAAAATAAATCTTTAAAAAAAAAAAAAAAAAAAAAAAAAATTTGCCACGTCATGTTAATATTAAGAGTACATTTCAAGTCGTGTTCTCCATGGGTTTAGCCGGGTTTGGGGGTGAGACGGCCCCGGAGTTAAATTTCATATTTAGCATTGGTATAATGTTTCTCAATACAAAAAAGAATATTTCTCCACGTTCAGATTTTTAGCCTTTTAATATCACGACTTACGGCAAAAAATGTATTTATTCTTACAAAATTCATATCTTAGGCAATTTTTATCCGGTTTTCAAGTACTTCACCAATATGGGCAGGTATTTTTATCGCGCAAATTGTAGTAATTTTTCCAAGATTTTTTCATCAGTATTTTTTGTGGGAAGAGCGTATTGCCCCGCTCACAAATATCGATTTCTAGGGTTGTTCCACCCCTTGAAAAAATACAATTTTTTTTCTGAGTAGGTACGGATTTGGTTCATCGCCTTTATTTTTTTTTAGAATGGCACTTCTGTAAGGACGTGAGAATGAACGTCAAAATGTGAGTAGAAAATTGTTTCCACAAAAAAGACCGATGACAAAATCTTGAAAAATGACTACAATTTGTGCATTAAAAATACCTACCTATATTGGTAATGTACTTGAAAATCAGATAAAAATTGCCTAAGATATGAATTTTGTAAGAATAAATACATTTTTTGCCATATGTCGTGATATTATGAGACTGAAAGTCTAAAACTTGGCGAAAAATTCTTTTTTATATTGAGAAACATCCTCCCAATGCTAAATATAAAATTTGGCTCCGGGGCCAACACGCCCCCAAACCCAGCTAATCCTTTCCGTATCAAACTGAAATTGGATGCTCCATTGTGTCGATTTTAATTTCATTTGTAGTTCTCTAGTAATGTACTTTACCTCCAGTGTCCACTGCTACCTAGATGCAGGTTGACCACAAATCAATTGGATTTGATTTTGAGTCAATTTCTTTAAATTTTTTTATCAACTGCTTTATGGCATAAATTAACAGTAAATGTTTAGTTTCTGAAAATGTATGCTGATGAACTAGAAATCAATATCAATCCAGAGTAGATGTACAGTCACCCCCTGTAGCATTTTGTCTGTTTGGTAACTTTGCCACTTGCAAGCCAAATGGAGCCCTTGTATTTCGGCATATACATATCCTGATAAGCAGGAAATGAATACTCTTGTAGTATAATTATTGTACCTAATTTCGTTCCTCAAGAGATGGTGAGAAATTAATTTTGACGTGTATTTGGCGCCATTGTCAGATGATCTCTGGTAACAAAAGGTGGTGCGGACACATCAAACAAATTTAAGTCATTTTAAATTTAATTTCAAGTCTTTATAAATATTTTTTTATTAACCAACAATTCTATTCAGAAAAATTATAATATAATCAGTTTTATTTTTTAATTAAATAATTTGATTATTACACTTGAATCTAATGAAATAATTTCTTCTTATTATTTTTAATATTATGACTTGGTCAAACCTATTATAATCACGATGGAATTACTCTTGAGAATATCTACATCTTCAGCCTTAGTATGAAGAATTGGTCTTAGGAAGGAAAAAAGATACTCAAAAAAATTAGGTACAAGCTTTGTGAGTATAAGAATAATAGAATCCTGGATACTGGGATGATATAAACAAACTTGTGGAGTACTTGTTTATTATAAACCATATCAAGAATTATTTGTATCAAACGACGACATACTCAAAGGAGTAAAACAGACGGAGTAATTTAATTAAAGCCACAGAAATACAAAATGCACCGGAGCGCTTTCGATTAAAGAACCATTGTCCACGGGTGACATGAAAGCAACTGAACCAACACCGGCCGGCAACAAATACGACCGAGGAAATCATAACTGAACTAAGAGTCATCACAATGTGAATCATACTAATAAACTAGTTCAATCAACCCCTCATCAGGTATGTACCTGTTGAGCACATTTAGGTTGTCGTTATTCAGATGGCGAATAATTTCAATATGTTCTAACGCGGTACGTTTGAGAACCGAGGACTCTCTATGGAGGAGGGACTCGGATCCCTCTTTGAAACTATGGCCAGTGGTAATAAGATGGTCCGTAAATGCCGAATCACCCAATTTCTTCTTTTCCCACGCCTTCCTACGCTCATCTATTCTAATTTTGAGCTGACGTCCAGTCTCACCTATGTAGATTCCATTACAGTCATTACACTCCATTTTGTAAACCCCACTTCTTTCGACCTGTGGGATGGGGTCCTTCAGCTTAACGAACAGACTTTTTAGAGTTTTGAGATTGTAATACACTGGGCGAAACCCAAATGGGCAGAGGACACGACCTGACTGGGAAGAGAATTTTCCTAAAAAGGGGAGCCTGATCCAACGTTTTCTACTGTCAGACGCCGGATTGCGGCGGAGGGAGGTAAAGGAATCAAGGCTTTTCCGAGTCAATTTTCTATGGACCATCAAGTCAATATCTAAGCTGACCTCATTCACTCTGGCCAAGTGCTTTATGGTCAAAAGCTCCTGTTGAAAAGCGAGGTGACCCAATGGAATACTAGTCAACCGGTGGATATAACTATTAAAACCGGCAATTTTGTGGGCAACGGGGCAAAAAGATCTGCCGTGGACGGTAATATCGGTCGAGGTATCTTTTCTATACATGGCGAATTCATGGACACCTTCTCTAATAGAGATAGTAAGGTCCAAAAAATTTATAGATGAACCGCCTACTTCCAACGTGAATTTGATGGAAGGATACAAACTGTTGAGATACCTAAGAAACTCCAAAAGGAGGTCTCGGTGACCGGTCCACATGCATAACACATCATCAACATACCTGTGCCAATAATGTATATGACCCAAAAGCCCCTGACCAGAGGAAAAAAGATCAAGTTCAAAAGACATGAAAACCTCCGAAATGAGGGAACCCAGAAAAGAGCCAATAGGGATACCTACCTCCTCTGGAAATTCGAAAAATTTCCCTTCAAATTTGCAAAAATTGGGAGACCAACAAATATTGAGTAAATTGAAAAATTCTGCCAGTTCTTCGTGACAGATATTAGATTGGACCAAGAGGTCTCCCATATGCTGCATGGCAGTAGCTCTAGGGATACTCGGAAATAAGCCGACTACGTCAAAAGAGCATAAGATAGAATCAGGCGGAAGAATGTCATCCTGAAGCTTATCAGCCAGAGAGACCGAATTCTTCACAGAGTAAGATGACTCAAATTCTACTCTAGATTTAAACCAACGGTCCAAAAATGTTGCCAAGAAGTACATGGGGGAAGACACAAAGGAAACGACCGACCGCATCGGAGTGTCCTTCTTATGAACCTTAGGCAGCCCGTACAATAAAGGCGACATAGGGTTGGGCTCAAGGAGAAATCTTTTAAGTGAAGGGACCGAATTAATTCAATTATTTCTATTTAAATTAAACACAAAAAATAATTCAATTTAATATTAATATGATTTGACCCCGTCTACAGAAACCCAGCTAAGTGTTCAATTACAATCAGGAGAAAAGGAATCTTCCTTCCACTGTGAAAGATCCTTTTCTTCTGATCGCTATTCAACGCTAAGCTGAGTTTCTGTAGACGGGGTCACATTTAATTTTTCGGAATTTTTGGTTATTGCGGTCTTTTTGAACTCGAAGGCTTTGCAAGCTTTGAGGAGTTTGCGGCCTTTGCAGGGTTTACGTGCTTTATAGGGTTGAAGGGCTTTCTGGGGTTTACAAAGACCATAAAGCATTAAACCCTGCAAACCCAGCAAACCCCAAGAATTCCATAAACCCCGTGAAGCCTGTAAATCCCAAAAACCCCTCAAAGCCCCCGAACCTAAAGAAGCTCGGCAAAGTCAGTAAATTCCGTAAAGGCCCTAAAATCTGAAAAGCTCACAAAGCATGCAAAGCATGTAAAGCCGGTAAAACCCTGAAAGGCCCATAAACCCCGTAAACCACGCAAAGCCCATAAGCCCCGTGAAGCCCAACAAAGCCCATAAAGCTAGTAAACCTCGGGGAATTTGCAAATCATGCCCTGTGTCTTTCAAACGGTTCAAAATACAGCCGTAAAATAGTATAATATCAATAGACCGCCTACAAAATATTACATCAGTATATATAATGGGATTCTCCCCGGTAAATCGCAAATTACTAAATCTAAACCATACTATCCCGTGTTATTATGTTTAAGAAGAGAGAAAGATGAATGATGTTCATTTATAGCGAGAAAACAGGAGGTGCATTAGACAAGGACTTCACCGAGTGATTCTAGCACTTTGAAGTAGCCCAAATGGGTATCTAATATTGCTTCAAAGATTTATACAATCCAAAAAATCGCATATTTTTCTTCTTGTAGAACAAGATTGCTAAAAAATGTCTCCAAATTTTTTTCTGGTTGAACAATTTTCCATTCAAACAGGAGCTATTTAGGTGTAAAGGCGGAAATTTGATGTCTATCGAAAGGTAAAAAGAGAGATCAAGGCGCCTTGTTGCCCTAACAAGAATTCTAAATTTGTAGATTATTTATTTTTGAACTTCTCTTTCGTCGATCACATATATTTGTTAAATATTACAGGTGGCTGGTCATTCGGTACTCAGAAATTCAAGGACATGTCGGCGACTCGATACACGCGCCAAACATTTATTTACAGCGCTGTACCTTTCCTGCGATCGCGTAACTTCGATGGTCTGGATGTGGATTGGGAATACCCTAAAGGCAGCGACGACAAAAAGAACTTCGTTCTGTTACTCAAAGGTAAATATGTACACGCCGAAATAGACGAATTAATTTATCGAAAGAAGAGTTGAACTATTAAAGAATCCCTCGAGGAATGAAAAATTTCGCCGAACACGAAGCATACACGTATCCACGTCCCATCCTCAATGATACATTACGTAGTATGTATCGACGAAAATTTATGAATTTTGGCCAATAAAGCTCGCACGTGAAACTTCCTTTTTTTTCGGGTAATTAAAGAAGCTTGCGAACGTCATCCGAGTTCGTTATTTTGCGTGTCTGCCAGTGCTCCGCACTTTCTTCTTCTTTTCCTCCAACGAAATTTTATGATTTATTTTTCGTGTAAAACATGACGCGCCTCCGTATGTTTTTATTTTCGTTTATTCGTACTCAAAATGTGCATCGAATGGAACCGAAAAAATGTAATTTCGTCATCGAAATGTATTCCGCCGTATGGATTGTATTGTTCTATACAATTCTACCGATATCATCGTCATCATCCCATTGTCGCGAAAGTCGCTATTAGAAGCGTGTATATATATATATATAGGTATACGATTACACGATTTATTCTCTGCGAAAAAGTAGCGATTTCATCCCCCGTATAGTTACAGGCCTTCGGGGAAAAGAAAACGAATTTTGATTTCAAAATTGGAAAATCGAATACATATTTTTATTGTTATGGAAACGATTAAAGATGAACAGCCGTCGACGTTTGCTACACGAAAGTGAAAGTGTCGAATTTAAAATTTTCATCCAAACGATAACGCGTTTATGTTTTCGGGTACCTGACCATTTTATTAGGCAAAAGTTGTCCACCCTTTAAATACGGTAAATCTTTTTATCGCCAGTTGCTGCACACCTCATCGGTTTTATGAGCGGCTCTGTACCGCGAGAGAATATTCCACCTACATTGTCATAAGGTGAATATCGCAGAGTTGATCCTCTCGCGTCAGTCTCGTCCGATAATCCCCTCGATTTTTCTCGAGCATTCGAAAATTCAACTTGAAAAACAAATCTTTGTTTCGGACCTCTAACCTTTGGATGGCTCTTCCTATCCTTGACATTTTCCTGATCCACGTGCGATTGATTTCGTATAACCAACTCTAAAAGAAAGTTTCGAGGAAAAGCGTATATACTATCGACGAAACTTAATGTTATTTTGATTTTTATATAGAATTGAGAGAAGCCTTCGAAGCTGAAGCTCAGGAAGTTAAGAAACCGAGATTGCTTCTTACAGCCGCCGTACCTGTCGGACCAGATAATATCAAAGGTGGCTATGATGTTCCCGCTGTGGCCAGGTACGTACTAAACTTTCAAGGAAGAAAATTCCGTTTATAATGTTTCCAGCACTATTTTTTGTTTACAAATCGATGGCCTCATACGTATTGAGCGTAAGTAAACAAGAGAGCGTTTCAAACTTTAATACGGATTTCAGACTTCCTATATTTTTTCTAAACGTTGAAAAATCAGTCGGAACAGTAAAGCCTGTTGACTTCGGAAAATATATAGAACATTCTAGTTTCTTATTCTATACTAATAGAACCAATGGAAACGAGAAAAAATGAAAACAAAAACAAAACTGACATTGAAGTGACTACCTACCTAAAACCATCACTTACTCAGAAAAGTTTCTAGTACCCCTTTTCAAATAATTACTTTCCTCATCAAGGTACATTATAAAATTGAAGAATTAATTTCGGCTGCCTACACGTGCATGTAAGGAACTCGAAAACCACACGAATAACTTTATAGTACTCGTAATATAGAGTCCTTTGGAGTACGAGTCATAAATGTGAAGGTCAATTAATTAGACACGTAATTAAAGAAATCGCAGTCACCATCACGGACTACAATTTATCTAGAATGTAAAGGAGAAATTTTGTCGATGAACGAAAGAAGTCGGTAATATTTGTAAATACAAAAAAGGTCAATCTTTTTTTTTACGTGCTATGCGACTACTCAAAACGGGTTATCAGCAATTCGATTTTACAATAATTAAACTTGATATTATTACATAAATTTGTTTCATAATTCAAGAAGTTGGGAGAAATGGGAAGAACGAAAGCAGTTAAGGGGATTTGAGATGATTTCGGAGTTGTTGGATAGTGTGGAAATTATATATGGGGGAGCGTTAGTTTTGTAGGACGGGATATGAGAAAGAGATGTTGAACTGTAAAGTTATCTGAATTGCAGGACTTACATGACGGAGGGGCGTGAAGACCTAGGAAGAGATAAAATGGGTGAGACGGGTAAGGCCAATCCTAAGACGGGAGAGGGTGACTTCTTAGTGGCGGGAGATTCTATTTGAAGAAGACCAAAAGGCCAAGGAACAGGGAGGCTTTTGATCTATCTTAGTTTGTTGTAGTACTGTTCTTCACGAAGGTTATGCCAAGAAGCTAAGATTTTGGAACAACAGTATTTTTGAAGGTCTCTCATACTGGTATGAGCTGGGTCAGTAATTTTCGGTAAGAGGGTGGTTCTTGCCCGCACGATCAACGTTATCATGTTGAGGATGACCGATGTGCCCTTGAACCCAGTTGAAGGTGACTGATAATTTCATACAGGTTAGCGTATGAAGAATGACGTTAATATGTTGAGTGATGGGATTATCGAATACGGATCTTGTAAAGATATGAGAGAGGAAAATGACTCAGATAGTAGGATATAGTTGAGTCCGGGAGGATACTGAGTAAGAGTTGGAAGACAAGAGCGAACAGCGCTCAGCTCAGCAGTAAAAACGGTAGCAGAGTTCCTCAAAACGATAGGCCGTAAGTTTATTCTGGATTGAAAATCCATAGACTGTTTTATTTTTCGTTTTAAAACCATCAGTGTAACATCACATATGATCGGGAATTTTGAGCTAATTTCTCTGATTAGTTTACGATAGGCGGTGTTATTTGATCTAGGAATATTCGTGAGGTAGTCGGAGGATTGAATAGCCAAGGAGGAGTGTACGATCTAATACGGAGGAGAGAATTGGGTTTGGGGAGGGAGTCAAGATGGGGTTTAAAAAAAATTACTGTGGTATTTTGAGGAGAGAAGAATGCAGTTTGGTAGGGAGTTTCGAAAATTGAGCTGAGGATGCGAAGAAGTTGGCAAAGTGGAGAGGAGGTTCGACGCAGAGGCTGAGATTAGGCCTAGTAAGGAATTACGAGAGCAGTTAATTAATGATTGTGAAGAGGACTTGTTAGACTGAGAGTAGATGGGGGAACCGTAGTCTAGTTAGGAGCGGAATTTAATGTGGAAAAATATAGGTTGAAACAAACAAATTAAGAGACCAATTAAATACACGAAAGTAAATAATTTCAGTCAAAACTAAGGTTAAATTTCAAGAATAAACCGGACTGAGATATTGGTGAATTCAAATTACAGAACGACCGAATTCGGAATGTACGGATGTCCAGGTTTCTGTAGAAGATAGTAGGTACAGATATCATTTTATTGAATCACGACGCGTGTGTGGCAGGAAGAAGAGACAAAGGTAACTGTGAGATCGTTGAGAAGTTCTTCGCCATGAATTTTCTGAGCCGCAACCAGCTGTACCTCTTCTAAATGGTCCATCAATTTCCCTTCGTAGGAGGAGCAATGTTCAGCCACAGCCGACTCAGAAGGAAGGTTTGTTTGTATTACAAGGGAGGCCCGTAGAACGGAAGGATGATCCATTCAGCACGAATGGTCTGAGGCTTTTGACGGGTAGTTTTTTTGAGTGATTAATAGCTGCCTGAGGCTCTTCTTCCGACCCATTTCAGATAGGTCGATGTGAAGGCCATTGCGTAGGGCGATGTGTTTATTTCCCTGAAACTTGCTGAAGTAGAGAGAAGGAGTGAAGAGGCGATGAATGGCGAAGTTTATGGCACCCATATTATGAACTATAGAGTGCAAAGATTGATTAGAAATAGAAATTCCGGTAAAGGTTCTCTTCCTGTAGATCGCAAATTCTAAGGCAGCGGTCCTCAACGGGTCGACCAGTCGATCGCCAGCCTTCTCAAGCAGTTGTTAAAAACAGGGTGTCCACTTGTCTGGAAAATCTGGAAGTCAGGGAAAAGTCAGGGAATTTTGTCAGACCTGGAAAAGTCAGGGAATTTTGGGAATTTTACCCAAAGTCAGGGAATTTTTTGAGATACGTCGGAAAAAGTTCAAGCTAAGAAGTTTTCCTCTTTTTTTTTTTTTTTTTTTTTTTTGCTTTTCAGTGGAGATTATGGTCTGGAAAAACCTGAAAAAGTCGGGGAATTTCATTTCAGAGAAAATTGGACACCCTGTAAAAAAAAAAAAGATCAATGTTAATTCTTGATAAAGATTAAAAACGACATTTGGATGAATGCATGCGCATATGTCACTCACTCAGTGTGAGCCTAATATAGAAAAGATTGTATGTGAAAGCAAGTGTGAAGCTTCACATTGAAAGTATGTCTACTCGTATTCCACATCTTTTCATTTATCAGAAAATTTACGAGTACCATTCTAATTTCTATCATTTTTGTATTACAAGTTTTAATAAATCATATAATATTTTCTCCTCCTCCTCCTCTTCCTTTTTTTTTGTTTTCTTTGGTCGATCGCGGAACATTTGAAAATGTTGAAAGTTGATCGTGGCTCAAAAAAGTTGAATACCGCTGTTCTAAGGTGAGGTTGGAAAGGCCTGGTACAAAACAAATAGTTCGATCCATGTGATTTAGGCATTCATTCCCGCCATCGATCGGAAATTGCATGGACAGATGGAGATGGTTCAGTTTATTGTAAAATTGCTGAAGAGAGCCGTTGGTACCATTCCAGATACATATAAAGTATATGGTCCATATAGCGGAGGAGGTGTCCTCTTTCGTTCTCATTAGGCAGGATGTACTCTTCCATAGACGTCTACTGCTGAAGACGATAGGAGACCACCCATGGGCAGACCATCTAGAAATTGATAAGAGCTTTCTCTCGGAAATAGGCACAGTAATGATAACAGTTCTAGCATGATATTGACTGAAATCGCAGTAAACATTCTCGTAGGAAAGGATTGCGAGGCTAGACTTTAGGTTAGTTCAATCAAGCTTTCTATAGTCCAAGAAGAGAATCCTAGTATGCGACTATGGGGTGCATTGGGTAGTCCACCTCGTGAATTTTAATTCATTTATAGGGCGTGGGATGGTCGCACAAATCTGTTTGAGTAAATCTCTATTGGTGTCAAAGATCAAGAAGGGTTTATCAAAATAAAGCTCGTACTTCTGAGCTTCAATTTGGCATCCAGACACGACATTTCTGTTTCTTGATTATGGGTGCCAAAAGAGAGGTTGTAATTTTTGTTTCATGTCTTCAGGGCTAAGCGATGCTACTCATTCTGGCATCCTATACAAAATTTAGGATAAGCGTCTCTAAAAACTAAAATTTTTATAAATATCGCTGCGATCAAAATTCTGTGTAATTTTATTTTTTGTGAAAATTTCTGTGCAATTTTTCCTGGCGTTTTTGGCGCCCCGGCAATTTGCTCATTTTGCTTTTTGGTTGGCCCGACCTTGCGTGTTCATAACCTTTGTTCCTCAAACACCTGTCCAGGACTGGAAAGGGTAAAATGGTATCGCAATGCTTTTTTATGATTGGTATGAGCATACTTTTGCCCCGATGAACAACGACAATCGATATTGAAGGTGGTTTCGACCAACGGTATTGAAACGGAGCAATGATGAAACTTGTGCGTCAAAATTTTATAGGGAGGTCTGGAAGGGAACACAGCTGCAAGATTCATTTAAAAGTGGCTGGTTTCAAGGGCAGTTGTCATATTTAGGAACGCAGGTACGCATTGTACACGGGCAGATCACATTTTGGGTGCCTCAAGATCGCATTGTACGGGCAGATCACGCACTAAAGCAGCACCAAACTTTTTCCGTCTTAATTCAAGAGCGTTCTCGATTTCATACCTTAATCCATCGGAAATTCATTATGATATTATTATTTTGCAATTAAACGTCAATCAAATGTTATATACTCGTACGTGACCCTCCCTTGTTGAGGTACAATAAACAAGAAAGCCGAACAGTGAATTATTAAGACATGATGACAGGAAACAATCGATAACATCTGATTAATTTAATTTTGGGCGAGAATACGACGTCTTTATTTCAGGATAGTTCAAAATAATACCTGTGAGTCTATAATGACTATATTTTTCGTTCGAAGGGACAAATGACCTTGAAAAATAACCAAAATACATTAGGAAATTGTAACACGTATTAGACTTTGAAACGTTTTCGGGTAGTGTAATATATTCGTTCCAACTCTCCAAGTTCATATTTTCGGACAAAAGTTGATGTGACCAAAGAATAAGCACTTTCAACTTTCAAAATGAAATATTCATGCAAAAAGACACATTTTCTATTTATTAGAAGTCCTATGACATCAATGTTCTTCAAATAGAGAAAGCTGACCTTAACATCGATGGTTGGGCTTTGAAAATGAACGGACTAAAAGTTCTCCCTCTCCAAGAGGAAAAACACACTAAAGAATTTAAGGAAATTGAGCATGGAAAATATAAGTTAGCAAAAGAAGGAAGCACGAACTATTGGAGAGAGAAATAAAAAAAATAGGAGAAAAGAGTGTAAGTTAAGAAACAAAAAAGTTTCGTCCCTCATAAAAGTCTTACCTTGGTATTTTTAGAAGCCCCATCCATTGGTGATTCTTAGGTAGTAACATCATCGACAGATTCTCATCATGCTTTAGATACGCAACCTGGCTTCACATCCACCTGCAAAAAAATATATCAAATTTTTTATGATTACAATTCTAGTTATCTTGATTTTCTCAACTTGATGGCGTACGATTTTCACGGTAAATGGGAACGCGAAGTTGGCCATAACGCTCCTCTCTACGCCCCATCTTCTGACTCAGAATGGAGAAAACAACTGAGTGTCGATAATGCGGCTGCGCTATGGGTGAGATTGGGAACGCCGAAAAACAAACTTGTCATCGGAATGCCAACTTATGGACGATCTTTCACCCTGGCGAATACCAACAATTTCAAGGTCAATTCGCCGGCTAGTGGTGGAGGTAAAGCGGGTGAATATACCAAAGAAGGAGGATTCCTAGCGTATTACGAGGTATGTTGATGTCGATCAGTTTTCCTCAAGTCACGGTTTCGCATTAATTTGAGTTAACCCAATAATTACGGAAAGAACACAGCTCAATTCCTCCGTCATGAAATCATTTTGGAAGTTGATGATCAGAACAAACCTTGCAGTTGAAGAGGATATTTGAAAATTCACTTTCTATCACATAATCTCAAACGTGTCTGATCAGCTTCAATTCCCTCCACTTTCGGAGATTCATAAAAATAAATTTAAAATCTCCCTTTCTCCCTCTTCGCCAGTTTAAAAATTTTACCTCGTCGTCCATGGCGAAACTCAAGATTGAATTTGGTGCATTTAAAAACTTTTTTTCAATGCGATTTGTTCCTAAAAATTGAGGATAAACTTCATCAATTAATCCAAAAATACCTTTCCAATATTTTTCACACGCCATTCAATTTCGTAAAAGAAGAAAGAAGATCGAGATTCAACTCTTACGTCATTTATCTTGCTTTGGGCTGAGGGTCTGTCGAAAATTTGTAGACGTATGACGTCATCAATGAAGTCTTCAATGACCTTGACCTATTTTAGAGACTTGGAAAAATTCACGGGTTATTTAACGGAGTTGAACCAGGAGTATTGGGGAAACTGTTTCATGGGGTACGTGAGATCTGAAAAATATAGATTGTGACGTCACAGGCCTGGACTTTGGTCCCATAAATAATAGGAGGGGAACTTAAAAAAAAAAAAAAACGATCTATGACCTCATCAAATTGTGACGTCACAGTCTCCGCCCCTCAAGCTATGGACTTGGAAAATTTTCGAGCTCCGAAATTTGCCAGCAAAACGGCGGACGTTTCTTCCGAAAAAGCCCCCGATAAAACAGATTACCTGTTCAAATTTTAGCCGAAGCGCAGTATGGCGTCATCAGAGACTCATAAACTAAGAATTTTTCAGATCCGGGTGCTAGACTAAACCAGGCACAGCCTCACCCAAAGATATATACAAGTTTTCCCATGGGGTGGAGAAATTATCTCTTCTTCTTTTGTCTTTTACTTTCAAAAAGGATAGAAAAATAACTTTTCCAAATTCTAATACCTATAGAAGGATCCTAGTAGCTTAAATGGAGGTTTGAGATGATAGTAAAACTTAAGACCAAGATACCCGAACATTTCCCGGCCTTATAACTCCAACTGAGATTTTTCTTCAAACTCGAATACGAAATTTTTTCAATCGCCTTATAATTATAGAGAAAACGATTATTCGATTTTTATTCGATAAAAAATTGAGGCTCTGCTCGCACAGTAAACAAAACACAGATAAATTTGGAAAAAATTTTCCATTCACGTTTCAACGCAACGAAGGCGTCTTCTTCAGAACCAATAAGGATGAATTGTTTCAAAGTTTGTCTTTGTTTTGTTTACTGTGCGAGCAGAGCCTCAATTTATCGTTCTCTGCGCGAATAAAATCCTAACCATTCGATTTTTATTTTCAAACAGGTGTGCGAAATGTTGAAGAACGGAGCCACTTACGTGTGGGACGACGAAATGAAAGTTCCTTACGTCGTTCAAGGAGATCAATGGGTTGGATTCGACGACGAACGCTCAATTCGCAATAAAATGCAATGGTTGAAAAATAATACCTACGCGGGTGCCATGGTTTGGTCCATCGATATGGATGACTTTACCGGAACAGTATGCGGTGGTGACGTCAAGTACCCATTGATCGGAGTAATGAGGTTGGTACTCTATAGCAGTAGTCCCATTTTCCAACTTCAAGTAAATTTATTTCAACACAACATCTATCCAAATTACAGAGAAGAATTACGAGGAATTAAACGAGCAAACAATGCCAAAGACATAGACTGGAGTAAAGCGGCAAATTCGATCACATTAGAAACCGTTACAAAACCTGTAGCCGTAAAGGTAAACGTGAACGAAGTGTTGCAAAAAATTAAGCCAACTACGGTCACCATCACTCCAGCACCAGTAATAAAAAATGGTAGGTAATTCCACCTCATTCGCCGATCGAAACCTTTTTGAACAATTGGGTGATAATTCCGTCCTATTGTTGTGCACAGAACGCACCTCACAGATCCTGTGCTACATGACAAGCTGGTCACAAAAACGTCCAAGTATTGGAAAATTCTCGCCAGAAAATATCGACGCTTCTTTGTGTACTCATGTGATTTACGCTTTTGGTGCTCTGAAAGACAACCGACTTACTGTTGGTGAAGACAAAGAAGACGAGAACTACGCAAAGGTTGTCGCGCTCAAGGAAAAAAATCCCAAGTTGAAGGTGATTAAATTGTCAACACGTTGTATTTGCTCTCTTAATTGGAATAAAAAAGAGTTTCTAAGCCTTCGACTGCTCACCGATGCAGCGTATACAATCTATCCTATCTGAACGTGAATCGAAATGTGGGTACAATTATTCATTTTCAGTCTTAAGTATTCCCTAGACACCAAAGTTCCCATTTTGAAATCTCTCGAACTAAGCCTACATTCATCCGAGAAAAGTGAGTCAACACAAAACCACGAAAAGATGAAAATGTATTAGTAGTGGCATTAGGCATGGGAATAGAACTGTCCTCAATCGTAACTAAAATATTCCTCGCGCTGGTCTTTAATGACTCGGTGCTTAACGTTTAAATAACCTTCGTCGGTGTGAGAGTTGAAGGTACTACGAGACGTAAAGTAGACGCCATTGACTGAATAATTTTGAGTAGGTCGAGGAACTGTACATTTTGAGCTAAAGTTAAGATGTTTAACATATCTAGATTTTGTTGGCCATTGGTGGTTGGGCCTTCGGTTCGACTCCGTTCAAAGAGCTGACGAGTAACGTATTTAGAATGAATCAATTTGTATACGAAGCCATAGAATTTTTGAGAGAATATAAATTCGACGGTTTGGACGTCGATTGGGAGTACCCGAGGTAATTATACTCTTCATTCGATAAGAAAAATATCTAAATCATAATTCGGAATTAATGAGAAATTATTAATTTAGGGGAGCGGATGACAAAGCAGCTTACGTGAACTTACTAAAAGAATTAAGACTAGCATTCGAAGGAGAGGCCAAAACATCCGGACAGCCGAGATTATTACTAACAGCTGCTGTGCCAGCCAGTTTTGAAGCCATCGCCGCTGGGTACGCTATCGTTCAAATTTCAATTTATAAAAAGGTTGAACTTGATTTCAAGAGTATAGTCTGTGTTTTACAGGTACGACGTGCCAGAAATATCAAAATATTTAGATTTCATAAACGTGATGACGTACGATTTTCACGGTCAGTGGGAACGTCAAGTCGGTCACAACAGTCCTCTCCATCCTCTAGAAAGTGCCACGAGTTACCAAAAGAAACTAACTGTGGTAGGTAAACCATAATAATTATGTGCGTAATATAAGGAGTCTAGCTTGCTCTCTTCCTTTTGTATCTGAACCATTGTTCTTTATTACAGAATTATAGCGCTAAAGAGTGGATTAAACAAGGCGCTCCCAAAGAAAAGCTGATGATTGGTATGCCAACCTATGGTCGCTCATTCACATTGGTTGATTCGACGAAATTCGATATCGGTGCTCCGGCCTCTGGCGGCGGCACCCCGGGCAAATATACCGGCGAAGCCGGCTTCATGTCCTATTACGAGGTAATTAGAGTCACGTTTCTTTTACCCTCTTTTCTTTTTATGAACAGAAAGTTTTTAAAGTTGTTAGCACGTATCGCGTGTCATATCACGCTAAAATTACTAAATGACTTGAGAAACACCTTCTGCACGAATATAATTATGATACGACCACACTTAAGTTGCATTCACTGAGTACAGTGCGTACACGCGTACCGATTTACATAATTTTAATGATAGAAAGGGAAGTACATAATATTGGTACTTGGCAATGATGCATTTAACAAACGTAGATATTATTAAGCGTGTCTTGTAATCTATGACCACTTTGTCGACGAGTTGCAGTGCCGAGAGTGAATGAACTAATCTTATAAAATCTACATTTTCTCGTGTGCGTTTTACTGTTTAGTACATAATTTTTTTCTGCTCGTGCGGAAAATAGCATCATGTGCTAGCCCGATGAATATTTAATGACCTGATTTTCTTTTTTGGTAATAGATATGCGAATTCTTAAGAGTGGAGAATACAACACTAGTGTGGGACAATGAGCAACAAGTTCCATTCGCTTACCGAGGAGATCAGTGGGTCGGCTTTGATGACGAGCGAAGCTTGAAAACAAAGGTTTGTTACGTTATGTCCAATCACCTCCAGTTTTGTTTCATCCGCTTTATCGAAGTTTTACTTTCTACCTACACGAGATTAAGTATATAAAATTATATTGACTTCTATCTACATTCTGTACTGGTCCTCCAACACTACTCACGTAATATCTCGTAATAAGTACATTAAATGAGGCGAGTAGGAAATCTTTTATGGGGGAAGTTTAAGAGGTACGGTGTTCTTCCAAGAATTTTAAATTATTCTCTAGTTACTCCTACCATAGGTTTCCCATTGAAAGGTGAACCAGTTTTTCAGATGACGAGTGAAAATAATATTGAACAAAATAAGAAATATCGCTTTGATACAAAAGTTGTACTCTACAAGAGAGTAGCGAAATATTAAAACCACACTAATCAAAGCCGCTAAGATCTTTCGGTTAAACAACCATAATCTTCGGAGCACAGACGAAAGCGACTAATCCAACAACAACGAAAACAGAGAAACCAACTTGAGGATCATTATTGAACCAGCGAGTCATTTATAGTATCAGTTATTGGTGACTGTAAACGAAAAGAAAAAAACGACGGCTTCCTTAACGAAGTTAAACGTGGAACGCAGGGAACCTGTTTCATGAGTCAAATGGGATTTGGTATTGAAAATTCAAGGAAGCCTCGACCTAGATAAAGCTAGTATAAAGAAGGCCTAAATCTACTATAAGCCTAGTATAATATAGTTTGAGAGTCGAAATTTTTCCAAGTCCCCCTCTTATCACATATAGCTCGAGACTTGAAATTTTTCCAAGTCCCTTTCATATCATATATAGCTCGAGAGTCGAAATTTTTTCCACGTCTCCCTCCTATCATAAATAGTTCGAGAGTCGAAATTGTTTGTAAGTCCCCTTCCTATCATATATGGCTCGAGAGTCGAAATTTTTTCCAAGTCCCTGTCCTATCGTATATGGCTCGAGAGTTGAAATTTTTCCAAGTTTTTTGCCGGACGACGGACGGCGCAAGGCAAATTTCTGAAAAAGCCCCCCAAAGAACAGGTTCCCTGTTAAAATCGTAAACTTGCCTCCCTCCAAAGTTCTAAAGCTATGGCTGAGAAAAAAGACTGCGGTGGAGATAAAGTAGTCCATCAGTTCCAGCCGCGAATCATCAATTATAGTAAAGTTGAGCTTAATTCTGATGAGGTGAACCTGTTGGAGGAAGGGTTGAAATTTAGCCTCCCCCTTCTTAAGAACCAAGAGACTCTTGCCAATGTTGTGGCTGATTGGACCTGACGTGAATATCCAAAAATAGTGCGCCAAAATGGTATAGGATGAACACCCTTCCTTATATGGGTAATACCTATATTGAGGTGATAAAAGGCTTAAAGAGGAAGGTCAAGGAGGAAGGATTAATCCTTACTAAGACAGATAAAAACAACGCTGTAGTAATTATGGAGAAGCCCTCCAATGTTTCCGGTGTTGGTGATGTGCAATAACAATATGGGGCCAAGGAAAATAGCCTTTTCTGTTTCCCTCAATTTGTTAAAGAGGTGAGGAAAATCATTAACAAAAACGACGGTTTCTTTAACGAAGTTAAACGAGGAACACAGGGAACCTGTTTTATGAGTCAAATGGGATTTGGTATTGAAAATTCAATGAAGCCTAGACCTAGATAACGCTAGTATAAAGAAGGCCTAGACCTACTAAAAGCCTAGTATATTATAGTTGGAGAGTCTGAATTTTTCTCGATAGCTCGAGATTTGAAGTTCTTCCAAGTCCCTCTCATCTCATATATAGCTCGATAGTCGACATTTTTCCAAGTCCCCTTCCTATCATATATAGCTTGAGAGTCGAAATTTTTCCAAGTCCCCCTCCTACCATATATGGCTCGAGAGTCGACATTTTAACAGGGAACCTGTTTTATGGGGGGCTATTTGAGAAATCTGGCGTGCGCCGTGCGACGTCCAGCGAAAAACTTAGAAAAATTTCGACCCTCCAGCCATATATGATAGGAGAGGGACTTAGAAAAATTTCGACTCTCGAGCTATATATGATAGGAGGGGGACTTAGAAAAATTTCGACTCTCGAGCTATATATGATAGAAGGGGGACTTGGAAAAATTTCGACTCTCGAGCCATATATGATAGGAGGGGGACTTAAAAAAATTTCGACTCTCGAGCTATATATGATAGAAGGGGGACTTAGAAAAATTTCGACTCTCGAGCCATATATGATAGGAGGG
This sequence comes from Aspidiotus rigidus, assembly GCA_035079385.1. Taxonomy (NCBI): domain Eukaryota; kingdom Metazoa; phylum Arthropoda; class Insecta; order Hemiptera; family Diaspididae; genus Aspidiotus; species Aspidiotus rigidus. The sequence continues at coordinate 25,220,395 of JAVHKY010000003.1, forward strand.
GGACTTGGAAAAATTTCGACTCTTGAGCTATATATGATAGCAGGGGGACTCGGAAGAATTTCGTCTCTCGAGCGAGAAAAATTTAGAGTCTCAAACTATATTATGATAGGCTTATAGTAGGTCTAGGCCTTCTTTATACTATCTTTATCTAGGTCTAGGCTTCCTTGAATTTTCAATACCAAATCCCATTCGACTCATAAAAGTGGATCCCTGCGTTCCTCGTTTAACTTCGTTAAGGAAGCCGTCGTTTTTCCAAGTCCCCCTCCTATCATATATGGCTCGAGAGTCGAAATTTTTTTCCAAGTCCCCCTCCTATCATATATAGCTCGAGAGTCAACATTTTTCCAAGTCCCTCTCCTATCATACGAGAGTCGAAATTTTTCAAATTCCCCCTCCTATATTATATGGCTCGAGAGTCGAAATTTTCTATAAGTCCCCCCCCCCCTCTTATCATATATAGCTCGAGAGTCGACATTTTTCCAAGACCCCCTCCTATCATATATGGCTCGAGAGTCGACATTTTTCCAAGTCCCCCCCCCCCCCATCGTATATGACTCGAGAGTCGAAATTTTTTCCAAGTCCCCTTCCTATCATTTATGGTTCGAGAGTCGACATTTTTCCAAGTCCCCCCCTCCCTCCTATCATATATGGCTCGAGAGTCGACATTTTTCCAAGTCCCCCCACCCATCATATATGACTTGAGAGTCGAAATTTTTTCTAAGTCCCCCCTCCTATCATATATAGCTCGAAAGTCGAAATTTTTCTAAGTCCCCCTCCTATCATATACGGCTCGAGAGTCGAAATTTTTCCAAGTTTTTTGCCGGACGGCACACGGCGCACGGAAAATTTCTGAAAAAGCCCACCATAGAACAGGTTCCCTGTTGAAAGTGAATTCATTATCAAGAGTCCACTCACAAAGAAAGCCATTTTAAAAGGGAACCTGTTTTATGGGGGCCTTTTGGAGAAATTTGCCGTGCGCCGTCTGGCAAAAGACTTGGAAAAATTTCGACTCTCGAACCATATATGATAGGAGGGGGACTTGGAAAAAATTTTGACTCTCGAGTTATATAATAATATGACAGGAAGGGGACTTAGAAACAATTTCGACTCTCGAACTATTTATGATAGGAGGGAGAGATGGAAAAAATTTCGACTCTCGAGCTATATATATGATATGAAAGGGACTTGGAAAAATTTCAACTCTCGAGCTATATGTGATAAGAGGGGGACTTAGAAAAATTTCGACTCTCAAACTATATTATACTAGGCTTATAGTAGGTCTAGGCCTTCTTTATACTAGCTTTATCTAGGTCTAGGCTTCATACCAAATCCCATTTGACTCATAAAACAGGTTCCCTGCGTTCCTCGTTTAACTTCGTTAAGGAAGCCGTCGTTTTTGGAACCTAACCCGATACCCCACCCCACCTCTACGAGTTTCCTAATGTACATAAAAAAGATGTTCCAATGCGGCCGGCCGTGTCGTTTATCTCGTCCCCAACTTACTTATTAGCTAAATTTATAGATCGATGGTTTAAATCACGAGTAGATTGTACCTCCCTGTATTCAGTACAGAATTCGGGCTCCTTGGCGGATAGGTTGAAGGACGTAAACCTTCCTCCGGAAACGACCTCATGCTCCTTTGATGTTGTAGGGTTATTTCCTCACATCCCTAAGGCTGTGACTATCCAACACATGCCGGATTGCTCGTGAAATCAGGTGTCCCTCATGAGGAGATGGCGGAATTTTTTGATCTTCTGAAGGTTTGTAGGACCCCCAACTTCTGCAAATTTAAAGGGAAATTTTTCGAGTTCCCGGTTGGGGTGGAGATCCCCATTGGTTCTCCCTTGGCTCTCTGATATCTGAGGTATTCATGTCCAAATTTGAGATCGATTTATTTTCCTCAGGCCAGGTGCTGTGAAATCATGTCTTTTACTGGCATAGATATGTGGACGACATACTTTGTACGTGGACCGGTCCATTGGAACTCCTTTGTGAGTTTCTCGCTTACTTAAATAGCCAATACACTTCCATAAAATTCACCCTGGAAGTTGGTGGCTCATTAATAAATTTTCTGGACTTGTCCATTTTCGTTAAAGTTGGCGTCCATGAATTTGGAATTTATAGAAAAGAAACGTCGACCGATATTACAATCCACGGGTCGTCCTTCTGTCCAGTTGCACATAAGATCGCTACCTTCAATAGCTTGATCCATCGCCTGACTCATATTCCATTGAGTCAGGACGCTTTCCCAAAGGAAATAGGAACAATTAAGCACCTAGCTAGGGTGAATCAAGTGAGGGTGGACATCGACCTAATGGTCCGTAGGAGGCTTACCATCAAAAACCTCGATTCTACCACCTCCCCAGGGATTCACACCTAGATAGGAAGAAACGTTGGATTAGACTTCCTTACCTGGGTAGATTTTCGTTAAAGTTGGGCTGTGTGCTCAGTCCTTTCGGGTTCTGTCCGGCATACAGGGCCCCATTCCTCTAGCCGAGAGAAGTGGTGTTTACAGCATAGCCTGCAATGATTGCCCTGGAGTTTGTATAGGAATGACCGGCCGTCAATTCCAAATAAGAATCGATGAGCATAAAAAAGCTTAGGAGAAGGGTAACTTAGGTGAGTCGGCCTTTGCCGATCACCTTGTCGAAAGTGGTCACAGAGTCAAAGAGGGGTCTGCTACCCTCCTCCATAGGGAGAACTCATACTTTAAACGTGTGGCTTTAGAAAATATTGAAATCTTACGTCACCGGAATAATGAAGACTTCACCGTCTTAAACAGGTATATTCCTGATGAGAATCTGGTTGAACTAGTCTATGAAAATGGTTCACACTTCGATGAAGTTGGTTTCTATGTCTTCGTTGTTGTTGGATTAGTCGCTTTCGTCTGTGCTCCGAAGATGATGGTTGTCTAACCGAAAGATCTTAGCGGCTTTGATTAGTGTGGTTTTAATATTTCGCTACTCTCTCGTAGAGTACAACTTTTGTATCAATGTGATCAACCATATAACATACATCAGGGACGTATTAATTCAAGTATCACTTTTTTAATGTGTCGCAGATGGCATGGTTGAAGGAAGAAGGTTTTGGCGGTATTATGGTTTGGTCAATAGATATGGATGATTTCCGAGGTACGTGCGGTAATGGAAAATACCCACTAATGGAGGCGATGAAATCAGAGCTCGAGGGTTACTCAGTTCGCTTGGAGTATGACGGTCCTTATGAATCTTCTAGTCTTAACTCATTATACACTACAAAGGATCGTAAGTTAAATACATTTATAATAATCTCGATTCCTCGTCGAGAATCAACAATGACGTAAGTACTTTTTTCTTCTATTTGATAGCAACTGCGGTTTCGTGCGAAGAAGAAGACGGACACATTTCTTATCACCCTGACAAAGCCGATTGTACAATGTATTACATGTGCGAAGGTGAACGTAAGCACCACATGCCATGTCCTTCGAATCTCGTTTTTAATCCAAAAGAAAACGTCTGTGATTGGCCGGAAAATGTAGAAGGGTGCATGAACCACACACAATCGCCACCGACTTCGAAAAAAAGATAGACTGATTTGTGGATGGAATACGAGTAGGTACAGCTGAAATTTGAGCGTACAGTAATAATGACGTCGGCGTGAATCCTTAATAGAATCGCTTCAAATAAAAGTTCGAGGTAAGCTTGAAGAATAAGAAAAATGAAACTTGGATACGAATGCGAAGTGCGTCACGCAAAAAGGATTAATTTATTGAGTTCGTATTTTTAGTTAACCATTTTTATTGTACGATTTTTTTTTTCTCTCTCTTTTTTATAAATACGAATGTTAATATGTGTCATAAGAATTTTGTAAATAATATAATCAACACGAAATTTATTTTTTGAATTCCTGTAACTTGTTATTGATGTCTACGCCAGGCAGAAAAATTCGAAAATATTTTTAAAAATTGAGGAGTAAAAAAGAGTTGGTAATACAGACAACTGAACAGAATTTTATAAGTATCCTATCATATTTTTTTGTAGTTGACGGATTCAGTCTAGATGATGAAAATCGCGTCGGCCATAAAGTATATAAGTCGATTTGAAATCATGTTCTCCCCTGATCTGCTTTTAACGGAACTAGGCCTACAAACTTACAAAAAAGTAATTAATATTTATAATTTTACTCTCTTTTTTTACAATTTGTTCAACTAAACAGGTAGTTTTTAGCTAGAAAAGGAATGTTAGAGTTGAATGGATTTGTGATAGTGAGTGGACCGGAGGAAATCTAGAGTTTTACGAGGTCCTTGAAGAGAGCAGACGAGGTTGGCGAGGGAGGAGAAAATGATTTTCTGCGATGTAGAAGGCAGCTCCTTTGTACAGGGTCGGACTGGCTCGTCTTAGAGCCCGTCCTCCCCCTCCTGTACCCAAAAAATGACGATCAACTAGGAGTAATAGAAAAGAGTCCATCTCCATTTTTTCAATCATTTCTAGTTTTCAACTGCATTTTTGTAGTAAGAAATTTTTCTTGAGAAGCCCGTCGGGCCTATGGCGGTCGTCACTTTGCCATCCTGCTCACATGGCAGTATTGGTACGAAAGTGGAGCGGAGAGCCCAAGGAGAAGAGAGGAAAGGGATTAGGTGAGTCGTAGGCTCAATTCCCAGTCGTGCTATGACTATTTCTTCATATCGTAAGAAACGAATTGAAGAGAACCAAGAGATCGGGGTAGGGTCGAGAGAACGAAAGGTTGCTCCATGATGACCCCCAAGGCCTCAAGAGCTGAACAGATTGTATTGCATTCAATAATTTTAGGGAGGATCGTTATTTGTATTGCAGAAACCGGAAAATACTCAAAAAGTTCCCGGAAACTTCTCAAAAGCTGCATAATTCTCTCGCTATTGGTACTCCGAAATTCATTTGTCAAATATATGTCTTCTATTTTTCAGACTATTCGTCGATTTACCGCGCTCCAATTTTTTCTAAATTTTTTCCAAATTTTTTTTTTTTTAATTTATAGTAGGGTCCTAATTGTAAATCCGCTCGATGTGGCTGTTGAAAGCAATTTTATGACTGATTATTATTCTACGTACTCAGACGAACAAAGTAGCCTGTAAGCCTATTTTTTTCACTCCCTGTTTTCCGAAGACCTCCCAAATCTAAAAAGCTCATTCATCTCGAGAAATATTGACTTTTTGAAAAAAGTTTTCAAACAAAAGTTGTTTCATTATGTCTCCTCTACAACTTTACTTCTTATAAAAATTTCATTTTGAGCAATCCTCGCGCTTCAAATTTGAAAAAACATGGTAAAAAAACAAAGAATTATCTTTTTTTTTACATTTTTACCAAACATACAGTCAAATAATTGTATGATTACAAAAAATGTTTAGAATTCAGTTTCCTTTCGAATGAGTATCAAGACGAGAAAACTTCACCCCTCCCTCATTTCAAAAGCTGGGGCCCGCCCCTCCTCTTACCTCGCAAACATTATTGTTCACTTCAACTTTCTATCTTAAATTTAGAAATTCCTTGAAAAAATACCTGTCTAAAGAAATTGCAAGTTCTAGCTCAAAGGAGATCAATTGAAATTAATTTTCATTTATCATCAGCTCAGAAGGGTAACATAAAAGGCCGGAGGTTAGACTTATTACAATTCAAAACCTCGATTTTGACTAAGAGGAGGGACCGGGGTTGAGCTTTTGAAATGAGAGAGGGTTGGGGTGAAGTCTTCTTGACACTCATTCGAAAGGAAACTGAGTTCTAAACATTTTTTATAATCATAATATTATTTGACTGTATATTTGAAATTTTCTCATTAAAAATGTAAAACAACGTAATTCTTTGTTTTTTTTTCCATGTTTTTTCAAATTTGAAACGCGAGGATTGTTCAAAATGAAATTTTCATAAGAGGTAAAGTTGTAGAGGGGACGCAATGGAACAACTTTCGTTTGAAAACATTTTTTGAAAAGTCAATATTTCTTGAGATGAACGAGCTTTTTAGATTTGGGGGGTGGTGCCTCCAAAAACGGGGAGTGAGAAAAATAGGCAGACCAGGCTATATTTGATCGTCTGAGTATGTAGAATAATAATCGATCATAAAATTGCTTTCAACAGCCACATCGAGCGGATTTACAATTAGGACCCTACTATAAATTAAAATAAAAAAAAAAAATTTAGAAAAAATTGGAGCGCAAATATTGCTTTACTGTTCATAGAAAAAAATTGAAGTCTATTGTAAGATTTTGGTACACGTTTGCTATAAGGGGCCTGCATTAGAAATTATTTCACTCTTTGCCCAAGGTCAACCACTAAAATAAAATTTACCGATTCATCTTTTCTATCCATACGAACCCCTCGCCGTCCTTTCACTGATTGAGGTTATCCTTAAAGCCGTTCTTATAAATCATAGTATAAATTTTGAAAAAAAAAAAAAAAGTAGTAACGCTCGAATCTCAATATCTTCATACCACGAGCATATATAAGATAATAAATTCTCCTCAATTGTTCGTTTAAGAAGCTACTTAGTTTATGAACGATATAAACGTCCCTTTTCACTAACAATTTTCGCATAAAACTGTCAAAAAAGAGAATCTCATAATGGACGTAAGGTTACGAACCTACACATGTCACGTATTTTACGTCGCTCAATGTTTGAAATTAAGTCATGAAATGATATTCAGGAATGCTCGCGAACAATTTCAACCACGGAGGCAGTTTTTAGAGTATCGTACGTTTCGCAGAGGTCAGAAAAAACACGGGCTCATAACTGTGCGAAGAAATTTACCCTACAAATATTTCTTAGGACGAAATTAAAATTTTTATGGAAAAACCGCACGTTATGTTGTACGCACAAAAGTACTCGAGAAAGTCGATGTACTCTCATTTGATAGAACTGAAGTTGCGTCTGAAGTTGATCCCCCTTTATCGAAATTTCAAGGGTCGTGTCGGTTTATAAAGGAATGTTCCGTCGAGAGAAGGGTTGTCGGACGCATAAGCCATCATATCGTGATAAGAATTGTTATAAGGAAAAGAATAACGCAAATTTCTCTCATCGACACGCGTCGAAATTATAGCGCTGTTTCAAGTTTTCACAACTCAATTCCATTAATATGATCTGCAGTTATTATAGACTGCAGTCCCAATAAAGTATAAGTTGAAGTCCGCATCTGAAACACTTTTAATCAGAAAAATTTAATCTTTCCACGAACCTACACTACCATTTCTCTCCAAGGCACTGTCAAAGTTCATAAGTAGAGTTAGGATTTTTCGGTGCTAATAAATAAAAATTCGGTTTTTTGAAATGTTATTTTCGGTATTATTCGGTATTTTCCAAAATTTTGAACGTAAAAATAATAATTGCCATAAAAAATTGTAAAAGAGGGGGAATTTCGCATTCTTCCTCGAAACATCTGCAACGATTACAACCAATATTATGATTTTCGCAGGTATTCATGCTCAGTTTTAAGAGATTTCAATAAACCTCAAAACGGCTGCTCTACCCAACGCAACGTGAGCTTCACGTTCAATTTCTTTTAAAATCAGTAGCTTTGCCAAAAATAACCAATTTTTCTCATAACTCACAATATCTCCGTACTATTTTGCAAAATCTCGCTATTTCACGCGTTGCCAACAGCTTTTTGGGAATTTTTGGACGTTTAAGTCAATTTTTGGTTTCATTCGGTGGTGAAGTCCATTTTCGGTGTTTATTCTGTTTTCGGTATTTTTCGGTGAAATAAAATTTTTTTCCTGGCCTTCCTACACCCTAAATCGTGCTCATCTTTCATTATTTTTTACTCGTCCTCAAAGGAAATCATTTGACAAAAACCGGCAGATCCTAACTCTATTCATAAGAAAAGTTTTCTCGGACTTCATTTTTCATAAATTCGTGTACAAGTCCTCGAACAATGATTTTGGCCTAATTTTATCGGTAATTATAAGTAAAATAGAATTACGTTCTTGCTCATTACAAAGTTTTTTTTCATTTTTTTAATTTTATATCATTATATCAAACCAAACAAATAAATATTAAAAAAAAAAAAACAAGGAAAAACAAAGAAGAAAAAATACAAAAAAAAAATTATACACATTATAACAAATGTAAAAAACACACAAAAAAAGCTATCTTTCACGGAGGTTTGTTAGAAGTGCATGCTGATGGAAAAATGTGTCCAAATTTTTGCCCTCCTCGATAACCATCCCCTGTGTACGAGATCGTGGGTGGTGCTTCAAATGTTATCAAAGAAAACAGACGCTTCTATCCTCTCTTGTATCGATTATATGGAATTTATAAATTCTTCTCTTTTTTTTGTTTCAAGCACCTATTTAAAAAATCTAAATTTATGGTAGGAAGTACGGAATCTAACACGATTATCTCTTTTTCTATCGTCGTTTTTGGGCTTCAGTTAATTACAATTAGGTAATACAAAAAGCGAATAGCTATGTGTATACTCGTAAAAAGACAATACGAAGTCATATAGTCGAGACAGTGACAAAATAACAGATTCTATCTTCAGGTTATGGCGGAAACTTTACCCGCAAAATATGGTTGCCGCGACAACCTACGTCTATAAGTTCATTAGATATTTCCTGAAAATAGATACACATTTATGGGCGAACATAGTCGGTACGTACAGACAATATACTCTTAATTAACTTTTTAAGGTTGAGCTCTTTAAAATGTTATCCGTACGCAGGACGAGAATAATTTTCAAGTCGCAAAAAAGTTTCTTCCAGTAAGTAATATCCGCAATAAGAAATTTAATTTTATATTTTCTTTCCCTCGCGGTGTTTAATATCAGTCTATATTGATTACAGATATTTAATTTGGTTACTTCCAATTCGTTCTGAAATTACAAGCTGAGACTAATAAAAGATTTTCTTCCACGCGAAAATGTTTACTCTGTTTTTGATTAAGCACGATGAGACAATCAATATCATTACAACTTTCATCGCATAGGGATCTATATTTCGTAGAATTGAAAGATCGGACTCTCTTTCTCTTTCCCCTAGGACCAATGAAAATTAAGGGAAAAAGTTATAAACATGGCAAAAATTTAAAATTTTTTTTTTTTTGTATTGCAGTCCATTCGTTGACTGAACTTTTCTCCAAGTACGTGAAATACAACGAATGACAAGGATATGACGAGAAGTATCAATTGAATAATTTAGAAGTAGAAACACGCGCATTTTATTGACAAACTTTTTTCAGGACTATAATGGTGAGAAATCCAATTTCTGTATTAAAAAGTTGGACGTATATTATTGAGATCGATGTAAGAGAAAAATTGGAGTAGTATAATGCATAACAAACGGTGTGAAAAAACGGAGATTTATTGATACAATTGATACTACCAAACGGTCAAAAAGAACTTCCGACTTTGGACTTGACGATAGTCGAAAGCCGATTCGATTCTAATAACTAAAATCGTTAGGAAACATACCGGTAGTGACACCTATAAGAATTTCAAATTTCATTCGTACGAATAATGACTAAAAAATAGTAATTATTATAATTTTTCACTGAAAATTATCTCATATTTAATGGTACCTATATTTTAATGATCAACGAAATCCACGAACAATTTTTCATTTACTGTTTACATTATAAACAGAGGCCGGATTTTTCGGCACTAAAAATGAAAAGTTTCGTCACTTAACGTTGCATTTTCGGCATTATTCGGCATTTAAAAAAAAATAAAGAAAACATGCGTTTTCAGTGCTTTTACAATTTCACGATCAGAATTACTCAATTTACGACCAAAATAAACGATTTTCGGGGATTAATTACTCATCAACAAAAAATCCTAGGAATTTTTCTATCAAAATTTTTAATTTTTCACCATTGAACTAAAAATAATATTATTTTCAAAAAAAACTGCCCAATTTTCACCAAAATTGTTGAATTTTAATCAAAATTAAGAAAATTTTGACCGAAATTTTGCAATTTTAGACGATATTTAACAAAATGGTCATTTTCGGCCATATTTGGCTTTATAAACCCCGTTTTCGGCATTTATTCCATTTTCCCCCAAGATGAAATTTGTTTTACAGGCCCCACTACCCCTGAAATGAACTTCCATCTGATTTTCAAGCTTGTCGCCCTTAGCAAAATGATTCGAAAAATGCCGAGGGACCGGGCTCTCATTATAAACAAGCGAATACTCGTACATGCTAAACTAAAGCAATATTCTTAATTATAACGTTCATCATGTTTCGCATTCAAGGTGAAGCTGCTATCGGATGTTAAGCTTATCTGGTATGCGGATGACACACTGGTGGTATGCACTGCCGAGACAACTGTAGCGGCGGAGAGCAGGGTAAACTGGGCTCCAGAGGCAGTGACGCATCTGGATCGAGTCGGCTAGATTAGAACTGAAGTGGATGTTCAAGGGCCATTTTAAATTCAATTCACCCACCTTTCGCCTGCAAGGTGTGGAAATCAAGACCAAGAAGGTAATGAACTACCTCGGTATCTGGTTTGACTCAAAGCTAAGCTTCAGGAGCCATTTCCTGATGATAGCCGAAAAGACGGGCAGAGTAGTTTCATACCTAAGCCACCTGATGACAAACCTAGGAGGGTCGAGAGAAGCAAGAAGAAGGATCATTATAAGCACCGCCTTGTCAACTTTCCTATAATGGTACCCTATAGTATTAGCCCACGAGAAGGAAAGAGATAGTAAAGATCCAACGAATATTTTAATGCCAACCACACTTTTTCGACAGAGGCTCTTTGCGTACATATTAGCACCTTCATTACCAATCAAGCTCCACTCTGAGGAGAGAGCGGTGGTCTTCAGAGTAAATAGCTGCTCGGGGTTGCCTTCATTAACTGTGTAAATCGAGGCAAACAAGGAAGCTGTTTTATGGGAATTTCCATGTTTCATTTTTCTAAGTCCTCCTCCTATCATATATAGCTGGAGGTCGAAATTTTTCCAAATCCTACGTTTTACCGGACGGCACCCCTCATTTTTCTTCAAACTAACCTCCAAACAGATTCCCTGTTGAAAGATAACAACCAATCGAGAGGGTTTTACCAGTCGAGCAAGAGGCCACAGGTATAGATCATAGAATTATCCGGAGCAGTCCCAAAGAACATTTTCTAGGGTGTTTTCCAGCCTGGGTAAGTTCTGGAAGGGGTTCTATTTATGAGAAAAGCAGCCATCTCGACCACCAAAGGCCACTCATCCTGAGGGATCTTCGAGTCCAGAAAAATACACCTAGATGTACTTAATAACTTTTCACGTGAATAAGAGTTCTTGTTACTTCGGAGAGAGATTTTCACGCAAAAATAACCCCCGAAAAAAAGTCATTTGAAAAAGGGCCTAACTTTGGCATTTTTCAGGCCCATATATATTGTCAATAATTTGATACAAGGTACATTTTTTGTTTTAATTTAGAATTTAGAAAGTACACTCTTTGATTTCATTCATTAATCAATCCCCTAGGAGCCATAGTTCTTTGGGTGTAGCGTTTTAAATCTTTTTTTTTTTTTTTTTTTTTTTTTATTACGGATTGCTATGTCGGAGTACTATTGTTTTCGCTTTTTTTTTTTTTTTTTTTTTTTTTTTTTTTTTTTTTTTTTTATTACATTCAACCATAGAGAAAAATTATAAAAGGAAAACACAAAAAAAAAGAATAGGTGGGGAAAAAAAATCACACACATGCATAAATGTAAAAAAAAAAAAAAAAAAAAAAAAAAAGCGAAAACAATAGTACTCCGACATAGCAATCCGTTGTAAGGCCTGGAGCCGAGTTTGATTTCTTATATTAAAAGAGTATGATTTAATCGCTCTTTAGAATTTAAAAAAAGGGGATTGGAAAGAGGATGGCTACCTTACCTCGAAGGAAAAACGGAAAAAATGAATTGAATTTAAATGTTGATGGAAGGAGGTAGGTCAGAGATAAATTTGAAAATGTGTGAGAAAATTGAAGAGTTTTTTGATGATAAGAGGTCGGTGGCTCTGAGTGGGGTAGCGAATTGTAGATTGATGGCTTCTGAGTATAGTATTTGTTTTTTTATAGGGTCAGCAAAAAATTGAAAGAAAGAAAAAAAAAAAGTGTCCTGGAAGTTTTTCAATAAGAGAATATTCTATTAATTTTTGTCAGCACGAACACAATTAATTCCGACCTATCTTGTCGACATGAGCAGAATTTACTCCAATCAATCTTCGAAAATAGAACTGACTCATCGTTGTCACCAACACTGCTTATTTTAAATCTTTTATGCATGATTTGAAAAAAGAAAGGGAACAAATATAATGATCATTAGACACACACACAAACACACACGTTTGTAATTGTAATCGATTAAAATAGTACTAGCGGTTACTGGAATACTGCAAAATTTAGTTATACATTGATATTTAGTATTGTAATACTTATGACTGTAGAGAACATTTTCAGAAGGCGTGCCACTCGGGGGCTGGAGGGAGGCAAAATGGCGTTGAAAAATCAGGATTTTGTTGATATATCAAGAACGGTTGCGAGTAAAAAATAACCCCCGTAGAATTTTACACGAAAAAGGTTCTCTTCATTTTTTCGCTGAGACTGACCGTTAAACCACAATCAACGCAACCAAGTGGAAGCATATAAAATATTAACACGTAAGTCGGGTACATACACGCACGCGGTGCACAGTATTGGGATGTTAACCTATGTTTGGTAGCGCTAGAATCGCCTTCCTCTCTCGCCGCACTCGCTTAAATTTCTAGGTGAGGATTTTACGTTCAATGTATTTGGCCATGAGAATCGAGATTTTCAATTAGTCGTAGGTGATTCAATACTTCATTATTAGAATTACTTCTTTCAGTTATCGATTCTCTTGAAGTGTTTAAACGAATTATAGGACATAATTTTTCGATAATACAAATTGTAATCATTTAAATCGTGTTTGAAAATCGCAAATTCCGCATCATGAAGCATGGTACGTTAAAATTATCCCCCACATCTTCGAACACGGCTACCAACTTACGCAACTTAGGTTAACATCCCAATACCAGCGTATCGGTACCATACAATTATTTTTGTTTCCTCAAGTTTACTTTTACGGGTCTTAGAGGACGAGTTGAACTGAGAATTAAACATAATTTTTTTCCTAGATAGAAAGTCGAATATGTCCGGCAAATTAATTCTTAAATTTAAAAATAATTTTTTTCCCCTTATATTTATGAATAATATTTTCCTATTTTGTACTTTGTCTAATTTTACCGACTTTTCTTGTCGGAAAATGGAAGTATTACACCCGTCCGTTCAGGTTTCCTTATAATATAGTTTACTTATCAACATTTTTATCCGCGGGACTCCTGTAAAACTACTGAATGGATTGTTTTGAAACTTGAGCAGATTATAGTGTTATAAATTATATATATATATATATATAATACATTTTTAATTATTAACGAGCTATTCCACTACACAAAACGGGTCATAAACTCGGGTCAAGTTGGTTTTACAATAATTTTGCTTAATATTATTACATAAATTCCGTTTTTTAGTGTTAGAGAAGTTAATAAAAATAGGTGGAACGAAGATAGCTAGAGATGTGCACCTGCAATTTTTTTGACGATTGAATGAGCAGTTCTTGAGATGTAATCAATTTTTTGGAAAATTTCTCACTATTAAACATTTGAACCACTTGTAGCTGCTTACATCATGAGAAGGGGATTTTCTTATCCTCTTGTTTTCAGTACTAATTGTCATGAAGAATCTTTATTTTTTTTTGTTAAGCTGTTTCTTTTTTCTTTTTTTTTATTATTAGTCAAATTCAATTGTAAAAACCCTGAGTTTCAAAATCCATACATCTATAAATGAGTACAATTTTTTAGTGCTCATCAAATATACTGCGAGACTAGCTTGAAGACTTCATTCTTAATTTATTATTAATTTGTAGATCATTTTTTTGTGTATATGTAATTGTCAGTAGTTTTGATTTCAGGTGTCTCAGGATATGGGAATATTATTTTTAACACTACTGAACAGCTATCTAGTATCCTGAATTTCATTATATACATCTAGAGTATTTTTCAACGCTGAACACGAATTTGAAGTTCATTTTTCAATCCGAGCTAAATCTTTTATGGAATGACGTGAAAATCAACTCGTTCATTTGCCGCGTATCGTCGCGGAACGGAACACGAGTTCTTGATACCCGATGATACTACGTTCGTTAAGCGCGCGACGATACGCGGCAAATATACGTGTTGATTTCCACATAAATTTAGCTCAGATTGAAAAACGAACTTCAAATTCGTGTTCAGCGTTGAAAAATACTCTAGATGTATATAATGAAATTCAGGATACAAATTTTTTTTTTTTCTTTGTTCAGTAGTGTAATTTGGAATGGTTTCTTTGAGTGAGATTTGAGGTTAGACTTATGAGTAAACCACGCTCGAGTGGTGTATTATTGATTTTTTAATATGCTTGGAAAGGTCGGAACGTAAGGGAAAGAATGAAGGGTTGACTGATGGGTCATTGGTTGCTTGTTTGGCTTCAATATAGATTTTGTCCATTTTTTTTTTCCGGATGTCCTTGTAACTAGATTCCCAGTTAAAGAATATTGGGATGGAATTTGCGTAGAAGGTGGTGATGAGAGCGTGACTACGATTTATAAGCGGATGAAAAGAAGAGCGCCTGGTGATAGCAATAAGTGATGCCAGGAATTGGAGATGATAAAGAATTGAGCCTTTCAGACTAATATACAGTACACTAGACCAATATTAGACTAACATGATCGTTTAGGGAGAAGTAATTATTAAGCTCTTTTAGAAGTGCTTGAATACGAAGACGCAAATCTAATTTCCAGACCACAGTGTGCGCGTTTTTTTGCCGACCTTTCTCATTGGAAAAGGGAGGTATTACACCCGGTGTCTGTTTAGAAATTTATAAAATTTGATAATCAATAAACCTATTAGTTGATAAGAAATTTACCATTTATTTTATTGATGTAGGTGGAAAGATGAAAAAAGGAGGTATTACGCCGATTTGAGGTATCTCGGGAGGTAGGAGTATTATTTTTAATTGGAACAGCTTTTTGAGGTGTCTCAGGAGATAGAAATATTATTTTCAATTGCTATTTTTCAATTTAATTTCTTATTTCTTTTTTACTTAAAATAGAAGTTGTTTTTTCTCGTCTTAGAAACAAAAGTTTTGCCGTTAAGGCACGTTTTTCAATTTACGGTCGCATACTTCGATGGTCATTATTGATGACAATTCTTAACATCGTTCCAAATAAATAGTGAATAAAAACCGTTGAAAAAATTCCTTATTTTTGATTAAATAAAATAAATTTAGGTTTCCTTATTATGTTATGAGATGATGTGACGCCATGATGATAGGCTTCATGAACCGAGTTTTACTATTGATTCTACAAACATCTGACTTGATTGATAGGTAATCAGTATTTAGTACAAAGAGTGGGCGTTACTCTCTTAATGAGTTATGAGTATGTAAGAAGAAAAGTCGTGTACTACTGACGCTCCTGCGTGAGTGTTTTTTTTTTGTATTTTTATGAAAAATTTTCGATCTCGTACTGTCTCTCCTTTAATGTTGAAAACGATGGTAATATGGCATAGCGTAGCTGGTAAACCGAGCCACGGCGTGACCGTGCACCGCGTGGCGTCGCGCGTAACTATGTACATACTCCCGACTATGTGTTTTTTATGCGCTTCAATTTTGTTGCGTCGATTGTGGTTTAACGGTGAGTCGTAGCGAAAAAATGAAAGGAATGTTTTTTACGTAAAATTATACGGGGATTATTTTTGTACTGAGGTAATTTTCTCCTATACCCAACCGTTCTTGAGATCCCAGACGAAGTCATACTCAAGCGAGTAATTCAATCGGAGTAATTTACAAAATTTAGCCACAGAATTTTAACGATGCCGGAGCGCTTTCGATTAAACAATCATTGTCAACGGGGACTGGAAAGCGACTGAACCAACTCCGTCTGTAAACTAGAAACATACGAGGAAATCAGGATTGAACCAGCGAGTCATCACGACGTGAATCATACTCGTAAACTAGTTCAATCAACCCCTCATCAGGTATGTACCTGTTGAGCACATTAAGGTCGTCGTTATTTAAATGACGGATTATTTCGATGTGTTCCAACGCTTTTCGCTTCGAATACGCGTTTTCTCTATAGAGGAGGACCTCGGACCCCTCTTTAATGCTATGGCCGCTAGTGATTAGATGGTCCGCAAACGCCGATTCACCTATATTCTTCTTTTCCCACGCCTTCCTATGTTCAGCGATTCTAATTTTCAACTGACGGCCTGTCTCGCCAATATAAATTCCGTTACAATCCTTACACTCAACTTTATACACACCACTCCTCTCGGCCAGTTGGATGGGGTCTTTTAGCCTAACCAATAAACTTTTTATGGTATTGGGGTTGTAATACACAGGCCGAAATCCGAAGGGGCGTAGGACACGACTCAATTGAGATGAAAACTGCCTCAAGAACGGAAGCCTTACTAAACAATAAAGAGGAATACTCCGACGTGGAGTAAAAAAATGCAAACCGCAGAAAAAATGAAAATACGACGAGCGCTTTCGGTTAAACAACCATCTTCGAGCCTGAAATGAAAGCAACTGACGAACAAAAGAGAAGAACGAGGTATTAAGATCGTCCAAACGAGAAATCACGGTGTGAGTCATAAACAAGTTCGATCAGGCCATCTTCCGGAATATACGAATTAAAAACAGTGATACCGTCAGTGTTGAGATGACGAATTATCTCTATATTCTCGAGGGCGATACGCTTACGGTAGGAATTCTCCTTATGGAGGAGCTTTTCGGATCCCTCACGGAAGCTGTGGCCACTGTTTATTAAGTGATCGGCGAAAGCTGACTCCCCCAAGTGTCCCTTCTTCCAAGACTTCAGGTGCTCAGCTACTCGAACTTTCATTTGGCGGCTGGTCTCACCAATATAAAAGCCTCCACAATCCTCACACTCCAACTTATACACACCACTCCTCTCATCAACAGGTATGGGGTCCTTCAGTCTCACAAACAACCTCTTGACGGCCTGATCGAACTTGTTTATGACTCACACCGTGATTTCTCGTTTGGACGATCTTAATACCTCGTTCTTCTCTTTTGTTCGTCAGTTGCTTTCATTTCAGGCTCGAAGATGGTTGTTTAACCGAAAGCGCTCGTCGTATTTTCATTTTTTCTGCGGTTTGCATTTTTTTACTCCACGTCGGAGTATTCCTCTTTATTGTTTAGTATGGATAGCCGTAACTTAAAGGAACGGATTCGTGTAATTGAGAACGCTTCTGCGGCGTATTACAGTTCCTTTTCCTGAAATTTCGGAAGCAACGCGCTTCGTTTTCCTCTCATATTTGGTTTCTTCGTCGGTGTTTAGTGTTACATTTGAGGCCCAAGTTCGTTAAATTCCGGTTTTATTCCGATTGCAAGGTTACGACTAAGAAACTGGAAAATTATATGAGGGAGAAGTGGATCAGAACAGAGTTGCGAAGATGGTATGGTAAATTTAATATCACGACCAGATTAAACCTTATGGTCCATTCGAGACTCTCCGGCATGCTCCTCCCCCTTGAGTTGGATTACTTTATGAGGGACGTCAATGAAAAGTGACGGAAGTTTGAGGCGAAGTTGAAGGAGAGGAAAAATAAGAAGCTGTCCTCCCTAATGACGGTTAATGAGGAGGTGGTTGAGGAGGGGGTGAGTGATGGTGTTGTCGTTCATAAATTCCATCCTCCTCTCATAAATAATAGTCAGGTAGTGTTCAATAGTGACGAAACATCCCTCCTTGAGAAAGGTTTGAAGTTCAGTATGCCTCCCCTCAAGAATGATGAAACCTTGGCGAATGTTGTTGCGGATCTTGCGGTTAAGATTGGTCCTGGTTTTAATACCCAGAAAGTCTGTGCCGAATTAGTCCGTAATAACCCCCTCCCTCGCATGAGTAATAAATTGGGAGGAGTGATTCAGGGTCTAAGGAGGAAGATGAAAGAGGGAGATTTGATCGTCACTAAGGCTGACAAGGGCAACGCTGTTGTAGTGATGGAGAGATCGGCCTATTCTTCTAAGGTCCATGAAGTCCTACAGCAGTGTGGTGCTAAAGAGAGTGAGGTTTTCAGCTTTCCCAAGCACGTCAAAGAAGTTAGGTGTGTCATCAACAGGAGTGAGGCTGTTATCAAAACTCCTGCTTTGAAAAAAGCCCTCCTCGTTCCTAACCCCACACCCCCCCTCTTGTACGGGCTGCCTAAAGTGCATAAGAACAATACCCCGATGCGACCCGTTGTTTCTTTCGTCTCCTCTCCTACCTACCTCCTTGCCAAATTCCTTGACCGTTGGTTCAAAAATCGTATTGATTTTGAATCCCCTCATTCGGTCTTGAATTCGGCCTCTTTAACTGACGTCCTCAAGGATGTAAGCCTTCCCCCGGGAACGACCATCTGCTCGTTTGATGTTGTTGGTTTGTTCCCGAATATTCCTAAGGCTGCTACTATCCAGCGTATGGGTGAGCTACTCGTCAAAGCCAACATTCCTCATAATGAGCTTCACGAATTCTTCGATCTTCTTAATACTTGCTGGTCCCCTAACTATTGTAAATTTGAAGGGAAATTTTTCGAGTTCCCTGACGAAGTAGGGATCCCCATTGGATCACCATTAGGCTCTCTCATATCCGAAATCTTCATGTCTAAGTTTGAACTTGACCTCTTTTCCTCGAACCAGGTGTTACTTAATCATATTCATTATTGGCACAGGTACGTTGATGACGTTCTATGTACCTGGACTGGTCACCCAGATCTCCTTGGTGAGTTTCTGAGGTATCTCAATTCCTGGTACCCTTCCATCAAATTTACGTTGGAAATAGGGGTATTTTCCATTAACTTTTTGGATTTATCGATCTCTATAATAGACGGTATCCATAAGTTTGGAATTTACAGGAAAGATACTACGACCGATGTTTTAGTCCACGGTGGTTCGTTCGGTCCTGTTGCTCACAAGATGGCTGCTTTTCATAGCCTAGTTCACAGACTGACTCGTATTCCTTTGAGTCAGTCTGCCTTCAAGAAAGAGTTATTCACAATAAAACACCTGGCCAGAGTGAATGGGGTCAATGTTGATGTTGACGTGATGGTTCGGAGGAAAGTTACGAGGGGCCTCCTGGATTCCACCACCTCCCTCCCCCGAGACACGATCCGTGATCGCCGTTTGCGTTGGATCAGTCTCCCTTTCTTGGGGAAGTTCTCCCAGCAATTGGGTCGGGCCCTTCGCCCGTTTGGCTTCAGACCCGCGTTTTACAACCCTACCACAGTCAAGAGGTTGTTTGTGAGACTGAAGGACCCCATACCTGTTGATGAGAGGAGTGGTGTGTATAAGTTAGAGTGTGAGGATTGTGGAGGCTTTTATATTGGTGAGACCAGCCGCCAAATGAAAGTTCGAGTAGCTGAGCACCTGAAGTCTTGGAAGAAGGGACACTTGGGGGAGTCAGCTTTCGCCGATCACTTAATAAACAGTGGCCACAGCTTCCGTGAGGGATCCGAAAAGCTCCTCCATAAGGAGAATTCCTACCGTAAGCGTATCGCCCTCGAGAATATAGAGATAATTCGTCATCTCAACACCGACGGTATCACTGTTCTTAATTCGTATATTCCGGAAGATGGCCTGATCGAACTTGTTTATGACTCACACCGTGATTTCTCGTTTGGACGATCTTAATACCTCGTTCTTCTCTTTTGTTCGTCAGTTGCTTTCATTTCAGGCTCGAAGATGGTTGTTTAACCGAAAGCGCTCGTCGTATTTTCATTTTTTCTGCGGTTTACATTTTTTTACTCCACGTCGGAGTATTCCTCTTTATTGTTTAGTATGGATAGTCGTAACTTAAAGGAACGGATTCGTGTAACGGAAGCCTTATCCAACGCTCTCTACTGTTTAGGGCCGTATTGCGGGGGAGGGAGGTGGAGGAATCGAGGCAATTTCGAGTAACTTTCCTTTGGATCATAAGGTCGATGTCTAAGTTCACTTCATTCACTCTGGCCAAGTGCTTTATAGTTAATACCTCTTTTTGGAAGGCTGACTGATTGAGAGGAATACTAGTCAGTCGATGGATTAGGCTGTTAAATCCAGCATATTTATGGGCTACAGGGCAGAAAGATTTGCCGTGGACAGTAATATCGGTCGCAGTATCTTTCCTGTATATGGCGAATTCATGGATACCATCTTTATTAAAGATCGTCAAATCCAAGTAATTAATAGATACGCCACCGATTTCTAAAGTAAATTTTATAGAAGGATATTGATTATTTAGATACTGGAGAAACTCCAAAAGGAGCTCTCGGGGACCAGTCCACGTACACAACACATCGTCGACATACCTGTGCCAATAATAAATCTGATCTAAATATGCACTGCCAGAGGAGAACAAATCGAGCTCAAACTTAGACATGAAGACCTCCGAAATGAGAGAACCCAAAGGAGAACCGATGGGTATTCCAACCTCTTCAGGAAACTCAAAAAACTTGTTATCGAATTTGCAATAATTGGGAGACCAACAAATATTGAGGTGATTGAAAAATTCACCCAATTCTTCTTGGCGAACATTTGTTTGAATCAAAAGGTCTCCCATATGTTGCATGGCGGTTGCTCTGGGGATATTGGGGAACAGGCCGACCACATCAAATGAACACAGGGTCGATCCCAGCGGAAGAATATTATCCTTACGAATTTTTCACCGAGTAAGGTGACTCATGGTCAACTCTCGATTTAAACCATCGGTCCAAAAATTTCGCCAGAGCGTATGTGGGGGAGGACACAAAGGATACGACCGGACGCATCGGGTTATCTTTTTTATGGACTTTTGGTAGCCCGTACAAGAGGGGAGGCACAGGGTTGAGCTCCAGGAGCAATCTTTTTAGCGAGGGAGTTTGAATAATAAATTCACACTCGTTTATCACACGTCTAACTTCTTTTACGTGTTTAGGAAAATTGAAACTGTCGTTTTCCTTAGCACCACAGTGGCCGAGAACGTCATAGACCTTGGAGACGTAGGAGGACTTCTCCATCACGACAATGGCATTACTTTTGTCAGCCTTCTTGAGATATTAGCAAAATCCTGATTTTTGAGAGACATTTTGGCCCCCCTCCAGCCCCCTAAGGGAAATTTTGAGTGACACGCCTTCTGAAAATGTTCTCTACAGTCATAAGTATTACAATACTAAATATCAATGTATAACTAAATTTTGCAGTATCATTTCACTAACCGCTAGTACTAAAATTAAAACTTTCAACGATCAACATTATTAGGGAGGCCTATGTGTTCGGTGGCAGTAATTTCTCTAATTTCATCCATTTTCAACATCTTTAGATGGTGGTAATCTCTGCAAAGTCCTCGTATTTCGGTTCTTTTTTTCGAGTTTCACCATCATTGCCTGTGGCAACTAACAACAAATGACAGTCGTAGACATTTATTGAAGTCAACATTATGTAATCAAAATCATACTACTAGGTATTGCGACTCCGGAAAACGAATACGCGATTCAAATTTACCTCATTTTCACCGAATACAGTATAATAATACTTCGCTGCATTTTGAGTGAATTTGATTTTACATTTCCTGCACGATCTTTTGTTTACTACTTGCTTTTTCATAATCCAAAACTAAGATGAAAACAAGTCGCAAAATATACGGTAAACATATCTATTTCCATTTTGCTGATTTTTCTCTCGATATGCGTACCAAAGAAGAAAAAAAAAAAGGTTCATATTGTACAGAAAACTCGTTATAGGAGGAGACGGATAATTCCTCACAGAGGAACTAGAGAGTGCGTGTGCACTTGGGTTACTTTCACTTTACTTTTTCCTCAGTGCGGAGAGCATCCGTCGGTATTATATCACGCGAGAAGAGAATAATAATAATTCGTATTCGTGGTATTGTGCGTATAATTCGTCGTCGCTACCGTTATTACGATTCTTCACGCGCGGCTCACTCGCGGTTCCAATGTGGTGATGTTGACTTTGAAACGCTCCGGCTCGGCGTACGTTCGCAGCAGTTTCTCGCTTCCACGTTTGCATTGTAGTCGGTCTTGCTCGCTTGTCGAGTGCGCCGTTTACATTATTATTTTACCATACTCCATTCGCGAGTGTCTGTAGTTGATTTTTTTCTTTTCTTTTCCTCGAGATAAATATTAGCGTACGCAGTTGCATCGAATGCACCGACCGAATTAGTTCGTCGCCCTCGTTCGAACACCGAGCCTTTACGTGCATTTACGCGAGATTCGGAAGTTCGTACAATTAATCATGATCGGAACATAACAAATCGTTGCGGATTTATTCGACGTAAATCATATTATTCAAGTGCAACTTGTTCGCGCAAACAAAAACAACGACAATTAAAAGCATTTTCTCTTCTCTTTTCTCCCGATCGGCCAACCAAAAAATGTCAAAAACAAACGGACTAGAGACTATTCGGAGCGTCGCTCCCACCAGTAACAACAATGCGGCCGAAGCGTCCAAAAATGAGGTTAAGAAAGCCGGTGCCGGTATAAAAAGAGAAGATTTCGATATTGTAAGGACGATAGGTACGTAGATGAAAATAATTCGTAATAATACTTCGCCCGTAGCGTATATAATAGAATGGGTAAACGAAAAAAAAAAAAAACATCTGCGGAGTACAACCGCAACTGAATGCTTTTGATCTTACCGAAGATGAGATAATGCTGCAGCAGTCTTTCTTCGGAATGTTGGAATGTTTTCTACAGACTACGACCGTGACTGCATTGTTGTGATTGTATTTTATTTTTTTATAAATCAAATTTTCGTCCGTCGCGTCGAAGGGTCCATTAAATGCCGGAAGACTACTTCCTCATTAAAAGTATACGAAAAAGGGACGCGGACGTAGGTGTTTTTTTGTCGCAATATACCTCCAGTAAAGGCACCGGAAGACACTTCCTCGTAGGCGATTATTCATTTTCGAACATTTCTTTCTGTCTCGACCCCTGAATCAATTGCCTAAATTTAAGCAGTAAAAAGATCACCGGATACAGTCGCCTAGACAAGATCTCTCTCTCATCTGCTTAGAAATGACAAAAGTGAATTAAATAAATTAGAAATATCTGTCGGACGAAAATATCGTCTTGAAATTTTTCCAACTTACTGCATATTCTATTTTAGAAGTGATTATCCTTAATTCTGAAACAATCTAATAGGTTAGGTAATATTTTTGTAAAAACAGCGGAGGGAAATCGTCGAATAAATTTGAAATCCTTTGTACGTATAATGGAACAGGTGATATGCAATTTTGTTGTACTAAAATTTTGCACTCGTTAGTAATATTCTCTCATTAAAATCTTTTGTATGTGATGTAAGGACCATATTTCTGCACTATCTCTATTAACATTCCTTATCTCTTATGGCACAGTCTGTTCAATGTGAAATAAAACAGAGCAGGTGATTGTTTCTAAGTTAAACACGTGAGGCATTTTTTTTTGTGGGGGGGGGGGGGGTCCAGCTAAGTCTTACCAAAACTCACGTGAGCGGGAGGGGGTGCCGATAAATCTCACGTAATTTTAATACCATTCTAAAATATTGCTAAACTGGCTTAAATTTAATGAAAACTATTCCTTTTCGAATGATCAAAAAAATTACGTTTTTTTAATAGATAAACGCGATTAAGCACAGATAAACGTATTCAAAGCAAAAATACACATTTTGGAAAATCTCACGCGCGATAAGAGGGGGAGAGGGGGTCAAGGCAAATCTCACGATATCTCACCAAGGGGGGAGGGGTTCTAAAATCACAAAAATCGCCTCACGTAATTTATGGACGCCCCCTTATATGGCAGTCCCAGCATTTTGGTATAACTACACCACTGAGGGCCAGGGACCTCGACTTGAATTTGACCGCCCGATTTGGAGTGGTTGAGGTTACGTTGAGCCGAGGTTGGCAGATGACTCGTCATAGGTAAAACTAACTCTGAGGGTCTGAGGAAAAGGAAGGTAAAATGCGAGCGGGCAACTATGAGAGTCTGAGAAGAAGACAGGAAAGGAGGATTTAAAATTAAGAACGTTTCGACTGACTAATAGTTTTTCATTTTCCTTTTTCACTCACATGTATTGCACGGGTATATTGCCAAAATTTAGAAATTTATCTCTGCAACAATAATCTCTTCCTGTTTCATAACTAGAGCCCGGATTTTTTGATATTTATAATTTAATTTTCGGTACTAAAACTTTGATTTTCGGTATTATTCGGTATTTAGAAAATGATGACCATTTTTTACATGATTTTGTGTAAATATTGGTATATTTTAGACGAATTGATGGCCAGTTTTCGGTAAAAGTGATGCTTTCGGTATTTATAATCTACGTTTTCGGTATTTTACCGAAAAATCCGGGCTCTATTCATAACAATGATAATAGACCAAACGATAAATATCAGTGCCCTCCCGCAAGTCTTTACTGAAAATTCTTCGTCCACGGAGAGGGGGGGGGGGAAGATTTGGTTTTTCTGTAATAAGTCACCTGGAAATGAGTCTAGAGCAAAGATATGGATACAAAAAATATTCTATTTACCATCTCCACAGAAAATATTCAGTGATTTTTTCCGTTATAACGCATTGTAAGACCGTTAGCGCGCTAAAGTGCATCATATTTGTGAAATTTATTGTTTATCAACGTGATACCAGACTGTACGTGCCTAGGGATCTTGTACGTCGAAGATTCTCAATTTAAGGCAGATGAGGATTCTCCTCTCCCATTTAATACATCAAACGCACAACTCATCATCGGAGTCCGGATTTTAGCGCTTGAAATGACAATTACATCAGCATTTAATTGTTATATTTGTAGTATTATTCGGCATCAATAAAAAAAGGAAGAAAACACACGTTTTTTAGTATTTTCACTAATTCTTGACCAAATGAAACTAATATTTCGAGGAATCAGAATTTGTTAATACCAAATCACAGGAAATTTCATTTTTGTCCCAAAATTTATGATTTTGTAAACGAAAATCATTCAATTTTTTGAGTTTATCACCATATTTTAGGTAACCAATTTTTTGTTCGAGTATTTAACAAACAGATCATTTTTGGCCTCATCCTCTTGTCGGCACAATAAAATTGTTTTACTGGCTGTTATACTCCGAAAACAAACTACTATCTGCTTTACAAGCTTCCTGCCCTCAGCAAAATTATTCGATAAGTGCGGAGGAATCCCGGCACTGCAAGTGATCCAGAAAAATAAACAGAAGCTATAGCTAACATGGTGGTGCCCACACCGAACCAGTATACGTTTTCTTAATTTAATGTAGTACACAATAATCATATTTCAAAATGGTCTTCTCCACTCTCATCATCGTCTTTGTAATACAGCTGTACACCTGCACAGCCTTTCCCGGCGCATTGACAGTAGAGGATGAAGCAGTCTAGACCTACTTTGCAACAACTTTCAAGCTACGCTGCACAAGGGTGGCAAGCTGAATAAGTTTCTAACTTGAATTTGAAGTCATTTTTTTATATAGCTGATCTTCAGTTTGAAGCGTCAAGTTTTTGATTTAGCTTAGAATTAAGTGAAACTTTGAATGAGAAAATTTCATAATTTTGCACCAGAGCATTAGCGAGTCCTCGAAGCCAAGATGACACCCGAGAGAAACATTCTTTCTCAGATTTTATAAGATTCTTTCGTATTCGTTGTTTGGTACAGGGATGTAGCATCCAACTTTGGATTAATTGAAATAAATAACGTAACCGATGCACGCACTGTGTATTTTCAAGAATTTTATAAAAAAGTAAGCTTAGCTTAAAAAGGCTTGAACTTGAAGTGCAACAAACTTTGAGCGTAATTATATTTTTTATTTGAGCGCAAGCTTATGTATGGCTTAAAACTTGAATAAGACCTATAAGCTTGTCACCCTTGGATGCTGCAAGAAGTTCCCGGCTTCTTCGACGGCTTCCTTACTGGGGGCACGGCGTTATTTTACAACCTTTATCAAGGAAGTACAGGAAATAGAAGAAGCCGTCTACGTATTTCATGATGCGAGGTCCAAGAGGGAGGTCATTGAAGAAGCGGTAAGAAAACCACTCTCGCCTTGTGCAATGCAAAGCTAGATGATAAAGACGTATCAATAAAATTCGTCGCGTTTCTGGCAATTCATTGGGACAACGCTCATGAGATTTCAAAGATTATAAGTAAAAAGCTGATAATTTCAATCCCGAAAATAATTTTGGCCAGCCGTACCTCCAGGAGAACTGAAATCTATTTCTTGCACTTGCACGACTTTTTGCCGCTTAGCTTGTGTTTGTTTCAAAATGTTGCCATGTATTTGCGAAGTGTTAAAACTTAAGCGCGCTCCAGCGGCCTTACAGTGCATTATAAAGAAAAAAGTTACTGAACCTTCTTAATGAGAAATTAAACGTGAAATACTTTTTGTAAGCACATTTTTTCTCGAAACCCATTTTTGGGTGAGTTGGCGCAAAAAACCTATAATTGTGCTCTCTTCAAACCCTCCCTGTGGACAAAGTTCCTCTCGTATTCAAGGAGGATTTTAAGAGAAGAGGCGTTTAAAGGTACTGATCATTCACCGAAAGAAGACGAAATTTTCAACTGTTCTCAGAAGAAAAACACGAATTTTTTAGCGTTTTCTCGAGAAAACAGAAAAAAAAAAAGATTTTTCAGTACTCGAAGGTTTCTTGCATCTTCAAAATTTATTATTCGAATTTCGATCAGTCCTTTCTTTTTTTTTTTGTCGGTAATTACGGGGAATATTTTCAATAGTCCATGAATCCGGCGTGGGGTTCTGATTATTTTGGAAGAAAAAGTCCTAAAATGAAAATAATAATATCTTATTATTATTAACGTGAAATAGACTAGATATTTTTTTCTTTCTCAATGCATTCTTTTCTATGTACCTACCTATTAATTTTTCAGTCAAAAGTTTTCATTTTTTGTGATTTATTTTTGTTTTTTCGTTAGATGCACTCTTCTCATGTTCATTTTTAAATTTTTTTTTCGTGAAATTATTCTTAATTGCTTAATCTTTGTTTTTTCGTGATTTTTGACTTTTTTATTTCGTGAGAAAAAATCTCACCCAAAATAAAGCCTGTCCATAATGAAGAGCTTCGTATTTTGAGAAGCATTCAGATATTTCAAAATGCAAATGAAGAGAATAGATACGATACTGGGGGTCCTAAAGCGGTAATATTGTTAGCGAGTTTTGAATTTATGAGATTTGCAAAGGTTGTACAGACAGGGCTAAGGGTAAGTCACACTACTCCTTGCTACGTTCTCGAAATGCTTCAAACATGAACCTAAGATTCAGTAAAAAGTAAAAGGAAAATTCAAGTTAAAATGGTACAAATTAAAACAATAACGAAGTTCTTACATTCCTTGCAGAGCCCCTTCAGCGTGAGTAAGGTCGAATGTATGATGAGCTTACGTTTCCAAGAAACTTACTATTATCCTATGTATTATAGGCTCAAGATAAATATTCGTAATTCTGCCTCTCTGAGGAGTCGCGTGGATGCTTATGCTTCACAAAGGAATTTTTACTATCCAAAGTTCTTCATTATCTTTTATTATCTTATTTTAGTCTTGACAATTGAGGCCTCGTTAGTTCGTTAATTTTAATTTTAGTTACAAAGTTTCGTAAAAATCGATATTAGATTTTCTTTTTCATTCTAATTGGTGCGTACGTGTGTACGCAAAATAATGAGTCACGAAAAAGAAGATTTTTCGACAGTAAACAAATTGGTACGTACCTATACTGAGTCTGAGTCCTGCATGTTCAAAATATCCAATCGGTAACCACAATAAAAAGGGCTTTATTTGTGGTCAAATTTATTGCAGTCCTTTTTTAAATAGAGAGAATCTTAATAAACTAAGGAAGTAAAGCTTTCAAATGAAAAATAATAGGCAGTCGAGCTTCGAGCGAATTTTATGAGGCAGCCTGCGAGATTTCTCGGAACAGATTATGATAAATTATTTTATTCAAGTATGCACACTCGAATCTCGTGCAAAGAAGTAACTTGTGAAGGTATCAATGTCAAACAATATTTCGAAAAATACGGCGACTACCGGTATACTATTAAACTCTGAAATCGGAAGTACTCGTAGATCGTCCGACTGCTACCTAGCGTGAGTTTTACAAAAAAAATTGAACTATAACCTTCGAGGTCTTTAACAGTTAATTTTGAGAAAAGAAAAATTTCTCTAACAATTACTCCACGGAAATAAAGATTTTAGCATCTAAGCTTCGCGCTCTCCTTTTTCAGTTATACAATCATACGAATAAGGGTCGATGGCAGGGATCTAAGTTTTATAAAAGTCATCATAAACTGTTTACTACGTATTATTTTCGATATCGACTTTTCTATCATGGCCGATCGGTGAAGTGGAAAATCCAAAAAAGTATTAAAAAAAGGTTCTGCTACGGGTACCTGGAAGTAGATGACTCACCCTCTCTATAAATACAGCTCGAAAGTAGGCATTTTACAAAATCCGTCTAAAATTTTCCAAGGCTTTGTCCACACACATGTAGGTTGAAAGACAAAATATTTTCATGGCCCAGCTGAAAGGAAGGTTGGAATTTTTTCTCGTCATTTTTCTCTTTCGTAATATACCAATATAGGTACCGAAAATAAAATTTTTT
This sequence comes from Aspidiotus rigidus, assembly GCA_035079385.1. Classification (NCBI taxonomy): domain Eukaryota; kingdom Metazoa; phylum Arthropoda; class Insecta; order Hemiptera; family Diaspididae; genus Aspidiotus; species Aspidiotus rigidus. Next base: position 25,248,979 of record JAVHKY010000003.1, read on the forward strand.
CCTTTCTCAAGGCCACCGGGTGACTGGAAATTTTCCGAAGAGCCAATATCTTCCATAGAACTTGTTTTGTCGATCTCTGTTTTATGGGAGGGTAATTTGCAGAAAAATGCCAGACGCTGGGTGCTGAGAGGCAAAACGTGGGACTTGGAAAATTTTCTACCTCCGGTCTACGTATATGATAAGAGGGGGACTTGGAAAAATTTCTTCCTTCGAACTATATATGATCGAAGGTGTTTTAGGCTAGTTAGTTTGAGCCTAGTTATACTCCCAGTATAACCCTAGTTATACTCCCAGTATAACGAAGGCTAAAGTTCGTAATTTTTCAGGCTAATCATTATAGGCCTAGTATAGTATATTAGGTCTATTATAATGCGGGCCAAAGTTCGAAATTTTTCCAGTCTTTTGTTTCAGGTTACTTAGTCTAGGCCTAGTATACTGTAAATTAGGCCTAGTTATTCTGTAAATCAGACCTATTTTCCTTAGTTGTGGTCAGGAACTTGGAAAAATTTCCACTTTCGAGCGAGGCACTTTCGAGTCATATGTGATAGGTTCTATTTTGGCTGTTAGCTTGAAATATTGTATAATAGATCAAGAAGGGGGGCGAAGAAGCGGAGCGAGTGAGATCTCTAAGAGCCTTCATTATTATAGGCTAATATACAGCATACTAGACTTGTTTATTTATTTATTAAATTAATTAATTTTTTGGTAAAATTACCGAATAAGGACCAGGATTAGGCGGGGGGCTCCCCCTCTTGGGGGTGTGTTAGGGTGAGCAACGTTGTAATGTAACACTAGCCCTTATTTGGTAATTTAACCAATTTTTTATTTAATTAATTAATTTACTTATTTATTTATGATGAGGAAAACCCATCAAGGTGGTGAAGAACGAAATTCAAGCTGTATAGGAATGACAATGCACACTAGTGACTCTCATAAAACAGGTTCCCTGTTTGCCTCAATTAACAAAGTTGATGAAGGCAATCCCGAGCAGCTCACTACGTAGACTGCGAGTTTTTTTTTCTTTCTCTCTCTCAATCAGTGGCGCGGATACGATTTTGCAAGACGGGGCTCATTTTTTCCTCCAAGTACAGCTATCACTGAAAAAAAAATTCATCCTGATAACAAAATTGCTTAGTACGAAAAGTAGGCGAGGAAATATCTCCCGTATCCCCCCCCCCCTTATCTATGCCACGACTCTCAATCAGCGTTCTAAGTGAAAACTCCATCAAAGTTATCAAATACTCGTACATCAGTAAAGTCACAAAATTATTGAACGGATTAGAACGAAAACCGATAAAAAAATCTCGCATAAGCTTATGAGCACTTTCAGGGCTGGATCTAGCTTTCATAAGCCCCTGGGACTTTCCATCCATGAAAAAAGATTTTAATCCTCTGAGAAGGAAAAAACTCGCAGCCTACTTCGTTAGCTGCTCGAGATCGGCTTCATCAACTGTGTTAATCGGGGCAGACGAGGAACCCAAATCATTGAACCGTATATCGTTACCGTAAATTGGAACAATACTTCTTTACTGTTTTCAATATTCTTTTCGCTCTGATGATGACAAATCGAAACTTCAGCGAATTTTTATTTCATTTCATTTTGTAGACGGCAGTGCCTTTAAATTAATAATGTAAGATTTTTCATTCTTCATTCACTGCGGGTGGCACCGATCGCCATCTCTTTCCCCTCAATCCGTACCTGAGCATTTTATTTTGAGGAATCTTCCTTTGCTGCTGATGTCTTGTCACTCTCTCTTAAGAAGTTTACGGATGTCCGGCTTCTTCATACGGCGGTATAAGGGAGACGACTTACTGCCCTTGAAATTAGAAATTCACTCCTTCACTTCCCACTGCCAAAACTTACATGCAGCTCCATTTTGCCAATACTTCGTCATTACTTTATCAATTACCTATAATTATTATGTTTAATTCAAGACGCAAACGATTTTTCTTGTAGGTAATGTACTGGATTGTCGGAATGTTCATTACATTTTCAGATACAGTAATTTTATTGACATATAAAATTGTAAATTCAGACGATTTATTCTTCCTCTAGAATATTATTATTCAAAGTCGCAACGCAAAAGTAGGAAACTCGCTTAAACGATAAATTTGGTCATCTTTTTATTCATTATTTTTTAATTCCTATTTTATGTTTTTCATTTTCATACCAGTTCCCATGGTCTTCTCTGCATACACGTTTACAACTTTATTCATTTATGCGTTTTTTTTTTTTTTTTGTTTACCAATCCATTCTTATTCGTTGCTCGAACGTCTAGTTGATCTCTTTATAGGTATCCCAATATTGAAAAATTTACTAACATAGAGGAAAAATTACGAGGAAAAAGAAAGAATAACGTTGGATGAACCGATGTGAAACTTGAAGATACATGAATTTGCAACAAAACAAGTGTCATTATGGAGGCTTTCGTTAGACAGGAGAAGCTGCAACAGGTCCCACTTTCTCCGAACCATTTAAAAGGCGACCTTTGACTAATTTAAACTTGATGGAGCTAAAATCGTGGCTACTTTCGTTACAAGGCTTAGCAATGGCAGTTTTTTAAAGGAGTGCATGCTGATGGTCATCTGAACCCTCTCTAAGGAACGACCAGTTTGCCCTATGTAGGCGGCGAAGCAGTGAGGAGCCCCTGCGGCTGAAGCGATAGACCTCACAACACTCTTCAGGAAGAAGTTTATCCTTAGGAGAGGATCAGTAATCGTATGATTCAAGCGTTTTGACGATTTTATGGATAGCTGGCCCAAGTAAAGGAAGCCGAATCCATCGCTTGCGACCAAGAGGATCAACTCGTAAAGAACTCTAAGTTTAAATCCCAATAAGAACGCTCGTGTCGGAAGGTTTCGGATAATAAAGAAGTGAGGAAGAAGTTGGTTGGTTTCGAGATGGAAACAGATGGTAAGATCAAGATAATTGATGCAGATGCCTCCTACTTCCAGGAAAAACTCTTTTTACTCATTTCAGCACACGAAGGAACATGTAACAAGTTCCCTTTTATTAATAGGTTCTGAAACAATGCAGGACAACAAATGAATATTGGAAATAAAATTTAACACCTTCGTCCAAAAAAAAATTCTATATAATTCTAGAGACCGACGTTTTGAACGTCCTACATTCTTCATCAGGGCTGTAAATGCAAATAAACAGAAAGCGAAGCAACGATACAGGAACGCAACGTGTAAAAACAAAGATTACTTGTGTAAACAAAAGGAAACAAAGATTACTCACGTCAAAGTCTTCTAATGATAGGGGAAAAAATATTGTTAATTTTATAGCTATTTGTTTTGAAGTTAGAAGTACTCGTATTAAGTATTACATTAATTTTATAATTTCGATAGCTTCGCAAATTTTTCTTTTTTTATCATAATTTTCTAAGCAAAGAACGGACGCTTGATCAAAATTGAAATTATGGCCCTCCTGAATGGAATGCTGATATAAAGCCGTAAGAGAACATTTATTTTTGACATCATTTTTGTGTTGGTTTATTAATCTACAACGTAAATGTTGCTTGGTTTCACTGATATACAAAGTCGGTTAAATAAATTCCCGGACTACTTTAATTGCGCTCAAACTGGTAACACTGTAGGTATATACCGCCACACCACGGCCGTCTCTAGTACCAGACCGAAATATTAAATCTGGCAACGTCGCGATGACGAAAAATACGGGGCCGAGTTTTATACAGGCTCTTATGGAAAAATCTTCAAAAAACACGTTAATCATTGATTTGCAAACAGTATTCGATCCCGCAGGGGGAAAAGTATATAAATAATGGAAAGAGTAAACGATTCTCGAGTTTTTGAACTTGGTCTCGTTAAGATTGATCAACTATAAAGCGAGTTATCGACGTTTCAAAATAAAAAGTCAGACAGAGGGCAAAGCGCAGTACATAATACCCTTTTTATTTTAAAACGTGAATAACTCGCTTCATAGTTGATCAATCTGAACAAGACCAAGCTCAAAATATCAAAAAACGTTGGCTCTTTAAGTGACGTTCTCTGCATTTTCTTCAAAAACTTCATCATATTTGTGTAAAATCAAGTTTTTCAATGTTCTCCCATAAGATAATATACAAATTTTAGCCCCGTGCAGCGTTGTCAAGTTTTGAATATTCCGGCCTGATACTAGAAATGGCCATGGCCGCACACATTCTCAATATCAGAGACAGCCCACGACAAGTTTCAACTTGCTGCAATACGTATTTGTACGTGAAATTTTTGTTTAGTAGTGCGTAACTTGTGAGCGAGTACCTAAGTGTAAGTTTCTTCAAGTGCAAGTTTCTTTGTAACAATGGAAATTTTCAAATAGGTAACAACGAAAATTTCCGAGAATTAACATCAAATTTCTTGTAACATTGGGAATGATGAACACTGAGTTGAAAAAAATTTCTTTTATCTCGGCGTTTGTCTTACTGTGTTTGGAAATTTCCATTGTTATGAAGAAATTGTGTTTGGAAATTTCCATGGTTATGAAAAAATCGGCAAAGCACTTTTACGCACTATTAAACAAGAATTATTCTCGGACAAATGGACAAATACGGCACAGAAATCAGCACAGCGCACTTGAATACACTACTAAACAAAAATATGGACCCTTTTGAGCCAAACCCAATCAAGCGACATTATTCTGAAGAACTGAAGAAATGTTCATTTACTACAAGCGGAGATTCTCCTTTTCCCCAGATCGTTATTATGTCGCTTGGTTGGGTTTGGCTAAAAAGGGTCCAATTAATTCACGGCCAAATACGTTCCGCGGCAAGTTGAAACTTGTCATGTGCTGTCTCCAGCTCTCTCTGATGTACAACGAGATTGTGTGCGCGGTATATACCTACAGTGTTACCAGTTCAAGCGCAATTAAAGTAGTCCGGGAACTTATTTGACAGACCTTGTAATTAGTATCACAATTACTACAGGGTATGTTATAAACAAGACTTCCGCATTTCTCAGGAGGAACCTTCTCTTTTATTTTGGAAAAAAATTTATTATTCCTATTAATAGTACTAAAAATGATGTTAAATCTCGAATTGAGTTTTGTATGTTGCCTCGGACAAAAGTGTTGTAAAATTTTATTCCCAACATGAAACAATACAATTTTTATCTTGAAAGCAAGTATGACTAATAATTTGGTTCTTTCTTTCCTTATTGAATATTGGTACACATGTCTCAATTTCTTTTTCTCCTCTGAAATGATTTCGCGAGCCACACGGAAGGCTGTTGCGGGCCGCAGGTTGGTCAGGCCTGGAGTAGGGCCTCAGCAAAGGCATGGAAAATTTTAAAAGAGTGTCACGTCAGTGAGCAGATTAGGTTCGATAAATATGTCGGCAAGGGATGCGCCCATAGCGAGACCGTCTGAAAATTCGTGGATGGTGCCCTGGTAAGAACGAAGAAACGAGAATTTGGAACTTAGAAACAAGATCAAGATGAGGATGTTACTACTGGAACTTATAGACGATCCAACATGTAAGCTAATGCTCAAGGCAATCAGAGTGCAAGAAACATCGGGTGTGGCCGGAAAATAATCTGGAGGAAAACCAGTGCTTTCCAATTTGGTGGCAAGATCCCAGGAGTTACAGGTCGTGTGTTGCGTCTCATTCCTGTGCCACGAAATCGGTCGTATTTCATGAACTTTGAAATTGTTACGTGACTGTATTTTCAGGCGCGGATCCAGACGATCACCCGATGAACCAGATCGACCAAATATCTCAGTTGATTTTGAATAGATGTTGACCAAAAATAAACTGAGCGGGCGCTCTGACGAGTGACTAATAATAGACCAACTTTTTCGGTCGATTTACTTCCACTCTTCCCTACCATATGTAAGAATCGAACTTCGTCTTTCTCGGCAACAGGTCTCTATTGATCCGAAGACCTTCGTCTTTCCTGCTACCGAGTCTCTATTGAACGATATCTCAACTACACGTTCAAAACGTGAATTAACTGACACTCGCTCTCTCTATTCTAATCTCTTATAACAACTACGACTACCTATTCTGTCTGCGAGTGCCAGCGTGCAAGGATATGCAGCAGCATATTCTTACATCTCCCCCTCTTAGGAGGGTCCACCACCAGAGAAGAATGTCGAGGTGATCGTTTACCTGGGTGATCGTTTACCGGTTTTCTGGATTATCTTTCTTTCCGGCATTCCGTTTTACTCAAACACCCAACTCTGAATCGGCGTGTTGGTCAGTTAATTTGTAAGAATCGAACTTCGTCTTTCTCGGCAACAGGTCTATAGACCACATTTAAACCAACTTAGACAAAATTTTGATGGAAAAAATTAGTCGATCTGCAGGTGATGTAGGTACCATAAAATGGTCCATCCTCAGTCATTGTCCATACTTCCTCTGCAATTGACTATATTTTGACCATTTTTGACCAAAAAAACAGTCGATTTCTAGGGAACCCTGACGATATAAAATAGTTTCTCATAGTCAATATTTAATCAGTGTCAACAGACCACCATAATTAGAAAAAGCCCTTTTTTTTTTTTCTGACGAAAAAGATTGGTTGATATTTCTGGGCAATGTAGACGATATTAAAATAGTCTGTTGTAGCCTATATTCAAGCGATATTAAGAACCACTACAAATAGACCACTTTTGACAAAGCAGAATAATCAAGTTTGGGCAATAGAGACGCCATAAAACGATCTATAGTTAGGTGATACTAATAGACCACTATTTTTGACGGGAAAAACCAGTCTATATATAAGCCTCCCTCAATTGAGAGAAGAAAAGAATGAAAATAGCAATCTTGTTAGCGGGATTATACCTAGGTATTGAGAGGAGTGCGATTTTGGTCTAAAATTACAATATTAATTATTATACCTCCAATTATTTATGGACAATGTTCAGAAATTTGTGGACTGTATCATGGATTCATATCAATTCACATTGAATCAATTAATTTAAATAATTTCTTAAAATGAATCTAAATTTATTATTTATTTATTTAAATTTACTTATTATAATTTAATTGATATATTAATAATAATAATTCTTTATCAATTTAATTTGTGTCAATTTATTATTTAAATTAATTAAAAAAAATTATTCTTTGCTAGGTAATTATTTTTTTTATTTGTCATAAATAAACCTAATAATTTTCTATTAATTGAACGTAAAATTGAACAAAAAAATGAATACATTATTCTGGTTCAATATGATTACAAGTTTTAAATATTATTTAAAATCATTGAAATTATTAGATAATTTTTATCAATTCTTATTTAAAGGATTAAATATATTCATTAAATAAATTAAATGAAATATAAAAATTATTTAGTTTCAATTTTTTTACTTTTTTTATAATGATTTTTATATAAATTATTAGAAATGAATATAAGTATTTTTATCAAATAAATAATTCTAAAAAACAAAAATAATGATTTTAATTAAATAAACTATATCAAGAAAATTTAAATAAGATCTTTATTTTTTCAAAATAATATTATATTAGATATTATAAACGTTTAAAATAAATTTAGAATTCAATTTCAAAAAATAAAATTGGTATAAAATTGAATTTAAAAAAATATTATTTGATAATTAATCCTGATGGAATTCCTTAAACTGAATATATAAATCTAATATTTTTATGATTAGTAGAATATGTTAATTCATTAAACAATTCGATTATTAGGAATATTGATTTTTAAATTTTAAATTTTATTTTAGATTTTATTTTAAATATCTTTATTTATCTGCGAGTTTGCAAGCAATATGACAATTGATTCATTTCAAAGAAATTGACCGGAAATTTTGGGCAAAATTGAGTGACTACGGTTTGCATGAGAATAGACCAAAAAAAAAGAGTAAAAATATTGGTATAGATGTTGAGGACAAGTCGACTGAAAATGGACCAAGATATGTCCTAGGGATATCCGCCGAGAAGTTGACTGGAAATTTTGGTCAAAATTGTGTGACTATGCGGCTCGCCCCATAATACTCATTTTAAACCAAAAAAGAGAGTAAAAATAATTTATTGATGGATGTCGAAGAAAAATCTACTATCTCCCAAAATATCTGCCCAGAAATCGACTAGAAATCTTAGTCAAAATTTAGTAATAAATACAATATCAATTTTAGACTAAGAAACGAGGAAAAATTTCATTTTGTATTGACAATATCACGACCAAAAATGGGTCGAAATGTGTAGTCCGCATAGTGATCAAAAATAACCAAAAATTATGGTCAAAATTTAGTAGGAATAATATCAGACCAATAATCAACTGAAATGAATAGGCAAAATTTGGTGGATTTATCTCAAAAATTTACTAAAAATCAATCACTTTCTGATGGTTCCATAATATTTGGTCTCTTTTCAGTCGTAGGACCAAAAACCAACCAATATCGACCATTTAGTAATGGTCGATTTGGTTTATCGGGCACTTTGGGAGGGGAAACAATTCCAAAAAAGTCTAAAGGACCTTTTTGTTTTGTTTTTTTTTTTTTTTACATTTTCTTCGATACCTACTACAGATTTGTTGTTGTTTTTTGGAGTTATTTGGAGTTTTAGGAGGGAAATTTCCCCCCCCCCCCCCCGTAGATCGCGTCTGTATTTTCTACTTTGTATGAGGTATCCCTCCAACTCAAATCTCATCATAAGAATTACAATGAATAACTTCACTCTCCGTCTCTAATTCCTGATTTCAATCTATTCATGCGGTGTAATTCCCTGTAGTCGCTAGGGAGGCGGGTGGAAAAACATGCATTATTTCTGTAAATTGAATTCTCTATTATCGTTATCATTCCATAAATCAAATTAAAAATCTGGTACTTAGTAGCAACCTTTTTCTTCCGCCCAACATTTACTGAAGTAAAGGAGATCATTTGTTTCATTGAAGACCTGTAGCAAATTCTGTCTAATAAATGCGCAATCGGAATTCGATAAAATATTATTTGTCAAGCTTCTATCGTGAAATACCACCGGTGAGACCTTGTCGACTACTTTATCACAAATAAGTATCGAATATCGTACACGGAAAGATGACCAACGTAATTTTTCGAAATTATGAACCAGGAAATTTCAAATTTCTTTCTAAAATCAAAGAACGACATCGACACGTGCACGAATACAAAATGTGGGGTACATCGTGTGTGCTACTCCATCGATCTGTACGACATTCGGTCGTATAGATGAAAAGTTAATTTGTAATCGAATTTCGAACGTCCGGCGTTAAATATTTATACTCCCGGACACATGTTACAGGGTGCTTTATGAGCGAGAGAGACGCTCTGTTTATAACTACTTTGACGAGCCAAAATCAAATGAAGAATACGCTCCAAATTATTGTATATAGGTCCTGGAATTTCGCGATCGTAATAATCACGAGTGGGCGGATAAATCATGTGTAGGACATTATCGGGAATGACTACCACGTGGCAAGGCCGGCAGAGTGAGAAAGGTTCTATCTCTGTTTCGAACTTATAGGCTTTGAAGATAGGGGGAAAAAAAAGTAAATAAATGACATAAATACTATCTTAAGTAGATGAGTCTACCCTCGTTCGTTCTTTTTTATAGGAGGAAATTCTGTAATAGAAAAAAAGAAGGAAAATCGATTTTCCTCTTTTTACGAGTGCAATGAAGTAATTTGAAAATATTTCTCTGATTTACGACGTCGCCGTCGTATTTTGTCTCTTCGTATAATGTTAGATCAGTTGGGAATGAATGACATGACGGTATTTGGGAAGTTGGTTTATACGCATAAATCAAATCTATCACATTAGGTCTATATACGTATTTCCGAAGAAGCGCGTGTGAACGACTAAGCCTTGACTTTCACATTCACCCGTGACACCTCCGTCGGTCTAGTCGCATGGCATTGTGTGTTCCGATGGAGAATACAAATAAAATTTCCTCCTATCGTACATTTTACTCGTACACAAAGGCGACAAATTGTTTTTATTTACGAGAATTTTCGGAACAATAAAGCGTAATGTCGATACACCGATTAAATACGCGATGCAAAATTCGAACAATCTGTTTTAAATGAAACCTTTATCGTGTCAAGGTCGGCACAAGGTGCAGTGTATATTATTACATTTATCAGTATTCTTTGTCGTGACTTTGTATACATTTTGAACGGACGACTGCTGCTGAAAAGCTTTCGAAAGAGAAAAGGATTCGCGGAATAATACTCGAAATTTATTTTCCACAATCGTCCTCGCCGTCATCTTGACATCGAGACTTATTAGGCTATAAACGAAGTTGATTTTTCCGAAGATTTTCCAATTTTAGTCGCGTGTATTCTCGAGTGACAAAACGAGCGTTTTCATCAATGCGAAACCTTAATGATGTTGAAGAGAGAAAAAAATAAGTGTTTTCAGACAGCGACAATATTACATTTACGCGGTATCAATACTTTATTTATACATATAGTACCTTATTAGAACTTTCCCTATATTAAAAAGTGGATAATTTTCAATTTTTATGGAAAATTTACCATTCGATCCTCAAGGTCATACGCGTCACCTATTATTCCGTAACTTATACAAAATGAATCCATAATGTTACATAATTCGAATTAAGTTATTACAAGAATGGAAACAAACTTTGAAGAGTATGGTAAATACGGAAAGTCTTACGAGCTCCTCCGTTGTCTAATAAAATGCTCGGAAATTTCCAATAGAGGAATTTAAAAAATGTTGTCGCGCGCGTCAAAATATATTATGTAATTATACAGTGTCATGAAAATTTAGCTCGGTACTCTCCGGAGCCATCGAAAGCCTCCCTTTTCCTTCCGAGCGTAAGAAGATTGTCAACAAGTCGTCGATACGCGATAATAAAGTTTTTTTTTTTTTCATTCATTTTCATGAATAAAATTCGAGTTATTTAGTATCGACAAGAATATCGTAAAAAAAAAGAGTATGCAAAACAAAAATAATAAAAATAATGTTCACATAAGAAATTTTCGCTAACGCTACTATCGACGAAAAATTTGAATTAAAATCTTGTAACTCGGCGTAAAAAAATCGTAGCGAGTTGTTATTAGATGTTTTTCGTTAAATAATTGAAATGTAAACTTATTTTAATTCGGAAGAAGAACTTCTCGAGACAAAATCTGAGAACTGTTAGTTGGTTCAAGGATTATCAAAATAGGCATATAAAAGTAACGAGCTCGTGAGGATGAGATCGAAGAAATAATTTAACGATCAATCTATAAAGTACTGAATAAAGCGAGCGATTATAAAGATCAATTTACACTATGATCTTAGATCATTCTTTGGAACAAACCAGAAATATTTCAAACTCATCAGACCGGATACGTTCACAGAAATATTTAGAAAAAGGGAGGGTAAGAACATAGAACAACGAAAAACGTACGAGTAACTGTCCATTCTCCGTGGATTTTGAACCTGGAGGGTCGCCTTGCAGGCGAGATGTCTCTGGCAGCTCTAATTTTCAAGGATTTATCTATTTTTTTTGAAGGGAAGAGAGGGATGGTTCAAATAAGGAAATTTTCCGGGAGGTGTTGGGCAAAACGATTAGTGATTTTATGATATTGCCAAGCGAATTGTTCAGTTCTAGGTCGGGTTGTTCTCAAATCTCCCCCTCCCCACTCCCATTATCAGACAAGAATGTCAATACTTTCTTTCGAGATACAAAGAGGTGGAACAAACATGTACAAGACGAAATTCTTTTTGAGGTGGGTAGCTCATTTAAAGACCCTAGTTCGAAAGTTTGGCTTTCCAGGCTTCAATCTCAAGTATTGTCTTCTTTGTTTTTTTTTTTTCTTTCAAAGTGGTTATTGACTTGAATACTCGTATTTGTCATATTCAAATTTTTGTACATTGCCAACCCTCGAAGGGTCGCTTTAATTGCTTTATGGTTGTTTAACCGAAAACGTATAGCGGCTGTTTCTCTTGTGGTTCACTATAATTTGCTACACCTTCGGGTTGTACACTCTTCTTTGTAATATGAATAACCATAAATTGGAAGAGCGCATCGATTCGATAATTAATTCTTCTCATACCCTAGTTTAAAATATGTACATGCATTTTGGGCCTTCAAGAAAAACTTGGAAAACTTTTCTGGACATTTTTTCATCCATCAACTCATTTTTAAATAATTATTGGTTGCCTTATACTTCAAAATTTATTAAAGTTTGAAATCCCTAAATTCATAAGAGTTTGATTATCTAGTTTGAGAGCTATGTTTACAAATATTATTATAAATTAGAGTCAGGGTTTCTCGGAAATATTGTCAAAACCTTTCTCTGAGAGTAGGAAGCTTGGAAATCAGATACAAATTCAGTCATTCTTTTCAAAAAGTTCTACAGATTCTTCGGGTCTTGGAATTTTTTTCGAGTTGCCATGTACAGAGCCAATTCAAACTTATATCAAACATTACAGATGGAAGTATATTTTGTATTTACGCGGAAAATTTGACAAATCCTGTAAAGAAATTTTATTTTTCCAAAATTGGGGCTTAAAGCAGAATGAGGCCGAAAATGACCAGTTTGTCAAAATTATAAAATCTGGAACAAACTTTGCTGAATTTTGCTGAAAATAAGCAAAGTTCAGCAATTTTGGTAAAAATTGGATAGTATTTTTTTATAAGTATTTTTAGTCTAAAATTGAAAAATTAAAAATTTTGATTAAAAAAATTGCTATGGTCTTGTATTGATGAGTTTGATCCCCGAAATTCGTTTATTTTGGTGAAAAATCACGTAATTTTAATAGAAATTGAATAATTCTAGTTGTGAGTTTGTAAAAGCACTAAAAACGCGTGTTTTTCATTTTTTTTTTTTTTTTTTTCAATGCCAAATAATGCCAAAAATGTAACATTAAATTGCTAAAACTCCTCATTTCTAGCGTTGAAAATACGGGCTCTGATTAAAATTTGATTGAAAAATTGTAAATTGTGTTATACAAGTTTGTACAATTTTTCAATAATATTATTGAAAAACAAAAAAATTATTATCACTAAATCCGTATTTTTATTCTGAAAAATCATTCAAACTTCTTTTTAAATAATTATGGTTTGGTCATCAATTTGAAACGAAAAAGTTATAATCTATATTTTTATGAAATGATTTGAATTCAATCTACACCAAAATTGCCTACAATCATTGTTCGGCTAGTTGGCGTCCTCCTCTAATCCACGGAATCAGGTAAATAATTTCATTATATTTCTGTCATAATTGTGTCGTAATCCTGTAATATTCATGCTGTAAATCTGTCATTATCTTGTAGAAATTGTGTCACAACTTCAACAGATTTCTGATACAATACTAAAATGAAAACATTACATTTTTTTTTTTTTTTTCTTCTCACATTTCTGTTTTTACCTGACGTTTGTATTCTATGACCATTCTGCTTTAATTCTTACACAATGATGACAGCAAAATATTTTGAGAATGACAACAGACTAAGGCAGTACTTTTAATTTCTGACAGAATTCTACCACAACTCTGTCATAATGATGTTGTCTGTCTAACATGATTTTGTCACAATTCTGTCATTTTTGAAAGTTACAGAGAATAAAGTGAGTCTCATTCTGTAAGAATTCTGTTATCTGTCAGATTCCGTCAACCGGGATTAAAAAATAAAAACATTTGTATAATTCAAGTATGTTAGTAATAAAGTAACTTTTCAAACATTAGTCATAAATTACCAAAAAACATTAAAAAAAATATATTATATTATTGAGACTTCTGAAGTGCGTTCTCTGATGTTCTAGAAAATATTGACGCTCTCTTCTAATAGTGAAAGTGCCTTTAATGAAATTTGGTCACGATCAATTAAAAATTGATCTTCCACTCCACCACACAAACAGTAACACTACAGGTGGGACGTCATTCTTTTTCTTCCTTGGAAAATTATGATCTTCCATATATTTCTTCAATAATAACCAGGCTGCCGTTTTACGTTCAAAAATGTCTTCAATTTGACACGAAAATAAGTAATCTTCGTAGGTACGAGTCATTTTTCAATGAATATTTTAAAAGGAATACTCCGACACGAAATAAATCAATAATTCAAATTATGCCAAAAACATTTTGGAGCATTCTTTTATTCATCAAAAAATAAAATCTGTCAAATATTGTCATGATAAACTGATATCATGTCAAGGACCAATTCGAACAACTTAGTAGTTTAATGTAACGCAGTTTGAAGCATAGCAGCCAACATCTGTACATTAGGATTTTTTGGGCTCACCCATCTTCCATGAATATAACGAATTTCTATTGGCCAATTTCTAAAAATCGTGTTTGTTGCTCGTATCGACTATTTTACTTTCTAGGGATGTTATTGGGTTAAACCAGTTATTGCAAAAGGGGAGGAATCCAAATTAGGAGGGCTCAGCTTGGTAAAAAAAAAAGAAAGTAGAATGATAGGGTGGATAGGAGAGCAGAGAGTATATTTGAAGAGATAAAGTAGTGATTAAGTATTGGACTCGAAAAGTAAGCAGATTCCAGTAAGAAGCTGTGAAATAGTTACCCTGGTAAAAATAAAGATGGAGCTTTTGTGCCGTAAAAAAATGTGTACGGCCAAGCATATTGACGGTTAAGCTTCTTGAAAGAGAATATTTCTTTTCTTGTTCAAATCACCTTTGTAGATGAGCTAGAGGATTATATCACATCCATTCTTCTTCAACAACCATCTTGTAATGTGCTAGTATGATACCGGAAAGCGCCACTATCGCGCACAAAAAAACAGGATAAATGATGGGCAATACAAGTGACAAGTGGAAGGTTTCTTCAAATCAATCTAAGATTGAGTCACTGGTTGTAGTCGCAAGCTCTTTCTTCAATTATAATAATAATAATAATAATAATAACAGCCTTTATTTCTTGTATCTTTTTTAACAATCATAATAGTGATATATTTTGTTAAATGGCCCACTCATGGGCATAGGCCTCTCCGATCTTCCGCCACTTCTCCCTGCTCTGCGCTTGACTCTGCCATGAGGTACCGACTCTATTTACTATTTCGTCTCTCCATCGCGTTGGTGGTCTCCCTCTACCTCTTTTATACTCGTATGGGGTCCAATTTGAGAGTTTATAATTCCATTTTTCTGGGTCCCCTCTGGCCATATGGCCTGCATATTTGAATTTTTGTTTTTTCACAATATACCCTATGTCTTTACTGTTAGTTTTTTCCTCTAAAATTGTATTTTTGACCCTATCTTTTAGTCTGATACTCATTATTCTTCTTTCCATTGCTCTCTGTGTTACTTTCAACCCCTCTGTTTGTGTTTTGGTTAGGGACCATGTTTGAGCTCCATATTGAAGTACAGGGAGTGTACAGCTCTCAAGAATTTTAATTTTTGCTTCTGTCGGTAGTTTTTTATTTTTGTATACGTTTTTTAGTCCCCAAAAGTTCCTCCACGCTTTCCTTTTCCTTTCCCTTAGTTCCTTATCAAGTCTGTTTTCCATCGATACTGTTTGTCCAAGGTATACGTATTCGGTAACTTTTTCTAATTTCACCCCGTTTATAATTATTTCTGTTTCTTCTTCCGTATTGCTCATGTACTTAGTTTTGTTCATATTAATCTCTAAACCTGATTTTTCACTTTCCTTCCTCAGTTCTTCCGCCATCTCTTCTATTTCCCTTTTGTTTGAGCTTATCAATACTATGTCGTCAGCAAATCTTAAGTTGTTCAAGTACTTCCCATCTACCCTTATTCCTTTTCCTTCCCAATCTAGTCTCCGAAATATTTCTTCCAACACTACATTGAAAAGATTTGAGGAAAGTGGGTCGCCCTGTTTCACTCCCCTCTTCACTTCAAATGTCTCTCCTTTCCTATCTGTTCTAATGTAGGCTTTTGGGTTTCGATAAGAGTTTTGTATGATATTTATAATTTTGCTAGGAACTCCCTGCTTTCTCAGACCTATCCATATGTCTTGGTGTTCTATAGAGTCGAAGGCCTTTGAGTAGTCGATGAAGAGTACGTGGATTTGGATTTGATATTCTCTAGCTTTTTCTAAGAGTTGATTTATAGCCTGGATGTGGTCGATAGTCGAAAACCCCCTTCTAAACCCCGCTTGTTCATTTGGTTGGTTGAAGTCTAACGTGTTGTAAATTCTGTTTTTTATAATCATCATGAATATTTTACATAGGGTAACTGTTAGGCTTATCGGTCTATAATTTTCTATCATTTTTCTATCCCCTTTCTTGAATATTAGAGCTATTTCAACTTCTCTCCACTGCTCAGGTATCGTTTCTAATTCTATAATTTTATTAAAGACCTTTGTGATGGGCTTTATCAGTGCGGGACTAAGTGTTTTTATAGTATTGTTTTTTATTTTATCAGGGCCGGGAGCTTTATCTTTTCTCAATTTATTGATAATAGTCCTTACTTCTTCTTCCAAGATTGGGGGGATTAGCTCATTGTTTCCCTCCCTCTCTTCTTCCTCTTCTCTTTTCATTGTTTTGTCTATTTTGCTAGTGTATAGCTTCTTGTAGAATTCTGTTGCAATTGTTAACATCCCATGTCTGTTTTTTTCCTCCCTTCCAGTCTGATCTATCATGCTGGTCATATGTCTTCTTCCAGTACTCAGTTCTTTTCTCATTTTCCTTGTAGACCACGTTTCTTCGATGATTTCTTTTGTTCTCCACTCGTTGTAATTTTTTATATCTTTTCTAACTTCCTTCTTCACCAATTTTTGTAGCTCGCATAATTCTATTTTATCTCTACCTGTTTTTGTGCCCTTTCTCCTCAAGGTATTTTTCTTCTCTATCAATTTTCTTGTTTTCTGTGTTAATTTTTCATCTGTTGTTTCCTCTTTCACTATTCCGTATTTGCTCTCTGTGTCTACTATTGCTTTCACTAAATTGTCGTACTCAGTCTTTACATTATCTTGTGATATTTGTGTTTTTCTTAGCAGGTGTGTTAAGTATTCCATGGCTTCTGTTTGTTCATTCAATGGTATAGTTCTCATTGCCTTGATTCCGTTTTTTATATAATTCTTTATTCTTGCGCTTCTAGCTATTTTTAAGGTGCAACGAGTTATTCTATGGTCAGAGGAGTACTTAAACCGAGAGAGGGTGTTTATATTGTTTATTATTGAGAGATCGTTCGTCAGTAAATGATCTATTTTATTTTTTGTCTTGCCATCTGGTGATATCCAGGTCCACACTTTATTCTCTCTCTTTTTAAAGTATGAGTCTGCAATCTTCATACCATTCTTTTCGGCTAGTTGGATTAGTTTTTCACCACTTTTATTTCTTTGTCCTATTCCGTATCGACCTTGTACGCCTACAATTTCACCCTTCCCTATTTTACTATTCCAATCTCCCATAGCTAATGTATAGTATTCCTTCTCATCCTGTATTGTTTGGTCTACTAAATTGTAAAATTCTTCGATTTCCTCAATATTTTTATCAGCTGTTGGTGCATAAACTTGTATTAGTGCTAAGGACGTAAGGTTATCAATTCTTACTTTTAATATTCCCACTCTTTCTGATATTCTCTTTATTTCTGTGATCTTGTTCCACAAATTTCCTCTCACGTAAAAACCTATACCTCTGTGTCCCTTAGTCTCCCCAAAGTAATAGAAGAAATTTCCGTTTTTCCTTTGAATCAGCCCTTCTCCCTTCCTTCTGATTTCTGAGAGACCTATAATATCCCATTTTATATTGCTGATAGCTTCTTCTAGTTCATAGAGTCGGTCCTCTCCCACTAAACCTCTGCAGTTATAGTGCAGTATTTCTAGGTTTTGTGCTTTCTCATTTGTATTGCCTATTTTCTCTTTTTTATCTTCATAGTTTTTTGTATTTTTATCTACTTTTTTATTATATTTGAATTCTCTTACCTTTATTGTTTGGAGGGTTTCGTGTTCGGGGTTATCAAGACGTGTATTATTTTTAGTTCGATCATAATTTCTTTTGTTATTGGCAGACAGAGCGATAATTTCGGAGGTAGCAGTCCGCGTGCAGATCTTCCACGGTGACTGAGGCCGGCTTGGAAGATCGGAGTCCGATGAGCGAGCCATTCGTGTTACACTAGACTATCCTCTTCTCCCATGACTCTCATTGGAGTCATATTTTCCCCTCGTGAATCGATCCAGTGTCAGCTGAGATCCGTTTTTGCTTTGGCTTCGTAGTATGCGATCATCTTTGGTCTTCTTGGGGTTTTGTATTTCTCTCTTGCCTTTTAGTGATGGGTTGGGTTGGTTCGATTTGTCACCTGCTTCCAAATTCGATGCTGATTCTTCTTCGTTTTCGAGATTGAAGCTCCGATTGGCGTTTCGCGCGAATTTTTCAATCATGTACTCGAGATGTCCAATACTCATTACTCTGATTGCTTTGCTTTCCGCCGTTTTCTTGATGAATATTTTTCCGTCACGTTCCCATACGAATTCAATCATCCCTTGCTTCTTGTAATTTTTCGCATTCATGAGGATGTCTCGCGTGTATTTTGTTAAATGGCTACTGCAGTAAATTCGACTCTCGGCTTCACTTCTCATTCCAATGTCCTTAATGTTGAGCTGCTTTACCACCGACGCCTTTATAATTCTACCTTTCGTTTGTGCGTGTAAGAATTTTATTATGATGTCAGGCGTATCGTTTCTTGCGGGTAGTCGGTGGAGAGCAGCTATATCGTAGGGTTCTACATTCACCTCTAGTTTCTCAAGTAAGGTAGAAATTATTTCTTTTAGGTTTTCATCTTTATACATTGGGATGCCGCTCACGATGAGATTATTCTTTCGATCATACTGCTCTCCCGTTTCTACTTTGAATCTCAGATCTTGAATTTCATCTTCCAATTCATTAATCTTCTTCTCTGTGTCTTCGTTCTTTTCTTCTAGGGTAGTTACTCTTTCAGTTAGCGGGTCAATCATGTTTCGAGTTTCAGTGACGATGGATTTTATGTCCATAATCTCCTTCATGAGATTTGCAAGCTGTTTCTCCATAACTGTTCTTCGATTATTCGGTAGATTTTTCACGTTGAGACTGGCTATACGCGTAGTCTTTACACTTGTAGGCTCTCACTATTATGTATACACGAGTAATTCGTTATCGCACAAGGCACAATATTATGAACGCACTAGAACACGTTACAACGCATTGGCATGCTTATCGGTCTTCTTCAATTATACAATTCTCTAATCCACTCTTAACTGACTACGGATGTCCAATCTACTGACAGGTTAACAAATCCTCCCTCAAATACCATCTCCTGCCTTACGTTTAGCCCTTAGTACCCTACGCTCAGCCTATGCGCTCCGGCTGGTATTCGTCCTCTACAATTTCGCTCATTATCGCTTACCACCTGCTTTCTAGCGTCTGAGGCCCAGTTTCTCTCCCTATCTTTCTCTCCTCCGTCCTCTCTCATTACTTTGGAATTCCACCCGAATTGGAACCCCTTCTCCCTATATACTCATTTACCCGTACCTGAAACCCTCGATGCCTCAAATTCGCCTCGACCTACATAATTCACCAAAATAACACAAAATAAAATAAATTAGATACATCAAAGCCATTGCTGCTAATTATTTCCCCTCTTAAAACCTGTGCTTCAAGAATGGATCCGAATCATGGGTTCCGAAACTAACTACACCTACTTTTTCGATGGAGAAGTCTGGCTGTTCCGTATAGAAAACTCGGCCTCTATATATTCTACGTAACTATCTGCCACCTACTCTTGTCTTACTCACTCTCCCTCCGACTCTCCACTCTCCAATGCATGCGAGACTCCTACTCTTCCGACCCTATTGTTTAACGAATTCGTATGCTCTCCTTTATCTTCAATTGACTTTCCCTGGGTTCCTGGTTATGTCGGTTTCCCGGAACACGACGCAGTTAACCTAGCAGCCAAGAAGCTTCGCTCTTCTCCTCAACCACTGATCTTTTTCCTCCTCCGTCCTATGCTTTAAAATCTTAATATCGACCTTCAATCACCTCGTACAACCTATGGTCCTCTCGACCACACAATAAACTTCGGTTAGTTGAAAAGTCGGCGATTTCCTGGTCTTCTTCAATTCGTTCCTCACACCATGAAAAAACTCATCTGAAAATTGGGCACACCTGCCCAACCCACTCTTTTCCTTCTTCCCCTAGTGCCAATACGGATCATTTTTTCTCTTGTCCATACCTCTTGAAACTAAGAAAATTGTTTTCTGTCCTCTCCAATCACCATTTCCAACACTCTAAACTTCCTCTAGTCCACCAACTATTACAAATCCATTCAACTCCGTTACTTTTTCCTGAGCTAATGGTTTTAGCACATGAACAGTCCAATCCGAATAAATCGTTTTATCCTACTTCATCTTTCATAACAAACGTTCAATAAAATTCCTGTTTTATTATATTCTAGAAAAGTGATTCTATGATAGAACTACTCAATTCCAGTCTATACACATTTTACGCACTATAGTTTTTATTTCTTTCGAGAATACCCCAAGAGCACAGAAGCTAGTTTCAAAATAAAATATTGAAATTGTAACAATGTTAACTTGTAACTCCCTTTCTCCAATATCTGCTCTAAGGTCATCGGTTGAAACATTTTAGTGGCACGTTTAATGTGCATGCAAATCCTTCGACGATTGTACATAATAATAAGTAAGTCAGAATTGTAAATGATTTACAGTCGAATAGGTTTGCGCAAATTATGATTCGAGAAGAAAAGAATAAATAAACCGACTTAGTATGCACGCTGTGTATTTTCTTGGAATGGTTAACAATGAAAAAGAGAATAATTGAGCCACACGCGATTAATATTTCAAAATATTATACTAAATTTATTGCATATTTTCAATTTTTCGTCGCCATTCTTTTCATAAACGAAGAAAAGAAGAACTTTAATTTTCTCCGAAAAGTCCAGGAAAATATCGCAATGAACTTTTCCGAGTGAATAGCTGTTCTTTTTAACTACGTCATACTTTCCGTCATTAGAAACGCGTGCTTTATGACGTTCGTGGAATGAAAATTTAATACTTCTAAAAATTTCGGTACATCCTATCCGACTGACTTAATGACAGACAGACGAGAAAAGGCGAATCAAATTTTATTCTCGAAGGTCTTAGAGCGCACAAAGGAAAACGTGGTAAATAAAACCCCATTTATAGCAGAAAGTGATACGCCGATATGGATTGCGAGGCTATAACTTTCATACCTCGAAGAAGCCTACGCGATTCTTTATAAAAATAATATCACCTCACATGTATTACGATGTATATTCGGACGTCAATTTGATTTACCCTGTAAGTTTTTTCTTTCTTCTATAACAGTCTCGTCTATGTCACGTTTGATAGAAAAAAATTATCGGTTCGCAACAATAATACTCGCACCGGGTCATCAATTTGATATTTTATCGTCGAATTCTTCTTTCGTTCGTGACCAAAAGAAAATACCACGGAAGGTGCTGGAACACGTTTCTATATTTTTAAACTTCGCTCTTTTTGGCGATAAATCATCTTCGACGATAAGAGAGGAAAACAATATTCGTCGCCTCGAGTAGTTAAAACCGAGTAAATAAACTCGTAATCTGCAATTTAATCAATCTGAAAAAGCGACGACCAGTCCGCGACATATCGACTCGGAGAAGGGTAGCCACGGACGGACCCGTGTGAATCTTCGAACATCGACGAAAATAATTCCGTACCGTTCGAAAAGCAATAAGAATGATTCAACTTGACCGGGACTTTACCACGAATGATCTAAGGTCAGGCAGTTTTTTCCAAATAGATTTCTCTTCTCGATGCTCGCAGTTTTCGTATAATATGCAGGCACCGTAAGTACGTGCAGATAGTTGAAACGTTCGATACAACCCATTTAGGAAAATTACCAGACATGGATGGATAACTGCGTTCTATTTTTGCGGTTTCGTTTACTCGTAACATGATGAAAATTCCCCGGCGAACCATTTGTACCTCTGGAATATTTATTCTAAGTGCAAATAAATATACGTGGAATACCAGATTTCTTGCTAAGAACGAGAGGTGGAACGGTCGAACTTTTTTGACGATAATAGCAGAATTGTGGAACTGTATTTTATACCGCAATATTTGGCTTGCTATTAGACTGTTTGTAGCGCATCGAAACACTTGAGGAAGGAGGTTTGTTTACATTAACTGAAATTCAAGAGTGGGTGGTAAAGCGAGCGAAAACAAAGAAGGACGTGTGAAGGAGAGGAAGGGTAAGTTTGCGGAAGAAGGGAAATTGGTTTGAGTTTGTGTTTGAGGCAAGAGTAAGCAATTGAGATATACGAACAATGCGAAACTACAAAAAAGAAAGGGAATAAATTGGAAGGAGACGTGGATTATTTGATAAACTGATGGAACCTTTTGAGATGAAAAGAATTGAAGCTAGATTAATAAAAACTCACGGGTTCTTTGACGGAGTTTAACGGGGAGTGGTAGGAACCTGTTTTATGAGGCGCGTGAGATCTGAAAAATGTATATTGTGACGTCACAAGGCTGACCATGACGTCATCAAATTATAACGTCACAGACCCGGACTTTGGAGCTACATATGTAAGAACGCTTTACCGTTCTCACGAATTTTCGTGTTGGTAGCGTTGCATCGATACTCGCAGCAAGGTTTGGTAGTTGCATATTATTACATGGATAAAAAATAGTAATAGATAGTTGTCAATTGATACCACGTTTTGAACGTGTGTTGCGATATCGGGAAAGACTTGGAGCATTGGTAAACGATCAGCCGATTTTTACATAGGAGGGGAATTTAAAAAAACAAACTGATCTATGACATCATCAAACTGTGACGTCACAGGCCCCGCTCCCAAGCTATATTATATGAAAGAAGGGGGAATTAGAAAAAAAAATGATCTATGACGTCATCAAATTGTGATGTCGCAGGCTTCGCCTCCAACCTATATATGATAGGAAGGGGATTTAGAAAATTTTTGAGCCGAATGGCAGACTTTTTTCCGAAAAACCCCCTGATGAAAGATAAAATTTTTGACTTCAATTTTCTAATGAATATTCGAATGAATTTTCGCCTCCAATTTACTGAGGAGCTTGAAATAATATTGTGCGACTAGAATTCAAAGAAAAATGAGTTCCAACTTTCTTCATTCGCTGTTTGCAAGATCTCTCTCATTAACTAGGTCAATTGGGGCGAACAAAGAACCTGTTTTGTAAGGGATTATACATGTTTAATTTCGCATAGCTCTCGGGGAGTTTCGTACCAGTCCTAATCTCAGCCTTTATGCTCGAGCAGCCAGACCTCCCTTACTCTATCGTACACTGACGTTAATTGTCAACTTCTTAGCGTACTCACTACTCAGCTCAATTTCCGGAGCTCCCTTGCCACACTGCTTCCTCCTCTCTTCATAATACCTAACGAAAATTTCTTGAACCTCATCTTGATCCCTTTATCAAATTCAAACCTCTCCTATCCATTAAATCATCTATTCCTCCGAGTCCTAGATTGAACCTCACAAATATTCCTACATCAAATAACATTGTCTACCGTAAATTAATCACAGAAATCATCGCAGAATTCCCCAACCACATAATATTATGTTATTACACCGATGGCTTATAATAAAGCAGGTTATGCATAATATTCTATTGACGACAAAATTGCGGCTTATATCGTTAGAGGAACTCAGCGAGTTTAGCACTATTTGTTCCTCACTTGGCCCTTAAATCTCACTCAGTGTCTCTCCAACTGAACTATATTTTACTGTCTGACCTATGCTTCAACCTCATATTTTTAAAAGATCCTTATTCAAATAACCCCATCAACCAATGCATCCACATCATCTCCATCAATTCATCAGTCACCTTCATTTAAGATTAATAATTTTTTTTCATTAATTATTTTGTATAATTATATATATTTTAGTTATATTATTATTCATGCTATGTTTTAATCAATATTATTTTTATGTATTGGATTAATAATTTATAATAGGTTAAGATTATCAAAATATTTATTTGTAAGGATATATTTTTTGATATAATTTATTTGATTAAAAATTAATTCTTAGTACAAAATTAAATTTTTGAAATTTAATTTATATCAATTTAATTAAGAAAATACAAATTAAAAAATTAATAGTTATGTATATTAAAATAATTTAAATTTATATAATTTTTAAATAATCATTTATTATAATACAAATTATTTATTAAAATTTTTAAACAAAATTTTAAATGAATAAATTGATCAAATAAATTTAAAATTAAAAAAATTAATAAAAATGGAATTGAAATTAAATTAAATATTAAAATATCAAATTGAATTTTCAAATTTTTATTTAATAAATTAATATTATTTAAATATTTAATTTTATAATAATTTAATAAATTAATTAATAAAATCTTTATAAAAATATAATTTGTGGTTGATGTCGGCTTTTAGAGGGTTATCTGGATGGAAGGAGCATGCGTCAGATTCTATGAGATTTATGCGTTTGAGGTGGACAGGGAGACGATTATGTCCGAAGCGAAGACGGCTTTGTTGAAACCCACTAGTTACAGACAACGAAGTTATCTTATCGCGACATTTGTACAAACGCCCCAAAAAATGTACGGACTTCCTTATATTTTATTTTAACAGGAAATATATTTTATGAAATTTTCAGGAAAAATCCGCCGTTTTTTTGACAAATTGTGATTTTAAGTGAGAGCGGGGTAGCTACCTCTTTTAGAGACTTAATTTCTAGCGAGTTTTAGGCTATTTTCGTTAACCGTGAGGGTGGAGAATTTCGGAAAAAATTGGCCTTTATGGTATAGGATTTCATATATACGTGATACGTGCTACAATTTATAACGCGGGTAGGGTAGAGATCACGGTTATAAACCTTGAGAATATTAAGGATTGAGAAGACGGAAAAAATAATCACTTTTGTCAACGGTCTAATCTAGGTCACAAATAATACCGGTTTCAAAAGACGTTCCGAGAATTTCTTCAACAAATATTAGTCGAAGAACTTTTAAACGCGAATGGCAATTTTTTTGCTCTAATACACGCGCGTGCATTACAACCTAATAGAGATAAGATTAAAAAGTATATCATGCCCTTTACCCGTATAATTTACGTGTGTGCTCCCTTTTTAAACTTTACTACGAATATTTCCACACGCTCGTCGCTTGTATCGTTTAGAAGTTGTATACTGTATGAGTACACGTTTCAAATTAGAGCGGAATTCCGACGAATGAGGTTTTCTTCATTTCGAGACGCCGCGGTACAGTTTGGCGTCTACTTTTTTTTTTTTCCTGGACCGACGCCACCAACAACATTGTGTATTCTGGTTGAATAGCCCGAAATACGCGCGCTCTTTGCGATTACTATGACATATCGGGGCGGACGAGAAAAATTTACTCCTAAATTTTAGCGTCAATTTCGCGTTCACTAGACTGTATTACGGTATACTTACCGTGCGAACACGATAGCGGCAGACATTCGCTGTTTGCCGTTGGACCATAAATATTCGTCCATATTATTGTATTTACTTTGAGAGGGTTAGAGAAGTATCTCGTTCTGGACCTCGAATAGGGTTAACGGGAAGTGTGTTCGGAGATCGACCAAGGAAGTCGTATTACTCGTGTACTTTTCGTCATGAAATATTCGAAACACATCAGTGACATACAAAGAGAAAAAAACCCGCAAGAACGACGTCGCGGATTATAACGTAAAACGCTTTTAATCTTTGAAATTAACTTTACGCGACGCAAAACTGACCTCAGTCACCGACGCAAAAAAGGATAATACGCTCGCAGGTCTTATATTGCGCGGTTCATTGAACTCGATTATATCGTGCCGTGCATAAAATGAGTCGCCTTTTACTGTACAGTGCTAAGTTCTGGTTTCTTCAGTGAAATTAATTTTACACAGAAGTACACTAAATTACCTTTCAACATTCTAAATTTAGACTATCATATTTTGGAAGATGGTGTATACGAGTACGTTTTTGATGTAGCACGATATAGACTTTGTCGCGCCTTCGCGCTCGCAAAAACTTAGGGTGGATGAGTTGCTCGTACTAGATTGGTTTATGACTCATTAAAGACGTAACAGTTTTAACTGCTTTGCGCGAATTTTTAGCGATACTAGCTGGATAACGTTTGTGTCACCCACGCGAATTTACAACGACTTTTAGACGGCACAGAATTGGAGTTGGCTGGCTTTTTTGTCGTCATTGTGCTACGCGAGAGGTCGCTCTAACCGTTCTAAATAATCTTAGCTCTCGTCACTGTGACAGCTCTTGAAAAAGTCGAGACCATCCTAAAAAGAGTTTTCTGCACTAATTGCCAGGTGACGTGTTGCGGTTCTGACGTACACGAGAATTAGTACCTAAGAATTGATGTCACCGTGTTCTAAAGAAAAGCATGACTAAGAGACCTTTGACGTCTTCGTTTTCTTTCGTTGGTAGTCGATTGGTGGCTTCTGTAACCTTCCGGAAGAACTAGTGATTCCTTTTCTATCTTCCTTCAGTGTTTACGTAAGAATTAATTTCACCGTCGTAAAAATAGGAATTATTAAGATACCTTTGACGTCTTCGTTTTCTTTCTTTGGTAGTCGATTGGTGGCTTCTCTGAACTTCCGGTAGAACTAATGATTCCTTTTCTTTCTTCATTCAATGCGTATAGGTGAATAGGATATTTATTCCAAAAAGTTTTCGCCTTTCGATATTCATAAGTCTTAGGGGTATCCTATGAGGAACAACAGTTGGCAGCGAGCAACAAAAAACAGTCAAATCGATGATCATATTGGCACTTTTTATCATGACTATGAAATTTTGGCAAAGTCGATTAGGATAACACACGGACCGAGTAGGGCAACGCAAAACAAAATTTTCTGTTTAGGTCGCTAGAATACTTCTATGGTACGTCTTGGAAGAGTAACCAGTTTTGCGTGGTTGATTCCCTCTTTTTCTTCCCCATGTGGGAAACAATTATGTCTTCTAAAGCAGTTGGATTAACAAACTTTCTGCCCGAGGTTTATCTAGTGAAGAAAAACGATAGCTGTGACAAGAAAATGATCTCATCATTCTACCACCAAACGCGAATTTCCTCCTCCCAAACTCTAGAAAAATATCGAAAAATTTTAAATCTGAATGCAAAAAAAAATCGCTCAATCTCATATTTTCCACAATCTCCCCTACCCCAAAAAAAGAAAAATGCTCGTCTAGATCTACGAGTACCTCTGTACCGATCTTCGTGCGTGTGGATTATTGGAATTGCCGACTTTTGATTAGAGATGAGAAGATGGTCTTGAAAAGATTTCATTGAAAATATTTAGATTTCATGTTCTACATAATATGATGAAATATTGAGTAAAAAATTGACATTTCTTCGGGTGACTAAATCGATTAGGTTGTGAGATATTTTTAATGTCTCTTCGCATTCTTCTCTTAAAATATTTTAGTAATTGGTTCGTAGGGGTAGTCGAATCATGCAGAGAAGAGTACCTCGACATTACAGACTTGATAGGAAAAATTTGGTTCTAAAACTGCTGCTATTGATACTTCTTCCTTCTCGATAATCATGAGTCGTTGTCTTAGATTGTAGTGAATACCGACGAGGTTGAATTCTTATTCACGACAAGTTTTCATCATTCTTACTTAACTTGGGAATTTTCAAATGTTTGCTTTGTATGCGATAATAGTGCGTAATTTACAAGTTTATGGTACATTATGATAAATATTATGTACACATATTTATCTTTTAAATAGTTATCTGAAGCATTTTACTCGTGTAGACCTCGAACGCCTATAAAAACGTTTCGAATTCTTCGACTTATATCAACTCGAAATTTTCTCTAATCATTATTTTCTTAGCTAAGTTGAAACTCGACCTATTGAATGGTGAAAGGACTTTGACGACACTTTCACGACTATTTCTGTATCTTAATAGACTTGATTCATAGCCACATATCCCCTGTTTTTCCTGTAAACTTGCGCAACAAGAGAAAATTTGAAGACATTTTTGGGAAATTGCATTCCATGAGTTGGACAATAAAATTAAAGAAATTTCGAAAACAAAGCCGAAATTACGAACCAAATGTTGAGAAAAGAACCAAAAATTGGAGATGTCGGGTATTTCAAAATTTCTCTTGAGTTTATTTCTTCAACAGGATCTTACAGGGAGGGGACGGTTTGGACAACCCATCCGCTGTCTTTCCTGCGAATTTTGGTTCCCTTGGGGTGAAAGCTTTGATTTACTCACGAAACTTGAAAAAAGATGGCCATTCGAGAGAAGAGAGAGAGAGAGCTGGCTCTGATCTAGTTTAGAGACTTGGGAAAATTCCGATTCTTGAGCTTAGCATGTAAATGGTAAATCTAACATTGATTTGAACAAAGACGAAATTCGACATGATTGTCAGTTATTGTATCCTAAAGAACCCCTTAAGACTAAAAGTGAAAGATCATAAAATTTTCCACAGTTATTGTTTGACTCATTTTTTTTCTAGCGTTGATAGTAAATAAAAGTGGTTCCAATTTACATTAGACGCTTGATACACACAAATAACTGCGTCTTAAAGCAGTTTCTCGCCATCTCTCCATAAATATTTATTTTTGAGCAAAAATATTTCCTATGAAAATAAAACGACGGCTTCCTCAACGAAATTAAATGAGGAACGCAGGGAACTTGTTTTATGAGCCAAATTGGATTTGGTATTGAGAATTCAAGGAAGCCTAGAACTAGTATGAAGCTATTATAGAGCTCTTCCCCTATATCATATTGTATACTCATTTGCCTGATTCTCATCATAATGGTACTTGCTTTACATTGGTTTATGGCAGGGGAATTGAATATGCAATAATAGCACATCCATTCCCAATGTAAACGAAATACCATTACGATAAGAATGAGGCAAACAAGTATGCAATATGACATAGAGGAAGGGCCCTAGACCTACCAGAAGCCTAGTATCATATAGTTCGAGAGTCTGAATTTTTCTTGACTCTCGAGCTATATATATGATAGGAGGGGGGGACCTAAAATGTTGACTCTCGAGCCGTATTATGATTGAAAGGGGACTTGAAGAAATGTCATCCTCCAAGCTATACACAACAGGAGTCAACATTGTCTCAAGTTTTTCGTCCAACGGCGCACGGCAAATTTCTCAAAAAAATAAACATAAAACAGGTTCCCTCTTGAAAGGTCAAGCAATTTTCCACAAAAATGTTATTTCACTCGTTTTTTCTTTAGCGTTGATAAAAAATGAGATAATTGCGATCAAACGTGGTTCCAAATTACATTACAGGCTTGCTATACCTAAATAACTGCTCCGTCTAGCAGTTTTTCGCCATTATCTCCGTAAATATCCATTTTTAAGCAAAAATGCCTTTTATAAGAAGTGAAGATCTTACAATTTTTCACAATTATTATTCTATTCATTTTTCTCTAGCGCTGATAGTAAATGAGATAATTGCGATCAAACGTGGTTCCAAATTACATTATACGCTTGATACATCTAAATAACTGCTCCCTCTAGCAATTTTTCACCATTATCTCCGTAAATATCCATTTTTTAGCAAAAATACCTCTTATAAGAAGTGACGATCTTACAATTTTTCACAATTATTACTCTATTCATTTTTTCTCTAGCGCTGATAGTAAATGAGATAATTGCGATCAAAAATGGTTCCAATTTACATTATACGCCAGATACGCCTAAATAACTACTCCCTTGGCAGTTTTTCGCCATGATCTCCATGAATATCCATTTTGAGCAAAAATACTTTCTGTAAAAATTGAAGATCGTACTATTGCCTGCAATTATTGCTTTATTCATTTTCTCCTAGCGTTGATAGTAAATGAGATAATTGCAATCCAAAGTGGTTCCAATTTACTGCTCCCTTTAACAGTTTTCCGCCATTATCTCCATAAATATCCATTTTTGAGCAAAATTACTTATCATGAAAATTACAGATCATACTATTTCCTGTAATTATTGCTTCCATCATTTCCCCCCTAACATTGATAGTAAATGAGATAATTGCGATTAAAAGTGTTTCCAACTTACATTATGATGCATTATCCTGGATACACGTAAATAACTGCTCCCTTCGGCAATTTTTCAACATTATCTCCGTAAATATCGATTTTTGAGCAAAAATATTTCCCATAAAAATAAAAGATCATGCAATTTCCTACAATTTTTGTTACATTTATTTTTTCTCTAGCATTGATTGTAACCGAGAAAATCGATCAAAAATAGGGTCAAAAATGGTTTTCAAGTGTACTATACCTATTGAATATACAATTCAGATAATCTAAGACTACCGAGCACGTCTACGCTCTGGCAGCCTTCAAAAATCCGACATATCCCAAAATCCATTGATATAATATCGAGCATCACCCTAAGAATTCATGTCCCAGAATAATTTCGTGTTCAAATTGTCCACAAGAAAGTCATTTGATTTAAAATAATGAAAACGTAAAAAATCAGGTGTGATTGTACATAATTTTGTTGTTGCAAAGGTTTTATTGTGTATGTATCTGTGCAGTATTCATTCGGCAGAATTTTGACATAAATATTGAAACATTTTGGAGCAGTTTCCTATTTATATGTATTCTGCCATACAAAGTTGAATTGACGTATATGCAAATAATGAATACGAGAAAAAGAGGCTATATCAAGTATATCCATAACCTCTTTTCCTCGTATTCATTATCTGCATATACGTCAATTCAACTTTGTACGGCAGTATTGTCATTCCTTTCTCGGCTCCCTGCGATTCATTTCTCTCCAACATTCTTTACAGTACTTCTCGTCAGTTTTAGATAACAGAGAAAAGAATTTGATATGTTTCACGTCTCTCCTGAGCCTACCTCTAATTCATTTTACATTTCTATGGGAAGTATTTTTGCTCAAAAACCAATATTTTTACGGAGATGATGGCGAAAAACTGCTGAGGAGAGCATTTCTGTGTATAAGTATCAAACATAGAACGAGCCACTTTTGGTCGCAATTATTTAATTTACTATCAACGCTAAGGAAATATTATTATGAAATTGTATGATCGTTCATTTTTATAGGAAGTATTTTTGCTCAAAAATCTTAATGTACGGAGATAATAGCAAATAACTGCCGAGGAGGGCAGTTATTTCATATTTGGTAGACGACACGTGGGACTTGTTGCAAGCTATGTCCGTAATACAGTAGAGGCAATGAGCGACAGTTGAGCGAAAAAAAGACGCGTTTTCTCTTCATCCGGCCATAGTGGGTGCATTTTTTTTATGAAAGAACGCAATCCACGAAAGAACTTTTTGGACGTAAATTTTGAAGTCGCACATGCCACTTAATATACGTACTACGCCGAATCAACGAAAATATGGGAAGTAAAAAAGAATTTATAGGAAAAGTTGACGATAACTTGTGGAGTGCAATTTCTCATTTGTTGCTTTCCTCTGTCGCAAAACATTTTTTTTTTTTTACGAAGTATGAATGAACGAAAGGTGTACCTACGTTTTATTTTTCGTTTTCAATCGTTGCAAACTTTTTCATTTTCTCTTAAACAACTCTTTACCGTTCTTTTCGAAGAAAAGTTTTCAAATAGTTTTTTTCCGCATGAAAACTTGTTTCTGTTGTATAGGATTGGGTTTTTACGCATTTTAGAAAAAAAAAAATAAAAAAACGCGTGTAATGGTTCTTCAATAGTACAACGTATTGTAGTTCAATGACTTAAGAGTCACTGTCTGCTATACCGGTGAATCCACTTTTTAGCGAAACGTTATAGGGAAAAACGTACAGTCTCGTGAGGATAAACTCGCCGTATAATATGATGATTCGAAAGACCAACAGAAATCGCAATGGGAACGATAAACTCCGACGTGGTGAAATTTTAGACGGATATAGGAAAATTTTTAATAACCTGGATATGTTTCATTTTAGTGACTTGCGAGCGACTTTGTGTCGAAAATTTGTCATCAATTTTCGGTAGCGAACATTCCTTACATTTTTTTTTTTTCTTTTACTCATCGTGTGGGAATGATGAATCGATCTCAGTACAAGTGCTTGAAGTAGAAAAATTCAAAAATTTTCGGATACGCCACCGAGGTAAAGAACGCGCGGCGGAGATATAAATCTTTTTAATCTTCTCACTTTATAAAACTACTTTACTGCGGAGAAAATGATAATAAGGCTCCTATATACTACGTTGTTTGAATATTATACTTGTAGAACAATCGCGGGGGTCTCGTTGAAATATTCGAACAGTTTCTATGAATGGTGCGTTTACCAATTTTTTCCTCTAATGCTCGTTGAAAAGTACAAATTTGATTAAACAAAAATAGTTCCATCGTCTAAAATTAGGAACGCATTGAAGTGTCTTTATAACACTTAAAATAACAACAACATTCGTTGCGCTCGCTATTTTTCGTATGGTCAATTAATAATCAAGGTTCGATGAAGCGTGTTGGTGTGGTATAGTTGATTTTCATCTGTTCAAGGGCCTATTGGTTTATCTTCGACATAATATATCTGCATTCCACATCCTAGTTCTGATGTAAAGATCAAAAGGTAGACGCTTTTAACTGAAAACAAAGTAGAGGAAGTTTCTAACTGCCTTGATGCAAATGAACTAGTATAACTTCCTTCACTCATTCATCACTAACCTGAAGAATTATTTAAATAAAATCTTGCCCCAGTCAGTATGCTTGATCACTAGACAGTCTATAGTCGAATCGATGATACCATTAATAGGTATATAATAACAATAATCTCTACAGACCGCACAATTAATAAGATAATTATAAAATATAAGGACCTTTCGGTTAAATGACCATCATCAGATAAGTACTGAATACAAACTGAAGACGAAAAGCCCTACTTTGTCAGTTATTGAATTCGAAACCGGTGGAATGTATTAATGACGAATCCTCTTTGGTTGTGAAGAATTTGAAGAAGAAAATCAATGACCATCAACTAGTTGTTACGAAAGCTGACAAAGGTAATACCGTCGTCATTTTGAAGAAGGAAGAGTACAATCAGACGGTCCAGGATTTTTTAACAATTAGTAATTGTACTTTCAGTAGTGTCGATTCTCAATTCAATTTTCCTCAGTTTGTTCTTAATGTTAGGTCGGCTATATCACCAATCCTAAATCTATCCTTGTCTCCAATCCTGTTCAAACTTCATAAGGCTAATATCCCTATCAGGCCGGTGGTGTCGTTTATCTCATCTCCTACTTTTAAATTGTCCAAGTTCCAGGATCAGTGGTATAAGTCTTTGATGAATCAATCCTCGGTCTAAATTTTCTAGCAGTAATTCTCGGGAATTGGTGGAGAAAATCAGTTGTGTCTCCCCTCCTGAAAATTTTATTCTTAATTCTTTTGACGCGGCTAGTAAGTTTCCGAGCACCCCTCCCCCCCCACCTTGAAGTATTTTCGAGCTCTATTGGTCAACGGGCAAGTGACCACTCCACTTGTCGATGACTTCATGACCCTTCTAGAGTTATGCCTTTCCCCCAACTTTTGTCAGTTTCGTTATCTCATTTATGAGTTCCCTAAGAACATCGGTGTTCCGATAGGCTCTCCCCTTGGCTCTATGGTCTCGGAAGTCTTCTTTAAAAAGTTTGAGAGTGAGCTGTTCCAGTCTGGTTTCTACCTCCTTCCTCATGCGTGATGTATTGGCACCGTTATGTTGATGACGTCCTTTGCCTTTGGAAATTTTCTGTTTCGGAGCTTAAAGCCACCATCAAGTTCACCTTGGAGGTGGGAGGGTCTTCCATCAACTTTCTTGACCTCTCTATTTCTATTGTTGGTGGCGTCCATAGCTTTGGTATCTTCCGGAAAAATACTTGTACGGACATCTGTGTTCATGCCTCCTCGTATTGCCCCACCTCCCATAAATTAGCCACCTTCAACAATTTCGTCCACCGTCTCCTTTCTATCCCTCTTCCTCCTCAAGCGTTCCTGGAGGAGGTATGTATCATCAAGCATCTTTCTCTTTCTAATGATTTCGAGCTTGATATTGATAGGATGATTTGGAAAAAAACTTATTTCAAAAGCTTTAGATCTTACCACTTCTCTTTCTCGGTGTTTGTCTGGTTCTAGGAGGAAAGAAAAATGGGTTCGTATTCCGTTCTGGCAAGTTATCTTCTGAACTTAGCCGCCTCCTTAAGCCTTTAGGTCTTCGTCCTGCTTTTTATAATCCTAATACGGTTTGTAGTCTTTTCTATAAATCTAAAGATTCCATCCCCATATCTGAGAGAAGTCGTGTCTACAAGCTTAAATGTTCTGGTTGCCCGGCTGTCTACAAAGGGGAGACAGGCCGGCAACTTTGTATCAGGGTTCAGGAACACCTTGATGAAGTCGCTTCTGCCCCCCTCCTCCAAAAGAAATCGGCTTTTGCCGAACACCTTTTGGAATCCGGTCACAATTTTGAGTTGGACCAAGCCGTATTACTCTATCCTGAGAGTTCCTTTCGTTGACGGTTGGCCCTCGAGCATGTTGAGATAGTTCGTCATTTGAATGATAATGAGGTTATTGTTTTGAATCGTTTCTTTCCTGATAATGATCTCATTGAAAAGTTTTATAAGCTTCCTACCAACGATTTGTGATTCATCTCGGTTTCCTGTCACCACTGGCCTCGATAGGGCTTTCATTTCTCACTTCTCCTTTCTTTTCGTCTTCAATTTGTGTTTAGTGCTTATCTGATGATGGTTATTTAACCGAAAGGTCCTTATATTTTATAAAATTTATCTTATTAATTGTGCGGTCTGTTATTATATACCTACTAAACATGTCCCGCAACGTTGTCCATCGTATTAATCGATGATACCATTGCTATTTATAGACGAAAGACGATAGGAACCACTCGGCCAAAATTTTTAACCCTTTGATGACGTCATATAGGGTAACTGTGGCCATGACCTATACCAGAGACTTGAGAAATTTCGAGTTTTGAGCCAAATTTCGAGAGTTAGGCCATAAATATTCGTCCATCTTACGGCTCTTAATTTGTCTCTCAGGGCAATCAATGAAGCTCAAAGACCGGAATTTTTCGAAGTCATCGCTCTAAAGGTGGACATCTTTGCTACAGGTATGACATTATGTTTCGTACCGAAAGTATGCCTCTCAGATGATATCACAATTTACTCGCACTATGACGTCATCCAAGAGAGGCCTACTAAGACACAAATACTAGGACTAGACCTAGGTCTTTTCAGAGATAGGATTTGCTCACACGAAAAACATCTGCGAAGGGAATGGGTGAGAAAGTATCAGAGCATTTTGTTGAATTGGGGTGCAATTAAATAGAATATTGTAAATAAGAGTTCGAGGAAGTTGTCAGACAGAGGTGAGAAGACTGGCTGGCATTTAAATCAAGACGACGAAAATATCGAGGTAGATAACGTGATTTGGTGGCTAGACCTACAGCAGCGATAGTGCGGAAAGTACCCGTACAAATACAAATGGTGGAATTTTGAACTGTCTGGAAGTTGGAGACGTGATGAGGACGTGAGTCCGTACGTAGGTGGTCCATAATCTAGGATAGATCGGACTAGGATATGGTATAGAGAGGAAGTAGAACTGGTGGGAGGACGGGCTAGGTATTTTAAAACGTTTAAAATTTTCAGGATTTTGGCTCCAATTTCTTTAAAATGTGCGGTTGCCATGAGTATTTGAAGTGAAAGCAGAGGCCGAGAACTCTTACTGTGTCATTATATGCGATAGGGGTGGAGGAAATGGGGTTTCAGTTAATTTTGTTTTTGTCGAAAATCCGATACAGGACATGGAGGAGGATATTCGGAATCTGTGGTGGGACAACCAGTTGAGGATGGATAAGATGGAATTTCGTAAGGTTCTGTGCGCGAAAGCTCAGGTCATCGGTATAAATTAATTTAACGCGGGGAAAGCAATGTTACTAAAGATGTCATTTATTGTGATCATGAAAAGTGTTCCACTGTGAGATGACCTTTGAGGAACTCTATTGGATTGCGGAAACCATGTTGGGGGGTGAGGATTGAAAGAAAATTGAAAATAAAATTGACTTATTGGAGTTTACTTGATGGATAAGGGTATCAAGTTCGGCTGATACCATGGTCGGTTGATCGAGTAGGAATTCTTTTTGCTCATCACCCGCTTCAATGCTCGGTTTTCCCAATTCTGCGTGGCCTACCTTGGTTTGCCTTCAAACACACGTGGAACTGAGTCAAGCAATTCATCTTCGATGCAACCGTGAAATGATAAAAATCAGAAAATGATTATCTATGCACCGGATTTATGACGTAGCAAAAACCGTGAAGCTGAAATATCAGTATGGGAATATTACGACGCTAACAGCGCGGGCAACCTCACCGATTAAGGAAGAAATTCTTCGATACAGCAAGTTTTTATCTCGCCGTAAGAGCGCGCACAATGTTTTCATATTAATAGACTGCAATCGGTGAATCGGAGACGACAGGACACTTAATAATGACGAATGAAATCGAATTTTTAGATTGTCATCGTCATCACTCTTGTCACTATTACTCAAGGAAAGAGGTACTTCTCGATCGCGATACTACACTCTGCACCTCCGATTGGATCTCGTTACCATATACACTGACGCATCCTCTTCCCACTGCTTGTATCTCCTAAATTTTTATTTTTGAAAGGCGATTTTCGAGATATCGAATCAAAATTTATACAAAAATTCATCTTCAAGGTTGTTTCAAAATCCAAGAGGAAGAAAAATTCAGTCAACTTTCGATACGTTGCACCAATTTTTCATATAGCTGCACGATTTACGAAAGTAAGTATCAATTAACGAACAACGTCAAGTTCTTACTTTCTACGAGAGGAGACCATTCACTAATGAAGAAAGTTTAGAATTCGTTGTGACGACGATCGTGTATAGGTGAATGAAATTCGATTTCGAGTGGAGCACGTGGTTCTTCTTCAAATACTCATGTGTACCTACGAATTTTCTACGTACCTTCGACACTTCATTTACTACTTAGAACGAACTGACGTAACTTCGGAATATCGATTTGGCAGACAAGCTATAGCTCTTCTGCATACGTGTACTACGTATTGATGCTTCGTTCGCGATATAGCGTACTTGAGTCAATTTTGTTGTCCTCTAATTGATGTAAATTCATAAATCCGAAGATTTTCAAGAGATGAAAAATTTCGGTGAAAAATGAGCACTATCATTGTCCTATTCCTTAAGCGAAGGTAGTTGACTCGATTACACGTTTTAAAAAAATAGAATTTTCTTCGTTTGTAACCATAACTTTGTGTTACGAGGGGACGGAATTTGACTCGAAACATTCAGTGGGCTGTGGTTCTATATCTTTAAAAATGTATAAAGCTCTTCCTCTTTTCATCTAGGTGGTTTCCACGAGTATCAGATCTAGAAAAATGACCCGTCGACCTATGTTGTAGCCCGCGACTCCTCATTTTGTCCTGTGGCCCACAAGATCTTGATCTATTAGACCAAGAAATGAAGTCAGAAAAATAGGGCTACCTGGATACGATGAATACAGAGCTGATTTTTTTATGGAATGTTCAGAACCTTCCCCTGAAGGTGTCCTCAAAAATCCCAGCGAATCCTATCGGGGCTTTCCCTTTTACAGGGGAGCAAAGGGGGAGAGATTGAGTTTTTCGTCAATAACTCGATAACGAGTGATCCTACAAAAAAAAGTCTCAAATAAACATTGTTCTACGCCCAATTTTCTACAAATAATGTTCTATTACTTTTTTTCTAAAAATCGATAG
This sequence comes from Aspidiotus rigidus, assembly GCA_035079385.1. Lineage (NCBI taxonomy): Eukaryota > Metazoa > Arthropoda > Insecta > Hemiptera > Diaspididae > Aspidiotus > Aspidiotus rigidus. The sequence continues at coordinate 25,286,572 of JAVHKY010000003.1, forward strand.
TTTTGTTGTTACAGCGCGCCAAAGTTATACCTCCAGTGTTGCCAGACGTACGGATTTATCCGTACATGTACGGATTTTTTGGAGTTTGTAGAAATGTACGGATTTTTGTACGGATTTTTGGGAAAAATACGGATTGTACGGATTTTTTAAGCAGACTAAGTTTTCTATTTTACAATTAAACAAAGAAACCAGTACAAAGCGAAATTGACGTATCTACAGAATAACGATCTAGAGAAGGTCTCCCTCAACCACTGAATAACAACATTTCTGCAGATCATTATTTTGTAGATACGTCAATATCGCTTCTTACGGCCCGGGCAGTAATGAAGAACAAAAGAGCGGCAAGCCTTCTCGCTGCTGTGCTAGTTCAGTTACTCAACTCGCAACAACAAGCAAAAAAATTTTAGCGCGAACGACGACGAGACAGAGAGGAGCAGTGGTCCATAATTCTCGAATCGACTGATACCAATGAACCGTAGGCTCCAACTCCAGGTCACTTTCTAATCGATGATCTTACCACTGCTCTACCAAATCCTGATCTAACTGTAAAGTGGTTTTAGTAAAACCACTGAGGTGTATTACAATATTGATTGGGAGAAGGAATTTTCGTGGATGGAAAAATTCTTTAAAGGTACCGTTGCTACTTGCTAGTATTCATATGAGATATATTATAGCTCCTTATATTATCTGTTTTCAATACCTACATTTGTTCTTGAAGTTCTCCAGTACAGCTACGTGGATTGAAGAAGAACAAATTGTTGAAGAAATCAAAATACTGGATCGACTTTCTGATTGATGTAATGCGCACATTAGTAATTGAAGTTCTCATTTTGTACTTTATTTTCATTTCTGATCTTCCTACAAATGAATAATAAATTCTTAAAATGAAAATTCGAAAGTTATTTATTCATTTCAACGAGAATTTCAGTCAAAATATAGGACTACCAATGCTAAGTATTACGGCAATTTTGTAAAAATTTTTAGAATAATTTTTCAATACGAATAATTTTCAAACCCGAAGAATTTAGTTTTAAAACTGAACAGTAATCAATGATTGAAAGGTGAAACAAAATTTGTCACTATTAGAAATATTTCCACCACTCGGCTCCAAATATCATTTCCGCTGTTGGACGAACACTCCTCTTCTTGATATCTTCCTGTTCAATTGCTGCTATTTCGTCAATCCACATAGTTTTATCCGCGTTCAATTGTTCTGTAATGCTGAGGATTAGATCTACCCTCTTTTCAATATTGCCTTCATGGACTCTTTCTAGACTCTTTGGAAGGACACGAACAATTTTTTCCAGGTAACTCATTTTCGGCAAACCACTCACTGGATTGAGCTCAGGATCAGTAACTCGGATCATTCTCCATACACACGTATGCTTGTTTTGTAAATTCGATAATGAAAATGGAATCTTCTTTTCCCTTAGATATTTCTGAACCCTGTATCACGAGGTTATTTTCACAAATTAGGAGATGAGCTACAATTTTCAAGATTAATCGTCAAAAGTTAAGTACTTACAAATCTTCGCCCGAATAATCCACAACCAAGAGTAAATGATATTCCCATGGTCTTTTCAACGGCTTCATCAAGGGATTCACAGTTGGAACAGTAAAATTCATGATTTTATCGAGAAAAATTAATGAAAGTTCTACCCATAAAACAATAGTGCTGTCTTACTCGAAAAGATAGTACAATTTATACTAGTTGTCAGTGTCACACTATATCTACAATACATAGAAACTACTTGAAGAGAGAATCGCTTAATCGTAATGGATTCGAAGGAGACTATGTAACAACTAAAACTATCTCCATCAGTTCCTTCCTTCTTCTATAACTGATTCATTATTTCAATCAACTTACTCCAACCAAAGTGGCAAGAAGATAAGCATAAGCTTTTTTCTATAAGTCTTAATAATAACACTATCCTTAGATAAGGCGAAAATATTGTATATTATTTTAATTCAATTAACTGATTGACTCGGAATTTTCCCTTTAATTTATTAATCCATCTTATTGATATTCTTGAATGATGAAAATGAAACTCGGAAACTAATTTTGATCATAATGGGGAATAAATACGATTGACTTCAGCTTAATTATTAAAGGAGATGATCAAGAGAATTCGTTGTATGACAAATACAAACCAGATAGACCTTGATATCATTATTGAAAAAAATCCGTACAAAATCCGTACTGGGGAAAAAAAATCCGTACAAATCCGTCCGCACACGAAAAAAAATGGCGGGGATACGGATTTTTGAAAAAATAATCTGGCAACACTGTACCTCTCACTTATGCACGTCTTTGCGCGTTACATATAAAAAGAAGTACATGCAAAAAGTATACCGCTTACGCTCCTTTCTTCCTACGCGTGTCTCTTCGTTATTTGTGTAATTTTTTTATTGTTTTGATGCTTCCTTGTATTGAAACCACTGCTTATATCTAAAAACCTTTTGTTCTTCACGATGCAACCTCCCAATGAAGAGTGAGCGTATTAATGATTCTTAAATTACTTTCCTCAGTATCCTAATTCTTGTTACTGTTCTTTTATAGGTATGTATATTATAAATATTTTTGATTCAGTGCATTTGACTGAAAAAAATGAAGATTGGAAAGAATGATTATGATATTCTCACAATGTTCTTCATTGCAGCTTGTACTCATTATACTTACAAGTCGCGTGTAACACTCCTACATGTAAGATATACGCGTATAGCGCATACATGACGCGTATAGCGCATACATGACGCGTATAGCGCATACATGACGCGTATAGCGCATACATGACGCGTATTGCGCATACATGACAAGAAGGCGAGTAGGTGTGACGCGCTCTAGCGGTTTAAATATGAACTTGAACGGGAAAAGTCATAGAAGAATTTTTGTAGAAAATTGGGCGTAGAACAATTTTTATATGAAACTTTTTTTTGTAAGATCACTCGTTATCGAGTTATTGATGAAAAACTCAATTTCCTCCCCTCTACTCTCCTGTAAAAAGAATAGCCCAACTTGGATTCGCGAGGATTTTTGAAGACACCATTAGGGGAGACTTCCGAACATTCCATGAAAAAATCAACTCTGTATTCTTCGTGTCCAGGTAGATGTCTTCCTTTCTTGGTCCATATAGACCGACGCATATTTCTTTGAGTCAGTCTGCTTCCCAAAATGAATTGATAACCATAAAACACTTGACCAGGATTAAAGATCACGAAAAATGTCTCGATTCTACAACCTCCCTCTCTCGTAAATTAATAAAACGCAATTTCTGGAGAGGCTTTCTTTTTCGACTGAATCAAACTGCTCGCCTCTTTGGTTTTCAGTCAACGTAAGTGCCGTCGTTTGATAGGTTGAAAGATCATATTCCCGGAGGGGGAGAGGAGTAAAGGGCTACAGAATAGAATATAATCCCTGCAGAGGCGGGCATATAAGTGAGACTGGTCGTCAATTGATGACTAGAGTGGCTGAGAACGAGAAATTGTGGGAGACTCGGCTTTTGCGGACCATTTAATCAAAAGTGGTCCCAGGGAGAGATTAGAAGTATTACTCCACAGGGAGAAATCGATCGCGCTCGAGTATACAAAGATAATTCGCCATATGACGTTATTTTGCTAAATTGGTTCAGAGTGAATTACTTTGTGAGTCAAACCATGATGATTCGCCGGTTCAGTCTTGATTTCTCTGGACCTTTCAGTTTTCGCTTCTGTCGGGTCTGTTGCTGTCGTGTCTGCTTTGATGATGGTCGTCAAACCAAAACCGCTCACTTCTGTCTTGAAGATCTCCGCAGATTTTGCAATTTTTTCACTCCTCGCGTGTCTCTCATTACGATAAATAACGTAGCTTGGAAAATCGAATTTTTATTTCTCAAACATCCAAAACTAGGAAGCGTTTAAAACGTTGCTAGGGTAGCGTAAATCCATACAATTTTCCCTAGGTCTACGATCGATGAAATTTATGAGCCCGCTCCATTCTCAGGTTAGACAGCTTGAACTCGCGTACAGGATGAGGAAATGAAGATACAATCGATAAATTTATGAGTCGCGTCCTTATCAGCCTAACATTATTATTACTTTCTTAAAATTTAATCGGGAAATATATTTCTCATTACGGAACATATAATATAGGCTATTTTTGTAATAGAAGATAGAACAGCGCGTCTTCGATATGCAGGAACGAATTCATTGTTCGTTTAATGAATCAACTTCTCAAATTAATTCCCTCATTTCTCATATAGACCAATTAGTAGAGTATTTCGTGAAGTCAATCGCGCCACATCGAACTCACGGTCATCGTAATTTATCGGCGGCGTCTCAACGGTGACAGAAGACCCGCTGCGGCCGTCAACTAATGTCTATATTCAATTATCATTACCGAATCGGTTGATTCATCCGTGGAGCTAATAATTTTTGTTCGCAAAAATACCAGAATAAAACCTACGCATTAGTCTTCTTATTGCTCGACTGTCCATGACCGTTTAACTTCGAAATTCCTACCCTTCAAAAGTTATACAATCTTCTTACTCCAGAAAAAATGTATCACTTTGATAAAGGACGCGTAATCTTATTTCTCTCTACGTATGTGACATCTAGTCGGAATACCGCGACATCGGCATTCACATAAAATTGTAATTTTATTTTCAAAACGACGTTGAGAAGTTTCAAATTAGTTTTCTTTTGTCATTCGTTATACATAAGGCGGAGAAAGAAATTTAAATCATATACGCGAATGTCAAATATGTATTCTGAGATAGCTCGCCTTTCTAAGAACTTCATCATGTAGGTTAAATTCGAAAGAAGAGGGAAAAAAAGTAATGGAATTTTATAGGCCTTCTTTTACACGTACTTACGTCTCAAAGCACAGGTGCACCAGTGCTCCGATAAAAAGTCTGAGCTTTTTTCCACGCCCGTTCAAAGTCTACTAACACCTCGGAGACGCTCTGCGTTATTTGTTTTTATTCTGTAACTAGCAAGATCATACGTATACCAGTATTTTTCTTTCGTAAATATCCTCCGGCCAAATCAACACCGGAGTGAAACCTTATTGTGATAGTAGAACAACCGGCTCTGGACTTCTTAAATACTTGTGATTGCGAGTGCTCGGCACAAACGTAATAACTTTGCTCTCACGTACGCTAGACGCAAAATTTGCTCGTATGCAATATTGTCTACATACTAGCAACCTTCACCTTCTTCGTAATTTAAAACTAGGAAGCTTTCTCATTGATTGAATAGACGACGAAACCTTCTTACGGTTCACAGAACGAAATTAAATTATAATAATAGTAGTTAAAAAGATTCGACGCGATATAAAGAATGCAACACTCGGAAAAATTTACTCAGCTGATGATCGGAGTATAACAAATGAGAAGGAAGGAAAATTTTTAATGACCCAGAAAACCCGTACGAACTAATCGAAGTGCTAAAATTAATACAACTTCTTGAAAGGATGGAGAGACGAGTTAATTAGCATGATTACTACACACTGGCGTTATTCAAGTTCCTCCTGACGCAACCCGTTTATCTATACTCGTGTATCCCAATGGATTCTGGAAAACCAAGATCCTTGAAAACCCTTTAACTTATCTCCTTTCGAAATTATCTCTATTTTCTTGAGTCCATCATCATCAGCACAGCGAAAAGTGCACAGCACAAAGTAGTTCGGGTGCATTGCTCACTTTGACCAACTCATATCCTAGGATAAGCGGGTACGATTCAGGGCTGGACCAAGCCGCCTATCCTCTTGCAGGAATTCCTTGATAAATCTGACATACATGATTCCATCATTTTCAATATAAGTATTCATATGATATGAAGTCGAGAATGATAATTTCTCTTACATGTAAATAGGCGGGAACAGGACCGTCACAGCCGGGGGTAGGGAGAAGTTTCCCTCTAATCAGTCACTAGAGTTGATGGATTGTGCGAAAGATTTGAGTGATTGGCAAATTTGATCGACTCTCGAGCATGAAGGGGAAAGAGGTGGATTGTAGTTCCGGAGACAGAGACTCAGATCTACATTGAAGACTTCTGAAAACTTTGATCATAAAATCTTGTATGATAAAGAAGGAAGGTGACCTCAGAGAATTTCAATTTTCGTGCTATATGCGAAAGCTTAGGGACTTCGAGTAAAATGTTCTGGCGGAGGCGAGTAAATAAAGATCATGTTTTATGCCTCGTATGTTATCCCATCATCAGTTGCGTCGCAACTGGAGAACAAGGCCTTAACCATGAGTTTTTATAGTATAACGCTGTGATCTTATTGGATAACAATGCTATGTTGTGATTGGTTCACTTCTTAGAAACTTATTTTTACAAAAATATGATATTGTGCTCTTATTGGCTAAAACATACTGCTTTGTGATTGGTTCAATCTCTTATTCCAAATGCTGCGTTTCTATTGGCTATCTGGAATCCTGCCGTCTCATTGGTTGGTTCTGTTCTTCTTCTCTCATCCAATCGTCAGGCCGAATAATTTTTCGCTGTCAAATGAGATTATATTGTTCAAGAGGCAGGCTTTCTCCCTCTTGGCTTTTGCAATCTCCATTTGTTCCCAGAGTTTTCTTCTCTTTGTGCGATTCTCTACATGTATGACTTCAAATATTCCCTCTCCATCGTGCTTTTCTTCGTTACAGTGTTTCCCAAACAGTGACTTGCCATCTTTTTTCTCCTTCGACATTTTGTGCTCCTTTTGCCTGATCTCAAACTTTCTCCCAGTCTTACCAATGTAGATTCCCTCGCACTGTTCACAACTCAGCTTGTACACTCCGCTCAAGCTTTCCTTGTCCTTTTGTTCCGTCTGGTCATTGCTGATTCTCTTCACCATGGGTTGATTATTCTGGATATCCACATTCACATCGTAGCCCATTAAACGCCTTTATCACCTTGTTTGTGTTTTTTCCTATATATGGTATCGATCCGGAGTACTTTCTCACTATGCTATCGTGGGTTCCTTTCTTTGTTTCCATTTTCCCAAAGACTCCCTCCACCACACATCTGCGGTAGCCATTGGCTTCTGCGATCTGCTTTACTATCTCGATCTCTTTCCTCTTCTCTTCGTTGTTCTCGAGGATAGAAATTGCCCGATAGCAGCAGTTCTGGATTGCCGCTAACTTGTGCCTGGGATGATGGTGTCAGTATGCGTCAGCTTCCTGTAAATTTTGTATTCTATCCTATTGTTCTCCATTGAGAGTGTAAGGTCCAAATAGTTGATGGTCTCATTGCCTTTTTCCACTGTGAATTTGATGCTCTCATTCATCGCGTTCATTTCTGAAAGGAATAGATCCACCTGTCTATCAGTGCCTGACCACACAATTAGGATATCATCTACATATCTGGCCCAGTGTTTGATCGAGTTTCTGAATTTGCTGCCCTTCAATATCTTGTTTTCCATATCATTCATGAATATCTCCGCCAGTATTGATGACAGCGGTGATCGCATCGCAAGTCCCCTTTCCTGACTGTAGAGCCTGTTATTGAAGCGGCAGTAGTTCTGGCTCAAGATCTCCTCCACTATGTTGGCGTACTTCGACCCATCGGGGTTCCCATGGTATCTGTTGTTTTTGAGCAGGGTGAGAAGTTCCTCCTTCGGCAAGGTACCAAACATATTAGTCACATCAAAGGATATCAGCTTGTCGTTAATCTTGATTTCCAACATGTCCAGATGCTCAATCAGCTCTCCGTTGTTTCTGATACTTCGTCTAGGTGCAAACTGGTAGTTTTCTTTCAGGAATGTGGCTACGATCTTTGCTATCTTGTAGCATGGTGATTGAATGCTGTTGACCAGGGGTCTCATCGGACGGTTCGCTTTGTGGAGTTTTACAAGCCCCTTGAGTTTTGATGCAACCGGGTTCATCTCAAGCGTCCTTCCATTGCCGGGTCATTGTTCCGTTTCAACACAGCTTTCAGGTCATCTTGGTATTTCCATGTTGGGTCCCTTGCCAGCTCTTGGTATCCATTAACCGCGATGTACGACTCCACTTTTTGGGTGTAGTCCTCCTTCTCCATTACCACTACCGTGCTGCCCTTGTCCGCCTTTGTCAAAATCAGGTTGTTCTGTCGGATCTTCTTTTGTAGATTTGTGACCTTCCTCTGCATTACTTGCGTTCTGTCATACGTTTGGCACATGTCCTCTTTGATGTCCAACAGCACTTTCCCTATTTTAGTCCGGGCTTTTGGTCTCACGTCGTGTTCCATGGTTTGGATTACTTGTTCGCAGCTAATGGCCATGCTTTCAAGCCTACACTGGTTCAGCCTCTCTGGCTGCACGTGCTTGATGCCTTTGTCCAGCAGTCTTCTTTCTTCTTCTGTGAAGGTGACGCTTGATAGGTTCTCGGTTCTGGGAGCAAATTTGTGCTCAACTCTCGCTGTTTTTTCCTTTCTTCCTTCTTTCTTCCGGGTCAGTTCGGCAAGCTTCTTCTTGATCTGTTTTGTTTGGGCTTCCACATAGTCTCTACTTTATTAGATAGCTTACATAAGAGTCTATAATTCGGATTGGCTACAAGAATATTGCCCCGTGATTGATTCATTCGCCTAGGTACTACGTTTCTATTGGCTACCAGGTTTGCTGTCATCCTATTGGTTGGTTCTTTTCTTCCTGTCTTGTCCAATCAACAAGCTGAATGATTTTTCACTATCAAATGAGATTACATCGTTCAAGAGGCAGTCTTCTCTCCTCGTTGCCTTTGCCTTCTCTATCTGTTCCCAGAGTTTTCTTCTGTTCATGCGATTTTCTACAATAAATTTTTCACAATTGTGCCGTACTTCATCAGAGTCCAAACATGGACTCGCCATCTTCTTTCTCTCTTGATATGTCGCGCTCCTTCCTCCTGATTTTGAACTTTCTCACACCTTCGCACTATTCACAACTAAGCTTGTACACTCCACTCATGCTTCTCTTGTCCATTTCCTCCGTTTGATCGTTACTTATTCTCTTCACCATGGGTGGGTTGTTATGAACGCCCACATTCACACCATAACCGCTGAACGCCTTCATCATTTTGTTTGCCTATACTTTCCCACATATGGCACTAACCCGGAGTACTTCCTTTGTATTGATGAGGGTTCCCTTCTTGACTTCCATTTTCCCAAAGACTCCCCACACCGCGCCTCTACAGTAGCCCTTTGCTGCTTCGATCTGCTTCACTATCTCGGTTTCTCTCCTCCTCTCTTAATTGGTCCCCAGGACAAAATTTCTCAGTAGCATTAGTTCTGAATCGCCGCAAACTTGTGCTGGAGTGGTAGTAGAATTCGTTTGGGATGATGGATCGGTATGCGTTGGCTTTTTGTGCATTTTTTATTCTATCCTGTTGTTCTCCAAAGCGAGTGTTAGGTCCAAATAGTTGATTGTCTCATTGCCATTTTCCCTTGTGAATTTGATACTCTAATTCATCGCATTTGTTTCCAGAAGGAAATGGTCCACCTGCCTATTAGTACTTGACCACACAATTAAGACATCATCCTGATATCTAGCTCAGAGTTTGATATAGTTTCTGAACTTGCTGCCTTTAAATATCTTGTTTTCCATCTCATTTATTAATAACTCCGCCAGTGTCGGTAACAGCGGTGATCCCATCACTAGTCCTTTTTCACAGTGTCCTTTCCTCCATTGCTAGCTAATAAAGTAGAATAATACATTTGAGATATTTTCAATTTGAACCCTGTTTCAGCCCATATTAGGAGCCTAGTATACTTTAGTATAATATATTCCCCCAATCCAATCCTCGCCCCTGTCACCCCTCTTAGCTTAGTATACTGTAAGTCAGGTCAACTAGCTGATTAGATTTTTTCCAAGTCCAAGGTCATATGCGCACACAAATTTTGGAATCGTGGGACAAGAAATGGAACATTTGAAAAAAGAATCTCTAGTACACAAGTCTGTCTCCACAGCCTTGAGTGAAAAGCTATGCGTTCCATGTGGTTCAAAAATTGAAATTCAATGGTCGAATGAAGGTTCAAAACTCCTTGATGGACCTCTGATGTGGGACACGAGACACTAGATATTCATTTCAGGTCTTCTGTCAAACATCACTTATATGTTATCCACTCCGACAACAGGTAGAGGAGGGGAAGATGAGGACACTTTTTACATCGTTTATCGCACCACACACATATTTTTTCAAGATATATTTAAACATGATAAGCATCCTGAATTCTCGTACAGTCTAAAAATGGGCAATTTTTAGTAAACGGTCCATGCTCAGATCGTAGTATCAATTACCAATTAATATTCGTGTACATTCCTAAAATTTCAAATTATAACCATGACGGAAAACCGATAAAATAATATGAATTTTTCGCCGTACAGAAGTTACACTTCTCTCTCTCTCTACACAATTGAGGTTGACTAGAAGCCCTTCAGAGACATTCTTTCTATTCATTTGTGAGAGAATTTTTCTCGAACAACAAAATTCGAAACTATACGTGAGTACATACAAGCGCAATAAGCCCACACTCAAGATTCCCCATAAAAGGTAGAAAACCTACGAATATGTATGTATCATAATTTATTAGCTTAGTTTTCAAGGTGAAGCGTAAAAATATACAATTTTCGAACATATAGGAAATCTACCCCGGGAAATTTCAATACAAATATAGCCCTCTTTCGATGAAAAAATACTGCAGTATTTACAATCTTATACATTGGCGAAATATTCTTCGACACAAATAACGTGGTAATGACGTATAAAATCTTAATAGAAACTTTGGCGACAACTGTCCAACTTTATATCGCTACACTATTTCTAATCTCTTCGTAATATTCGCAATTCTGACGCGTATATCTGATAGTGAGTCATTCCATTATTTTGGTTTTTATTAGTATTCGTATATATGTAAAGTAAACCAAGTTGTATTGTCGACCTCATTGCATCGCGCCTCGTGGAGTTGAGACCCACCACCCATTATACAGAAAAATAAAAAACCGTCCTCATTGTTCGTGACCTCTCTCGTGTTGACAATTCAGAAAATTTTACTTCAATTGTAATTTTTTGAAATAACCAGCGCCGAGCATGCATAAATGTACATATACACATAGGCGACAAGAGGAATATTTTTGACTCAATTTTATACTTCTTCCTCTTCCGGCGCATTATCACCGAGTACAGTAATTAATATCGCTTAAAATTAATTCGTATTTTCCTTATGCTTTTCTTAATTCGCAACCTCTAATTTGTTTCAGGAACTGGCACATTCGGACAGGTATTATTATGTCAGGAAAAAAGCACCAGTAAATTTTACGCCATGAAGATTTTAGCTATATCGGACGTAATCAGGTTAAAACAAGTCGAACACGTAAAGAACGAAAAAAACGTGCTGCTCGAGATCAAACATCCATTTTTAGTTACACTGTAAGTATATATACACAATGACTCAGTCTTTTTCACGCCATAGATGTTGATGACCAGATTCTCCTAATCTTTCCGCTCAGATAAAAAAATGCAAGTCTGTATAAATAATCAGGAAATACGAGTAACATACTAAAAAATCACAACCAACCTACAGATAGTATAATGTAGTAAGTTTTTATGAGCATAAAATTTTCCAAGATGGCCTTCCTCGAGTTTGGCGAAGTCTGACACGGATTTTATCGCGACAAATATTATGTAACTTGTGAAGTAGATTTACATCGAATACTGGTTATTATGAACGATTACAATGATTGGTCAACCAGCAGTTAGTTACTGATGTGCATTATACGATAAATAATCGATGGACAACATTGATGATGTACGTAGAGAAAAGAAAAATATCACGGGTTTGCCATTATGGGGATTTTCCATACACACGATATGTAGGTGTAACTCCTTTCAGAATTAATAGAGTAGAGTTATAATGAACAACTTTTAATATTATTCTTCATAGAAACCACTCGGTAAAAAGAGGAAAGCATGGGTTGTTCTTGGTTCACCTCAACTATACAATAATATAAATAGTAACATAGCTCAATTGTCGAGATGACTATCAACAGGAATGTCCTCCCCTTCTCCAATGAGAGATACTGAAGTGGCCAAGATTTTCAACGACGAATTTATAAGTCATTACTCCTCCTCTTGCAGTGGTTTTGTCAATACGGGGCCTGATTTTTGACCAACAAAGTGCATTTCTTGTTTGACAGATCTCCAATGAGAGATACTGAAGTGGCCAACATTTTCAACGACGAATTTATGAGTCATTACTCCTCCTCTTGCAGTGGTTTTCAACCTTTTTGAAGTGGCGGCACATTCCTGATTACAAAAATTTTTCGCGGTACACCAATTAAAAATATTATATTGAAATGTACGACAAATGTCTACAAGAACTAAATATTTGCGCTTGTGATTTTTTACATAATATTTGTCAATAGGGGGGCTGATTTTTGACCAACAAAGTGCATTTCTTGTTTGGCAGATAGAAGGCGCTCTCGCATCTTACTTTTTATAAGAGTCAGAGCTGAGAAGCCCTGTTCGCAAAGATAGGAGGTGGAAAAAGGAAGTGATATGGTAAATGCTTCTGATATTCTCGCAAGATGTTGATCCAAAATTTATCCGCAGATACTTCCTTGAACTTCAGTTCCTTGGAAATCTTGCGGCACTCTTCGAAGGGGTTTGCGGCACACCGGTTGAAAACCACTGCTCTAATAGTATACTTTTTCCGAAGCTGATGCGCTCCTCAAATTGGACAGCGCTAGAATCAAAATGCTGAAAGGATCAGTTTTACAGACTATTCGAACCAGGTAGCGCTAGCATTGCGCTGCAGCGGAAAAAATCGTAAGAGATATCAAAACCATGACCGTAGATGGGAGAAAAATGAAAAAGTTGAAACAATACTTGAATGAAGCAGATTACGCTTCTTGACATCCCATAAAATATGTCCACAAACGCACGTTTTTCAAATTGGGTGGGATGACAAACTGTCAATTCCGCTTTATTCCAGAGATATTCCAAATTTTCCGTTTTTCTCCGATATACGGCCATAGTTTTAATATTTCTTACGATTTTGGTACAAGTTGAACGAATCACGCGCGTTGTTAGCGATCCTGGTGGATGCTTGGTTCGAATACAATTTACACTGTTTGACACGCGACACATCACAATACGGTCGTCGACCTGTTATATCGCAAGAAAAATTAGGTGTATCCTCATGGACTGAACCTCAGACTACCTCGATTGTAAGTAACCTAAATTCAGAGGCTGGTTGTCACTACTCAAGTCCATAACTCTAGTCCAAAATGGGGAGGGAAAAGTTATTTTTTTCATAACGTTAACCAACATTGCAGGTTACACAGAGGAGAATTTTGTTGACCACGGTTAATAATTTGAATTTCTTTCTTTTTTCGTTTTTGTGTTTTCAACGAGGTTATAAAAAATAATAAATATTGGAGAGATAAACTTTTTAGTTTTTATCAAGGCTATGATACTCTGATCAGGCAAGCCCAGAAACTCTTACGTGCGTAGAAGACCAATTTCACTACTACGAGCAATAAAATTTACAAAATATAATTATGATAACTAGTAAACTTACAACCTTAAGGCTGGTACACACGATGCTAATATGCAAACTTGCTTCAATACGTTGACCAATCAAAAGATACCACCAGCATGGTTAACGCAAAAAAAAAAAAAAATGAAAATTGTCATTTTTTCCATGCGTTAACCACACTAGTATTCTCTGATTGGTCAACGCTCGGTAGCACGCGAGCATAATTAGCATCGTGGGCACCAGCCTTTACAGTCATCCAAATAACAATAGAATATTTACCTACTTCGAATCTCAATCCATTATTTTTTCCACGTCTGCATTCAATTTTCTGATCGTTGCTCTCTCATTTTCACGAATTTCTCACATGAAAACCTAATTTTCTTCCTCCTCAATCCTCCCTCAAATCACTGGAGACAATACAACCTGCCGCCCTACGTTTAGCCCTCGGTGCCCTGCGCACCAGCTCTACGCTCAGCCTATGTGCTGAGGCTCCCCCCCCCTTACAACATTCCGCTCAGTATCGCTTACCGCCAACTTTCTTGCGTCTACGGCTCAGTTTTCCGACTCCCTGTCTTCCTCCCCCCGCCCCCGCTCTTAAAACCAGGTCTTCCAACGAATCACTATTTTAGTGACTTGTTCACTCTTTTCTTTTTTGGTTACTATTTGTCTCTATTGACCCAAAATAGTCACTATTGGTCACTATTTATACGAAATTGAGAACAAAAGGGGATGAGAATAAAACGATAATACAGTAAATAACAAGTGCACTAAGGAAAATATTTTCGAATCTGTTACTGCGTTTCCTCATGAGCTCAAGCGTGTCTTCCTTTCTTCAGGAGTAATTTTTTCGAAGTTCAAAAAATCATATCTGGTGGAAATGACATTTCCATCCCAATTCAGGTCGGCCATCCGCTAGAATCGCTAATCATACGCGCGTGGTTCGTTTACCTAAAATGGTATTTTTTCTGAAATCGAAAACTGGAGCTCAACTATGGCGGTATATGAGAGAAAAATGAAAAACTTGGAATAACTCTTGTATGAAGCGGAATTGAATATTTTGTCATCTCATCTAATTTGTAGAATTTTTTATTTGTAAACATCTTTTATGGGATGTCCGGAAGGCAAATCTGCATTCGAGTGTTATTTCGATTTTTTCATTTTTTCCCCGTATACCACCATAGTTTAGCTCCCGTTTTCAATTCCTCCCCGCTTGATGAAAATACAGCGCGACGCTAGCGCTGTCCGGCCCGAATAAACTTGAGTTTTGCGGTTCGCCAAAAAAATCTTACTTTTTTCTCCTCTCCAAGTCAGTATTCGTTTTAATGCTCTGTGTTGTGTTGGCAGGCCTGCCCAAATTCACTATACATATTTCATTGCAGTACCATTTCTACTACCATCTCAAATTCAAGCCTCTGCTCCCTATATCACTTTCATCCACCCTTCTCTGGGCATCCTTGACGCCTCAAATTCGCTTCGATCTCGATAACTTGATCAAATCTCCTTTAGGTTCCTCAAAGCCACTACTGCTAGTGATTTTCCCTCCCAAAAACTGTGCTTTACAGATGGATGCGAATCGCGTTCCAAAATTGGTACACCTTATGTATCGACGGAGAAGTCCCGCTCTTCCATATGAAAAACCGCCATCTATTCTTGCCTTACTCCCCTGTGAATTTCTCCTCATTTTCTCTCTCCAAGCCATGTAAGACCCCTACTCTTCCGATCCTATCGTTCAGCGCATTCTCAACCTCCTGCACACCACACATCTCTATCTTCAACTGCCTTCTTCAGAATTCCTGGTCATATCGGCCTCCCAGAACAGAGCAGTCGAGCTCCCCCTACTCTCTTCCTAAATTACTGATACCTCCCGTTCTTCGGCCTATGACCTGAAGTCTTACTATCGTTCTAATAATTTCATCAGGATACAACCTTTGGTCCTCTCCGCCCCACAATAAACGTCGTTCAAGTGAAAAATCCCTGATCCCCTGGTCCTCTTCAATTCGTTCCTCACACCATGAAGCGACGCAGAATTGAGCACATCCGCCTCACCCACTCCTTCCTCCCTGGTGGGCTCTCCGTTCCATCCTCGCTGAAGAATTATCCGTCCCCCCCTATTCCTTCCATACCTCCTAAATCTCAGAAAATCATTTTCTGTTTCCCCTCAATACTTCTCTGCCTTAAACACGAAAAGACGAATACTCCAGAGGGAGAGTAAACCTTGCAAACCACAGAAAATACAAAACGACGAGCGCTTTCGGTTAATAAACCATCTTCAAGCCTGAGAGGAACGGATTCGTTCAACTTCTCTGCCTTCTCCACCAACATTTCGAACTTCCTCCGGTTCACATACCATTCAACTCTAATATTTTTCTGAGCTAAGGAACCCCCTGTGTGGTTGAATATCGTGACAAAAAATTCTCCCTTCATCCGATAAGAACATCCTGAGCTCGGTTCGTCTTCTTTTTTTTTTTCTTCATTCGAAAATTATCGCTCGTGGTACAACTCATATCCGACTGTATTTATTTTTGGAAGCTTTCCCACAAAAGTACAGAAAAGTATGAGTATAATGAACGAACTTGAACACTCGTGGCACGTACAAGAAAAAAGAAAATAAATAGAGAATGATTAACATTTTATAAAAAAAAAATGTTGAAAAATTATCCGGATACACTTGATGGTTCTTGGTTCTTGAGAAAGTAGTTGTAAAAGTTCGGAAAAAACTGAAAAATCTTATCTTCCGACGTAAGAAATTAGTATGAAGTAGGTAATTTTTTCTAGGAAAAAAAAAGGGCAAGTTTGGATCTTTCAAACTAAATGTATAAAAAATTGAAAAACCCATGATTGCGCTAACTACGTCGAAAAAATATACTCGAGTATCACTTCTACTTATAAACACTATCTCGAGTATGCTAACAATATAACGTGGGTAGAATGAGTTAATTATTGCCAGCACAATAATATAAGTTATATTCGTAAAAAAAAGGAGGGCCATACGCTAATGCCTTCTCTTCTTTTCGGCTGTTCTCCATAAATACAAAAGATAATTAACGAAATATTGTTCGAAACTTTTATGAGTACAACAGAGCCTACATATCCGGGCTCGATTGCCAATAGGAAAAGGCAGCTAGTGCCAGGAATCATTTTAGGGTGCAGCTGCAGCCTGTTGTAATTTTCATTCATTTTTCTTCTTCAACGAAGATAATTGCAAAAAAAAATCTTACGTTCTCTTCTTCGACGTCATACGTAGGTACATTACGAAGATGACGTATTCGCATTCACAAAAATACCTAATTGTTGAAAAATTTGCCTCTCCTCTAATTTCATCGATCGAAGGTCTTGAAACTCGTCATCGTTCACTCGACTCTAGTACAGTAATTAACAAGACTAATAATTTGTCAGTCACCTAAAACTTGTAGTATCTTACTGCCTTGGACTGATTAATTTAGCTGCACATGTAGTCTGAAAATTTTACGAGCGATAGTAATAAGAGTATTTTGAAATTTCCAGCTGGCGATGCATTAATAGCCAGCTGCGAGAATTTTCAAAAGTTAGAAATTCACGCTACTGAAATGCATCGAAGGCACCCTCAAGAGAGACTATAGTTGCAAAACTTCATTTTAATGAGAAACCAGAAAACATAATGAACATTACGTCTATAGTCGTTAATCGATCGAGTCTGCCGTAAAACGAAAATTATTCATCGAAGTTCCACAATGCAGAATTAACATCGTTGGACACAGAGGCACGAAGATGCAATTTTATAGTTTCCCACCGGGGAGTCAGAAAATTTCCACGTAACAAACGTATCGTTTTTCCGAACATTAGTTTTTCCCACCGCTGCAGTTTGAATTCTTAGATGAAGAAACGTGTCTACCTATTGTTTACGGGAAATTTCATTAACTAATCGATAAAAATGTGGCCTGGAATTAAAACATTCGCACATTCTTCTTCTTCACGTGCGATAAAATGGTATATTTTCAAGGTAGATTATGCATACCATACACGTGAGTTAACAGTAGTTTTGGTTTTTTCCGTGCATTATGAAGAAAAAAATAGTATGTTTTTATTATTTTACCTGGCGCTCACTTGCCAAACATTGATCGTTGAATCTGAAGTTTGTGTCATAGTGCACTTTTATCGCACGTCAATCGTTCAAAATGCCAAGGTCGAACGATAACCGAATACCGACGGAGTCATAAAGTGAATGGGAGACGTATGATATGAAGATATGAAGAAAAAAAAAAAATTTCAGATATGAATACAAAATAAGAAGACAGCTCGGAGTGCGAGCTGTAAGACTGATTTCTTGAGCCTGTTTACCACGTGAAGAGGAGAAATACTTTTGAAGGCATTGGACCTGGAATATTTATTCGATGGCATCGAAGTTTTCTTCTTCATTTTACTATGCGAGCTCTTCAACTACTCAAAGGGTGATCAACAATTGTGGAGAATACAGTAAAGGGTAAAAGTAAGCGGAGCGCAGATAGTTAAGAGAGCATCGGAGTTGTTACAAAGGGCAGATAGGAGACGTAAAGAAACAGAATTAGAGAGGCAGATATTTTCATGAGCGGTGTGTTGAACAGATATATCATCATATTGACAGCATTTGCGAGAGGGAAAAAGGACAGACCTAGATAAACATAGAAATGAGTGAAAAATGAGCGACCGACTTTTAAGCCAGAGAAAGGAAGTTTTTAAGCCGCTTGTTTTGACTGCTCCAAGTTTGTTCGAATACTAACTTTTCCAGAAGTTATGCCAGGAGTCGAGTATCAGGGATCGTAATAGCTTTTAGGTCATAGGCAAGAGTGAGCACAAAAGGGTCAGAAATTTTAAGGGGGAGAGGGGAATCTTTGGCATGTTCCAGGACGATTTGAACCAAGGAATTAGTTGCGCGGGGATCTTACACAGCCACGAGAGATGAAAGTGAATCCGTTGAGAGAGAAAATTTTAGCTTGGGGGTGAGCAGAGTGAGATGAGAAAGACTCAATCAGTGATTGATTATGACGCCTTCGATCAGGTATGTGTATTCAGTTTCAAGTCCAGATTTAGATCCCTCGGTAAAGCAGAGCAGGTGGGTTTTAAATTCGGCAAAGATGATACTTTTGATAAGTTGTCGGTATATATATAGTGTTATGAGTTTTGGGAATTTTAGATTGCGTCGGATAACTGGGGGGAGGGTTAGCCATAGAGGAGCGGAGCCCAGTGGCATAGCGAGGGGGGTGTGAAAGTCCGAACCCTTCCCCAAGACACATAAAATATCCCATTTTATTCTAAATAATTTTTCCAAAAATTTTTCTTAAATTTATTTTCTCCCATTTGTTCTTTAGCCCCCCTGCCCAGAAAAATTTCCTGGTTACGCCACTGATGGAGGATATGATTGGGATAAAGGTTCCAATTTAAGATGTTTACAAAGTTCAGATTCGATAGAACTTTATCGGCAGAAAGTGGAAGCGTAGATTGGAAACAAGAAGATTAGCAGTGGGGTTAATAAGTGGAATTTGAGAGGAGGTTCTTCCGTTTCAGCGCAGAGGCTGTGAGTAGGACTAGAGCATAGGGTACCACTGGCCAATCTCAGTGCTGATAATATGAATTGTGTCTGATAATTTCAGCCAAGATTGACCAGATGGACTGCATACTCGGGCACTCTGAACTTCTCTTAAGAAGGGCTTCTCCTCTTAAAAGCTAGCTCGAATCTAATTTTTTCCTAGCATCTAGAGATGCGGTAGGACTTCTGTTTACGATAAATACCAGTAAGTCAGACTGACATCTGTGCTCAAATTTTGAAGCAAGAATTACTGGTCGCTTTCTCTATACGAAGCTAAAAGCTAAGCTTTCTAAGTCCAAAACTGAAAATTCTCTCAAGAGTCACTCCTTTCCCATCAAATATTTTGCTTCAAGAATTCTTTTTCAATATGTTCCAAAATTCGCCTCTCCAGACTACCAAGACACCTGACTTCGTACTCTAACAGGACTTGATGAAAATGTTTCAGATTCCAAAAGTCCAGACCTTCACCAATGTTGCGACTTCACCCCTCCCAAAGTCAGTCTTTTGTCAGTACATCAAGTTCTTATCCTACGGACAAGAGGGACAACGACGTTGACGATGCTTCAAAGATCTGTAAGGAAGTAGCGACCGGACCATACCGAGTGTTTTTGAAGATTATCGGAATTTGTCAGAAATTTTTCAGGGGGGGGGGGGGTGGGCGAGGTGCAAGAAAAGAGAGAGAAGAGAGTAGTAATTATACAAAAAATTGGTAGAAAATTGCAAAATGCAGAAAATGTTCAGGAAGGGGGGGTTCCAAGAGATATGAGGGAAAATATGAATAATAGGAGAATCCGTTGAAGAATGGCAAAACGCAGTTTACAGCACATCTGCAGAACGAGGAACACCCCTGCTCCCAACTTGTCGGTGGAAACTTTTCTAGTTGTACAGGCAAGGCACGGTAAGGAGAAATTAAGAAATACTGTACCTCTATTGCGTAGGTTGTGTCGAAATGTCAATGACCTCAGTTTCTCTAAACTCAACAGGAAGATACGAGGAAATGAATGATTCTCCCTTAAAAATAGTTTAGAAAGACTATCCCGCACGTGAATGAGTGACGGACGTGTTCTAAAAAAACTTCGCATAATTGATTACTGAAATGAATTTTGCAAAGGCGAACGGTTGAGCTTGAATTGACTTTCAAATAGACTATCATGTAGGAAATTTCATGAGGAAAATCATTCAGCCGAAAGTTTTCCTCTGGACGTACTCATAAGAACCAGAGATAACGACGGAAAACTGATTTTGGAGGGCAAGCTGATCAGCAAGAGAAATATCCTTCCCGATTATCCAGTTTAGATTTCGAGAAAAGCACTCGACGATTGAGCAGACCCATAGATTGGTTAGCCACATCACCCAATCCCTGGAAAGCAAAGAATACAGCCCCACCGTCTTCTTGGACGTCTCCCAAGCCTTCGATCGCGTTTGGCACGAAGGTCTTGTCTATAAACTGAGTTCGTTACTGCCAGCTGCTTACTGTGAACTGATCAAAGACTACCTAAGCGGAAGGTTGTTTAGGGTCAAGTGTAGTTCCGCCCACTCAGATTACCTGCCAATCTCTGCTGGTATCCCACAGGGTAGTGTCTTGGGGCCTACCCTGTACCTTCTGTATACCTACGACATACCACAGAACAGAGACGTCCTCATCTCCCTATCTTACGCTAAAGCAGTAGAACGAGTACAACACTCCTTAAATAGTATTAACAGATGGAGCAGAAGATGGGAAATCTCTATCAACGAAGCTAAGTCTGTACGAGTGGACTTCACACTATGCAGCCATGTCTACATCCCAACGAGTTGGGACAATCATACCATACCACTGGCCACAGCGGCGAGATACTTAGGACTACATTTGGACTCCAAGCTTAGTTGGGAGGAACACGTCAGGCAAAAACGAGACTTCCTCAACTTTAAGTTTAGGAAATACTACTGGCTGCTTGGACGGCTCTCAAGCTGTCGTTGGAAAATAAACGACTTGTATATCTCACCGTATTCAAGGCCATCTGGACCTATGGATTACCAGTCTGGGGCACGACGAAAGACTGTCACAGAGAAGTCATACAACGATTTCAAATCACCGATGCACCCTGGTTTATGACCAATAAACAGCTGCATAACGACTTACAAGTCTCTATGGTCGACCAGACATACCAACTCCATACCGAGAGATATATTCGCCGTCTACACAAACACCCAAACCTAGCACCCATTCAGCTTCTGGATACTTATGGAGATACTCGACGACTCCACCGAAGGCACATATCGTCGTTGGATCGGAAAAAACCTCCTATGTGGAAAAAATAAAATTTTACAGGAGAAGCAAAAAACTGATTATTTTGTGAAAAGAAGGCCAAAATACTTTGGAAACGTCTCATTATATGTGGAAAAGCTTCTTTGATACAGTAGTAACAAAAAATTTTCAAAATTATCTAAAATACGGCGGTATTGGGCGATAAATACTCATAGGAGGAATTCCTGGCCCTAAATATTGCACAATCATAAGAGGTTTGCTCTGCACATAGGAGGAATTCCTGGCCCTAAACATTGCACATAAGAGGTTTGCTCTGCACATAGGGGGGCGTCCATAAATTATGTGAGGCATTTTTGGGGGGAGGGGGTCCAGCCAAGTCTCACCAGAACTCACATGAGGGGGAGGAGGGGTGCCGACACTTCTCACGTAATTTTTTTCTCATACAATACATTCTAAAATATTGCTAAACTGGCTTAAGTTTAATAAAAACTCGTCCTTTTTGAATAGGTATAAAATATGATCAAGAAAATTAGGTTTTTTTAATAGATAAACGCAATTAAGCACAGATAAACGTATTTAAAGCAAAAATACACATTTTGGAAAATCTCACGCGAGATAAGAGGGAGGGGAGGGGGTCAAGGCAAATCTTACGATATTTCACCAAGGGGGGAGGGGGGGGGTCGAAAAATCACAAAACTCGCCTCACGTAATTTATGGACGCCCCCTAGGAGGTATTCGAGACCACATTTTCTACATGGTGCACAAAGGAGGTACCTATTCAAAACCGCTCACTACCGGCGTAATTTTGAACTTAGCACATAGGGGATTTTTCCAGTCAATGCGCCTTGAAATTCCGCGTCCAACCATATAAAAAAGTGCATTTCTCAAAAAATGGCACATAGGAGATTTTTTCCGATCCAACGACGATATTCGATAGCTATTAGTTATACAATAGTTGACTATAACCACTTGTATACTATTAACCCACCCTATGGTCAATTAATACGCGCGCAAATCTCTATGTGTAAAAATTGTGTAAATAGTTTAACTAGATTCACAATAAAAAAATATATATGCAAAAAAAAAAAAAAAAGGAAGACTATCCCGCACGTGAATGAGTGATGGACGTGTTCTAAAAAAACTTCGCATAATTGATTACTGAAATGAATTTTGCAAAGGCGAACGGTTGAGCTTGAATTGACTTTCAAATAGACCATCATGTAGGAAATTTCATGAGGAAAATCTATGTGCCGAGAGTTTTCCTCTGGACGAACTCATAAGAACCCAAGATACCGACGGAAAACTGATTTTGGAAGGCAAATAAGAGCTACAGATCCGCGCGTGGTATAGGTGCGGTTTGAACTTTTGCAAATCTAACATTTTTCCTCCCAAATGCTAAGCTTGAAGCACTATTGTGTCTATCTGTGATACGTCTGGACCATCAGACTCAGACTTTTTTTTTTTTTTTTTATTTAACGAGCCACTAGCAGCCTGCCTTCAGGGCTATGAGCTCGGCTAGATTGTGTGATTATATGCGTGAGAGGAAGTTGGCTTGTTGTAAAAAGTTGAATATGTTAAGGATGGAGGGAAAGAGATCTGAAAGTGCTTCTGTATGGTTGTGGGGGATGGATAAGGAATTACGGAGTTGGGTCAAGTTGGGGCAGCAGAAGATGTGTTGAACAGATAGGGGGTGTTCAGATTCGCAGTGAGGGCATGAGAGAGGCATAAGATGAGAGATGAGATGGGTGTGAGTAAGTGAGTCTGGTGTGGCCGATTCTGAGACGGGTGATGACTATTTCTTCTCTGCGTGTTGACAGATTTGAAGAGTCCCATGCGGTGGGAATATTTTTAATTTGGGCTAGTTTGTTTGAGTGTGATTTGAGATCAGACCAATGGGTGAACCATACTTGAGTGATGAATTTGTTGATGTGTTTGGAGAGATCTGAGCGTGAGGGGAGGAAAGAGCGGTTGACTGATGGGTTATGGGTTGCTAGTTTGGCTGCTTTGTCGACATTTTCGTTTCCTGGGATACCCTTGTGACCAGGTACCCAGATGAAGAATAATGGGATGGGGATGGTATGGAAGGTGTTAATGAGAGTGTGTATACGACTTATGAGTGGGTGGGAGGAAGTGTGGTTGGATATGGCGTCGAGTGATGATAGGGAGTCGGAAATGACTAAAAATGGGTTGAGAGGAAGACGGGAGGGTAGGTTGGTGAGGATGTGCTCTAAACAGCTAAAGATTGCTTGTAGTTCAGTGGTAAAGACGGATGCGGTGTTGCGGTGTCGGTGAGAGACTGTGATGTGATCTATTCAGTAAGCAAAGCCGGTTTTGTTTTGATATTTAGATCCATCGGTGAAACATAGTATAGGGTTGTGAAAGTTGTTAAGGATTTTGTTAAACTGTGCTTGGTATTCTTCGGGAGAAGTTGAAAGACGAGGGAGGCGTTTTAGGTCGCGAATGATTTTGGGTGGAATAAAGAGCCAAGGAGGGGTTGAGGGAACGATGTGGTTAAGGCAATGGAACTTGAAGGGGCGTGCTAGTTGGAGTTCTAGGTTGGAACGTAGATTGGTCGAGGAATTTTGGTTATGATGAGGGCGGAATATGCGATGGTGGACGGGGGTTTGCGGATATTGTAGGACAGTTGTGAGGAAGTTGGTTGTCAGTTTGAGGCGTCGATAGTGAAGTGGGGGGAAGCCAGTGTCTGCACAGAGGCTTTCAGCGGGACTGGTTCGGAATGCTCCAGTAGCTATTCTGAGTGAAGAATTTTGGATGGTGTCGAGTAGTTTTAAATGAGAGGGAGGGGCGAGACCGTAAATGGGTGATCCATAATCGAGGATGGATCGGATTAAGCTCTGGTAGAGGTGGAGAAGGTTTTTTCGGTTACAACCTTCTTTAGGGTGGGAGAGGAATTTTAGGACATTGAGTGCTCGAATGCATTTTGATTTAGTTAGTTTGATATGGGGGGTCCAAGAGTGACGGTTGTGGAAATTGAGGCCAAGAACTTTGGTAGTTTTGACTTGTGGGATCGGGTAGTTAGCTATTGTGAGAGGGGGAAATTTAATAGTTTTCTGGCGTGGTTTTTGGAAAATGACGAGTTTGGTTTTGGGGTAAGAAATGCGGAATCCTAGGAGGGAAAGCCAAGTGTGTACTTTATTGATTGTTTTTTGTAGCAGACGATGGGCGCGAGTTGTGTTAGTGGAACGTAAATGGATGCTTAGGTCATCAGAGAATAGGAGGGTTTGAATTGGAGATTTTATGATTTTTGTTATGTTGTTGATGGCGATGAGAAAGAGGGTGCTGCTAAGTGGGGATCCTTGGGGGATACAATTTTCTTGAGGGAAGGTTGAGGAATAGTGATCGCTTACGCGGACTCTAAAAGATCGATTAGTAAGATAATTTTGAAGTAGGAGAGGGAAGGGTCCTCGAAGTCCAAGTTGGTGTAGGATGACGCATATTTGGTATGTCCAGACTCTCGGGAAAGCGTTCTCCATATCAAAAAATATTGAGTAGAGGTTCGCTCCGTGAGCATGGGCGTCGTAGATTTGGGAATCGAGGTCAGCAAGGGCCATTAGAGCTGATCAGCCCTTACGGCACCCATATTGTGTATTACTTAATATTTCGTTGGAATCAAGGAACCAAGAGAGTCTACTATTGATAATTTTTTCGAGAATTTCGCTAAGAATGCTTAGTAGTGATATGGGTCGGTAGGATAGAGGGTTTGAGGGGTCTTTGAGATGTTTCAGGATTGGAATGATTAGAGCTGTTTTCCAGTTATTGGGGAAGGAGGTGGAAAAAAATATTCGGTTTAGGAATGAGGTGAGGTGTGAGATGGCATTTGTATGAAGTTTGTGTAGCATAGCGGGGCTAATTTGGTCGAGACCGGGAGCTGATTTTTTGGAGCAGAGGGAAGACTCAGACTTTGATATCTTCCTATCATAATATATTCCCAGCAATTACAGACAAGGGAAAGCAAGCAACGACGCACTTATACCCTCGAAAGAACCAATCAGAAGTCATTATTCTGACTGAAATGATCCATAAATAGATGGAAGAGGTATTTCACGGTCAAAAATCGTCGACGTACGGAAAAATCAGCAACATTTCAGCAAAGAATTCAAGATTGATGACTCAGAAACAGATTTTCTCACTCGATATCAAATGCGTCACAATAAAATATCGAGATGCATTGCATGATAGACTCACACATCATTCCGAACTGACGTATTCGATGATAGCTTCTGTGTCCATTTTCGAATCAAAAAGTTAGTCACTGCTCTAGAACATTATAACAAACCATCTAGAGAACATTCACCAAGCAATTAATAATATATACGTAAATCGCTAAATGCGCAAGCGAGCTAACAAAAAAAAATAATAGCTCTCGAAGAGACTTAAATCAGCGAAAATAAACTTTAAAAACGTACGGCCTCTGCCAAAAACGATAATTTATATCGGAATCTTCGAAAAATCGCTCAGATCGTTTATCATTCGGTTCGCTGTGTTCAGAATGTATGTATGTTTAAGGATGAAAGAACCTTAAATTAGACTTTCGGATACCCGATAAAATTACGCGCATTCTTGTGTCGAAATCTATTTACATGCGCTGAACTGAATGAGGAAAATTGGGAAAACACAATCTCATTCGTTTTCTTTGTCCGTTTGGAATGTGGGCGTGAAAAAGCCGGAGAAAAAATGACCGAAATTATGTACGACTCCCTCGGAGAGTAGAAATTTAAGTAAGGATTCTAAATTAATTTCATAAGAAAACGACGGTTGTCCGATACTCCCTTCTAGAATTTATGACTAAGTCGAAGTTTCGTAGGCCGAATACGCAACGTGTCAAGATCGTCGTCATTTTTAAATTCAGCGAGAGTAGATTAGATGATACCCACACATTAAACGGCGAATGAAATTACTCTCTCTGGATAACTAATAAGAGGTAGAGGCAGTTCTACAGACGACCAGTCTCGCTATATTTATCCGCGTTACTAATTTCCATTTGACGCAACGCTGTAATATGACTATAACGTCTTCTTTAAAGAAAATGAAATTTTTTCGGACATCATTTTCTCTCAACACGTAATTCGCCGATTCCACGTGTGTTTTTCGAAACAAAAGTCGAATATTTCGAAGAATCCGAAAGAAAAGAGCACGAGGTTATTGGACTGGGAAAATGAATTCTCGTATACGTCTCGGTGAGAATTATGGCCACTGCGTACATATTTATACATGATTCCCATAATACCGGGAGAAAAATGAATTTGCTTCGCAGCGGCAAAACGGTTAGCCGATGAAGGATGCTCAAAGGGACGGCGATTTACACCCACGATTAAAATTCTCACTTCGTTCGCTGCCCGCTGCGCCTTTATCACAATACGCGAACGACCGAAAAAGTGTACAGAAAAATTCTTCGTGATCTGTTTGCCATAAAATTGTATTGTAAATAAACAATCGTACCGTAAGGCCTTACCTCAAGGTTGCAGAAGTTCATTCGTTCTGTAGGGTGCACGACTTTTGCGTTTCAGAAAGGTCGTTCACCTTACTGTACGCTTTTTGAATGCCTTGCTTCTTTATTTCTTGAATTTCCATTTTCTATCTGTTAGCGTTCGACAGAGGATCGTTATAATTGGTACAGTAATTTTCCGAGATTTTCCTCCTTTGTGTTACTTTTAACCGGATCGTTGTAACGCTCGTAAACACGAAAATTACCAGTTTCCGTCGATCGTTTCGTTCGTCGTTGACGCCGATAGAGATGGCAATAGAATCGAGTTTGCCTGAAAAACGAAAAAAAAGAAAATAGGGAAAAGGGAAAATGTATAACAGAAATTTTATTCATTCTAGCTATAAACGAAATTCGTTTCTAATCACGTATACTGTTTTTACTTCTGTTCGCAGGCAATGGCACTGGCACGATTCCAATTATTTATATATGATTCTCGATTATGTCTGTGGAGGTGAATTATTCTCATATTTACGAAATTCAGGTCGATTTACATCGTCTGCAGGTTCGTAAGCAGCTTTTAGCTCATTAACGTTTCGTAACTTATATTACGTTTTATACACGCGAAAATGATCGCGAGAGAAATTTCGCCAAAAATTTTTTTATCCTATATACGTATATTGTATACCTACGCGTGTTCGTTGACTTCGAACTCTGACCTCAACACGTATGTAAACAAACCAATTCGTATGAAAAATGCTTCGATAAGTTACGAATTATTCGGAGTCATTCCATCCTATAGGCGTTTTAAGTTTTAGCGAGCGCGAAGAAACGAAGAAGAAAAAAAAAGAAGAAATCGTACGATCTAAAATTGGTACCTTCATAAATGTTTCAGATGAAAGAAAAAAGAGTGAGAGGGAAAGAGTGAGCGAGTGAGAAAATGAAGATGACTCTTAACTGAATTGCCAACGTTTAAACTGTTTAAAGTAATAGAAAAAGCTTTACTAACATGTGGTCTAAAGAATGAAATTTTGTTTGGCATATTGCTCGGAATGTAAGAACTTGGGAAAATTGTACTCGCACTGATACATCGCTCAAGTGAGCAAATAATTCAGTTAAAAATTTTTAAGGAGTGTTCCTTCTCAATGTACGCATGCACACCTTGAAGCTGGACCTAACACAGAGAATCTTTCTGTTTGTTTCCGAGAAAAGAAAAGAAAAAAATAGGAATAGAATTGGTCATATGAACCCTATTACGCATTTAATTGTAAAGTATAATGCCTTGCTAATTCACGATATGTAGTCATTTTTATTATGTCCTAAAAAGATTCTCTCTCTTACTGCCGGACTTCAGAATCAAAGTGTCGATGAGTACACAGTAGGGGGTGTGCAGGACTAATATTATGCAGTCCATCTGTGTGACAGGTCTGGTGAATGCGTAGATGAGTAGATGTACACTTGAAGCCGAGTCTTCCTCCAATTTCCTTTCTGGACACCCTTGGTGTTTTGGTCAGCTGGTAGTTGCTTTTTCGTAGGTTTTGTCTCTTGAGGGCGTGCATGTGTAATACTTTATACCAATATTGTGATCGCTTGCGGCGCATGCACAACACCATCCGTCCTCTATTATGGAGTGGGTGCGGATTGCGTATGTATTTAATTTTGTTTCCTCCAACACCGGAATCGACCCTTTCGGGTATAACTTCAGTGTTGGAAAAATCTCCTCAGCGAACTCTTCCTTCTACCCCGCAACCACCAAGCTGCAGTGCTTTCAGACACGCAACAAGATATAGTGGATTGCTGTTGGAGTACCTTCATCTTCTTCTGGATGATCTGCCTCTTTGTCTTGTATATCTGGGTATGGTTGGTACGCAGATGTCGAGTGGCCATAGCGTGGTTCTGCATTTGCCTATTCCACTCCTGGTCCATCTTCTTCTTCATGACAGTGGCCGAAAATGCAGCCTCTTGGTTCCATGCTTCTTCGGAACCTATAGCATAGTGGACACCAGGCTACTCGGGACAAACGCTTCATCTACCCCGTTCTCGTGAAGAGACCGACTGAGCTTGCCCCGCTCACGCCTCACAGTCAAATAAGGCATGCTGTGGTCCATCCTCTAGCCTTTGGTTGCAATGCGAACACGTTGCCTGCTCAACTTTCCTTGAAAAAGGGTTTTCCAATTGTACAAATCTACTTTATTAGTTGCTTATACAAGAGTACTTTCGGGTGTTATCCCATCATCATTTGTGTCGCAACTGGAGAACAAGGCCTTAACCATGAGTTTTTATAGTACAACACTGTGATCTTATTGGCTATAACAATATTGTGTTGTGATTGGTTCACTTCTTAGAAACTTACTCTTACAAAAATATGATATTGTGCTCTTATTGGCTAAAACATGATGCTTTGTGATTGGTTCAATCTCTTGTCCCAAATGCTGCGTTTCTATTGGCTACCTGCATTCCTGCCGTCTCATTGGTTGGTTCTGTTCTTCTTCTCTCATCCAATCGCCAGGCCGAATAATTTTTCGCTGTCAAATGTGATTACATTGTTCAAGAGGCAGGCTTTCTCCCTTTGCAATCTCCATTTGTTCCCAGAGTTTTCTTCTCTTTATGCGATTCTCTACATGTATGACTTCAAATATTCCCTCTCCATCGTGGTTTTCTTTGTTACAGTGTTTCCCAAACCGTGACTTGCCACCTTCTTTCTCCCTCGACATTTTGTGCTCCTTTTTCCTGATCTCAAACTTTCTCCCAGTCTCACCAATGTAGATTCTCTCGCACTGTTCACAACTCAGCTTGTACACTCCGCTCGAGCTTTCCTTGTCCTTTTGTTCCGTCTGGTCATTGCTGATTCTCTTCACCATGGCTTGGTTATTCTGGATACCCACATTTATATCGTAGCCATTGAACACCTTTATCACCTTGTTTGTGTACTTTCCTATATATGGTATCGATCCGGAGTACTTTCTCACTATGCCATCATGGGTTCCTTTCTTTGTTACTATTTTCCCAAAGACTCCATCCACCACGCCTCTGCGGTAGCCATTGGCTTCTGCGATCTGCTTTACTATCTCGATTTCTTTCCTCTTCTCTTCATTGTTCTTGAGGACAGAAATTGCCCGATAGCAGTAGTTCTGGATTGCCGCTAACTTGTGCCTGAGGTGGTGGTAGGAGTCATTTGGGATGATGGTGTCAGTATGCGTCGGCTTCCTGTAAATTTTGTATTCTATCCTATTGTTCTCCATTGTGAGTGTAAGGTCCAAATAGTCGGTGGTCTCATTACCTTTTTCCACTGTGAATTTCATGCTCTCACTCATCGCATTCATTTCTGAAAGGAATAGATCCACCTGTCTATCAGTGCCTGACCACACAATTAGGATATCATCTACATATCTGGCCCAGTGTTTGATCGAGTTTCTGAACTTGCTGCCCTTCAATATCTTGTTTTCCATATCATTCATGAATATCTCCGCCAGTATTGGTGACAGCGGTGATCCCATCGCAAGTCCCCTTTCCTGAAAGTAGAACCTGTTATTAAAGCAGCAGTAGTTCTGGCTCAAGATCTCTTCCACTATGTTGGCGTACTTCGACCCATCGGGGTTCCCATGGTATCTGTTGTTTTTGAGCAGGGTGAGAAGTTCCTCCTTCGGTATGCTACCAAACATATTAGTCACATCAAAGGATATCAGCTTGTCGTTACTCCTGATTTCCAATTTGTCCAGTTGCTCAATCAGCTCTCCGTTGTTTCTGATACTTCGTCTGGGTGCAAACTGGTAGTTTTCTTTCAGGAATGTGGCTACGATCTTTGCTATCTTGTAGCATGGTGATTGAATGCGGTTGACCAGGGGTCTCATCGGAAGGTTCGCTTTGTGGAGTTTTACAAGCCCCTTGAGTTTTGGTGCAACCGGGTTCATCTCAAGCGTCCTTCGATTGCCGGGTACATTGTTCCGTTGCAACACAGCTTTCAGGTCATCTTGGTATTTCCGTGTTGGGTCCTTTGTTAGCTCTTGGTATCCATTCACTGCGATGTACGACTCCACATTTTGGGTGTAGTCCTCCTTCTGTCTTTGTCCGCCTTTGTCAAAATCAGGTTGTTCTGTCGGATCTTCTTTTGTAGATTTGTGACCTTCCTCTGCATTACTTGCGTTTCGTCATCGGTTCGGCACATATTCTCATTGATGTCCAACAGCACTTTCCCAATTTTGGTCCGAGCTTCTGGTCTCACGTCGTGTTCCATGGTTTGATTTCTTGTGAAGGTACTCGTTAAACCAGCCATAGCCACTTAACACCTGCGTCAGGTGAAAGTTTAGCTAACCATGGACTCGAAGGTCGCATATTAACACAGGGTTGTCCACGTACTCAGCTCGCTCTGGGCAATTCTTGCTTTCTATTTTGCATGCACGGAGCGCCTGATCTCTTGCTTGACCTGTAAAGCCTCGTAATCGGTCGTCGTCTTCTTTTTTGCTTTGAACACCATCGCTCTCTGCAGAGCAAGGAGCTCGATTGGTGATGAATGTGCTAATATGTGAAGAGCCTCCGTCGAGACAGTGCGGTAGGCACTAACACACCTCAGCGCAGCATTCGTTGAATCTTTACCATCTCTCTCCTTCTGTATGGTTCGCCCCATACTGAGCTACCAGAGGACCTCATGATCCTTCTTCTTGCTTCTCTCGGTCCTCCTAGGTCTCTCGTCAGGCGGCTTAGGTAGGTAACTACTCTGCCTGCTTTTTCCACTGCCATCAGGGAATGGTGCCTGAAGCTCAGCGTTAAGTCAAACCAGATGCCTGGTACTTCATCCGCTTCTTGGTTTCAATGTCCACACTTTGCAGGCGGAAGGTGGATGGACTGAACTTCCTACGGGTCGTGGATAAAATGTCCTCCGTCCTCCCAACTGCAAGTTCTAGTCCAGCCGACTCGATTCAACGCATCGATATCTCTAGGGGCCGATCCACACAGTTGTTTCTGCAAAGCATACCATCAGTGTGTTATTCGCATAGCAGATAAGCATAACACCCGGTGGCGAATTCACCTTGAAGATCCCGTTAAATACAACGCACTACAACTGCGGCCAAGGATTGACCTCTGCGGTACCCCACAAGTAACTGGACACTTTACTGTACTAGCAGACGTCTTTGCTTGGATTTCACGACAGCTATACTGTACATCAAGTGTAGTATAAGCATAGTAGCCACGTATACTATGGCCCTTACTTAGGTCAAGCCTAGACATTCTGCACGTTCTGGTCCCCTTCTATGTCTCTACAGTCAAAAAGTTTGAAACAATAATGTCGCAACACAAATGGCAAACATATGAAACATGTCCAACTAGCCTCAAGGAGGGGAGCAGGCGTACTGCTCTAATAGCCTTTCTAGATCTTTTGGGGAGGAAATACTAATAATTGCTCCTATGGCATCATCAAAATCAAAGTCAACTTGGATGAGAGAAAGGGAGGCTACGCCTCTCGTCCCATCATATTTGCATGGAATGCTGCGATTAATGAGTTTGACCCAGAGAGCTGTGTTCAGACTAAGAGGTGAGGACTCGTAGGGCCGGTTAGAATCTTCCGAAACTCCAGCATTCCTTCCCTCCTTCGACGTACGAGTTCCAAATGAAAATTTCTCTGAGTTTCTGTCGTACGTTGAGGTCGTTATTCTCACTAAAGAGAGTGTGAGCAACCCCAGTACCTCTTTTACCTCTCTGACGATCAGATTGTACACACATTGAATGAGATTTTTCAAAGCCCCAGCTCTTCTTTCCTCTTTCGATTATCCAGTCATAAACAACTCGAGTTCCTTGTTCTTGGGGCAATTACCGTATAAACGCAAATTTTGGTATTGAGAGGGCGACGTAGACTCGTTTGAGATACAGAGAGTGTACGAATTCTGGAATCCGGGGAAAAGGGGAAGCGGGGAAAAGGAGAAGCAAGTGTACGTCATGAAACGTGTGAAAATCCCTTTTTATCTTTGGATGGGGGTCTGTTGAAATCTGCGTGACGCTAAAACCGACATCAAAAATGTATCATCGTTAGAGTACATCTCTCGAGGTTTAAACTAGACCTAAACACATAAGCTAGGTCAAGATTTTGAGAGGAAAAGGTCCAGAGAGAACTTTTGGTCTGCGACTTTATTGGTATATGGATTTCCTCCTATCTAGCTATAAAATTTTGGTCCATACTGGCAGCAAATGTTTCAAATTTTCTTCCAAAAACATAGCTTCAAACGGATTTATCAATTATCTGTGTATAAAGCTTCTATTTCTAACCTTGTTCTTCTTTCTTTTTCTAGCAAATTTTTACTCGGCTGAAATAGTTGTCGCTCTCGATTACTTGCATTCGAAATGTATCGTCTACAGAGATTTGAAGCCCGAAAATCTTCTGCTAGATAAAGAAGGTCACCTAAAAATCACCGATTTCGGTTTCGCCAAGAAACTAAGTGACAGGTGAGAGAAAAATAGTTTCTAAAATTATTATTATTATTATTTCGTATAGGTTTCTTGAAAAATAAATTAGAAAGAGAAAAAAAATGACGTTTCCTTCTCTAGTTCTGTGAACGTATATGCGGAAACGCATATAGTCGCGATTAAGATCGTTTACGTAAAAGCAAAACGAGAAATGCGCATGAATTTTTTGACTACGTCCAATTTTCGTTCCATTGTACTGAAGTCGTCAAACAATACATAGTAAAACAACGAAATAATTCGTTGTTTATCATCGTAATAGCTTTTTACATATTTGTATGTAAACATCGTGGTCTCGCCAATCTCCTCACAAAATTTTCAATTCATTAATGCAATTTTCGAGATTACGTAAACTACATTTCCGCGACGACGTGTACGAACGTAGGTAGTTAAAAATACGCCGATAAGGTCATTTAAAAAAATTTTGTGGTAGCGCTAAAAGGACGAACGATGATTAGATAGCCATGTGGTACGTCTCAATTATTTTACGTAGGTACTTACGTACACGAGAGAATTTTCGTGAAGGCAGACGAAAGGGCTCGATAACGTAGATTCAAAATTTTTGCCGAAGGCTGATCTTTTCTTCTTCTAAGAAAAAAATGAACTCGAGCGTGTTAGCTATTGTTATGTATAAGTACTTTGAGAGAAATAAATGAGAATTTTCTTGTAGGACGTGGACCCTATGTGGCACTCCAGAATACCTCGCTCCAGAAATTATCCAGTCGAAAGGACATAATAAAGCAGTAGATTGGTGGGCGTTAGGTAAGTGTACACCTATACCTTCTTTATTTCATCTGATACGTATAACGTTATTTCGCACTCACAAATGAGAATTTTTTCCAACCACTGTTCATAAGAGCCTGAGTGTAGGTTATCGTTTGCATTAATTTTGATGCAATCGACAACGACGATCGTCTGTTACTTGATATCTAGACATAACGTCTGCGGTTCGGCTAAGGGAATCCCTTGACTCATAAAAATTTATACACAACTAGCTGTGACAGGTTTATATCTATTCGGCAATACAACAAAATATCGTAGGCCGTATTTGTAATTTATCGAACGCAACAAACATCCAATATACTGTAAAAATTGTATAACAATCATGTCACTCTCAAGGTGGTGTAATTCGATAAAGTGTAATACCTACTACGTGCGACAAAAATAGACTTATTTTCCCCAGCTCGACACGATGGAAAACTGTTTCATTTTAACCTATTTGGATCTCGTGAGATGTTTTTCCGTGTCATCACGTTGAGGCGGCGCGGATGTTTCGACAGGAAACGAAGATTGACACCGTGCAGCATTTCGTGTTATTGACGTTGAGCATCGGGAAATCAAAAATAGAGCGCGGTCCCTGACCGTGAAGAAGAAAACACCTGTCAGATAAGTTCTGTGACCGAGACTGTACTATTTTGAGCGACGCATAAGTAGAATGATTAAAGCAAAATTACGACAACATTTGCGTACGACAGATCGAGAGTATACTCTTCTCGCATCAGCAACTTCGGAAATGTAACAGTCGAATTATTCCGTCGCGAAAACGCGAATGAGATTTTTCGCAAAATTGAACTCTATACTTGAGTTTCCGCTCTAACAGACAGATTTTAAAGTTTGGAATTGATAGGTAGATGAGAAAAAAACAAATCTGAAAAATTTTCCATCAGGTCTTGGAAGTCTAAAAAAAGGACGTCTATACTTGAGTTTCCGCTCTAACAGACAGATTTTAAAGTTTGGAATTGATAGGTAGATGAGAAAAAAACAAATCTGAAAAATTTTCCATCAGGTCTTGGAAGTCTAAAAAAAGGACGTCGGGAAGACACGGGACAATAAGGTTCGTATAAATATTGGAAAAGAAACCTTATTTGATTAGAACGATTTGTGGTCCTTCAAGTGATTGCCTACAAGTCGAGTTACACAAAGCAAAAGAAAACAAATTCAACCTCTCTTCTGCTTTCGCGGAAGCATTACTCTCACATACTTCAAATTGGCCCATATAGACTAGTTGAAAGTAGGTACCTTCTCTATACCATCAGCCACGAAGTTTCTTCTTCACCGTCTCCACACTCAAATGCTGTAATATTTGATCGATCAAGATGCTATAGATTGAAACTCAACCAACATTTTGGTTTTACAACTAGAAAGAATGTAGGAACCTGTAAATGTCTTCGGCCCCTCTCCTCTCCTCTGGTTAGAACTTCAAGAAAATCTCTCCCGTAAGAATCATGTTCAGCCTAAGCCTTCGTCGTCTTAGTCTGAGCTCATCCGTGGGTCATCCTATTTGCATATATCAGTGCTTCTCAACCTTCGCGGCACATTTTTCCGTGGGACAATATTCTTGCGGCACAGCATAATTCAAAACTCCAAACTGTGTTCAAAGTTTTTCTGCGTTTTGAAATTGTCATACCTCCATAAGTGATTTCCTCCTCCTAATTTCAGGATTTGTGACCGTACGAGATGTCTTTATAAGGCCTCCGCCCTCTTTCCCATTCGGAAAATGAGGGTTTGGACCTTCCGCCAGTGACTTGAGAAAATGTTGAGTTCTGTCAGGGATGCCGTGACCCCCCTGGTCCAATGAAGAAACCCCGCTCAAACTTTAATTTCTTATAGCTAAAAAAAAATAAACTAAATTAAATTATGAGGGCCCCTAAAACGAATGTGAAGAATCACGGCATCTCTGAGTTCTGCCACTAATACACGCAAAAAGGTCTGAATGTTTCTTGAATTCATTTGGGGGGGGGGCTAAGCTCTCTTATTTACAAATTTGAGAGGAAAAATGAAATACAATCTTCATTTTTGGGCACGTCGGACAAACTTTTTGAGTTTTATGATGTAGGCTTAGACTCCAGTTTTAAAAACTATGACTAAAATTGATATCATTCAAAAGCTCAGTCACGTAGGTAGTGCTTTTTCGTGTAAATAGAAAAAATTGAAAATTCTTTTTCTAGTTCATGTTACCTAATTTATGTTTTTGATCAAAATTTCGCGGCATGCCTAAGGTGGGCTTGCGTCACAGTAGTGTGCCGCGGCACACCGGTTGAGAAACACTGGCATATATCATGATTCATAAGTACCATAGCTCGATGTGGTTTCAAATTTTTCGAAGTACCGTCTAGTATGTCATGTGTCAAGCCTATTATAGTTGAAGCCTCTTCTCAAGTTTCCTATTCCTAGAGCTTGAAAGCTCTTCCCTATTATCCAGTCCCATATCCACGGGAGGAAAGAAGGAAAGTCTCCCAACCCCCAAATTCCGGAAAAATAACTAAAAAACGTGACACAGCACAGAGCTAACATGTCTCCTCCTGGAACACTTAGTGTAGCATTTCATATTGTATGTTTGTTTCCTATATTTTGATGCAATATGTCGATTATAACGATTTTATCGATCGTATTGAATCGATTCTATTTACTATATCGACTTTTGATACGTCTGTCTCGGTCATGATGACGTTAACGTCCCCATCAACCAGTATTTGTGAGCTTAATACAAATTTTTCCAAGTCCCTTAAGTAAGTCAAGGTCACTGATGACGTCATTGAGCGTGAACCTCTGTCAAAACCCCTTTCAAGAGTCTTCCCTGTCTTCATGCATAATAAAATGACAAATTCTGATGCTCTTCCAAGTTTTTCCATGATGTCGAGGTAGCAATTAAAGTAAAAAAGCTTTTGACAGAGCTAAATAAATACCTATAGTATAACTCTGAACCTTCGTTTATGTAATTTAGGCCTACTTTAGCCGAGTATATTCGGCTCATGGCTTCATTGGCAAGCTCACTCGCTTCGCAAAATGCAAATTTTGTCCTCAGATTTCGAATTCGGTTAGAGGAAAAAAAAACACATGAAACATGTTGAAAATTTGTATTCAAAAAAGTCAAACGGTGCCAAAAGTTTACATTTCCCCCACTAAAATGTTTTTCTAGATCCTCCTCCTTTGTCTTCGAACATAGATTTTCCCCTCAATAGGGTCGAAGCAGGGCCGGATCTAGCTTTTGTGAACCCCGGGGCTAAATTTTTGCAAAGGCCGCCCATCCATTGGAAAGGAAAATCCTTATTTACTCCAGTTGGTGTCAATTTACTCACTCTTTAATTGTCTCCTTCCCATTTTACCCTCCTTACTTCCACGAGCCATACCCCAGCCGAAATAGTTTTCAAACTATGTGAATTATCCAAAAAAATTACCAATACTTTTGCTTACGACTCCCACTTCCTAAATATACTAAGTTCACATATCGGCACCATCGTCACCCCTTGCTTCGCAGACGATCCAAATTTCAATGATGATTTTGCATATTTTATTCACAACAAAATTTTCTCTCACCATCATCGCAACTCCGTCGCAATTCTAACAGCCGCGAATTAAGCTATCTTCCAGACCATATGGAGTTACATATATAGATCGCCAAAGCAGTATGTGAACGACGTTATCAATTGTCCAAACATAGGAGGTTAGAATTCAGTAGATTAGGTCCTACAATAGACGTTTCGGTAACCGACAATGCAAAAGGATGAAATGAGCCACGCCCATTGACGCATTTAACGTCGTGCTAACGTTCAGGACCCAACCGACTGAAGTCTTATCCTATGTTTGTACACATACTTTTTATCACCATTGCCGTTCTATGTTACTTTAAGGTCCAGGCCTGGACTTAATTCCAACTCTTTCTCCTCCTTCATCTCCTACCTTTCTTAGTGCCTCTAATGTTCTATCCACCATTACAGGAATTTCCAACGTTTACTCCACTCATCCTTTCTCTTCATAAGTGACCATCCATCATCTGGGACCCGAGCCACAGCGAAACCAGTGGTGGTGAAGAAGTCGACCAAGCTGTAAAAGCTGTCAGGGGACTACCGGGCATTAATCCCCGAATTCTCCTCACTATACTTGATCTCATGGTCCTCGTTTCATCTCAAGAATACCACCGTCACAAAATTCACCACACACCTCTTCAAAAAAGAGAATTCCTTCAATATGCGCGGTTCCCAACCTTCTCTGTGTTTCATAACATGTATACAATTTTTCATTACTCATTGCTGATTCTTGAACTGCAATTACGAAGGCTTGGAGCCAATGGTTTCCTCGCCCCCTCCCATTAATCAAGCCCTGGCTCCAGTTTCATATTATGTAGAGATCGAAATCCAAAATTTTAACAGAAAACCTGTTTTATAAGAGGTCATCCGAAAATTTCGCAATTTGCTCGTGCGGCTCAAAATTGAAATTTCATTCAAGTCCCCGAATTAGGTCGGAGCCCTCCTCTTTGGATCTACAAGTTGCGTTTTCAATGTACCTAGTTAGACTCTAGGTCAAAAACCCCCTGTTTCTCTGGGAACCACAATTCACCGAAAAGGCGGAAGGTGGTGGACTTTTTGACTAAATAAGCCCCCCCGCGTAAAACATTCCTTGATTAGAAAAATAATTTTCATCGTACAGACCACAATTTACGAACTGAGTATTCCACGACCACAGTCCATCACATAAGCCTTCCTTTTCACTGGAAATATAAATCACTTCACGAGCTTTATACTGGGTACAACCGTTCCCGTGCACCTGAAATATCAAATTTACAAAAAATTCAGGAAAATTTTTCTTGTATTTTGTGCAACATCGACCGAACCGTGAAGAGTAAGATGAAACGGAATGGAAATACGTATAATTTACTTACATTGTCGGACTTGTAGATTCAAACCTCATCGAAGGAAACAGAAATTGTACATAAATTCTTTTCCAAAAAAAATCAGGAATTCCAAAAACAATTATGTACTTATTCCATTTAAAACTATGGAATAATTTTAGATACTTCGCATCAACTCTACATATTCAGGATATCTGTCACCTTGCTCTCTTCCTCTACATTTTCCTATCAACTTTACCTCCTTTTTCCTTCGATGCTCTCCATATAAACCTCATGGCTCTTTATAGTACATGCTCCTTTCACACGCGTACGTCTCATGCTCTATTATTCTAAAAAAGGTATAACAACGACATCACAATCTATCCGCGAGATGCTTAAAATTCTGTACTTTCACACTATAGCACAAAGTGTCGCAGTCGAATTCGATGAGAAAGTAACAACTTCGTAACACATATTTACTGCCCTCAATGAAGACGCCTTTAGCTGTTTTAAAGTCGGTTTGTAAAACAATACAAGAAAGATGTACACGTATGTAAAAAATAATAAGCGTACTTCCACTCTCCCTGGTGCCGAGTTAAACAAACCTGAAATTTATCCCGAACACGATTTTTCTGTTTGCTATAATCAGGTCTCTACTCGCACATCATCCTGTCTCAATAAACATAACAATAACGGTAGACGGTTAAAACGACAAGAAATAAGGTACTCGTTGTTCAACATTAATTCGTAAAATAAACTAGTTATATTTCAAATTAATATCACGAAGCGAATTAAACGCGCCAGACAGCAGCGACCTGGCCGTATTACACGAAAACCTCAATTTTCCGGAGCATCGCGTTTTTTCCTCCTTAAAAATTTGAAATGACATCCATACGGTACGGAAATGTTGGAAATACTCCGGCGTCGAGCTACTGTGTGCACTACACTGTTCTTAACCAACTTATACGTCGACGGGGACGTTAATTTTGAAAAACTTGTTCTATATTTGAGAACGATAGAGAAGAGAGAACGCAAAGAGCATCTGCTCTATTGTGTACTTAAGACAAATAGAAGTAAAGACCTAAGCCTCAATGAAAGAATTATTCAAAATAAAAATGAAAAGATTATAGGAAAAAAAGAAAAAAAAAGATTCACAAGTTATCAAGCAAGCGATAAATTAAAGTTCTAAAAATTAAATTTATTTTGGAGAAGTATATCTTCCTCGTTATAAAACTGCGACAAGACTAGCGGCGACTTTTGAGAGAACAAAATTACCCTGGGGATGTAGAAAAACAGCGTACTTTTTCAGCTGATGACTTCCATTCGAAAAATCGAGTTTACAATAGGTAGAAAAAGTTCTCAAAATAAAATACAAAAAAAAAAACAATTTCATATTATATTTTTGATATCCTTTTAAGAAGACGGAAAATGTAAATGTATAGACCTAACGGAAAAATCAAACTCTCACAATATTCAGATTGAATTTACTGTACCGAGCAGATGTTTATCATAAGATAATTCACAATTTTGGACTCTTTGACAACTTCAGAAAGAAAAATAGCAGCTCACTTCACTTGTTGCGCACGGGATCTCTTTCATTCATAAAATAACTGAGGCGAGCAGAAGGTGGCCAAGAAATATTTGTACATACCTACATGTAATTCATTTCTGAGAGCAAGATTTCTTTCAACAAGTATTTTATTCACTTATCATCATCCTGCTGGCATATTTACTCTTCTTCTTCCGTAAAATTTAAGACGTATTATAATTTTTAGGATTTCGAGGACTACATGAAAAAGAAATCATCCATTATAAATTTTTTAAGATAACGAAATTTATTGTGATAGTAATTTCATTTGACAAAAACTTTTTCCAATGAGGCATGAAAAGCAACACACGAGCTTAAAAACAACGTAAAACCTATTATCGCGACCTCCTTCCACTTCCCCCTTTTTCCACTTTGCTAATAATCGTTACAAATTTACGGCGAAAAGTTCATCACAGTGACCTTTGTAAAGTTTTACACTTGCGTGAAACTGGATATAATTAAAACGGAAACACTCAAGGACAGCATATCACACGCAACAGTATCCGAAAAGAGAATAGTTTCCTCGGATGTGGGGGGACTAAAACCACACATGGATCCGATCATTTCTGTCAATACGAACGGTTCTACTTCGGAAATGGTCTGTAAAGGCCAGTAAACGAACGAGTGACGCGAATAGAAACAATGGCGATATTTTAATCATTTGGACTAGCTTCAAAATATTATGTTCGTCATATTACAATAACGGTAAAAATATGATTGAGACGAAGGGCGAGGACGACGCTCTCCAACGAAGATGATATACTTATACTGTGAAACATGCGTTCTGACATCTTAAAAAACGTACCAATTAATGCTTCAGCTCATCTGTCCAATATGATTCATTTTTTTTTCTCATCTCATAACTTTTCGCAGACATTTTGTCTACATATTTATAGCTCCAGAAAGCGAAATTTTCGCTAAAATTATGACACATGACATACATAATAATGCATGCACGTTTTCTTAATGCTGTTGCAGGAGTTCTAATTTACGAAATGTTGGCTGGACATCCGCCCTTTTTCGACGACAACCCGTTCGGTATATACGAGAAGATATTAGCTGGTAAAATTGAGTGGACAAGATTTATCGACCCTGTCGCCAAAGATTTGATCAAGAAGTTACTGGTACAAGACAGGACGAAACGTCTTGGTAATATGAAGGTAAGCGTAGTACGGCAAGATAAAGATAGATAATAGTTTTCGCGATGTATAAGCGATAATTACGTATACTTTTTGGCACAAGCTCTGCTCGCGACAACCACGCTTTTCTTTTGTACATGCGAGTACACTTTCATTCACTACTTCACAGTCGGGGATGACGAACAATAATTTTACACTTTGTCTTTTTACAGAATGGCGCAGAAGATGTCAAACGACACCGTTGGTTCAAACATGTAGACTGGCAAGATGTTGTGAATAAACAGCTGAAGGTAAGCTACAGGATATGGTTTCCGCTCTGACAGCCGGTATACTACATTTATCATTAGTCGAACAAAATTCTCGCACACCTTTCAGGTCATTGTTACAGTGAACGACGAGAAGTATGCAATTAGCAAAAATGTCTTAATGAGAGAGAAGGAACTGAAATTTGCGTAATTAAAAGAATATTATTATGCATTTTGCTCTATATACTAATGTTGAAACGTTGACGACTCATTCGTCTTCTATTTATAAATACGAGTGTACTGCGAAAATTATGCAACTAAAGAAGAGAGACGAGGAGAGCCTATTAATAGATTTTTTTTAAATTGCTTGTCGCTTGTCGTAATGACCTTCAAAGATTGGATGAAGACAAACGAAAGTAAATCAGAAGCAGGTACTCGCAGATCAACGTACATTTTTGGCTACGAAAACTAAGAGAGCTGAAATCCTTTTTGTGTTCTGACCTAATGGTAGTTTTTAAAATATTAGCCGGTCTTACACTTCGATTGTCGACAATTGTCGTAAGAGTTAGACAGAGCGATGATAGGTTGCGAAATTACAACTTAAAACAATAAAGATTGGCAATGCCAACTATAGAAAGAACGTAGAACATCCGTATACTTACGTCAAAGCTACAAGTTCAATATAGTTCCTAGGTATCTATTTTATACATTTCGAGTCTGATTGAAAATGATGTGTTTATTTCAGCCTCCAATTGTGCCAAATATTACATTCGAGGGGGACACGCGTAATTTTGATGAATATCCTGAAATTGAATGGAAACCACCTGGTTACCTTGGTGCAGAAGAGCAAAAATTATTCGAGGATTTTTGAACTGCTTTCCAGATAGTTCCTATAACAAAACGTCGTCGTTTGTACTTTTCTTTTGTTTGTTTTTTGTTTCTCCCCTTGTATTTTCTTCCTTGTTTAATTTCCTCCTTCTCATTCTTTATTTATGTGATGGTCCTTATACCGAAAGTCCTCTTTTTATTTTTCGTTTTCGTTGTCTGCGTTTTCACGTTTAAAATTATCAATTTATTATTGTTTCATAGAGCATAAACAGTTACATTAATTTAAGTGTAAGTGTACTTTTTTTTTTCTATTTTATATGAAAAAATTTTTGTATTTTGTATCAAAAGAATACGCGAAAGATATACGGTCGTAAAATGATCTTTATAGCTTCTTCAATGCGAATAAATTTTCGTATGTCAAATTATGTGTAGTAATAAAAAAAATCTTGAATATAATGTGTGCTGTGATTGTTCTCGCATGAATTTAATCTCTCAAAATCCGCAATTTTTCAAAGATAGCTAGTAAGTTGCGCTTAGTCAAAATATTTCCCCAATATATTCATGACTTGAGAGAAAATTCAAA
Source organism: Aspidiotus rigidus (assembly GCA_035079385.1). Lineage (NCBI taxonomy): Eukaryota > Metazoa > Arthropoda > Insecta > Hemiptera > Diaspididae > Aspidiotus > Aspidiotus rigidus. Next base: position 25,329,707 of record JAVHKY010000003.1, read on the forward strand.
CTTCAATGCACTTCTCAACTTCTTCCTTCCTTCCTACGCACTCCACTCGTAGGTAACTCCCAGTCATTAATCACCCTAGAAAAATGATTTATAATTTTTGATGCAATGCTCTTCCGTTATAGGATGTGCAAAAAATCATAACAACCTTTTTCCATTTCCTTTTTTTTTTTTTTTTTTATTTGGCTAGTTGATAATAATCAGAAAATGGACTCACTTTTCCAAGCAATAATCGTATATCTATTATCTTATACATTTCATCTAGCACCACCCATTCTCTTCAGCTAGACTCATATATTACATTAATGGATAATTTGTAACCAATCTGAATTTTCAAACAAATAATTCCGTCAGATCTCAATTGGACGCTATTAAGCCAAACCCAACCAAGCGACAAAGATAAGAATAACAATAAAGTATTTCTGGTTCATGTAACATGAAATACTTTTTGGTTGTTTCTGTAGATACCTAGTATGATTGTCGCTTGGAGTTGGTTGGGTTTGGCTTAAAAGCATCCAATTGATAATGTAACACATACTTGATCATTATTGTTTAATTCTTTTGGAAGAATTTAACGTCCAACTTCTTATATCCACAAAATAACAATTCTTTTCTCGTATCTCTTTGATAATATCTATCCTGCAAGAACAATAGGTACATGATATTATAAATTAAGTTCAAACTGGTCTGAACAAGGATTAGAAGAAAATTGATTGTTATGGACAACAGATCAAGTTACCCATCATTATAAGTAGATACCAGTTAGCGTAAAATCCCTCTTATTCCTGAACACATTTTCTGCGTGAAGACATACAAATAAGACAGGTTGCATCATAGACATAATAAGTTGCTGTATATCAATATATCAATCATTTTTCAAAAGAATAAAAATGGTATTTCAATCTCACTTGAGAAATCATTCAACAGTGACTGAGTCCTTATACTTTCGTCACGGGAACAATATGTATAATAACTCTCATAAATATGATAAATTGTACCAAAGAATTCCAATGACGTGCTATGCCGTGAATCTGCAAATTATAATTTCCAAAAATTTGAGGAGGGAACAAATTAGGAGCATCACTGCTGTATTGTTATACTAAACTTGTTATAAAGAATAGGCGACACAAATATATACCACTTTGTAAACATTGAATCCTTCAATTTTCATTGCAATACGTTTTCGAGAAAAACCTTTAAAATGAACTTACCAATCGTGAGCGTTCCTCTAACTTCGTTCAGGAAGCCGTCGTTTTCAAGCCACATTCACTTAGAACAACTCAAACTTAGTATTCTTAAAGAGAAAAATGTTGGTTCTGGAGCTAAAAAAAGCAACTGACATTCCTTCCTAACTCCATTAATAAACTGATCTGGTTGAGTATAGGCCTAAAACACACACTGTATCGGGATCGGCAAGGATTCAGAAGTTTCTTATTTTTAATCCTGATGAAATAAAGTTATGAATAACTACGGGAAGTTGGGAATAACTTCCGATAACAAATTAATCAGTAAAAATGTGAATCATAGACTCAAGGCTTATTCGGATTCTATGCTCCAAAAAATAGCTAAATATGCGCATGTTATAATGCTCCTGCGACACCTAATTAATATGCTGAAAATTTCTTGTTTTTGCTGAAATATATGCTCTTTCAACGTGGGTATCATTATTCTACAGAAGAAATAAAATTCTATAATGGTGTACATTGTTGTTTGAAATTCACATAAAATCTGATGATTTCTGTTGTTTTAGAAATACTTGTATTACTTTGTTCTTGTCAGCACCACGGTATAAGATGAAGAGGTAGTGACACGAACGTATTCTGACTGTGGTAAACGCTGTCCGTGATTTTGAAGTAGTTCTGAACATCCCGAGCGCAGCGCTCGTGATGAAAGTGATGGGTAATGTACAGAGTCTTATGGGAACGCCGCTACTTTCAAAAATTTATTGCAGGATCAAGAATCAGCCGATGCATTTCATATTTGGCATAAAAATACCATTTAATCTACTCTATAAAATTTTGAAAGAATCACCCTTCTAAGTAAATTCTTGGATTTTTTATAATCCTTGGAAATTTCATCAATACTAGGGTACCAACGGTAACGTCTCGGCGCAGGTGGGGTGTAGAAGGAACAGGGAAACAGCCCGAGTGTTCGCTGCAAACCTAGCGGAAGTTTGTACGTACAACTTCAAAACTGCGGACACGATTTTAGCGTTGTGTCATTACCTCTTCATCTTATACCGTGGTCAGCACGTAATCAAGTTGAACGCTGGCTTGCTAGCTGATTTCTGCAGAAAAATTTGAATTGTGCGTTTTTTCTGTGGTTTTTTGCGATTTTGGGCAAATTTATGGAAACATTGCTAAAATATTAAGTATACTAAAAATGTTTCGATATGCTCAAATATGCTCGAACTACCCAAAATATGCCAAATAATCATGATATTTTTCAAATGGGGCTCATTTGACAGGAAATTTCATGAATTGTGGAGATCTTTTGAATTATAAACAATGTCATTTAAGGTGTCACAGAAAAATAATAAATATGCTCAAGCCACAGAGTAACAGAGGTCGTCTTGGGCTCTTGGCTATGCTCATAACGTTAACAAATACGGGCATCATCCAAATTTGTAGTTTAGGTTCGCCTAACACGTTGAGTGCGCGTCAAGCTCTGCATACAGCTGTACACAATGCAATTTGTTGAGTGTTGCAGATTCACCGCTTGGTTAATTGCATTAGGCAAACCCTAAACGGTAACTCTTTCTTTCTGTTGCCGTTAGGTAAGATGGAAGCCGACGCCACCGAAGGAAAATGATCATACTATTATCTACTATGCAAAGAACAAAGACGTCATCATATAATTTGCTCGCAGTGTTTCTATATTAAATTTTTGTATGTCACTTGAAAGTGTATCATTTTCCTTTTCTGTAATAAATGCATCCAGCCATTTAGAATGTTTCCTTTCACTAGAAAGCAGAAGTAGAGTTGGCTATCCTACTGGAAATTCCCGGCGCAAGTTCAACCTCAACGTGACTTGCGTCGGTTGTTTTGTGTAGAATGGATCGAGAGTCTGGAATTTTACATAGGGTGACTGCGCCAGTTTGCAACGCACCACCAGTTTGCATCATTTTGTAAAGATTCTTAAAAAATAAGAGAATGAGTAGCTGTGGAATAAAAGCAAAAAAAAAAAAAAAATTCAATGTATCCGTTTTAACGTGAACCTACCCTCACGGTATTATCTGTGGTTTTTGTTATCACTTCAACGTTTCAAAGTTCAGTATGCCGTATCCCATGAAAAAATAACTAGATACTTTTGGAAAGCTTGGTGAAGAAATGAGATTTTAGATGGATTATTTAACGTTGGATTATATATTCCTTTGTCATAATGGTAAGTAAGGTATCCAACTTCAAATAAATAATAACGTTTGACCGAAAAAAGGAGAATAATTTTATTTTATTTGGATACGTTGCAAACATTCCATACAGAGCAGTACTTCACCAGTTTGCAACACTTCGTTGCAAACTGGTGATCAAGTGTGCTCCAGTTTGCAACGCACACATTTTATCACCTTATCACTGTTTTAGTCTATTAAGCTGATGGCTAGCTAAAAGTACCTAGGTATTCATTTCTTTTTTATAGGCTATATTCTACAGTTTTGTTGAGAAAATATTGACTTTTCTTATACATCATCAATGATTAAATTAATGAAAAATTATTTTTTATTGGTTCATTACACGAGTGAAAAATTCCATTTAGGCTACTGACTGATAAGAGGTATGACACTAACTGTTCACCTTCATGAAACGAACTGTTTTCGTACCCTAATTGGTGTTAAAGCATTGTTTATAGAAAGCGTTGCAAACTGGTGTCAGGAGTGTTTCAAACTGGTGAACTTGCGTTGCAAACTGGTACATTTGCATTTTTTCGACTTATTTACAAAATTTAGAACATTCAATGCATTAGAATGTTTTTCTTATCAATGTTTTTGAAAAATTACGTCATACAGATTCTAAATATGTATCGTTCATCACATTTGCATGAATACCGAATTTCTGATGGGAAGTTGGAGTGGAAAATTCTCTTAACGCGTTGCAAACTGGCGCAGTCACCCTACCCGTCCGCCATCTGGAGTGATCAAACTCTGTTTACCATTTCACATCCGAGTGGCGCTACAATCGCGATACTCTAATGGAACCGGTAGTATTGAAGCACGCAGTTTCAAGCTCTGCTCGCTTCCCCAAATTTATTATTTTTGTCCTATTCTTTATCAAACTAGACCGGTCATATTGATCTTCTCCTTTCGATGTTAGTTTGATTATTTCTGGTAAGAATATCCGACATAGGATGTAACAAGATACACAAAAATGAATTCAACTACCTATCTCAATTCCACACCAATACTATTGCATCTTGCACCGCCGAACGAACACGGCCTACACGAAAAGTTCGCTCCACATATCGTCGTTACCTATATCTCAAGTTTTATATTTGAGCTTACAATTAAGATTTTTTTGGTCCGCGGATCCCCTCCAAAACTGGATGGATTTTTTTCGAGATTTAGGCAAGTTACCTATAGTTCATATCTGAAGATGTGCACCTAAAATTTGTTAGAGGATTATATGAGTTTAATTGATGGTACTTAATTCATCAATGCGTTTCCAGTTGATTTAATACAATTCTCTAGATCACAGTTAATCATAAGAATATTTGGAGAATTAATCAAAAATATAGGTACATATTATTTAATAGGAGAAAAATTTCAGGTAAAAACGTACCATTACAGAAATAGTAGGTATATTACTATACTTTACGTATCTTTACCCATAAATATTTGTTTCTATAAATAATGACATTCAAAGAAAAACTATCAAACTTAATACCGTATATGACCTGCAATGAGAAAAGGATGCTCATTGCCCACTGACAGGAACACCATTTCTTTCTGATTTGGTGTTCCTGCGCCAATAGCAATGAGCAGTCGTCGTAGCGCTGTTAGGTAATCCACGGGGCTGTATAGTTCCGTGACAAAAAGAAAGAAAGAAAAAAAAAAAACGAACTACTTATTGCGCGCACTGATATGCAGCTTACGAAAATTATCATATCAACCATAAATCTTCCAAGTACTCTCATAATAATGATAACCTCAGCTTTTCACGAAGGTACTTGATGGTCACTAATATCATCTTAGAGTAATATTACTCGTATACACCTCCGCTTCTTTCATATAAATAGTCTAATATTTGCAAACAGTGAGTTGAGCGGTCCGATTTAAAAATTTCTTGGGAAATCTAGAAGATTGCCTATAATGGACCGTTGCTCAAAATTTAGTTTTTTGAACCCCCCGCCCCCTCTTTCTCTGCACTTTGACATTCAAGCTATAGTTAAAAAGTTCGATTTGAGGTTCCCATATCTGAAACGAGTGCGACGGCATCACGTGAAGTCGGTATTCTTCAGCGACTTCGATAGCGTCATCTGAAAAAGTTATGTATCTTCGTGTAGGTACTGATTTGTGTAAGACTTAACTACCTACTTCGACTTGCTTCCAAGCATATTAATGCAATGGGTACATGATTATCAAATACTTTTTTGTCTCTTTGTAATATTTCCATAAGAGAGCCTATCTCATCTCGAGATGAACACCAGTATCTAGTAAAGGAACATTTCTTTGAGCATCACGTCCGTTGGACGAACCGGATTTTGTTGATCAACATGTTAAATGAAAGTGTGTGTTTCTGAGAGTGTTTATAGCAAAAAATTTCAGTAATTTGACTGTAATTTACAACTGAACACGCGATAACCAATGAACATATTTACAATTTCGTCGTCTGTCACTAATGGCGTAGGCTTTGCTACTAAATGAATAGATACTCTACAGATTCTAAGGTAGCTGATTCGAAAACCGATCAGTCTTTACGTTCGTATTTTTTTGCGTCTTGATATAATTATGTATGATTGTCTCGTAGAATGAATTTTTTATTTACAATTCACATAAATTATCCATTTCGTTCTTCTGAAGTAAATTAGAAATAATACGAAATCATACGAATGTAATCCAGATATCCGCGAGAATGTAAATTATTCGCATCGCACTTCATGTACGAGTACTAGATTTAGTTTTTATCAGGGGTGAGAGCCAAAATGAAAAAAATACAGGACTTTTTCGGATTCGAATCGAACAGAAGTAAGAAGTTCCGCATCTCACAAAAGAAAAGCTTTAGTCTTTTCACGTAATAAATTATTACACCTTTCTAGAAGCGACACATTTGTTCTCGAAGTACATTTCGAAATCTTGTATAAGTTTACAAATACAGTATTCGCAATCCTCTATACAAACGTAACGAAAATATATCATCCACATTATATCGTAATTTAAATTGAATAATGCTACGTACAGAGTTCTTATGCATTCGTAATTCATTTTTCTCTCGCCAAATGAGCCCACGACCAGTACTCATAATAACATTTGTTAACTTCATAAAGAATGTTTTGAACATTTATTACGAATTCAACGCATTATTATTCGGTTTAATTTCTATTTTTGATTGACTTCGCTATAGTAGTGAATGAATACAAGTGCAGTGATCGACTATAAGCTTTACATCGAGAACAATGTTTTTACCAAGAAACAACATTCAATGTTATGATAGTAACAACAGTAATTATGCTTTCCAGAGCTAAGTATGTCTACTCACGAAGTACTTCGTGGTCAAAACAATTTTATTTTAGAAATAATAAAACGGAAAGTTTTTCTCGTAGGCAGAATTTCATTCAGTAAGCCTTCCTTAATAATACAAGATGATAATGTAACGTGGACTAGCACCTGACACAGAACGTCAGTATTATTCAAAAAGATCCAAAAAGGATATGATTTAAGAAAAAAAAAAAAAAAAAAAACAGGTACAAAATTAAAAAAGTTCATTAAAAGCAATCCATTAAAATTCATTTTTCTGATAGAAAAAAGTTCATATCGCTCACCCTTCTTATACCACTAACATTATACAGTATTCAACAAAGAAAAAGGAATCTTAAATACAACATTACTGTACAACAAAGTAGACGAAAAAAAAAGAGAAAATTACCTTAAATTAAATACGGGGTATTAACGTTTTTTCACATTTTATTTTTTTTCTGGTAATGTATCTTATTTCTTGTCTTGGTAAAATCATTCCTTCTTTTTCCTCTTGAAGAATGAATTGAGCACGGTCGATGATATGACTGTTTTTGACTGTTAACTCATGGAAACGCAAAATATTTTAAATTTTCACAAGAAAAATTAAATTCCTACGAGGTAATTTTGAAGTCGTTTTTTGGTATTGTTCTTTTCCTTCAATTTTCCTTTCCTTCCACCGTACAAGAAATGAATCAGGTGGGTCATCATTACCTACTTCGATAAACAAATATTGTTTGCTTACATTTATAGGTACGCTAATTTAGAGATTTCTTGAATTTGTTTGAAAATGATACACAATTCATTCACTGAGTCACATATAGAAACATTATCAAGACAGATAAATTTAACAGGAAGTGGACGGACCTGCTCCGTCGGAGAGAAAATTCAATCTCTCCTTCTTGAATCTTTCCGCTTCTTCTCGGAATCTTTCTGCTTCATCTCGTTTTCTTGCAGCAATACGAGCACTCCGCCGGAGACGCTTAACTGGAATACCGTCTTCGTTGTCATCCCCACCAGTATGAATGCTGCTCCACAATCTTACAGAGTAGTCCCACTACGTAAAAATGTGTATTTATATTAGTTATATCCGTAACATACGATTTACAAGCTGCTTTTATCATCGTACAAGTCTAACTTACAGACGCAGTGATTATTTCAGGTCTATATGGATGCCACGAAACGTCTCGTACATTTGCTTTGTGACCTACAACTGCTTTCTCTATTTTGCCTGTCAGTAAGTCGTATACTGAAGAACAAAAAAAGGAAAAAAAATATGAATAAATAAAATTGATGCATTTATTTCGAAAATAATAATATCTCGTGGTAGGATAATACAGAAGTTCATTAATAGTAACTTGATTTTCTAAGAGAAAAAATTTCATATGGGAAAGAGATGATGGGTATACAAATTTCCACTCTTTATTTATTAAATCACCGTTTGGAGGTGATTACTATTGAAAGTATTCAACACGTAATTTGACTGATCATGTAACTACAGGAATTGAGTTGTCATTTCGATTTTTGGATCCGGAAAACAATCGATTTCCAAATGAAGGACCAGTCATAGAAATTTATTTTAAAAAACTTGAAGCGCGGAAGCAAAAAAATGAATACCATTTTTGGTTTTGGTAAATTTTTTCAAGTCCTCATTAAAGCACTTTTCACAATCGTAAAAATCATTCCCATTCTTCAACCACACCGACTTTTATATGTAATTAGGACTCAAAAATTTCTTCTTTTCAACCAGCTCATGTATGATTTACGTTGGAAGGGGGGAAAATGGCACTGGCTTCGCTTGCACACGCACGAATTCCGAGATTAGTTGATAAGAAGGCTTAAGCTTTGGAGCCCCGTACGAATACAAGGCATTAGGGGAAATTGCGAGACAAGGAAAGGTGATCTAGACTTTGAGGTTTCGTACAGACACAAATTCCTAAATTAGGTGGCCAGGAATCAATAAAGGTACGAAGCATAATTTCAAAATCTTTTTTCAACGCCATGGAAAGCAAACACGAATAAGAATGCAAGTTTAGGTTTTCACTAATAAAGTACATTTACGTTTTTCTAGGAGTCTCCTCATTAAGTAATAGAATTTCTAGAAAATGATTTAAATTTGTACTACTGATTTAACCTGCTTGCTTTCTTCTATCTTCATCTGATTTACTCGATAAAGTATGCATGATCTTTTTTTGACGAAACGAAAAACTGATTCCTATCTGAAAATGTAACTTTGACTCGAATCACACTTACCAACAACGCGTCCACTAGCGCATCCTGTGTAAATATACCTTTGACCAGTTGTGTTTGCCGGAGAAAATTTCGATCTAATAAGTGTTCGCAGCACGACGTGTCCTCTGTACGTCATCACCGATGTATCTTCTGGTAATTGACTTTTCGACCTCACTGAGGAAGAAGGATAAATTTATTACGCCTTTATTTTTCGACGAATACGATCGATTATATTACTTACAAAATGATACGGGAATTCGTTCGGCACTGCCGTCAAAAAACGTTCAATACATAATATGATAGCCGACATTTCGGAAACACAGTTTCCCTTGATAATGGAAACTGTGTCTCCAAAACGTCGGGTATCATATTATGTATTAAACGTTTTTTGACGGCAGTGCCGAACGAATTCCCGTATCATTTTGTAAGAAAACCGTCAAGAATGATTTTCGACAATAAAAAAAAGATTTTTCTAATTGTCTACTAATAATTATGTTATATTACTTACGTTTTTTAGGAACTGGATGCCAACGGTAATCCCAGTCTAAAGGCTCTCGATGACGCGATTCTACAATATTCAGATTAGAAAATTTACGCATATCCCATAGTTTAATGGTTTGATCTTTGGAATTTGAAATAAAATGTCGTCCATCTCCTTTCATATCAAGATAGGTTATTCCATCACGATGGCCTGAAAATACACCAACAGCTTTTGGCGATTCTGTATTAACTAACCTCCTGTCCCAAACCTAAATTGAAGAGAAACGTGTACAAGATTAGACACCGCGTCAAACTATAATAATTTCTGAACATAAAAATTTACTTTTATTAAGCCGTCGTCGCTGCCACTGAGAATAACATCGTCGCCATAAGATCCAAATCGGACAGCATTGACATCTTTATCATGACCTATGAGCTGCATAAGAATACGAATACAATTTTACGATGTGTTTACGCTCGATAAGCTCTCATATTGAGAACAAATAATTATTTCACAAATCTTACTCGTAGAGTACGTTTGGCCGAATTTCGATCATAAATATAAATACAACCATCACTCGCACCAGCTAGTACAAAATTTCCGTCGTAAGAAACACTAACTGAAAAACAAGCTAATCTGCTATCGTCGGCTTCAATGAGTAATTTATCTTGGGCACTTCCTGCTTGATCACTATCATCGTTTATACGCCATGCATGCACTGCAAAAATATTGAAATTATGAGAAAGAAGTGCATTAAAATGAACCGTATTTCAAATAAAATACTCACAGCTATTCGACCAGCTGGAAAATATAACGGTTTGGCCATCGGGTGTAAATGCAGCGTCCAGAATACTCCAATCAATTTCTTTCGCTTTTTCTCGTTTCAAGTATTTGTACAAGGGTGTCGTAGCATCGTACAAATGTAAGTGACGATCTAAATTACAACGAAACGCGTTGACTCACAATTTGAAGCGAATGATTTTCAAAAATTTCACCATCGTAATAATCTTACCTTGACTGACTGTTAGAAGTCTAGATCCATCATCATTAAAAACACTAACCAAAGCTTTTCCAGGATATCGATCAATTTCTCTTACGACATTACATGGTATTCTATAGTTTGAAATTTTACATAAATCGCCTTGCGTGAATCTTCCACTACCAGGCATTCCACTCTACAAACATAGAATATGATATGTTAAGACAAAGTATTTCAATGAGATACAAAACTGGAACCCGACAGGACGAGTATTCACCTTCTGCATATCCAACATATTGACGATGTTTGTTGGTCGCGACAACGTCCGTTTCTTTCGCAATCCGCATGATTGTTCCGTCATCACTTTTATATCGCTTTTCTATTTCAAACAGAGAACTCAATGTATTTTAAATCGACCATCAACAATGGAACTGATTTAATTATATAAATCGTGATAAGCATTATCCTATAGCTCAAGCGACTTACATTTAAATTAGAGGCGTTTAAAGGATAAGATATTCTCGGAGGTCGAACGGTTGTGACCGGATATTCGAAATCGCTGTCATCACTTTCCTCAAAATATTCCTCGAAGTCATGTATATTTAGTTGACCACTGAAACAGAATATATCATGAAAAATGATTCATAAAGGCTTCAATATCGTAAGACATTAAGTTATTGTGAAACGATAAAAATGAATAAGCGAAACGACAACTACTGGTAAAGATCTAAAGATGCAATTATGAGAAAATGTAGAACGGACATAACATACGTACCTTAATATGAGATAATTCAGTAGTTCATTAATGGAATTAGTCAGTCCCGAATTATTAACACGAACAACGTGCGACGAATCACGGGAAATCGACATACCCATCGCGAAGAACGTAATTATAAAGAATTCAACAGAAAATATTCATCTAGTAAGTACTTTGAGGCAGCTAGTTACTCGGTGATAGAACCGAATAGTTGGACTTAGATACTCATTTGTTCACGAAGATCAATAACAGAGATACGATATATGTCCCACCAGACTGTATATTAGATTACGAGACAATTTCGAGACAAAAACTTAAATTCTAAAAAATAATCAACACTCTGTCACTTATTCTAAATTTGTACCTATGAAAGTAACTACTGCAATGAGGGAAATAGAAAATTACGTACAAATGTTGAACTTTTCAAGGAATATGAGGATTCATTACATTTTCCCTAATTCCATTTTACTGAGATAATAATTATTGAATTCCGAAAAATTTGTTTACTTTGATAGTTTGATTGATAGCAGACGATGGTTGTTTTGATAATGCCAGAACATCATGAAAAAAAAAAGATTCGTTTCAAGCAGTGAACGAACTGAACGAACGATGAACGATTCGTGGAACACGTTCGAACGTTCCAGGTTCCAACAGTAGCTTTATACAGAGAGCGCTGATGTACACTGAAGGCACAAATAATTATTTCAATCAATATCAAAGATAATTATTTTTCTAAATACATGATGTTAAAGAGCTCTTTTACCCACGCAAAAGAGTGGGTAAAGTTGCGTTTTAACAGCGTCTGATTTCCAGCATGATGTAAAGATAGTGCGACGAGCGCAGCAGCTCTTTATGGAGAATTATCATTGCCGTATTCTCTCAATCTTCCTTTAACATCATATTATTTAGAAAAATATCTTACAATACAAGAGGGTAAGTGACCACTGACATACTCGTGCGATTGCTCAACTCGTCTTTGACTCGTTTCGCAAACTACCGCACTCGATGTCAAAAGGTCACTTTACCCTCTTGCATAGTAATATACTATTTCTGAAAGAAATTCTATCAATTGTTTTTCTATGTGGCTAATGCTGTTAACTCTGATATGATTCCACTATTTTTGAACAAGATGTCTGAATTGAATGGTTGGGTAGAAAAAGGGCCCTAGCATCAAAAGTAGTTTTTGAGAAAAACCACAAAAAACGCATTATTTTGACAATTCAGTCTCATAGAAATGCCGTAGAAAAAGACTCAAGTGTCATGAAAATGTGTAGGATTAGGATTGAAGAAAGATGTCCGATCTGCAAAATGACGAAAAAGGAGAACGTTCCGCTAGCATGCGTTATAGTCTGTGATATTAAGACCTTTTTGCAAGGCTGCAAATTGACTTTTCATAAGTTCTAGCGATTGTTTTGGATCACAACAAGAATCATAATAATAAATAAATGAATTATTAAATACAAAAACCGTATTGGGCAAGGATTTTGTCGCAGTAATACTAATGATGGGTATTTCTGAGTATAAAATACCCGATTATACCAAACTGACAAATGTTAACTACATTTTTAATAACCTACTTATGTAAACTGCGAAAAAATAATATCTATCTTTCACTCCGTTGGTGACCAAATTCTCAGTTTTCAAAAAACAAAAAAAAAACGATTTCCACCTTCTTACATGTAAGAAGTTAACTAGGCCTACCTACTGAGCGTCAATCACGGTAGAAGCTACACTTCAACATAGTTTTCTGCACTCTATAGTTATCAAAATGATGCACTCACACCACCAAAAATTGAAAAAGGGTCCTAAATCGAGCCAGGGCCTTTTTTTCACCCGAGCATTGAATTTTTCAATTCAATTATCATGTTAATTTTTCTATATTAGCGTTCCCATTTTTCAAAATTCGCGTTTCTTTATGATACTTCAATACCTTCAATACAATTTTCTAGAGAATATTTTATTCGTTAATAAAACTTAGGGTTTCATATAATCTTCATTTTTCCGTTCTATATTTTATCACTGATGTACAACTACGTATTTGCCATCACAATTCACACGCTCGCTCAAATCATCGGTCGAAAGATCCAGCTTGTCTAATCAATTTGGATACAAGGCAATTTATTAAGCGAACTATATCTTCATATGTCTGATATTGAGAATAATTTTTTTTTTTTTTTTTTTTTTTTTTTCAGTTACATGCCTATGCCCCAACCTTCTCGAATAATATGACGGCTCGTACTTTCGAGGATTCTATTCTTCTCAACAAACTACCATACTTGGTTGTACTCAGTTGAATCATTGTACCTCAAAAATTTAATAATGAACCAATGTGGATAAAAAGTCTGAATATAATCTCACTCGGTACACGAAATGATATTAATGATGCGCCCTACGAGAAATAAGTTACGTGGGATCAAGATGTAAGAAATGCAATTTTTCATAAAATGGTTACAAAATCTACACAAATATTCTTGCTACTAAGCAAAATATCAGAAAAAAAAATGAAATAAAAAACACTAGGTTTGGATTGAATCAGCTTTGAAACCACAAAAAATGATTCCACAGGCTCAAGGCGAGCGATAAGTCATTTATTTACAAATAAGAAGGAAGAAAATAATTGACTATTAATGGCAACAAGGAACAAATTAACTTGAGAATAAAATTGTATAGTTCTAACTTTGATCGTTGGTTTGAATAAAAATCCCCCTCAATTCTATTTCTCTATACAATAAAATGTACCGACAGGCGTCTCTTAGTTGCGGTACAACCCAATTTTGACAGAATGTTTCTTTCGTCAGAGCTGAAGCTGTCAGAACGGAAAAATTTAGATATTTCACGAATGATAATACAAATGTATAACAATTGAACGTGTTTGCGTTATATCTGAAAGAAAAAAAAAAGAACATATTTGGGTATTAGTCACAAGAAAGAGAGAAGACGGGTAAATTATCTACAAAATTATACTACACGTACTGAGTACTGGGGGTGGAAAATTTATCTGCAGTATCGGACAGAACTGAATCCCAACGAGACGACCAGGATTCTTCATTGAGTTCGTAAACAATTAAACATTGACTCCAATCATTCGTCTTCGAATTGCATACACCAGCAGTGTCGTATTCGACAACAATGCCGTCAGAAGTAGTGATACCAATATGTAAGTCTGTATCATTTACGGAGTAGGACCTGTAAAAATGATGATAAACTTGAGAAGGAAAATGTTATCAAAGTGGAAGTAGAATTTTACGCACGTACTCCAAAAAAGTACCGTTCGATGATTTCATCAAGATACAGCAAGGTTTTTGATTAGCTCGAACGAATGGAAATGGAACTCTATAACAGTAAGAAAAATGACGGTCCGATATTAACGGGAGAAAAGTGAGGTGATATAAAACACGTACTGAAAATTATAACAAAACTATCCTGTTTACTTCTTCGGAATAGAAACAAGGGTGGCGGGGGTAGGTAATTATGTAAACATGGACCAGAGACCCCTAAAAAAAAAAAAAAAGTAGGTACCCATGTAAACTTAATTGCACATCAGAAAAAAAAATTCAATAGAAAATTGGAAATATTTTGATAATAAAGCTGAATCGATTGAATTTATATAGGAAGAAAGGAGGTTTGAAGGCTACAGAGGAGTGTTCCGGGGTATAACAGTAGAATAGCTATTTTCGTTACGTGGGAGTAAAGTGAGCGATTTTCACACAGTGTCGTTTGCAACACGAACCGCTGGTGAGGGTTGCAAAACACTAGGGAAAATCGCTCTCTTTACTCCAAAGTGACGAACATAGCTTTTTGGTTTATATGAATGTAAAAGCTTTTCAGAATTGTAGAAATTCATTCAAGAAATTGAAACTTGTGCCATGTTTGGAAATATTTGTTTCTATATCTTGACAACACTGAAAAAACAAAACAAATTGATTCAATGCTAAGAGCACTTCCCGTTCACGTCTATCCTTATCAGAGAACATCAAGTAAAGAAAATCAATTACGCGAATATTTATTGAAGAAATGAAATGAGAAAGATAATAAGAAATTACTAGAATTATCGATTGCAGGAACTTCAAAACAATAATGATGAAAACTTCCAAAGAATTATCGCAGAAACGCAAACAAAATACCTAATAATACTTCGAACCTCTTAGAAAGAATTATCATTTGCGATTATTCGTAAATAAAAGCTGTTTCATGAACACGAACAATGAAAACGATCATCAGCTGTAAGGACGTGATGACTCAACAGACTTATCGGGTGTCGAAAATATTCGAAATGTGCCTTCGTGACCACACCACCACGTCACGGAGACACATGGACACGATAAGACAACCATTGAAGTCGAAGTCGAATCACACACACACATACTCTAAAATAACAACACAAAATTAACAAAGAAGAATCTTTCGATCTACTCGTTACTAGTATCTTTCGATCCACTCGTTACAAGTATCTTTCGATCTACTCGTTACAAGTATCTTTCGATCTACTCGTTATAAGTAAATTGTGTAGTGAATCATTTAATGTATCTGCCAAACCACTAAAGATATGGACACAAATCAGGTCAGTACAAAATAAATCAATAATAATCTTTCGATCGATACGTTATTCATAGAAACCCTAAACATTTACTCTTGATCGAAATGAGTGATGTTCAAGCGCCTCTTCGACTCAATGGTTGTCTTTTCTGCTCAGCAAATTACGCTTTATTAAAGAATTTGAGATACTCGATTCTTCCACATTTATCGTAGCCGATCGAGTATTCGTCTGGGCTTATAACCGAAAGGCAAGGACTGAATACTGATCGGACTACTCACAATAATTTAATACAATAAATATGTCATGACGTCGTAAGACTGACGGCGGAATCTTTATTTTTCTGTCGTCAGGTACTGAAAAGAAGTGAGGCAGAAAGGCAACCGAAACGGTCTTATTATTCAGTCCTATTATCCAGAAATCATGTGTGTCTCCAACTATCAATGTACGTTTTACCCTTTTTATATGATTATTTTGTATTTCTGTACTTCTTTTTCTTAACTCAATTTATTTATAATTCCTACTAAGAAATGTATTATTGTAAAATTATGTTCAATTATTGTGGATTTATGTTCAATTATAAATATTATATCAGCGTGTAGCGTTGTTCTTACCTCCCATTAGGTTCTCTTTTAATATAGGTACAGACTAAACAGCGTGAAGCGAACAGTCGTTTCAGTTAGTTTAATTATAGTTCAGTTGAACGCCGCTAGAAGCGTTCCAAGTCATGCTGTCATGAAATTCCACAAACGGGCCCAGCGTTTCATGACAATTGGTAGCAGAGCGTGGTTATCTACCCTCGCTCATACCCCACAAAGGTGAATGAGAGATGAATGAGATGTAGTTTTTATGTTTTGTTTAAATTACTAGATCATTTTATTTTACTTATAGTATATAGTATGATATGTTAGTGTAACATTATTTCCATTCTAAACTTTCCTAAAATTTTCTCTTCCTACTATAAGTTCCATGTCACTCTACTTTCTCACCTATGAGAGGCTGAACATCGCTACAATATAATATAGAATATGGTGCGGTCACATTAACACTGATTAAGTACATTATTGAGCAGACCAACATTCTGTATACACCAATTAGGAGCCATTAGGACCTTAGAGTGGAGACAATGGCCTCATATCATTACACTTGAATGCAGGGTCACTAACAAGGGAGCCATTGACTTACTCTAAAACACACTCTCCGACTTCATGCTCCATGAATGTGTTGCAACCAAGTATACAGGATGTTAATGGTGCCCAAAGCGCGCTTGGGTTACCGACCTTACATTATTGCACTGCTCTGAACGAATTAGACTATATACTAAGGTTTTATGCGTTCTCCACACTCTTGCCAACATTATCTAGTTCATGATCAAACAGACTGTAGTCTGTACATTACACACTCACAATAGGGAATATAGCAAGAGAAAATGAGCTATATCCCACCACATTAATACTGTAGACTGAGTATGCATGGGATGTTCCAGTACACTGAGGTATTTTGTTTTGACAGATACCTTTTAAGGGGTTGGCGTACCAAGATGATCCACCAAACAATGGCCAGTGTCTAGCGGAATGGGACGTGAAGCTCTAGGAGCTGTTTGGTAGGTCATCTCAAGGACTAACAGAGCGCAGACTGTTGGTTGGGACTGATAGTTCCAGACCCATTCCATCTACACTGGAATCGGCTTTGGACCTCATTCAGGGTTCTATGTCGTTAATCACATAGGTAGAGACACCGTGGGTATACTAAAACCTACATCAACACTTACACACCCTGCAAACGACTGTAAAGAGGAGAAATGAATAGCAGTCACAATATTATATCTGGACAGTGCTGTACCCTACATCTTCAGGTATGAATGTTGTCACAGACACCTGCCAATACAGCTAATTGCAAGCTAACGGCAAATTTAGCTTTCGTACACTGGAGGACACGGTCACCAAAGATCCACCCTCCCTCTGCGCAACCAGCCAATCCCTAGTAGGACAAGATGTAGTGTTCTTACCAAACATCCCTAGGTTCTAGAGTATGACAGTACTAGGACTGAAGCCTGTCACAGTCTGCAGTCTTTCATTACTGAAGGAACGTTGGGTCTTATGGAGAGTTACAATCTATATTGAACTAGATATTTGTTTCTTTACACTAACTCAACACATTTACACTTTCAGGTTTCTGAGGAAGAAATTCCTATTCCTCTGACCTATGAAACCTTCCTGGCTGGTATTTCAACTCTCGAAAATGGTCTAACCATGATGCCAGCCACCAGTACGAATATACCGGCCATGAAGCAATTCGCTACCCGACTGGACACACAAGCAGCCAAATTGCAAGACAGTGTCAATGAGCTTCTTGAAGCCGGTGTCGATTTGGGAGAGAACCCTATAAAGCTGAAGTCTATACGAACAGTCTTGCTTGGGTATATCAAAAATGCAGGTACACTAGAAGAGTGCATGAAAATGACGCAACCCACTCCTACAACTTCGGGTAATTCTAGTGGCCTCAAACTTTTTAAGGCAAAATTACCGAAATTCGACAACGACATTAGACAATGGCGTGAATGGATCAGCCAGTTTAAAGCGGCTGTCCATGACAACCCGGAATTCACAAATAATGGGGCTAAAATGGTCCAATTGAAATTATATACAGTAGGAGAGGCCAAGAGAACCATTAAGGGTCTTACGTCAGAGCAAGAGGAACACTATCCCGAGGCCCTGAGGTTATTGGAAGCCTCATTTGGGGACCCTACCAAGTTAGTCCAGAGCTACTATGCTGACTTGGAAGAGGTTCCCAAATACCATGACAGACAACCATCTGCAGCTGAGATGCGGTCGAATTACAATCGCGTACAGGCTGTCCTGAGAAGTCTTCGTGCCACAAAAACCCCAGTCGATGATAGGATTATAACTCGCTATATTATGCAGAAGTTCCCTAAAACAATGATAATGCAAGCATTGACCGAGCTCCATAAAGAACATCCTGATCTAACCATCAGTGTTGAAACTTTGATGACCACAATACAACGTTATATCTATGTCGAAGAGTATTATGAGGCAATAATGAAACCAATCACACCGGTTCCAAATACACCAATTATACCAGTTTCAACAATGGCCGCCACTGGCAAATTATCAGCTAAGCGCAGAGGCCAACGACCGACACCATACAATGTGCCATCAACACCAACAACATCCAGTACAACCACACCTGAACAGGTCTGCGGTTTCTGTGGCGTGAGAAACCATGTGTCGCGGATGTGTCAGAAATATAACACTGTTGCAGCAAGAAAGGAACGCTTAGCTGTTCTGAAGCGTTGTCAGTGTTGTATGGGACCAAACCACGAAATGGCCTATTGCCGACACAAGGAGAGAGTATGTACACACTGTAAGCAACCAGGACATGTGTTGCCTTTGTGTGAGTTATATATACAACACACTATCTCCAGAATTGCATCAGCTCCAGGTACTTATTTAGAAACCTTTATATGTACTATTAGTATAAGTGGTAAAAAAGCAGTAATAAGGGGTTTCCTAGATGGTGGGAGTAATACTAGTTATTCGCATGAGAACGTAATGCGTAGATTAGGAATTGATTTACAACTTAGTCTTACCCTAAGTGTGCAGTCATATGGCACACCTAATGATCGTTTAGAGTCTACTCAACGTGTAGAGGTAGAACTGAAAGGTGACCTTGGCAGGGAGATTGTATGTTCCCTCTTCACAACTCCTTATATTATGGGTTCTAACCGATTATCACCATCAGCGGCAGAAGCTGCTAATACACTACCTCTTGGTTATCACTATGCTGACCCTGATCTTTTTACAGAGAATCAGCGACCCATTGAACTTTTGATAGGGAATGATCTCTATTATCGTATAGTTGATTTAAAAGCCAGTAAAAATATCGATTTATCATTAGCGCTTTTGAAAACACCCTTTGGGTGGATACCTTCGGGTTCGGTAACACCTACTCCATCTACTTCAAAGTCAATGACACTTCATAATCTGAAGTCAGATAAAGAGGTCAAACCATCTCCAACACCAGAATTACAAACCTTATGGGACCTTGAAACCTTAGGAATTAGAGGCAAGGAAACAGATACCGTTGATGATCAGGTTATTGAGGAATTTCGACGGACCACCAGACGTGAAAATGGTAGATATATAGTCAAGTGGCCATGGAAATCCCTTACTCCTAAAATACCCACTAACTACCGCGTAGCCTATGCGCGTTTAAAACAGGTGCTATCCTCTAAATCTCTTGAGTTCCTTAGTCGTTGCGAGGCAATTTTCCAGGAACAAATAAAACTTGACATTATCGAGGAAGCTCCTCATGGATCTCCATATGTTATACACTATTTACCGATCAAACCTGTAACGCAAAAGGGTAAGATTCGTATTGTCAATGATGCGTCAGCCAAAACAATCACTGGTCGTAGTCTAAATGACTACCTACACCCTGGCCCATCTTTGATACGCTGTCTAGTAGGTCTACAGATAGGTTTCAGACTGTATCCTATTGCTTTAACTAGCGACCTTGAAAAGGCCTTCCTAATGATTGGTCTGGATTTATCCGACCAGGATTCAGTGAGATTCTTATGGGTCCGTGATATCACCAAACCTTTGATTAAGGATAACATTATAATATACCGTCATAAGCGTGTACCCTTTGGTGTTACAGCCTCGCCATTTCTTCTAAATATGGTGTTGCAGGAACACCTCAATCTCTATGAAGGTTGGGTTGCTGAACTAGGTCGCAAATCCTTTTATTCGGATAATCTTGTGACCAGCGTTCAGACAACTGAACAGGCAAACACTCTTTCTATACAGTTAACTAGCATGCTCTCTGAAGCAGGTTTCCGCCTGCGAGATTGGGCCTCCAATTCATCTGAGGCACTCCAAACACTTTCTCAGGATCTCTGTGCAAAGGTTGAAGACCCTATCTCCATTTTAGGCTTACATTGGTATCGCAATGATGACACTCTTGCTTACAGTTTTACCGAAGAAGAAATACCCTCTTCTGGTACATTACGGAGTGCCCTGAGCCTTATGGCAACTGTTTTTGATCCCCTTGGTCTAGTTGCACCGTGTCTTCTTGAATTCAAAATCCTAGTGCAGGATTGTTGGAGATCAAAACTCACTTGGGATCAACCTTTACCCACAAACTTAGAGGCTCGCCTCAGAAAAGTAGTAGCTCAGAGAAATGCCATCAAATTGATACGTATTCCTCGATATTTATGGACATTTCTCTCTTCTGAGGGTGCTGAATACACCCTTCATGTTTTTTGTGATGCATCCGAGTTATCATATGGGTGCGTGGTATACCTCCATATAAAACTACCAACAGGAGAAGCGCAATGCTCTCTCATTTATTCCAAGGTACGCTTAGCACCTATTCTTACAACAAAACTATCTATACCAAGGCTCGAACTCATGGCAGTAGTAATAGGTAAGCGCTCCTTAAGCTTTCTTCAATCTATCATGCAAATATCAATTAAACAACAAATATTGTGGACCGATGCTACCACTGTTTTACATTGGCTCAACTCTTCCCATGTCCAGCCCCCCTTTGTACAACATCGGTTAGATGAGTTGAAGCAAAGTCCTGGATTAACTGTGCGATACGTCCCAACAAAGGACAATCCCGCCGACATTGCCTCAAGAGGTAAGTCAGCTGCCCAATTACAGGATTCGGAATTGTGGTGGCATGGACCCTCTTGGCTAACATTAAAACACCAATGGCCGGAAGAACCCGGCTCCACAGTCCCTTTCACAACTACTGTATCTTGTCTTTTTACTTGGACAGATAGGCTAGAACCAAGTAATCTTCTAACAATGTCTAGATTTGGACGATTGCAAAATGTCTTACTAGAAGATCGCTTCAGCCTATGGTCACGTTACATCCGTTTATTCACTATCTTGTTGAAACCTGTTTTTCACTCCCGTGAAAAACGACATGAATTTTTAACCATGTCAGAGAAATCTAATTATGCAGAAATGAAACTCCTAAAGTTATTACAATCGCATTACTTTCCTCAGGATTTATCCCAATTCAAGAGTGCAGCGCAACTTGCGCTTTTTGTGCATTCTGATGGATTAATCCATTGTCGTAGTCGCCTACGCCAATCAGAGTTTGATTGGGATATGTGTTGTCCCATTTTGCTACCACGCAAAAGTCGTCTGACCCGTGTTATCATTTATTCTCTACATATTCAAAACCACCACATAGGTGTTTCACACCTTCTATCAAAACTACGAGAACGTTTCTGGGTTGAAAAGGCTCGTGCTCTGTGTAAATCTATTGTACACTGTTGCATGACCTGTCGAAAATACTCAACAGGACCCTTTCAGCGTCCTGACATGCCTCTTTTGCCATTAATACGGATTGCTCCTATAATTCCATTTGCTCACATAGGAGTGGATTACTTTGGCCCCCTATATGTGAAGCAAGACGACTCTTTTCACAAGGTCTATGGCTGCTTATTTGTATGTCTTGTTACACGTGCCATCCACCTTGAGCTTTCTCGCTCATTATCAGCTGAAGAATTCCTTTTATCATTTATCAATTTTACAAGTATTCGTGGCATGCCAACCTTTGTGGTTAGTGACAACGCCACCAACTTTACCTTCATCCAACCCATTCTAGGGCCTAAGGTCCAATTAAAAGATTATGAAGTTGGTTTCTCTGATAAGGGAATTGCCTCATATTTCCTAACTGAAAAAATTAACTGGTACCACATACCGAAATATAGCCCTTGGTATGGAGGGGCATACGAACGGCTGGTGGGTGTTGTAAAGAAGTGTCTTTGCAAATTCCTACACCCAACCGCAGTCCATCCCGTATGCGTTGACTACAGACAATTGGAAACTGGCCTCAAACGGGTTGCTGATATCGTCAACAGTCGGCCTCTTATCTATGTTCCTTCTGACGAGTTGGCACCCATTCAAACGCCCAACCACTTTCTACGTCCCTTTAACCCATATCCTACAACTGCTGTATCAGTAAATCCCCATACCATTCCCACCACTAAACAACATCTTATTGCTGGCTATCGCCACCTTCAAGGTTTTGTGGAGGCATGTCGTGATTATTTCAAAAGACACTATTTTTCTGTGCTACGCGACTTACAAAAGATCCATCACCGACATCCTCGAGGTTCCCATTCCCGCAAACCTCAAGTTGGTGAAGCTGTTCTCATCCATGACCCTGCTGCTCCTCGTACACAATGGCTTGCTGGAGTTGTAGATGAAGTGCATGATCGAGAAGCATATGTCCGTACTGTTGTCCGCAATGCCGGCCTTAACCTGGATCCTG
Organism: Aspidiotus rigidus; assembly: GCA_035079385.1. Lineage (NCBI taxonomy): Eukaryota > Metazoa > Arthropoda > Insecta > Hemiptera > Diaspididae > Aspidiotus > Aspidiotus rigidus. The sequence continues at coordinate 25,352,665 of JAVHKY010000003.1, forward strand.
CCTCCAGACTTCAACAGCGGCTCCTCATACGCACATTTCCACATCTGTATCCTTTGGAAACCGCTTTTGACAACTCTTCTACACCTAATCCTACACCTGTCCCCGGATGCTCTCATTAAACCCTCATCTTCATCTGTGCCATGAGCCTCCCACAAGCCTCTCGGCACCCCTGGGGTGGGGAGTGTCGAAAATATTCGAAATGTGCCTTCGTGACCACACCACCACGTCACGGAGACACATGGACACGATAAGACAACCATTGAAGTCGAAGTCGAATCACACACACACATACTCTAAAATAACAACACAAAATTAACAAAGAAGAATCTTTCGATCTACTCGTTACTAGTATCTTTCGATCCACTCGTTACAAGTATCTTTCGATCTACTCGTTACAAGTATCTTTCGATCTACTCGTTATAAGTAAATTGTGTAGTGAATCATTTAATGTATCTGCCAAACCACTAAAGATATGGACACAAATCAGGTCAGTACAAAATAAATCAATAATAATCTTTCGATCGATACGTTATTCATAGAAACCCTAAACATTTACTCTTGATCGAAATGAGTGATGTTCAAGCGCCTCTTCGACTCAATGGTTGTCTTTTCTGCTCAGCAAATTACGCTTTATTAAAGAATTTGAGATACTCGATTCTTCCACATTTATCGTAGCCGATCGAGTATTCGTCTGGGCTTATAACCGAAAGGCAAGGACTGAATACTGATCGGACTACTCACAATAATTTAATACAATAAATATGTCATGACGTCGTAAGACTGACGGCGGAATCTTTATTTTTCTGTCGTCAGGTACTGAAAAGAAGTGAGGCAGAAAGGCAACCGAAACGGTCTTATTATTCAGTCCTATTATCCAGAAATCATGTGTGTCTCCAACTATCAATGTACGTTTTACCCTTTTTATATGATTATTTTGTATTTCTGTACTTCTTTTTCTTAACTCAATTTATTTATAATTCCTACTAAGAAATGTATTATTGTAAAATTATGTTCAATTATTGTGGATTTATGTTCAATTATAAATATTATATCAGCGTGTAGCGTTGTTCTTACCTCCCATTAGGTTCTCTTTTAATATAGGTACAGACTAAACAGCGTGAAGCGAACAGTCGTTTCAGTTAGTTTAATTATAGTTCAGTTGAACGCCGCTAGAAGCGTTCCAAGTCATGCTGTCATGAAATTCCACAAACGGGCCCAGCGTTTCATGACACGGGAGTGTTTTTCGTTCTTTAGACCCGCAGGGAGTAAAGAAATCGAAATCTCCCTCTAAACAGTGCTTACGTAAACACGAACGAAAAAATCAAGTTTAGGCTCTCTTATCAAAGAGTAAACATCGCTTTTACATTCATATAACCCAAAAAATACTTTGTTGAAGAATTCAGTAAGACAGAATTAGCTCAAAAGACACCATCTCAAAAATTCTTAAAACCATAGTACATAGGTTAATAACACGGATACGTTCCAAAATGATACGGCGCATTTTTCTATATGTATTTGAGGAGTTTCACCGCAAAACGCGTCAAGTCACGTCCAGTTGAAAGTTTTAAAAGTGTGAAAAACTGTAGTGAGACAACTACTGTACCTACAGAAATGGTTAATACCATAATAGAAATGGGGGATCGAGTAGAATACATTAGTGATGAAGATACGCCACAGAATGAAGAAAAGAAGCCTTCAGCAGAACTGAGAACAAAGAACTGAAGTCAAGTGATGCATTTTGCCACCAATTGCGGACTTTCTTCGTTTTGCTGCAAAAAAGACGTCAACGAAATTTGAAATTTGGTAAGAAAGACACAAGTCCACTAGAAAATTTTATTATTGTAGAACACAGTCATAGATGAAAAAAATAAAACTAAATAAATTTTCCCATCTCTGGTTCGTTACAGATGCACGCTTCTTCATCCTCAGGAAACGAATTTGAATTGTTAGAATTAATTGCTTCCAATGCAGAGGTGAATTATCAGAAAAATCGATGAGATTTTTGAAGAATGGGAAATTGATGGGCCAATCATCACCAAATTTGCGGTTCATCAAAAAATTCAAGTCATCCTTTAATTGTTGCCGAAGTTTGACCCTCCACCACTGGCGGTAAAAGTAAGTGTGCCAATTTATTTTTACCTTTCATCACATTTTTGAATTTGTGACTTTTGTCGCTATGAAAGTAATTTCCCTCCAGCTTGAAACAAATCTCAAATGGTGCAACCTTCCTTATTTTCACCCGTTTAGCTTCTTTGATACCATTGATAGAGTTCATGTATTGCTTGAACGCTTTGAAATCACGTACCTTCCAGTTATCACCCAGCTTACGCACCAAACCCACTATGGAATAAAAGAAATAGTACTCATCTGCCGTCAAAATGTCTTTTACCCGCTTCATTCTCTTTTCAACTTGACCAAATAATCGATCTGCGGGCATAAATGAGTGCCCTCGAACTGGAAAAATTATTTCAATCTTTGTAATTGACTCTGAAGCGTCATTTGCTAGCCAGTATGCAAGTGCGTGAATGACATTTTGATTTTTGTTTTGGCCTCCGCAACCATCACAATAGAGATGAATAGTATCGCAGGCTGAGGGCCACAACCTCTTCTGAATATCCAGGTAATGAACTATTGCACTAGCAATTTCTTGAGAACCTCTTCCTGCTTGATGTGCCATCCAAGTATAGAACACTGGTTCTGGTTTAAAAACTGCAGAAGGTTTTCCATTGGCACCGCAAACACCGAGCGCATAGAATGGGAGGGCTCCTTTATAGAAAGCCTCACCAATAGTAAGATGTGGCAAGTAATGTACCTGCATTAAATCGAAGCATACAGACACAACATTTGGCAGGTTACGATTCATTGATTGATGAAACCCTTTTGCTCTGGCTCGGTGAACTTTATATTCTCGTCGAAATGCACGTTGTCTTGTAAGGTCTCCACTCTTTCGTGCTTCACTAATTTTGAAACCATACAGCTCACAAGTGCTACATGTGTCTGAAGCTGGGCATCCAAATCCTATATTGAATTTCGATGTAAATATGTGGTAGAAGTAGTTGTATTTAACCTACGTACAAGAAAATAATGAGGAATTTTTATCAATATTACGAAGCTTGAATACCAGTACTACATAGCACAATGAAAAATATACTAACGTTCAATTCTGGAGGCGCGTAGGTCTCGTTGTACACCGAACAAAGCTTACAAATGGTCCATTTTCCATCCAAATAGATTCGTCGAGTTTTAGCACGATTGTAATGACTCTCATTACCTCTGAGCTGCGATATGAACTTCTTCACATTTTCTTCCTTTTGTCGAAACAAATCACTTAATCGAGAACCGCCTCTATGATCCTCATCGCCTTTTCCAGTGAACACGCCTCTTGCAATTGTGTTGACACGTCTATTCCCAATTTCGAAAACAGATCTGAAAATAATGTATAATCGCAGTTTAGTCTCACATTGATCGTTATTCTTCATTTTATTTACAAGTAATTTTATACATTCAATTTAATTTTTTTCCGGTCCAATAAATCGATAATTTTCAAGATATGTACACAGAAAATACTAATTTGTACCTTAAAGACGACAGTGAACTCATGATCTTTTTCTCCTACGGCATCATGACGGGGTCTTCGTCGTTTTGGTTCGGAACATGACATTAATAACCCTAGTTTCTTATTTTGATCTGGACGATTGGAAGTCTTGTAGACAACAGCTTTCGCATGGATAAGATCCTTCTTCGATATCTTCGCACACTCATAACTTTTATTCTTCTCGTGATTACATGGTATTGTCCAACGACTAAGGAGAGGATCCACACATGAATATCTGTAATAAAATAAAAGGAAAATTCGATATTACTTGATCTTATTCAGCACGATTTTCTATTTTCACAGTATGAAAATAATGAGCATTTACCGTTCTGCTTTTTCTCGTTCACGCTTTGTCAACATTTTTTGCTTTCGATAGCTTCGTCTCGAACCACGATCTCCAAAACTGGCTACTTTTTTATTATTTTCATCACTATCTGACATGATGAACAAAAATCTTCCAAAGAACGTAGGAAATACGAAAAATAACGTGAACAATAATGAGAAATGAACAGCTATACGTTATCATTGTATTATGGCACTTCCACACAAACATTCATGCTCGTTGTTCTGTTTTCTTTTTTCAGGAAATCCAGACCCGGCGCTTTACGATTGCATTGTTTAAACCTTCCAGAATAACCGCAAGAGGACGGCATTGTCGAAATCAGGTCTCACTTTTATGCTGCAATGACTTCAAGCTGGGAAAAAATCATTTTTCTTCATTTACGATCAAAAAGTGCCTCATAGCGCCCGCTTAATAGAGGTAAAAAACGAGTCATATCAAACGTAACGCATGAACTGATGCGACTGTGTGTAAACGTATGTTCGTTTTGCTACAAGGGAGTTTTTTCTGTTTTCATTTCGCACCTAGGGAATATTTACAAACTATCATCTATCTTGTGATCGCATTTGTCGTCTACTTTTTGATCTTAATTTCGTAAATGAAGAAAAATCTCATACGCAACACGGTTAGAAACGCCTATTTCTTGATTCGTATGACTTATCAAACCTCGCTTCGCTCAGGTCGCTAACGTCAAACTCATCAAGAAATAGCTCGTTTCTAACCCTTGTAGCGTAAATAACTATTTGGTGGACTTGTTTCTTTTTGCATGATTTTTTGCTGGACTTCTTTCGTTTTGCGGCAAAACTGATTTTTGTCAGGCTTTTTCACAAGGAAGGAATGCGTTTTGCGCGAAACGGACTAGTGCATCGTGTTCCCCGTTGAAAATACATCTGATTTTGATGCACAGCTCATTTTTGACCAAAATGTGACTTGACGCGTTTTGCGGTGAAACTCCTCATTTAATATTAGTAGTTCAAGTTGGGCGAGAAAAAATTCCCGTAAGAGGCTATAGTGAGGGCCTGAATGTTCACATGAATGAAGAAAATTTGTAGGTTTAAAGTTGAAAGATTAAAACTGTATTTAAAATTTACAAAAGTCATACCTGAACGGCAAAATGGCACTTTCTGATAATTCTTTCAGACATACAGGACAAATTGTTGGTATGATTCTACAAAAAACTGACGAAGAATGGCAATGCGTAAAGCAGAGTATACCGGGATCAATATTCATAAATTTTTTCGTACATCTGAAAAAAAAAGTCAGTTGCTATCATGGATGAGCTGAAGAATAAAGGAAAGAGTTCACGTGATAAATTTCTCTTACTACTGAACTTGAATTATGAACTTTCAATGAAACTTTTGTGCACTCGTCTCCTTTCTTTCTCTATCCAAATCTTGCTTTTAGTATTTTAATCCATGCTACTTTTAAAATGGCTCTTTAGCAAATTGGAAAAAAATCCTCACCAATCGACTTACTACTTCACTAATGATCAAAAGTCTTGAATTTTGATAAAATTCGTTTTTTTTTCTTCACTTTTTCTTGTCTTTTAGCCACCCAGCACGGAAATACTATGCAACAAGCATACGTTGAAGGACTGTTAAAAATGACGCAAAACTGCTTCTTAGTTTTCAGTCCAACGGTTCCCGAATTCAGAAGTCCCCCTTTCTCTGTATCACACATCGAAGACGCAAATTAATAAATGTGGGAAAAAGTAAACCTTTCCTATACAAGTCTATCCATTGAGTAGGTATCCGAAATTTTCTCATAAATCATACAGAAAATACGCGAGGCGAAAGGTTTACAAGAAATAGTCTTTCTTCATTGAATAACAGCCACTCTATAATGAACTTTGCATGACTCCCCAAAATTTAGGTGTATTTCCTCATAACCAATCATATGACAATTTCAACTATATCATAATTTTATTCTTTGACGTAAAGCCTATATCTCCCTTGAATTCTTATACACGTAAGACATCAACATATCGTGAGAAAGAAAATAAGGGAAAAAGTTTTTCTAAAGTTTGAAACTAGTGAAAATCCGTCAGGGTTTTACAAACTGTGTTTCTAACCTAGTTTCTTTTTTAGCGTTCTTCATCATATTTCCCCTCGCAGCAATCGTACAAAACTTTTTTCTCTTTAAGACAGTCATATAAAATTGAATAATTAATTAATCGGTGTATTGTTTCAACGAGGGTGGTTTACTTTCCCTCTTCAAGTACGATAATCAATTTAAATTCTATCAAGTAAATAAAAGCGGCAAAAATATTGTCTCGTAGGAACACGTGCTCATTCTCACATTTCCCCACACAAATTATACTCAATGCAAAAGTAAAGTTCTATTCACATGTACTTAATCGGGGTTTACTGTACCGTGTGCTTTACTGCAATTTACCAAACCCTGAAACTGGGTAAACGAAAATAATAATAAATCAGCCAACAAAAGCGGGGGAGAAGTGTTGTTACGAAAGTTACTATGACGATACATTGACTCAAGATTTGTGAAAAGTAGGTAACTTATTGCACACAAAATACGCACATTTTTTCATATAGTACCGTTCTCCCTCGATATGCTCTATTCTCACTGTCTCGCGTGTAACTCTTGTAGTGCTGACGATTCTACTCTCGTTGATTTTGAATTCTTTTCAAAAATGCATTGTCGTGAATTTCGGGAGGACAACACATGAAAGGGTAAGAGTGCAAATTAAATTTTAATTTAAGACACGAACTTCAAATTCAACTTCACAAAGTTTACACACTGAATCTGTACAAAATATCACCTGCTAGACTGTTAATCCGGAAGAAGCCGATGAAGTGTATCTTTTTGTACCAAGGATGGCTACAAATAACGATCTTAATCAATTTGCGCGCCGTTTTCGTCTCTGAGATCGGGCTAGGCTGTATCAGCAATCCTTGTATCTACGGTATTTGTATACCCGAGCGAAACAAGTAACAATGAGTTGCACCAAAAAAATTGCCTTCCAAATCAGAGGACGATATTAAGAATCCTCCACTTTCTTCATATTTCAGTACCTACACGTGTTATTGTATCGATGGTTATACCGGAATTCAATGTCAGACAAACTGGGACGAATGTTGGTCGTCGCCCTGTCTCAATGGCGGCTCCTGCGTAGACGGCGTCGCGTCCTACAATTGCACTTGCACGGAGGGATTTACAGGTAAATTCATATCTGCAAGAATACAAAATGTACGTCATCATATTAGTATAATTTATCATTTTTCAAGGCGAAAATTGCGAACAAGACATTAACGAATGTAGTTCCAATCCTTGTATAAATGGTACATGCGCGGACGTGCGTAATGGTTATGAATGCCAGTGTTTTCCAGGATATTCCGGTGAGTTCTGGAGGTTCTGTACTCTTGTATCAGTTATTAATATTGAATCAGCCGTACGTAATTGCTGAGCGCGTGCAAATTCTTCAACAGGTATCAATTGTGAAATAGATTTGGCTGTATGCAATAGCACTAATGAAGTAAGGTGCCGTAATAATGGCGTTTGCGTTGATGGACCCGGTTTGACTTACACATGTCAGTGTCAACCTGGTAAGATTTATATCCCCAAAACTTTCATAAAGATACTAAAACTTTCTCTTATTCTTCGTTAAACTCTTGATCACAAAAGAAGATATGTACAGAGAAATAACATTCTCTATCTTTCTTTCTCTCTACCGAACTTATGACCACAGTGAAATTGGACATTGCAGCGAACCTTTTCATGTTTCACGACTTAGATTATAAGACCAAGTTATGTCCAATTTGTACAATGATTAATCCAGAATGAATGATAATTTAGATCTTATTTTTGTTCGAAATGAAACGAAATTTTTCAGTTCGTTATTCCTTGGATAATCTAGTTGCCATTAACGATCTTCCTCTAAATGCCAACTTTCCAAATTCACAAAGACTTTTCGCAGACGACTACAGCCTCAAGCCCTGAATGGGCCCGCAGACTCCTATAAATAACTTCGGACAAGATTTTCACTTGGTCATCTGTTCGTGGCTTCCAATTTTCCCCTATCAATACAGCTCTAATCATCTTCCATAAGAAGAAGAAATCATCTCTATCAATTTCCCCTCTTTATCTTCAGGATTTTCAAATCGAAACCAATGCTTCAATAAAATTTCTGGGCCTCTTATTTGATCAAAAATTAACTTGGACCCTACATATCAAATTACTAAAAGCTAAATGTCTGAGAACAACAAACATTCTGAAATATCTATCCTAGCCCAAAACAGGATGCAACAGAAAACTTCTCTTACAATAATTATACAAAAGCTTGGTTAGTTCTCAGCTCGATTACGGTTCACCGACTTATTCTCTCATCAATTTTCTTGTTTCCTCATCCCATTTCCCCAACTTTTCTTCACAATTTCTCATACTGATATTATTGGTTGTACATGTGGTGTCGGCGGTAATTGGCCTTAAGGCTCTTGTCGGCACCACCTAAAATAAATAAACAACATTAAGTAGGAAAGGTCGAAAGTCAAGTCCCAATCTTCTCATAAGCTCACGAGGCAACATTTTTTGAAGACCTTTACACACAAGGCGAAGTTTTCCCAAGTTCTCTTCTTTTAACTCGAGCATTAAAATTGGTTCTTAAACTAGTTCATCGGCCTCGCTTCCTCAGAACTCACAATCAATTTCTCTAGCCCCATAGAAGATAGGACGACTCTTCATAGCCAGCTAGGCTTCTGGAGACGCCCTCTCTCGGTTAACTACCGGTGTATACTTAAATTCCAAGATTGTTTCAAATGTCTGAACTAGGTCAAGGTCATTTTTCCAGCAGAACGAAAACGATTTTCCTTAACCGAAGTGGTAGTAGGTTTCTATCAGAAAAATTTGAAAAATTAGCGGCCATTGCATCTTCTGCAATAGCGGCGGAAGACCTACAATCTCCGTTAATTTCAACCATCTGTCAATAATTACTTCTCTAACTAAAATTTTTGAAAGTGGTCCTCATCCTTTATATAACTATCGTAATTTTCCTTCTTATCAGGCTCTGGTATTTCTAAGTGCCTCCTCTGTAAGAATTTAAGAACCATATATCAACCCCTGATGAGTCTCACTCTTCTGCAGGTACTTTCTTCATCTGTAGGGATTTTTGAGGATTTTCGGGCATGGTGCGATGATGTCATGCCCTCATTAATTTGTAACAGGGAACCTGTTTTATTGGGAGGGGGCGGTAATTTGAAAAAAAATTACAGGCGCCGGACGCCATCCGATAAGACGTGAGACTTAGAAAACTAGAATGCTGTGGCAATTTTTGCAACGGCCAGTATGGGCGCAAGACCCTTATATCACTGCGGAAGGCTTAGCTCCTTCAACGAGCCTGATATGCAACACCATAAGACTCACACGCCCTTTGAAGGTATTCAATAAAACAGGTCCCCTCGTCCCTCCTATCATATATAGCTCGAGAGTCAAAATTTCAACAGGGAACCTGTTCTAGGAAGGTTTTTTGAAAATTTTGGCTTGCGCCATGCGCCGTCCAACAAAAAACATGAAAAAATTTCGATTCTCGAGCTATATATGGACCCTATTTAGCCAAACCCAACCAAGCGACATGATAACAATCTAGAGAAATGCTCCTTTACTATAAGTGGAGATTCTCCTTTTCGCCAGATCGTTATCATGTCGCTTGGTTGGGTTTGGCTAAATAGGGTCCATATGATAGGAGGGGGACTTGAAATACGAGTTTTGATCTCCAAGCTATAAATAGTATAGGAGGGAGACTTGAAATAATTTCAATCTCCAAGCTATATATGTTAGGGGGACTTCAAAAAATTTCGATTCTCGAGCCATACATGATAGGAGAAAAATATCAACTCTCAAGCTGCATACAATAAGAGGGAGACTTGGAAAAATTTCGACTTTCGAGCCAAATATGATAGGAATTTTTCCAAGTTTCTCTCGTGTCATAATATAACTTGAAAGTCAAGAAAAATCTCGAACTATATTATACTAGACTTATAGAGTCCCCCTCCTATCATATATAGCTCAAGAGTCGAAATTTTTTCAAGTCCCCCTCTTATCATTTAGAAGCCGTAAGCCCGCTAAATATGATAAAATTTCAGATTATTTTCAAGATTCTTGATATTTATTTAACTTATCATCAGTATTCTTTTAGTTCAATTTCTAATCTAATTCTTTTAATTTCCAATTTTTCAATTTCATGTTTTTTATCGTTGATATTTTGTTTTACACTTTCAATCTCGTTCTTAATATCTTCTCTGATAGTTGGATGTCGGCTTTTTAGAAGATCCTTTGCGCATTCTTTTTTCTGGGTGTATGCTGAAAAATTTGTCATTTTTTGTGGATTGTTGGAGGAGGTAGATAACTTCCTTTATAATGATACAATTGTCCAAAAATTTTGAAAGTTGTAAATATGTTTCGAACTTCATTACACCCGAAAGATGTCATTGAAAGCTCATATTATCCCTTCCGTCTAATAGTTTTTGAAGAAGATCCGGCATTGAGGGCAAGAAAGCGCATATTATCCCTTCCGTCTAATAGTTTTTGAAGAAAATCCGGCATTGAGGGCAAATTAGGTAACTTAATCTTACCACCCCCGCAACAGAGATTTCGATTTTCAGTTTCAAATAATTTTTCATCACAAAATGTGCACGTAGTTGCCAGATTCCCAATTGAACCCTAATGAATGGACTATTATCGTTCTGACAATCATTTTCCACATTATTTTCCGATGCCAAAATTTCGGCATTGACACGAGCCCTCTTCCCTTCGTTCGTCAATCGCCCTAGATTTGCTTTCTTGCGTTTTGGCATTCCAATTAGATTGGAATAAAGTGAGACATCCGTGACTTCGATATTGAATTTTCGAAATTGACGTGAATTGTTTTTCTTTTCTTAGTCCTCACGTTAAATTTGAAATAATGAAAGACAACCACCACTTCTTCAGATAATTGCTGAGCAAAATCTTTATCGTAACCCTACAATATTCGATTACTCAGAGTATGGGTATTCAAAACTTCTCCGGTTAAAAAGAACCATTTTCCAAAAATGATTGCCTAGCACATATTAATTTTCGATGAACGTCAACAAAAATGATTGCTTAGCATTTTCAATCAATAAATTAATGAATGATACAGATTTTTCATCTCTTGAACCCCCCCCCCCCCCCCCCCAAGAACAAAGATATATACTACACGCCATTCGCCTGATTTCGTAACTTCAAATTTATTACGCATAAACCTTCTCCTATGCAAGCTAAAGCAATGGAAACAAATTCCAAGTTCATAGGTGAAATGGGAATAAAGTTAAATGGATTCGCGATTTTGCAACTTCTCTTTATATAATAGATAACTCAAGATTTGCAATTTTCTTCAAGTCCCCCCCTCCTCCGTGAAGTCATCAAACTTGGATTGCTCGCGCCCGCGCTCGCGGACGAAAATTTCCTGAAAGTACCCCCAACAAAAAGGATAGCGGGTTCCCCGCTAAAAGAACGAGGAACGCAGAGAACCTGTTCTATAGGACCCACATTAGAATAGCCCCTTCAAGTAACTAGACATGCAATTCTTTGTACACCAATTGGCTTGGTCCCTTCAAAGAGCCAATTATGCAACGTTTCAAACACTATAAGTCGCCCTTCTATCGTAATACGTGACCTGCGACGAGAAAAGAATGCTCATTGCCCACTGACAGAAACACCATTCCTCTCTGATAAGATGTGCAATCAGAGAGAAATGGTAGTCCTGCTAATGGGCAATGAGTATCCTTTTCTCACTGCAGGTCACAAATATTACGAGTCACGAGTCGAAATTTTGAAGGAGGACTTCGAAAAATTTCTATCATGTGACTCTCAAACTATATTATACTACGCTTATAGTAGGTCTATGCCTTCTTTATATTTCTAAGCCCCCCGTCTATCATAATATATAGCTCGAGATTCGAGAAAAATTTATACTCTCAAACTATATTACACTAGGCTTATTATAGTAGGTCTACGCCTTCTTTATACTAGCTTTATCTAGGTCTAGGCATCCTTGAATTCTCAATACCAAATCCCATATTTCTATGACCGATTGTGAGATTGCTAGCGCCATCTACAAAATAACTGTTTAATGACATTTATTAGAAAATTCTAACTCCGTAGAAAACCTGATAGAAACCGCTAACTGTTCAAACTCAATGTAGACGTACAAGGTGTACGACCTACACGTAGGGCTCTTTCTTTGTATCATAATGGATACTAGTTTGCTTCTCTGCTAGTTCGTCTAACGCCTTAGTTTGTCTGATTCTTATCATAATGGTATTGGTACATGGTACTCCCGTTATAATTATTGGTTTTGTGGCAGATGATGATATCGCTGCATTTGCATATTCAATTCCCCAGCTGCCCGTGTTACCGGGTGCAAAAATGGAACTGACGCATCAGTATATGAACGATCTAGAGAATGAGATCTTCAGCTTGGTCGAAGTGTTAGTATGTGCGTGTGTGAAGGCAATCAATCACGCTGTGTATTTACAAGAGCTGGTTTGCGGATACGTCCAGATAATTTAGACATACATTATCTACATTCATGAAGTTTCTCAAAAAACAAACATTATTATCTTAAAACTTACTTCATTATCAAATTAATCGCTGAAAATACTTCTCAGAATTTTTGTCTATTTTATATTTACTCTCATGAGTATTAGGAATTTTTCAAAGAAATTAGTTTGTAATGTCCTTTTATCATGACCTTGATTTTCTAAATATTATGTCAATTCTACATTATATGGCAGCGGGCCCTGTCGTACAAAGTTGAATTGACATTACATCCAAATTGACAATCAGGCAAATTGTATCATTTACAAACAACTAAGAAAGAATTTTTCTTTCTTATTGTTGATTTGAATATAAGTACTTCAGCTCAACTTTCTATGGCAGAGCCATTATGATAAGAATCAGGCAAACAAGTGAGTATGCCACATGATGTAGAAGGGAGGACCTTGTCAGATATGGATCACTCTAAGCATCAAAATACTCACAGCATGTTTACAATCAAAAATATGTAAGTAAAATTTATTAAAGAAATGTCTTTTACATTACTTGAATTAATTAATGAGTAGTTCATGTACCAATATTGGACTCACCTTCAAAATTTATTAATAAGTAAGTACGTATCTATAGTTATTGTAAAAATAAACGTTCTCAGGCAATTGAAAAATTATTTAGGAAAAAATTTGGCACAAAAATTTGACAACATTGAAAGGTTCCTGTAAACATTGTACACCTTATTCAACTACTGACTCTAATTGTATGTGAAAAAAATTTTCATTTTTGGCCTATACATCAAGTGTATGAATATGGAACATAATATCATGTATTTTCACATCAGACTTTTGAGCAAGTGATTTTTTACTCTTTCAATAATTATTATGACTTGTATTACATTCATGAGTCAACCCAATATGCCTGTTCAGATTCCCCATCACCAAATATTTTTTCCCGTCACCTTTACATTGAAGATGTAGATTAGACTCATGAAACAACATATGTACCTTCAAGATCTCTTTTTATGTGAATTACTCCACAATTATTATGTAGCATTTGAATCACTATTTCACATCTGGATCAGACTCATGAATCAACGCATGTCTCCTCAGATTCCTTTTATTTGTAAATTATTTTCCGCAAATATAGCATATGAGAGCTCTCAATTATATGTACTTGTGACTCAAAATAAGTGTCTTCAAATTCCTTCTAAATGTAAATTCTCTTACGCAGATACCGCAAACAAATTGATATTAACAATCCGCAAATATCACATATAACTGATATTTGAGATCTGGATTGGACTAGTGGGTGAACATATGAATCTCAAGATCACTTTTCCATGTACATTTGTATCTGCAAATGTTACTTTTGAATCAATATTTCAGATGTGGATTGGACTCATGAGTCAACATATGCTTATTCAGACTCATTTTCTGGGTAAATTTTCTTACGCAAATGTCACATTTGAATCTATACTTCAGATCTGGATTGGACTCATGAGTCAACATATGTGTCTTCAGACCACTTTTCTGTATACATTTATAACTGCAAATGTCACATTGGAATCTATATTTCAGATCTGGATTGGACTCATGAGTCAACATATGTTTCTTCAGACCACTTTTCTGTATACATTTATAACTGCAAATGTCACATTTGAATCTATATTTCAGATCTGGATTGGACTCATGAGTCAACATATGTTTCCTGAGACTACCTTTCTCAGTAAATTTTCCTCCGCAAATATCACATTTGAATCTACATTTCAGATCTGGATTGGACTCATGAGTCAACATATGTTTCTTCAGACTACCATTCTGAGTAAATATTCCTCCGCAAATGTCACATTTGAATTGATATTTCAGATCTGGATTGGACTCATGAGTTGACATATGTTTCTTAAGATCACTTTTCTGTATACATTTATAACTGCATATGTCACATTTGAATCTATATTTCAGATCTGGATTGGACTCATGAGTCAACATATGTTTCTTCAGACTACCTTTCTGAGTAAATTTTCCTCCGCAAATGTCACATTTGAATTGATACTTCAGATCTGGATTGGACTCATGAGTCAACATATGTTCCTTTAGATTACCTTTCTGAATAAATTTTCCTCCGCAAATGTCACATTTGAATTGATATTTGAGGTATGGATTAGATTCATGAATCAACATATGTTTCTTCAGATTACCTTTCTCAGTAAATTTTCCTCCGCAAATATCACATTTGAATCTACATTTCAGATCTGGATAGGATTCATGAGTCAACATATGTTTCCTGAGACTACCTTTCTCAGTAAATTTTCCTTTGCATATATCACATTTGAATCGATATTTCAGATCTGGGTTGGACTCATGAGTCAACATATGTTTCTTCAGATTACCTTTCTGAATAAATTTTCCTCCGCAAATATCACATTTGAATCGATATTTCAGATCTGGATTGGACTCATGAGTCAACATATGTTTCTTTAGACTACCTTTCTCAGTAAATTTTCCTCCGCAAATATCACATTTGAATTGATGTATCAGATCTTGATTGGACTCATGAGTCAACATATGGCTCTTCAGACTACCTTTCCAAGTAAATTTTCCTCCGCAAATATCACATTTGAATCTACATTTCAGATCTGGATAGGATTCATGAGTCAACATATGTTTCCTGAGACTACCTTTCTCAGTAAATTTTCCTTTGCATATATCACATTTGAATCGATATTTCAGATCTGGGTTGGACTCATGAGTCAACATATGTTTCTTCAGATTACCTTTCTGAATAAATTTTCCTCCGCAAATGTCACATTTGAATTGATATTTGAGGTATGGATTAGACTCATGAATCAACATATGTTTCTTCAGACTACCTTTCTCAGTAAATTTTCCTCCGCAAATATCACATTTGAATCTAGATTTCAGATCTGGATAGGATTCATGAGTCAACATATGTTTCCTGAGACTACCTTTCTCAGTAAATTTTCCTTTGCATATATCACATTTGAATCGATATTTCAGATCTGGGTTGGACTCATGAGTCAACATATGTTTCTTCAGATTACCTTTCTGAATAAATTTTCCTCCGCAAATGTCACATTTGAATTGATATTTGAGGTATGGATTAGACTCATGAATCAACATATGTTTCTTCAGACTACCTTTCTCAGTAAATTTTCCTCCGCAAATATCACATTTGAATCTACATTTCAGATCTGGATAGGATTCATGAGTCAACATATGTTTCCTGAGACTACCTTTCTCAGTAAATTTTCCTTTGCATATATCACATTTGAATCGATATTTCAGATCTGGGTTGGACTCATGAGTCAACATATGTTTCTTCAGATTACCTTTCTGAATAAATTTTCCTCCGCAAATGTCACATTTGAATTGATATTTCAGATCTGGATTGGATTCATGAGTCAACATATGTTTCTTCAGATTACATTTCTGAGTAAATTTTCCTCCGCAAATATCACATTTGAATCGATATTTCAGATCTGGATTGGACTCATGAGTCAACATATGTTTCTTTAGACTACCTTTCTCAGTAAATTTTCCTCCGCAAATATCACATTTGAATTGATGTATCAGATCTTGATTGGACTCATGAGTCAACATATGGCTCTTCAGACTACCTTTCCAAGTAAATTTTCTTCCGCAAATATCACATTTGAATCGATATTTCAGATCTGGGTTGGACTCATGAGTCAACATATGTTTCTTCAGATTACCTTTCTGAATAAATTTTCCTCCGCAAATGTCACATTTGAATCTATATTTCAGATCTGGATTCGACTCATGAGTCAATATATGTCTTCTCAGATCACTTTTCCGTGTACATTTATATCCGCATGTGTCACATTGGAATTGATATTTGAGATCTGGATTGGACTCATGGGTCAACATATAGCTCTTCAGATTACCTTTCTCTGTAAATTTTCCTCCAGAAATGTCACATTGGAATTGATTTTTGAGATCTGGATTGGATTCATGAGTCAACATATGTTTCTTCAGACTCTGTTTCTGGGTAAATTTTCCTTTGCAAATGTCACATTTGAATTGATATTTCCGTTCTGTGTTGGACTTATGAATCAACATCGTCCTTCAGATTACCTTTTCAAATAAATTTTCCTCCGCAAATGTCACATTTGAATTGATATTTGAGATCTCTATTAGGCTCGTGAGTCAAAATATTATGTCTCTTCCGATTCCCTTTAAATTTAAATTTTCTTCTGCAGATTCCACATAGGCCTACACATTGATTATTGAAATCTAGATTAGACTCATGAGTCAACATAATATGACTCTTCAGAATCCATTTGTGTGTAAACGCTATTTTGCAAGTATCACACTCATGTGTCTCCAAAACAGATTTAGAAATGTATCCAATTCCTTCCACAAGTATCACACTTAAATGGATATCTCACATATGGATCAAGTTTATATATCGGGTGAATTGGAGAACCCAGTATCAAACATCAATACATCTTATGTTGGGATGGTTTCCATGCAAAAACTATTGTTGGCATTAATACTTTGCGGTGTACAATAATGTAGATGTATTGAAATGAAATGAAAGATCGTTAACTCTCAACTATATTCTCTTGATTGCTAACCTGAACCAAATAGCCTGAAATCAGTAGAATGATGGAACAAATTTAGGAGTACTTCCTCTACTGTTGAGCATAGAATGTCTATAAGAATTATCATAAATTGATCACTTTTTTCTATTAAAAAATGAAAAGAGAGCTGACGTTAAAAATACGTACATTATTGATATCATCTACCCGAGCAATAACTGAAATTTTAAGTGTTTGTAGGGCGGGTACAAAAAAAAACACACACAAATCAATCAAGAGGAAGCAATGACAGAATACTCAACGAGTAGAGTAAACGAAAAACCAATTACAAAGACCGCAGATATAAAGGAGAAGATAGAATCTTTGCCCGATGATGGTTTGTTAACCGAAAGATCTCGCATCTGTTCCTTCATATCTGTGGTCTTTGTAATTGGTTTTTCGTTTTCTCTACTCTTTGAGTATTTTATCATTATGTCGAGCCGTAACGTTTCGGACCGTGTCAATTCCAAGAGGAAGCAAACTAAAAAAGTGACCAGTCTCTAGGTTACATGCGTGAGGGGGTAGAAGTAAAATAAATTGTAAATTGACTCATCGACACTAGAATCCGTTAGTAATAAGATTCAACAGTTGAAACCTCAAGAATGTAACAGATAGTCAAAAATATTTTAAAACTATTCACAAATAACTGATTTTTTTAAGAAGAGTGAGATTTTTAGACGAATAGTCGAGAAAACGCTAAAAAATACACAGATATGAAGATGAAATGAGGTAGGCTAGGGTAAGTTCAGAATTTTGTAAAAGAATTAGGGAATAAATATACCTAACTGGTTACAGAAAACGTCTTACGCCATTTACACTAAATTCCCTTTATTTGTAAAATTCTGAATTTTATAGTTTTAACCACCTCTGCGCCCCTCCCCTGAATTTTTTTGACTATCTGTCTGAAAATCTCCCTCCTTTTAAAACAGTTATTTGTGATTCGTTTTTAAATATTTTTGACTATTGCAGAAGTTTCCGTGCTTTTCTGTTCTTTAACCTGGCAATTGGACTGACAACATTCAGATTATTCTCTTAAATAATTGAGATATGTCTCTTACACATACACAAATACTCTATTTAGGCTACTATCTCAAATTTGAGCCCTTTATCCGTATTTACACGTCCACCCCTCCATGGACATCCACGATGCTTCTGGCTAACTTTCTAAAATCGCCCAACTGTATTCACTTAAAACACATCAAATCCGTCATTTATAATAATTTTCCCTCTCAGAACCTGTGCTTTATAGATGGATTTAAATCAGAGGTTCCAAAATTGGTTGACCTAACAGCCTTGCGACCCCTGCTTTGCTCTTCAATCGTTAATCCCTCCTCTTAACTGGCGTCTCACTTAGAATCTCATTATTGTTCTCTAATCACTTCATCATGGTTACACGCTTGGGTCTTCCCAACAAACAGAACTCTAGGCACACCTAGTGAGCTGATCGGGGTTATCTTGATTAACTTTGTTGATTGAGGCAAAGAGGGAACCTATTTTATGGAAGTCACTCGCGTGCAGTGTCAAACTTGGAGGTCGGAATTTCTTTCCAATCATTATATAGCTTGAAAGTCGAAATTTTTCCAAGTCCCCCTCCTAGATTTATATCACCTATAGCTCGGAGGTCGAAATTTTAATAGGGAATCTGTGCGCCATGTGATTTCTAATCAAAACAAAAATGGTTTGAGACCAATATTATTTGCAAAAATGGTTCTAGTCCCGCTTCTATCATATATAGCTTGGATTGGACTTGGACACATTCCCACCTCCGACCTGTATATGATAGGAGGGTGACTTAGAAAACCCCGACTCTTGAGCCATAATATATGGTAGGAGAGGGGCTTGAAACAATTGCGACGTTTAAGCTATAGAGTATGATAGGAGGAGGACTTAAAAAAATTTGAGCCATAATACGAATATAATATTATGATAGGAAAGAAAATTCTGACTCGAGCTATAATATCTGGTACAAGAGAGACTAAACGATAGAATTTTGACTTTCAATTTGTAAGATATGAATTTTTTTATCAACTGAGTTCCCCACCGAGTTGATAATACTCTTTTCAACAGGGAAGCTGTTCTATGGATGGTTATTTCAAAAAAATTGTCGTACCAGTCGTATGATGTCCGCCCTTATAGCTGAACCTAAGGTCCAAAACCACTATTTTCGCATAACTCATGAATCGCAGTCCATTGGAGGTTCTATTCGTGACACCAGATTACTATCTCCATAACAAATATGGTATCCCCCTTGGGAGCAGGAAACCAAGGAAATACTGGAATTCCGGAAAAAAATACCCGATATTCTCAAAAAGAATTTTGAAACCTATTCAAAGGCGTATAACAGAGCACAAAAAGACTATCACTTCAGCGAGAGCGAAAAAATTATGGTGAAGAATCCCCACGCAAGAAAGATAGATGAAAAATTTATGGGTTCCTACACAATCAAGAGAATTTTAGGGCCACCCTCAATCACGGCAGTTCACGAACGGTACACTTAGAAGGCAAATTTGGCGAAAATAATGATGAAAATGACGAAAAAGAAGATGAAAGTAAAAAAAATAAATATGGCAACTCGAATTGAACAAAGATGACGTTTGGTTCCCCCTGTCTTATCCACAATTACGCAAAAATTCCTCATCCTTATACCTTAATCCCGACTAATTCCTTGTTCCTTTCTTTTCTCTTACATCAGCCACGCGCGTTTCGAAAACTGAAGAAAAAGATGAGATATATTATATTGATGAAAATTGAGAAAAATAAAAGCACCTATTGGAAGGAAAGATGAAGTATTTAAAAAGAACAGTTGCCCGTTCAAAACTGGGCACACTGATCTATACAAAGGCTACATAATAAAGTGCGTTGAATTTTCTGTTTCAATTTTTCCAATGATGTCAGTGACAAGATGAGGAGTTTTCTTTCACATACCCTCTGAGCTACTTTGAATTCACGTTGCTTTTCTTCTTTCTCGGATTTATTTCCATGACAATTATATTTCCTTGTCAACTCTTACTAGCCCTCATCATAAATACAGTAGAATCATTTTCATTTTCTTATTCCGTGCAGGTTGGACTGGAAAATGGTGCGACAACGCCATCGATGAATGTTTGTCAACACCCTGTTTGAATGGAGCAACCTGTTTAGATTTGCATGCGAGTTACGCGTGCGCCTGCACATTTGGTAGGTATTAAAAATAGAACAACGAGAAAAAGTATTATCGTACAATTCGTAGTCTTCATAATTCTGTACAGGATTCACCGGGCATAACTGCGAAACAGCATTGAAACTCTGTAATTTCAATCAATGCGAAAATGGGGCATTCTGTCTTCTCGAAAACGAAATACAGATTTGTTACTGCGTACCCGATTACCACGGCGCTAGATGTCAGTACCAATATGACGAGTGCCAACTCAAAGGCAGGTACTATATTGTACACACTCTTTAGCAATCTTCTTATAAACATTATGCCTTTATCAAAAATTGACCACATGTGATGCCCATGTTAGGTGTGTCAATGGAGGTACTTGCATCGATGGCATCGACAGTTACACGTGTTCATGCCCATCTGGCATAACGGGACCAAATTGTGAGTGTTACCAACAGCCCAATGGTGAACACGAATGTGCGGCTGTTCTAGAGCCCGATCATTATGACACCACAACAGTTCTTGCGTTTAGTACCGTCACAGACCGTTTGACTACCTTAAAACAAATACTAACAACAAAGATGATCACTTCCAATAAGACTTATACACCTGATCACAATAGCACTCAGCAACCTACAACCACTGAAATTGTAACCGAAACAATCGAAGATACGACTCAAACAGAGGAGGTGACCACAGCGACAGCAACCAAGAAAACACTCGAGTCCTCAACGGCAATGGTTACTGCTAATAGTGGCGAGACTATGACCGAAACAACTACTTTTTCTCATTTTACTGTAACAAAAGAAACTTCATTCGTCACTAAGACGGAAGCATCAACCTCAGGTACTACTAACGAACAACCGACAGAGACAGATGTTTTCAATCCTCCAGTTTATTCAATTTTCGATTACGACGATCACGATAAAGGGCACACGCTCTACAAAACCACATTCGAGTGGGCAGATGGTGCAAAAACAACAGAAACAACAACTGCAGACGAATACTGGACCGTTACACAATTTTTCACCGATGCCACAATGGTACCAAATCAGTGCTACAACATGACATGTTCAAACGGTGGGATTTGTGATACAACCGATGAAGGCCCAAAGGTAAGAACTTTTTTTATTGAATGCCGCGAACAGGTAGAAACAAAAATTTTCAGGCGAGGATTTGAAATTGTTACAGTGTATTTGCAAGTTTGGTTGGGAAGGAACTCAATGCGAGGAAGTCAAGAGCATCGATGTGGTTGCCTTTACTGGGCGATCATTTCTCGTTCACCATCTCACTAATAGTACATCGACCATAATAGCTCTAAAATTAAAGACCTTATCCAGTATCGGTGTCTTGTTTTACGCTCAAATAACAATGAATATGTACATGTATTTGTACGTGCAGGATGGGTTTTTAAAATTCCAGTTTTCCTGCGGTGTCCAAACGATGCTTTTTAGCGAGACTAAATATCGCATTAATAGTGGATATCAAACTTCTGTCCTGGCGACGTACGTATACTCTTAAGAATTGTCGGATTGACTATCGCTCTAGAAAGAAATTACGGGTACTTTTTCATTCCTAGCGTCACCTTCAATATGAATGGATTAGAGGAGGATGGAGCATGCTATGCAGCCCTGAGAATCAATGATACGGTTGCCATGAGTGGAGAACAGACTACCGCTACTGAACAAAAATATCTCAACGAACCAGTTCTATATATTGGAGGATTTCCAAAGTATATAATACAGCAGTTGGATCTACCTGTGACTGACGGTATTATTGGATGTATGCATTCATTACAGGTAATGTAGAATACCTTCTCTATCATCTCTTACCATACCACCATCCTCCTAACTCGTTAAAATCTCTGAAGCTGTCGCGCTAATAATAAGTCATTCTTCTGACCAAAGCGTTCAATCAGCTACCAAACTCTACTTGTCTTCTCCAATTTTTAAATGTAGGTCGATGGTGAACCTCGTGACATTTACATGGAAGCACAAGATGGTTACGAGATATCTGAATGCTCATCTTTGGCATGCATATCAAATCCATGTCATCAATCGGCTACGTGCATTGAGCAAGGTCATTCGTGGACCTGTGTTTGCCCTTCAGGATATATCGGAAAAGTATGTAACATTTCGATTTGCGACAACAACCCGTGTCAATTTGGTGCCACTTGTGTTCAGTATCCGACAAATGGTTTTCTTTGTTTGTGTCCACTCGGAAAACATGGGCTATACTGCGAACAAGGTAAACAATAGATATTACCAACTGTTAAGGTTTGCCGTTCTCTTGGGTAGAGGATTTCTTTCTGCTTGAGTTTTTGACAAAGAATCTGTACTTGGTCAAAACGTCCACTGTGCGCTGTCCTCAGGTTTTGAAGAGAGGAAGGGTGCCCTGGAAGCTGCATTTAAACATTTTCTGAATCACATGGATTTCACTTTTTTTTTTTTTTTTTTCGAAAAATTTGGAATGTTTGAAAGTAGCTTATCAGCGTTAAGGTATGTTTGTCACTGAACAATTTATCAACATTTTTGTTTCCCCTAGATTTAGAGATCAGTCAGCCAATGTTTTCGTCGACCGTACGAGGTTACTCGTCCTTCATAGCCTATCGACTTCCGGTAAACGCGGTCGTACATACTTTTGAAATAAGACTCAAGTTCATTCCCGAAACAATGGAACAAATCTCGTTGATGTTATACATCGGCCAAGAAGATAGACGCGATTTGAACTCCGATTACTTGTCGCTCAGTTTTATCAAAGGCTACATAGCGCTCACTTGGAACTTGGGAGCCGGTAAGCTTTTATAGAAATGCAATCTCCCATTAATAGAATAAATTTTCTCAGCTCATAAAATTTTTTGGGAAAGGACCAAGAAGAATATTCACGCCTAGACCAATAAAGAAAAAGGGCAAAAAAATGCACGCTATCAAAATTGGAAGAACGGGTACCAGAGCTTGGCTCCACGTGGATGGATTTCAAAATATAACCGGACGATCGTTGGCACGAGATAATCAGCTAAATGTGACCCCAATGATTTATGTCGGTGAGCTCCAACAAGCGTAATCTCATCGCTAGATCGTAGGGCTCATGCTGTTCTTGACATACAGTATCAACCAAATATAAATAAGTAACCAAAAGATTGTTACCAATTTCAGGGGGCTATAAATCTTTCAACTTCGCCAATTTGCCAAATGATTTGCCATTACATTCTGGTTTTGCGGGTTGTATCTTCGATGTGGAACTTCACACCAGTCATATCGTACTTGGCTTACAGAAAACTCATCCAATTACCGGTCGTTCTGTAGCTCAATGCGGGACCAGCGAATGTTCGAATTTTACTTGCCAGCATGGTGGCATGTGCCTTCAATACGGGGCAGCTTACTCGTAAGACAAAATTATGATTCGTACGTTTGCGATTTACATGCGCAAAATATGCAAGAAGCTTGATTGATGGAAATCATCGACCAATGTCTTCAGATGCCTATGCTCAGATGGTTGGTTTGGTCCCGTCTGCGCTTATCGTTATAATTTATGCGATACAAACGTGCACAAGTGCGCTGCTGGTTCGACATGTGTACCTCTGGCGATGACATACGAATGTGACTGCCCTATTGGTCGATCAGGCAGATATTGCGAAAAAAGTAAGTTTCTTCATTCAATTTCACTACAGATTGTGCAATCATGTAATTAAGAGTCTTCAAGAGGCGTGATATAGGTGACCTCCTCGAAGATATGATAAAAATCTCGAACGAGTTGGGTTATAAATAATGTTATATCATTTTAGCCGAAAACCAACTGTCAGACATACACTTTTCTGGAAAACGATCATACCTACTCTACGTTGCTCAACACTCTTTCCACACAAAACAATTTTCATTCGAGTTTGAATTGAAGCCATTCAACGATAGATCAGTAATACTTGTGGCGACAGAATTGGAAACTAATTTCTTTGCATCGATTTTATTAAAAGGAGGTATCCTAGAATTCAGGATTCTTATCTTTGGTGAGTTTGGCGAAAATTAGACCTTAAACTGATTCTACGTAGAATGAAACCAAAGACCATTGAAAAAAATCAACTCTCTTTGTTCTCTTAAAACACGATACCATTCACAACATTTTATACAGGAATCAACAAACAATCGGAAATTGATAGCGATATCATCAGCGTAAAGAGTGGTACGATAATCAGTACCGGAGAATGGACGAGACTCCGAGCTGGACGTTTTGGACAAAAATTGTACTTGTTCGTCAATGGGGTCACAAATTCTCGAGACATACCTGCTGATAGCAGCGTGAAGCTAGATAATCTTTCCATCTATTTTGGTAGGTAAACGAGAATCTACAATTGATTTGATTAAACATTTTTCCGAAAAAGATCAGTGAAAATTTATCGTTTCAGGTGGTGCCCAAAATCTGGCTCACATCGCCTTCAGAGTGACTTCAAGTTTGCCAGAGTCATACTACGGATGCATCCGAAAATTCTACATGAACTATAAGCATATTTCATTGGACACAGAAACTGTCAAGTCAGCAAGAAATATAGCAGACTGCGATGGAACGTCTTGTGGAGCCGATGTTTGCGCGAATGGAGGTACCTGCTGGTTGAACGCTACTCTGGAGCCCTACTGCATGTGCCCTCAGGTGAATAAAAATTTCTCTATGATTTTACTACTGCGAATACGATGGTGAAAAACATAATGATGTACCATCTTGTACATTAGGAGTATCAAGGTAATCGTTGCGAACATCAGGTATCGTGTGATTTGGCTCCGTGTCAGAACAATGGCCAATGTGTCCTTCAGGACACTCACTTAGTTTGTCAATGCCCTTTAGGATGGATTGGACCGTTCTGTGAACAGGGTAAAAATTAGTTATTTGAATATTCGAAACTCAAAGAAGGAAAACGCGCCTCGAGATAAGATAAATAATGAGTAGCAGAAAAGAATACGAAAAAGATTTGGTAACGAAAAATATTGAATTATATGTATGAATAGAATGATATAAAAATTAGCAAAGATTTCGAAATTCTGAAGAGTAGGAGAATTTAAACGACGTAAAATAGGATGAAAAAAAAAAAAAAAAAAGATTATAGAAATTATTTTATATTGTACACCTGAAAAAAATTATTCCATTCATACAAGTATTTCCATCCCATAAATTCAAAGATTTCTTCACTTTGGAATGAGTTTTCTCTATTTACATCATGCGTTAAAATATTTCAACTATTCAAATGATATTTACAGAGAAAAAAGTTCCATTAGCTTTCTTACGCAACTTAAAAATCAAATTAGAGGTCAATTTAAGGACTTTTTAGTTGAAAATTACCGCGTTGAAAATTTTCTTTTCATATTTTATTCACAATTTGGAAATTACGTCATGATTATAAATATTTCAACAATTCAACCGACATTTTATTTAGAAAAAAGTTAAATTGATTTTCGTTATCGCATTTCTTATGAAAAAATCGTGGTGACAGAGATCGATTTAATTACTTTTCAAGTTAGAAATTACATCGTAATTTTCTTTTCATGTTCATTCACAACTTGGAAATTATTTCAGAGATGCCGTCAGTCACTCCATTTCTGAAAGGAAACAGTTATATTATTGTTGATAAAAAATCACCTCAGATAAAGAAACGACAATCCCTTATAAATAGCTCAATACCATTGGACTTCATTTACGTGAAGTTTTCAACAACCAACGATAATGGGCTCTTATTATGGAACATGCAGGTTTCAGTCAAAGATCATTCAAAAATTAAATCTTATTTTTCTTTCAACGGAGCACCTGAGTAAATTTTTCTTGTAATCTTTAAACTTAAATTATCAGGCTGAAAAATTCTTTGGAATCGGGATAGCGGACGGAAATCTAAAAGTTGTCTGGTCTATGGAAAATTCTATGAATCAATTCTCAGTTGACTCAAATATCACCATAAGTGATGGAGTTTGGCATTCGGTAACCTTCAAATTCAACGAGACCCTCATTTCACTGACGGTAAACCAAGAAGAAATATCTGTCGAAGATTTTCCGGCTAGTAATCTACCAACGTTAGATAATTTATTTTATCTGGGTACGTACAAAATACGTAATATAAGAGTACCGACTTATCATAATTTTTAAAAAATTACAATTACACGAGGAACTTCATCAGTTTTTGAAACCGATGAATATAATTTTTCTTTGGTTATCATTTTTATAGGAGGGTTTCCAGAAAACGATGTGTATAACAGCACAAATGGAATATTTTCTTCGAATTTTTATGGATGTATCGAAGAATTCGCGTGGAGCGAACAAATGATTATCAGTAATTTCAAGCGATATAAGGCCGAGAATGTTGGCACTTGCTTCGACTACAGATGATGATCGTATTGATATCAAGAGACCCATCAACTCGTTAGAAAATGGAAAGACGGCCTATAAAGTCACATGGTTATTATCTCTATCGCAGTTTCGCAGCTGCCTCGAATAAAACTTATCTCAATAAAACTCATTCGGAGTGCGCGTTAAGAATTATTTTTTCACGTTTCACGACTCCACTCCATTCACAACGATTGACTAGTAATCGAATTACTCACCTGCGCATAAGATCTTGATCATCACTTTGATTGAGGATTGCTCAGAACATATTATGAAGGGTTTATAATCATTGATCACCAACGGTAATTCCTTAATTCTATCACCGACAACACACGCAGATTTATGAATTGTCTTAACCGCTTCAACAGGTTGTTTGATAAGAAAATTAAGGCCATTGCCCCCTTGTACGACGTGACCACGGTATAAGATGGACGTGACTTGACAAACTTGATCTCGAATTCAACTGGCTTCTGCTTCTTCTGACAGCTTCGGGCTTCTTAGAGCGGGCGTTCCGCTTGGAGCATGCAGCATTGCAGCGTTGCAATACTTGCAAAAATTATTATTATTTTGCTTTGAGTGCAAGAATTTGAAGTATCAGCCTCAGGTATTTCTTTGTAGACCTGAAGTAATATATTATAGTCAGTGCTAAATTTAGAACCAATTCAGATTTCAGAATAATAACTCGAACAAAAAAGCTAGGTACCTAAGTTATTTGACAAAAAAAAAAAAAAAAAAAAAAAAAAAAAGGAGAAATTAACGTTTTTAGTTCGTAAAGCTCTTTCTGGAATCTAGATCTAGAAAACAAGAAGGTGGTATAATATAGTAGTTATCCCTTATCTGCGGTTCTTCCCTGTATATCCCTATTCAAAATTGTAGTGTACCTAATGCAGGTAATCTTGGCTTTCCTTTAGTTGATTTGCTTATCTCTCCTCTGTGAACTGTGGGTATTCAAATTAATATCTAGTGTCCAGTCCATGTTTTATATTTCTAAAACCAACCATATTGCTTCTTATTTTTTTGCGTTTTTTTTTTTTCCTTTTATTACCAGTAAATTTGTTTTTTCTTTTCACACGTTCATGAAAAATTGAGCAAAAGACTAAGGATGACGTGAGATTTCCGAATCTACTCAACAATTACCGTACTTTTTTTTCTAATATACGTTATATGATGCTTACTCTTGTGATAATTATAGATATAACATGTATCAAAAAGGAACCAATTAGAGTAAAAGGAATTTTTAATGCTTGTGCCTTACGAAGGCTACGCTAATAATTTTCTAAATAATTATGACCAATTTTCCAGGAGACTGGTGATGTACCAACACAAATTCAAAAACCATTCAAATTGTGGAGTCCATAAGGGTACCTATGAAATATGTCTACTTACAACTTCCACGAGAATATTTTATTCATTTACACACGCATCACGCAACGGTCTAAACGAGTATTCGTCTTGTAAAATTCATTCAGATAGATGCCGAAAAACAGTTTTTGTATACGTGTTCTATAATTTGAAAAAAAGAAGACAATCGTAGTAATTGGTCTCCTTTTTATTTAGGAATAGATTAAACATTTTCGGTAAAGGTCTCTTATCCTCAAAAATTTGATCCATTTGAGTGACACCTCTCATGAAGTACGAAATGAATTCTATACGTGAAGCAGAATCTTTAAAGCAACTCAAAAACTGAAACGAAAATAAAATATTTAAAGTTGGAAATACTTATCTAGATGTCTTACAGAACAACAACATGAGCTTCCATCACGTATGTTGACTCAAGAAAAGGTTAAATCAATTTCGCTGGATACTTTTTTTTTAAATAATTTCGATGAATGATACTTTTTCGGCCAGATCTTCTGGAAGTATCGTTCTTTCTTCTGTTTTCGTTTCGTTTCGTTTTTTTCTTGTCTTTTTATGGGAAGAGGAATGTACTTCAACGGAAGTTTCCTGAAATATTGAAGTTTCTCTCGATTCTAGATGAGATGTAAAACGGTTTTCAGAAAACTACGTTTTATAGGTAAGTACAAAAAATGCGGAAAAAACTTCACGACTGGAATTGTGAAACAACTCTTGAGTCTGTATATTCACATTATTTGTCTTTTTCGGAACTAGAAGTTCGATACGCGATTTCTTATTTTATTCTTCTCTCTAAGTAACACTACCAACGAATGTCGGGAACAATATCCATGATTTAACCAGAAAATAATTCGTTGAACATTTTTGCGAAGAATGATATTCCCGTAATCATTATTCGATAGTACAGACCAAAACTGCATGGAGATGTGGGAGAAAATTTGGAAATATATTTATACTTATTTTTAAATATTATCGTAATCATTTTGAAAAAGCAAGAAATCAAAATTCAAAACACGTCCAAACAACATGAATTTAATTTTTATTATCAAAAAATATAAATTTTTGTAAAAAAAAAAAAAAAAAAATGGTTCATAGGTGATTTTAACAAACGGTGATGAAAGTGCAACAAAAATTGGTCATGAAAACAGATATCTGGCTCATATACCGAATTTGTGAGAGCCAGAAATATATAGTGTCAGTTTCCCGATGAAGAAGAGAAAATGCAATTGTCGTAGTAAGTACCTAGTAAAAAAAGCTAGAGAAAAGTATCGTTTTATAATTTAGAAAAGGATAAAAATTGAAGAAAAAATAAAAATAGTGGTTGGATGTAGCCTACGACACCGAGATCAAAAATTTAATCTCATAAATTGTAATGGCCTTTTCGAATTATTTTGAAAAATTAGGGCAATAACGAACTATTGATAAAATAGGGTAATTCAGTCATCGATGTCCTCAAGTACTTACACTTATCAATCACTATTTCATATGCGCTATTATACGTACAACCAAACCCTATAGAAAAATCTACTGAATTACTTGTATATCACCATGTCATCGTTCTTGTCTGCACTTTTTTTTTCCTCTTTTCTTCCTCTCTGACGCTGTCTATGTCTATAATGACTCACATCAAGAACTTGAGAACGTGAAAAAAGGATAAACGCAAATTAAGAGTACGGTATGTAATGTTGTGACCTTAATAACATCTTCAAAGTCGATGATCAATTTTACGGCCAAAATACATTCAATTATCATCAAATTATAATAATTATACAAATAATAAGCCAAGTACCGAGGTTCTCTTCAGTATTCGCCGTAATATTTTGTGATTGATAAACAATATCGTTTCCATATATGGTAATATCATACGGCAATAAATTTACTCGCATTTCATTGGACGTCATATTCAGTGTATAAAGGTTCCGTAAATCGTAATTTCGTGGTCGTCGAATTTTGAAGAAAGTGGTCAATTTGATCTCGCGAGTCGGTTGTCTTAATAATTTTCGTGAAAAATGATGACATTATTGTGTTCATTTACATAAAGGGATATTTATAGAAATGAAATGTCTACACAAGTCGAACTTTACCAGAATTCAACGAAAACAAAAATTCCCTTTGATTCTGAAAATCGGTAGTTTAGTTCTGATGATTTTGATATATTTAGTAAATTAAAGAAGAAATCCAATCGATATTTCACTATTCAACTCTTTGATGAAGATTAACTCAAAAATAATATAAAAGTTGGGAAATTTTTCTTAAATCGTCCTAATCTTTGTTGAGTAACATACTCGTTTGCGAAGATTGATATTTGTAAACTGGCTACACTGTTCTCATTCCGCATAGCCAAATTTTACGAACCTATCATCATTCCGATTGTATTATTCAGTCTCTCGTCTTCTCTTTCTCTGATTCTTACTTATAGAATATTTTGTGTCGTTATAATAAGTGTTCGGTATTATTTTATAGTGCTTATTATCAGTTTATTCATTAATTTTATTTTAAACACCCATATTAAAAATGGTGAGTACACGAGTTTCTACACTATCCGATCGCCGCTGTCTATTCTCGTAGTGTAATTCTTCCACGACCGTGTGTTACTATTCATCTAATATTACCGGGTCGGCCATCTTATATTATTGTTTTTGATTATTTTAATTAATTCAATTGATGTAGCAACGGCCGCAATCGTGCATTTTTTGACACGTTAAATGTGAAAGCATCGAATGGTGTGATTGTTTAGAAGGCAATACTTCTAATGTGGATGAGTACCGTACGTGGAAATACATCGGGTGTTCGAGTCAGCAGAAGGCATTCTCTCGGTCAAATGAGTATAGGAAACGGTTTTTTTATCATCGTGCTGCATATTTCCGTAATTGATTATCAAATAATTAATTGCAACTACGATTCCAGTTCGGTGTTCCATTTAGTATGATTCGATTATTATGGTGAAGGCGCTCCCGGTAACGACTGTGATAGCCTAATCTTACGCTGCAGGTAGACATTCGTGGCTTGTCTTATCGTCACCAAATTCCTGAAACACTCTATGCTATTGTCTCGCTTAGTTTTGTCATTTTGATCGTGCTCTGGAATGAACATTTTTTCGTGTTACGTACAACTAGATTCAGTCTTTTCGATTAATCAAACACGGTAGTCAGTTCCATTTATCGGATACAATATCGTAATAGGATAGTCAGCGATTGTGTTTCGTTGTTCATCGAACCTAAACTAGACGAGAAGGAGTCTAAATCAACGCGTAAATCAGTGAACACTTGACTCATTTATCATTACATTGAACATATGCTAATATCACTATGTCCGTAGGTTTAGAATGCGAACGACTTCTTGAAAAGTGCGGATGGGGAGATCAGATTGTTGTCTGTTTTTATAGTATTTCGTGTTCGGTAGTATCAGAAGTCTTCAGTTACTGCCATTATCTTAGAGGCAATGTAGCCTAATGCTGACTTCCTTTGTCGAACTGTTGCGTTATCACTATGAGCATTATTTGTCATTAATTACTCATTGTTAGTTCAAGTTCGTATCTATAGTAACTCGATGAATCACCGGTCACTCTCTGCTACAAAGGTTCAATACCCGAAAATTGATACCAGTTTGAAAGCAGTTTTATCAAATTTTACGTTTATTTTAGGAATGAGTGAATGAGACAAAATAAATATGTTCGTCAATGAGGTCATCTGAATCGAGATTTCATGACGTCGATGAGGCGATTTCGCGTTTTATTTCACGTCGCGTAGTGTATGTTCAAGAGAGAGGGGAGTTAAGGGACTAGGTACGTTTGTTCTATAATTAACGAAAGACGAAAAGAATCGAAAAATACCGCCCGACTATTCTGTGTGGTTGTTTACAGATTCTGAGAATTTAGTGCGAATCGAGTAAGTGTGTAAGATTATCAAAAATTGAATTACCATAATCAAGAGCAAGCTCATTCGTAGCATATGTCATTAAAAAAGACCTATTACTTGTATTTATTCGTGAACGGATGATGAAGCAAATAGTCGGTATCTTGGCATTGTGACAATGAAGTAGCGATGGAAATACAAACGAGCCTCGAAAAAAAAACTCGTATCGAGCGTCCAACAACAACGACACATAACGAAGATAGAAACCATCGTCATCGGTTGTTATCAGTTGAGAGGCTGTAGTGAGAATGAGGTAGTTCTGCAGATTAATTTCAGAATCAAAGTTATCGACAGCTTTTACATCGAAAGAATAACGAAGCTCCGCTTTAATTATCGTAACGTCGTATTCACGATGGCACTAGCCCGCGAAATTATGTGTATGGCGTACACGTGAAAAATTATTTGTGTAGCGTTGTTGTACAACAGAATTTATCGCGCTTTTCACCGAATTTTCGATAACATGGGACAACCTTTCTCTGCGAATTGAACGAATTAAAAACTAGGGAGTGAGACGAAAATTGAGAACGTAGAATGAGCATAATTTGTTTCGTATGCAGACGGCAGAGACTCCCTATGCCAAACGTTTATGTCTGATGAATTGAAGACTCAGGTTGCAATTTATGAGATAAGGGTGGTCTACTTATTTAAGGTTTCAAAAATATTCATTCTCATTAGAAGATCAGCTCTTGGTGATGAGATGCACTTTGTATTATTCAGAACCGTCCTGCCGGCACTAATGGAGCAAATGAGGTGGGGGGCATTTCTCTGTTAGAAAAAAATTGTATATACTTTAGTGAGCAATTTTCTCGAATGATTATGTTTTGCGCATTAGGAAAAATTTTAGTGAAATTCTCTCATATTTAGAAGAAGAATCCTCCAATGGGTGGTGGCTTATCACGACGTTATTGGGAAAATTGTTCGGACGGGCGAGTGGAATTCAGTCCAAGACTTGGCCTATCGCTTGTGTGAATTTCATCGTTTTTAACGATACGATTTCTTTAATTCTGGTAGATATCACCTTCAACTGCCTTCTTGACCGCACCACTAGAGTCTGGACAATGAAAGTAAATTATTCGTCTTTCATCTGATTCTCGTCTGTATTTTCAGAATGACAGTCGTATTCTTGGAGGTTCCTCTTGATTCGAACTCAGAAGACAAAATCACTGAACGTGAAATAAGTTCACTCATTTGAGTGGTTTCAGGAATGAGGGAGGTCGGGACAGAAAGTGTTTCGGAAACACACTGCCGTAGCTGTGCTTCCGTCGTGTGTTTTTCGATCTTGTAGCTTTAAATGAATCTTTTCCTGGGAACACCTTCACTGGCCATGGAACAATAACTGATTCTCCGCAATAAGAGGAGCGTTCGAAACTACGCCTCGAGCTTATCTCTTCTTCCACTACTTTTCAGTTGAAAACTATGAAATGGCGCCGTATTTTATTTGTGTAGGCATTAGACTAACAATTCCTTCTTCGTCGTCTACATAAATGCGTCGCAGTCTCACAATTTTTAACTAAAACGGAGTACAGTGTAGTTAAATTCCTATCTTCTTACAGTAAATCTAAAAACTTGTTGGGTTTCGTAAACTCGGCGCCATATTATACGTTTCTATACATACTTCGACAATTTTCTTTTTGAGGCGAAAAAATTAATCAGCCTGAACGCATCAAAACCTATTTCAAGTCATCTCGAAAGTTGAAAATCTGGGATATTTGGCAGTGAATTGATTAGTGATAAAGATTTTGTAATGCCTAGATTTGAAGGCAAGACGAAAAATATTTTAGTTTTGTAAAATAAACCTAATGGGAAAATGTATAAATTTCGCAGGCTTCTAATTGTCCACTGTTGTGGTGATTTGATTACTATTTTTTACTTTCAACCTAATGATTCAATGAAAAGGGAATAATCGATTACAAAAATTGCCTCTCGGCCTTTTCACCGAAAGCAATTTTATTTTAGAGATGAACATCGAAAATGTTAAAGTTCCAAGGTATTAACAGAGAAGCTGTTTTATGAGATTTTTTTTCTTTCTTAAAAGATGTCCATCGTCAAGAATTGTCTGACCTTAAACTTGGAAAAACTTACGAGTCCTTCAGCGAAGTTAGTTGAGGTTTGGAAAGAATTTGTTTTACGGGATTTGTGTTCGAAATATAGAAAAATGTTTCAAAATCCCCGCACTCATTACCCTATCCAGCAAAACAACGAAATTTTTCTCGTTCCTCCTCTTCTCGTACGTTCAGTCAGCAAGAAGAAATTTACCAAGTTCCCTTCCCGCCATCCTCTCTTTGTTGTACTTATCGAGCCTGTCGCCAGCGAAATTTCGTGACCCACCGTATAAATTTCGAGAAGATGAAAACTTTTTTCAAGTCCTCTCTCTCATAATGTCCATTAGTCCATCAAAAAATATCTTCAATTTCTCTTATGGTCCAGTGCTCGATATTTTCTTCCCCTTCTGAAGCTGGATTCAAAGTTTGAAATTTTCTCAAGTCCCGCTAGTTCTTATAAGAAGCTCAAAATGCTGATGAAAAACTTGTTCCTTAGGGAGCTTTTTGTTTTTTGTTTTGACATATTTGATGTCTTGCCTAAAATTTCCTGGTGCCTAGACCCTAGTTCCGAAATTTGCGAGTCCACAACACCCCTGAGAATTGGCTCCACTGGATATGATTCTGAAATCTGCGAAATTCGCGAGTTGGCTCCCCTCCCTGAGTTCCCACTCCGGTTTGTTTACAAGTGAAACTAGTAGTAGACTTTATTAGGCCCTTATAATAGTTTTATGC
The DNA here is from genome assembly GCA_035079385.1 of Aspidiotus rigidus. Lineage (NCBI taxonomy): Eukaryota > Metazoa > Arthropoda > Insecta > Hemiptera > Diaspididae > Aspidiotus > Aspidiotus rigidus. The sequence continues at coordinate 25,387,281 of JAVHKY010000003.1, forward strand.
TAGGATTCCTGTACCAGTTGAATTATGACACCAATTGCCGTCCCCCGAGCCTGATTCTGAAAACAAAGGTGTTGGAGGCTGAAGCATTCTGCCTCCAGAGGTACCTTGTAGGAGCGTGGAAGTACTTCCAAAGATCCTTTGGGAGGCATTTTTTTTTCAACAGTATTCTATTCCTTGAAACCTCATTCAGGCACTTTGATACTAGCGCTGCTTGGTTCAAATAAAAGAAGTTTTAAATACACCTTCTGAGTATCATCTGTCATCTGGTAACGCTGATTTGCCAATATGCTACATCTGATCACACGACAAGTGCCTCCGGAGGCATTTTCTCCAATTTCAGTAATTGGAGGTACCTCCAGAGACATACTTTGGAGGTCAGGAGGCGCCTCCAAAGGTGTCCACAGGAGGCTTTCTATATCCGTTCCGGAGGCGTTCAAAAATAATTATGCCTCCAACACCCTTGCTGTAATCCATAACTAATTAAGTATAGGCTTTTATACCACTGTATCTTAGGATTGTGTGACGCCTGGTTTCATGAAGACCATCAGTAGGTCTAGCATAGTTGAGTATACTGTGTAGCCAAGTATAACGGAGGCTAAGGAGTATCGTTCCGAAATCTGCGAGTATGACGTCATCAGCCGTGACTCGGAGCCTTAGTATAGGGAAGACTCAAGCAGGAGACTGTTTGAAGGCTTAAGAGTGTAGTGAGTGATCCTAAGAATAGAAGAGAGTAAGGAAGAGCCTAGCTGATGACGTTGTGAATTCTGATAACGTCACAGGCAACCATCATGGATAGTTATGACGTCACGAGCTAATGACATCTGTAAAGTTGAAACGAGCAAAGCGAATGAGCCCCCTGAGCAAGGTAGCTTATCTTGCAGTACATTACGCCTATATTAGTCCAAGAACGGGGCGGGGCGTATGCCTCTGTAAGAAAAATTCACGAGCTGGACTATGATTTCATCGCGAAGCAGGCATGGTCTTAAAATATAAATGAGGTCACTTACTACTAGACAGGAAATATGATCTTCATTTATTTAGCTGTGCTAGAAGATCTCTCAATTTTTTTATCAAAATCACCTGTCCGGAATTCTAGTTGGGAAGGAGAAGCCCGAGGAGAGCGTTTCTACTTTACTGGAACTTGATGATTTGCGAGAGTGCGAAAGTTGATCGAAAATTATTGAAAATAGATTGAAGAAAAGGAAAAAAATTGAAAGGGCATACCTCGATTACGAAGGAGAGGGAGGCTTGGTTTTGAAATGGTGGCTCCCTTCACATTTAGGCAATAACATTTGAAGCTATACTAAAAAAATGGAAGAGAAGTACTTTGAGATTCTAAGAAGGCGCTTATCGATTACTACAGAGGTAAAATATCTCTATTGAGTCGGAGCTTGTTAGTGTGAATCATTGAGTCATACTGGGTTTGTGATCCTAAGTTAGCCTATAAATTGAACTTTGAAGGCGTACAAGTAACTGTGTGAGAAATCACTTTCTTGGTCACAAAATAGTGTGGCTTTCACCCCCTATTGACCCCCCAAGACAAGCCTCCTGGATTCGGGACTGATTTTGAAATTATGTACAAATGTTGTTGATGCAATTGACAGTTATGTGCTTTACCTTTTGGGGAGGTTCGTTATAGAAGTGTTGTGATTCTAAAGTTTTGTGTCGTCCCATTCTATTACAACTCTTGAATAATAATTTCTCTCAATCCACGGATATTGGCAAAAATATTTTATAAAATAAATTTATCGGGCGTAGTTTAGAACCATAAAATTCTGTCTTCTATACGTGCATCGTAGCAATTTCATTTTTTTGTTTGTGAGTGTTTTAATCGCAAATCTGAACTATTATCCGGCTTTCACGTTTGGTCTCCAGTTCGTTCTCTTTCACGTTCTGTGGAAGTATCTTTTATTTGATCTTTTCCTTCTAATTGTTCGTCAAATTATCCTCGTATTACATCTGCTCTGTATTCCTTCAAAGACTTCAGATTTTCTTTTCGTCTGTTCGCTATTCGCTGGTTGTGTTGTTCGTTAGTCCTACGATCACGTTCTGATATGCTCGTAATTTTCTTCTTAACCTCGTTTCCCTTCTATAGTTTTTCGCCGAGGATTCTATCTAGCCTTCGTTGAGTTCTACCCTCCTCCTCATGACTCGTCTAGCAAATTTTTGCGCTTTCACCCGTATATTCATCAGATAAAACGACTTTTTTTTCTCTCTCGTTCTTTCCTCAAGATTCATTCTGTTACAATAGCATCATTCTTCTTCTTGACTATCCTTCCGTTGGCGTGATACACGCTCGAATAAAATTTCCTCGATTTCGCCTGACCCTTTAAACTTATCTCGCTGTTTTTTCTCATATGTAACTCGATATCGCTTTTTAATTTACCTGCGAGTTTCACTCGACATTTTAATGTCCATTTTAATGTTCGAACGTCGTCGAAATACACGCTGTGAAACAACGAACGAATGAAAGGAATGGAATTTTCGAGATCTTCACAATAAAATTTCAAATTCAGGCTTCTTATGAGGTAGTATTTAAGTACCTTTGATTACTAAACTATTATCGTAATTCGCTAGTCGGACGTGAAAGGGGGGAGGAGAGATCAACTAGTCGTACACTGTGATGCGTATTGTTAGCCTTGAAATCCATTGAGTTTTCTTATTATTATTATTTCTAACGTTACTCGTCTGTCCAACTTATTTCTGAATATTTTCATTTCCACGTATCACAGGCAATTTAGACTCATCTTGCAATGTTGTGATGGCATTAGATAGAGAGAGAGGGAAGGAGAAACTATTCTGTCGAAGTAAACGTTCTATTTTCATGACGTAAGTGCTGCCAATATGCTGTATTGAGAATTCGCATTTATGTGGAATGTATCGCTTCATCACTCTTCGCTGTCTCTTTGCATTCTCTTTCGAGAGAAAATGAGACGATGATTGTGGAAATATGAAAAGACTGTTGTAGTTTTGGTCGCGATTATGTTTTTGATCATAGGAGATTGGAATATCGATTACGAGGAGTTCCGTTCCTCAAGTCGCTTATTCAACGTGTTTAGATGGGGAAAGAAGATTACTCGCGTTGTATCATCCAAAAAATTTAGCTATTTTTGGTTAGCAGAAAAATATGGATGGAAAATTTGATTCGTATATTGGAAAGAATTGAATGGCAGGCTACATGGTATTCGTTCGTATAGATTGCCTGTATCTGTTCTCCGTGCACCACGATGGGGAGTGTGTGCTGTTGTATAAGATGGAAGAGTAAGAAATAGCGGATTGCTACGTGTTTGAGTACTCTTGGTACTTGTATAATAGAGAGTTTATAAATAAACTGCTGGCTTCACAACAAAATCGTTTCGTTTATTCACCCTTCGCTTTTCTTTGCTAATTTTGTTGTACGTTGATGATGCTGTCGTGTGTGTGTGACACGCACGTATCTATGCAGCCTACAGTGTGTTGGTAGAAGCAGCTTGAACGTTAACAACATTAGTTGAACTACCAGCTAACAACTTCAGAAATCAAAAAATAACTTTATCCATCGTTAATCGTCATTGATTCACATTTAATGAATGCGAGAGAGAGAGGATGCAAAATTTTGTAAAATTGCACTTCAACCAAGTTCTCGATTTTCCTCGTGTTGCGTGAAAACGACCTTGGAAACGGAAGACGAGTAAGAATATTAACGTTATATTATTATGCATTCTTCGTTCTGAAAAAAATATGGAGCATTGTTGTCTTAGTATCCTGCCAAAATTTTACGCTATTAGAGAAACGAAATACATTACAAGAAAAGTTATTCTGCTCCATAGTTTGTTTACTTTCGTTTCTCTCTTTCCATTCCACTCATTCGTTGTAATAACTTATAAAATGGGCCTTGTATACAAAGTCGAACACGTCCTCTCTTGGATTGGTGAGGTGATGGAAGAAATTCGTCGAGTATAATTGCCGCGGTAGTTTATAAGTCAACTTTGAAGCATTTGCTGGCTTTCGATGGCTACTGTAAATCATCCGGGTTGCTTTAGTTTCATGGATGCGTAGGTATAAGTTCATCGAAAGAAGAAGAACTCTCTGTTAGGATATATTATAAAACTGGTCAGTGAGTGCGTGTTTGACGGCGATAATTTCGTTAATGTATGAAAGACAGACGTCTAAAAGCCATTTAGCCTAGTTGACTGCGTTCAGAGTAGTGTCGGAGAAAAGAAATGGATCGCGTATAGCTTTTAGAGAGCGAGATCTTCAGATTTTCAAAGTTGATCAATTACTCTACGCGAAATCGAGGTGTTCTTTTAATTTTGCAATTTTCAACCTACGGGACATTATTGATATAAATTGACTCATATACCTACTTCGGAAGAACATCTTTTCGTTCCCAGAGATGAGTACGTCGGAAATATTTTCGCGTTCTTCTAGGTCAGTGATGAGTGACAAAACAAGGTGGATTTTAACTCACTTCCGCCAGTCTTCAGGTTGACCGCTAGCGAATAATCATACTTTTAAAATCAAAACTTGACAAAATTGTAACAAAATGTCATCAGAACGAGTGAATTAGTTCATCTAGATCTAAGTGCCGATGTATTCGAATTGATCTCCAATCCACTATGTAACCCAATTATTTCGTTTTTCCAGCTATTAAATTAGTATAATCTTGGTCGGATGGTGGAATTATCTCAAGTTTAATCGATTTGTTTCAAAATATTATCGTCATTTATTAAAAGTTGGTTTGGACTATCTTGTTAAAAGTGTTGGTAAACGTTTTTTATGAATCTAAATCTGGATCCTTGGAGTAAGACATCATAAATACCGTCGTAATTCAATAGTTTAATAATTTTGTGGTATGAATTAACCAAAATCGTTACTGTTCTGCACCCATTTTAATTCTCACGTTCTTTTCCAACTTAAAAAATCCCTTTAAAATGATCTCGCAGTTGACAGGTATTAAATGATTGTTTCTAATTGTATTTTGACTGAAGATTATCATCTTAGCCCTTTCTGTTGACACCGCGAGAGATTGTAGAATAATTCAAAAGTATATAAGACCATATTTTTCAAAATTAGGAGTGCAGATGTTCGCAGAGACCTTGATTGGGAGAATAGATTATGAAAGACTCAGAAAAGCACAAATCTCTTCTCTCCAGTGATGTTCGAACCGGAGAACCCTTGGGCACAAGGCAATCAATCGCCAGAACAATCCGCTTGCGAGGGTTCGAAAATTTGAGAGTATTTTTAGATCTTTCCTGTTCTCAAACTGTGGGCAAGAGTACGAGGGTAACTAGAGACTGAATTTTTTGGCAAGAAAATATGAGGCTGTCGGCACAAGTCTAAAAACTCACAGGTTCTTTAACGGTGTTGAACGAGGGGTGGCAGAGAACCTGTTTTATTTAGCACGTGGGATCTGACCAAGCTATGTATGATAGCGATAGGAGAGAGACTTGGAAAAAAACTATGGCTTCCTTAACGATGTCAAAGAAGGAAGTTCTATGGGTTGAAAAATGATACATGCAATGCTTCATACACCAATCGGCTTAGGCCCTGTTGAAAATTTTGATCTCCGGGTTGCTAGCCGGATGGCGCGGCGGGTATTTTTTCCGAAAACCCCCGATAAACCGGGTTCCCTTTTATTATACTGCTTATTAGGCTATAACTAGCTCTCACGAGCGGACCTCTAGTCTTAGTCCAATATAAGTCCAGTATACTGTAAGCTGGACTAACTAGCATAGAGTATACTGTATGATCAGCTAACTAGCTTTCAGGGTCAAACGAGCGTAGCGAGAGCCCCCGACCTTAGTTTGGTGTGAGTCTACTATAATGTATATTGAGCTAACTAGTTCACCCTCCTCCTTTCAGGCGAACCAGTTGTCGGAGTACATTTTATTCTAAGCTGACATAATAATGGACAGCAATAGCAGAGCTCGAAAATTTTACAAATTTGAAAATGGTGATGAAGGAGGGGGCACTCGTAGTATCTAAAATTAGAGGTATAGGCTCGGTTGGGACATGAAACATTTCAATAATAGGAAAATACTCATTCTTGAGTAAATTGTCTTGTTCTTGGAAAAAAAATGTTATTTTCTCAATCAAATCAAAATCAGATTACCGGATTTTGGACCAAAACTTTGGGGGTCAGAATTATTATTATTATTATTATTATTATTATTATTAGAGTGTCCTCCAACAGCCGATCGGCCAATGACAGGAGGGCACTATAAACAAAAAACAAAATCAAAAACAAAATATGTAGGGGAAAAAAAAAGAAAGAAAAAAAAAAAAAAAAAGTACAATAAAAACAAAAATAAAAATAATAGAAAAATACGGATAATAAACAAAAAAAAAAATAAAAAATGATGATAATATGTCCACCACTAGCCACCCCAACCCTGGTCCCATGTCCAATCCTCCAACCCCTTCCACAAACCAATCATTTCGAAGAATAAATAAAAAGAAAAATAAATGAATAGAAAAAAAAAAATAAATAAATAGGTATAATAATAATAACTACGGATATATTATGGAGGCCATTTGATCATAGGGGTGCGGACAAGATCAGACTAAAAGATTTATAATAAGAAAAAAAAAAAAAAAGATAGATAGATAGATGAATAATGAACAAAAATAAGGTTTGGGCAAGCATTATCAATTTGTTTCCAAGTTCACGAGGACTGTCGTCACCTTGCTACCTAACATTTTTCTACTGTCAAAAAATATATCAATTGTGCGGTCTTCTTCAACAACACGGTTCAAGAGAGACAGGGCATGAAGCAGTGGAGCCGAGGCAAATTACTGCATTCTGTGCTGAGGAATCTAAAGATATTTCTACACCTACTCGTTCTGGGTGGAGCATGGAAATTCATCTTACCTAGTAAGAACGACGATTCAGTTTTTCCACACAGGATATCCCTCACTATCATTATTAAACTAAGTTCCCTTCTCACTTTTAGAGTAGTTAACTCGTAACCCAGGACCAATTCCGAATAAGTAATTGAGGTATCGTAATATCCAAAATTTTTAAAATAAAGATATCTTGTGAACATTTTTTGAATACGTTCAATTTTTTTCAACTTCCCCTTACCTACTGGACCCCATATCACACTTGCACTATCCAGATGCGATCGTACAAGCGCCAGATATAGCAAGCGGAGAACAGACATGTTGACAAAAGATTTGGTCTGTCTCATAATGACACCCAGATTGCGTTTTGCGCTATTCAGTACCTTGTGTAAGTGGCAATCAAAAGTTTATTCTGGGATCGAAGAGGACACCTAGATCCCGAATTTCCTCAACTGATTCTAAAATCTCTCCACGTATCTGATATTCTGCCTGAATCTTAGTTCGCTTGCGAGAGAACGTCATCACTTTACATTTTTTGGTGTTTAAAGGCATCGAATTTTCCTCGCTCCATCTCGTCAACACATCGAGGTCCCGCTGCAGCAACACAGAATCCTCCAAACAGCGTACCTCCCTGAATAGCTTTACATCGTCAGCATACAATGAGCCAATTAAGACTAATTCATTTTTACTGATGTTTCCATTCAAGAATTACTTCGGTCTAGACCTACGAGCTTTCTGACAAAAACTAGCCCAATTTTAGACCAAAATTCAGTATTTTTGAAACAAAATCCACTCACTTTCAGGCAAAATTTATTGATTTCAAACAAAATTTTCCTGATTTAGTATTGAAAGTAAGATTTTCGGTTATTTCGGCATTTTCACCAATTTTGTCGTTTTTTTTTTTCCTACTTTCCATTTATTGTGATTCGATTTTCATTTTTGCTTCAATCGATTTCGCCTTTCAGCAAAAATAAGTGCCAAATGCCGAGGATTCCAGTCTCTGTTGCTTCGCCTCATTCGCAAATGATTCCCCATGTTCAAATCTCCTAAAAAAGAATTTGAAAAATCCACTACAAAACTAGCCCTCACTTCATTCTTCATAATTTATCTCAATGTTCTTCTCATTCCAGCTTTTTATTCCAATTCCATCTCGTCTCTCTATACTTCTTTATCTTCCTTCCCTCATTAAGAAGTCGAAGTCAAGATGAAGGTGCTTCAGAATTCTCCGTCCAAACCAATTTCGAGGAAAAACGAAAGTTCAGTTTGTAACCGACTTCGACGCTTACCTATGCTCAACTATCGATCCCCAATTGGCAGAACTTGGATGCTATTTTTCAAACGTACTGTACCAAAGAAAGAAGCGATTTCGTGTCTGAAGTACAAATGATATGATCGAGTGTTGCGTGTTATTGAAGTTGAATTTTCTCTGCGAAAAGAATTTCTCTATGTGTATGTCGGAAATATGTACTTTCGAGTGATTGTTCGTATCTCTTGAGTATATTCTTTTCCCGAAGAATGTATTTGCATTCACGTCTCGTATTGTGCCGTAATGAGTCGAAGATTTTGTATATATACTTGGTATTCATAATGAGGTAATAAGGGCGAGTCATCGCGTAAATGAAAAATTGAACAAAAAAAAGAACACTGGCGTGAGATCAAGTCAACTAATTGGGAACGTTAGTATGTGAGGAGTTGAAATTCTATCTCGCCGACCATTGTTCTTGTATCTTTTCGAAGTTGACCAGTGATTTAGAAATATAAGTACGCTATAGTTTTTGGAAATATACTTTATTACCTAGCTGAAACTTGTAATTTTGGTTACACGATGTGTTTCTTGTTCGTATTTGTTTAGCATATTGTCGACCGTGAGAATGTACTTCTTAATTCTATCATGAGCTCTTCCAGGGCCGGATTTAGAAGCTTCTACCCATGTTTGTGGAGGCCATTTTTTTTTCAACGTCTTTGCCCTCGCGCGTACGATGTTTCAAGGACATAAATTAATAAAAATGTGGGGCCCCCTCTAAATCCAGCCCCCCCTCTTACGAAAGAATTATGGGTTGCTAGATGGAAAAATGATCGTACAGGAAAGTTTAGAAAAGTCAAGGATTTTGTTTGCACATAGAAATTGTGAAGAAAACGTCACGGAATTTAGTCGAGGTTGGGTAGTTTTTGGAAGCTTGCCGCAACATACTTGCGGGTAGCGTTTTTACAAAGTCACTTGAGTATTCGTTTGCTTTTGTTATCACTAATGATATGCCGATCTTCAATAATTTTGTATATAATATTAGGTCAAGGGGCCAGTTTTCGGCTTTTAGGCCATTTATATGAAAAGAGAGGGGAATGGATAACATTGTGATCTGTAGTATAAGGCTTTCGAGGAGGTGTCTAGGTAAGCGGTCGGGTGTGACGTCATCGAGGGGATTTGTTCATGTTATGATTTAGGATTTAGAGCTGGAGGTCCTACAAAAGTCTATTAACGGAGGTGATGGTGAAATATTTTGAATCCTTAGAGTAAACGTAGCTTGACTTACTTTGAGGACCTGAAAGAAATTTCTATTAGCAGGGGTGAAGGGTTACGTGAGAATTTGTTGGCCTTCATTTTGAATCCATTGAAGTAATAGGATAAGCGTAGCCATAACCTGCCTTGAAGACTTTTGAGAAATTTCGCCCCATTACAATACCGAGAAAACTACCTAAGGAGACTTTGTGAGATCCTTTGCAGGCCCTCAAGTCTCACATGAGTACAGGATGGGCTAAGACTGTGCACGCCCAAGTTAACATAGATAAGATGGACTCAATCAGTTATCCTAGTTGTGGATATGCTAGGCTAAGGGATACAGTCCATCTGATGACGTCATAGACTACGCTAAAGGATATAGCGTTGGCATGAGCCAGGGTGAAGTAAGCTTAACTCCGCAAGCTTAGATCATACATACGCAGATAATGCACTTTTTTGCGAAAAGCAAGGTCACAAAACACTTTTGAGTCAACGTAGATATGAAGAGGACTTCAAGTTATATGAGGGGAAGGGAGATCATCGCGTAGGACGCTTCATTATCTTAGATTTGGAGTTGAATCCCCTGAAACTCTCGTTTCGTTGTGTTCAAAATATCAATTCTTTGTGTTGTTGAATGGAGGTCTTTTCTCTCTTTTATACTTCAGAGCCTTAGGTTTACCCATCTTGTTTTTTTCCTTCCACCAGTAAAGTTCATCAGCATTATTCCTGCTAATTCCATTCAGTATTCCCCTCTACCTTCCATTTGCCATAGAAGTCTGGATTCAACGTTTTCTAAATAGTGCGTTGACTTGTGATTGTGGCAGTCGAGCGATTGTAACTTGCCTCTTCGTTGGGTCTCAAATACAACGAATTAAAATTGAAACAAAGACATATTTGAATACACTCATATTATGTTCCCGATTTATCTAATAACGATCATTATTTCTTCTTAAAACGTACGTACTCGTACAAGGTAATTTGTTCCACATTTCATGGAATTGAGTGTAACATGGGCGTGGACGTTCTAGCTTTCTACTTTGTCACAACATTCAGTATTGGAGATGAATCTCGGGGTTTAGGTAGAGCTTTATCTGTTTTTACCCATGCTCTCCCATTTATTACAGAAGATTGAAAGGTTGAATGTAGCGAAACGTCATCGTCGGTTCGTATTTCAGTCTCGTGAATCAAATGTGTGCGTTCGCAAGTGCCTCCATGACGTACACATACGCGTATACTTGACCGTCTAACGCGATGGCTGTCTTCTTGATATTTTATTTATTCATTCTATTTTCTTCAATGCTGCGAGTTCACAAATTGCAAAATGAGGCATGCGTAGCGAGTGTTCCCTACCTCGTTCGCATTAATTCGTGTCGTCATTCTCTTCTCTTTTTTTTTCCCCGTACTACGAACGAAATCGAGTAATCGAGTCGGCCAAGAATGAATGAGAGAAGCGTGTATAACGAGTGAGTCATGAAAAGATGGAAAGCGGGAGATCACGAAAGAAAGAAGATCGTGGCGATCGGCGATCGTTCTTCAGTGACGTTCATAGAGAGACTCGACAACTTGAGCCTCGGTGTACTTCAACGAGGTTTTTGTAGAATAGTAAATCGGTCTGACAGTGGTATAACAACAGTATTACAGGTGTGTGTCGTCATCAAAATCTTCTTGTTTTGTAACGTTGAAAAGGTACAATGCAATCGCACACATACGGATCAGCGGTCATAGAATTACCGTCCACGTTGTAACATCCGCATTTTGGTTGTTATCGTCGTTACACTAACCAACTCGAAAAACTACTGTATTTTAACAGCGTTTTTTTTTTTTTTTTTTTTTTTTTCATCCGTCTTCTTTTGATTGAACGGAAATTCGTGTACAGTCGTGGATATCTCATGTTCCCGTTAATGTCTTTCTTTCGATTGGTTTTCTTTTCTGTCTCCTGTGCAACATTTATTTTTTGTTCGTCATTCTGTGTTTAGTTTCGAATATTCCAATCGAATGTGGAATGGTGGACGTACGCAGGGTTTATGAATCATTATATTCTTTTCTTTGTACTCGTTCAGCTTTCGTGAATGACCTATTAGCGTGTTTCAGAGAAAAACATGAAAAAAAATGTAGTAAAAATTTATCGCTTTCGACGTACGAGACGAACTACTTACTGTATTACAATTCTGATATTCTAATATCGATGGTAGTAATAATAATAATAATGAAAACGTCGACGACGATGAGACAAAAATAATAATAATAATAATAATATTTTAACATAACTCACGCTTGTTTATAAAATGCACGAGTGGTGTGTTCCTATGTCACACAATTATCGTGAACGAGAGCGAGAGAGATGGACGCGGAAATTAATAAAAATAGTGCCGGGCGCAGATTGGCGGCTACTGTTGTGATGCGTATATCGTTTTTCCCCGGTGACAGGGTTACCAGCAAAAAATATTCCTTTCGAAAATTACTGAAACCGAAAGATTATCATTGCGGTCGTTTTCGCCGTGAATTTTCTTGCGAAAACCACGTATGGATTGATCGGTGATGGAGCTCATTCTAGAGAGCGCTGTAAAATTAGTTGAGAGGGCTTGAAAGGGCGAGAATGAAGGGGGATTATGGATATTATTGGAGGAAAAACTGTGGATTAGAGATCGCTTGGTTCGCGGTTCTTGAGTTGTCTTCCGTTAATCTAAGTTGATCACTCGATCTTTTCTTTCTTGATCACTATTTGTCTTTATTGACCCCAAATAGTCGCTATTTTTGCGAGTACTGGTATTATGTATCGTTTCTAAATCTCATTATTTCGTTTCTAAGCGTCATATTGTACTTATTGAACCGTCACCGGAATTTCTCTGAGTTCCATCTTAAAAGGTGCATCATTTTCAAGTCCTACTACTCCTGTAGTTGGCTTATAGAAATCAGTTATTTACAAGACCCTCGACCAGACCAGAGCCCACTCTTCTTATACGCCTACGAGAACGTTCGAAGATTTTCCAGACTCTCAACCTCGGTCAATACCCAATTTGTCGAACGGACGGTAGCAGGAGTTGAACTTTCTGTAGGTTGTTGATCCCCTTCATATATATGGCACAAAATCGAGCTTTCACAAGTCCCTCGGAATATTAAAGTAGCTCTCGAAAATTGTCAAGACGCTGAAGTAAGTGAGAGCCCTCTTTCCCTTCGAAACTATAATTTGTTCTTCTTGTGAATAGCTGAGATGTCGGAATTTTTATAAATCTTTAAACTAACTCGGAGTCCCTTATCGAAACCACAACTCGTTGTCTATCCTACGTATGTCTTTCTTTAAGTCTCTAACTTCAGAACCTGTATAGTTATCTATAAGCTCAGAAATCGGCATTTTCCCACGTTCTTGAACGAGGTCAGAGTTCTCGATCTCCTGTGAGACGTTACAAGAGGTGATAAAATCGAGCACCATCTCGTATGGAATCAAGTCTGTAGCGAACGGTTGCCTTCAAGTTCTGCGCTTTTGGCGCGGGATGACGTCATCAACGCATAGTGATGCCATCAAAGTATAGAAAAATGAAGTGCAGCCATCAGCAGGAGACCTCATTCTGTGCTTGATGTAGTCTGATAATAGTGTCTTATTTGTACTTCGTGAAGACCGCAATATTGTTTCAAAAGCGGCGGAATTATTCGGAAAAATACGTGATTTTAGGGATTACAGTTTGCATTAGTTGCTACAAAATTGTCTAAATATTATTGTGAAGAATCTCTTGACCCGAGCAGGAATCGAACCCGCGACCTCTCGTTTTCATGACTGGTCGATACCTCAAGATTAGATTGTAATATTTTGCTTTCAGATAAGGAAATTCCATCACCTTATGATTGAAAGGATACAAAGACCGCAATCTCTGGAAAGAAGAGCTGTCGTATTCGTCATGAGAATAAGAGGGCGCGGATCCGATTCTCGCTCGGATTAGGAGATTTTTTCATCATATTTTCTCTTCTTTCCTCATCTATATGATTTCTTGTGAATATTCGCACACTTCCGTCATCCGTAAATCAAATGGTGACGTTGTTATGGGTTAGGAATGTGTATAGATTTGTTGCCAAATTATTCATTGGGTCAGTTGGTGTCGAGGAGTCCGTCAGCCCAAGTACTCCAAAAGCAATTTTGGAATCGCTATCTGTAAAGGTTTGAGAACGGTTATCTGAGGCTAGAATGTCCTACCATTGGTCCAAAGTTCGAACTAAGTTTTAATCTTCTGGATGATTATAGCGTTCTCTAGTTTCAAATTTTGAGAACGGTAATCTGAGGCTAGAATGTCCTACCATTGGTCCAAGGTTCGAACTAAGTTTTAATCTTCTGGATGATTACAGCGCTCTCTAGTTTTAAGTTTCATCACCTATCATTCAGTTCGTTGTTTTCGTATGGACATTCACTGCACCTTCACAATTTTTTGGTTGCAATTTAGAATAAGTGTAGCAATTTGATGGGTATATTATTTGCTGAAAACAAAACAGTTTCAGAGGTTTGAATTGATGTGAATATATTATATCTTGAGGCTGGGGATCATTTTGAAATTTGCGTCACGAAATTCTAATGACCTAGTGAGTGACCTTGACCTACTTTCGTTTCTTCCTAGAGTACATGAGCAGCCTATATGAGTCAAGGGCAAAAATCGACGCCATACGCCAGGCTAAATGACCCTGAAGCTGCTTCTATGTCTTCTTCAAACTCCGTACTGCACTTGGCTATATATGCGAGGACCTCTGGGCATCCTACTATCGTAAACTGGGCCAAAGAGGGAGGCGCTCCTCTTAGAACCCTGTCCTCTATGGCGAATACACATTCATGATCCAGTATTTTCTCAGGAGGGAAAATTCCAAGGTTTTTTTTTAGCGGGGAACCCAACCATTTTGTGAGGAGATCACATCCTCAGAAAACGTCCGCGTCCGCAGGTTAGGTTAGGTTACGGGACTTAGAAGAATTTCGAGTCTCGAGCTATATGTGATAGGAGGGGGACTTAGAAGAATTTCAAGTCTCGAGCTATATATAATAGGGGGGGGGGGGGGACTTGGAAGAATTTTGACTTTCGAGCTACCGTCCGCCGTCCAACCAAAAACTTAAAAAAATTTTGAGACTCGAGCTATATATGATAGGAGGGGGACTTGGAAGAATTTCGAGTCTTGAGCTATATATGATAGAAGGGGGACTCAGAAGAATTTCAAGTCTTGAGAAATATATGATAGGAGGGGGACTTAGAAGATTTAGAAGAATTTCGAGTCTCGAGCTATATATGATAGGAGGGGGACTTAGAAGAATTTCGAGCCTCGAACTATATATGATAGGAGGGGGACTTGGAAGAATCGTGACTTTCGAGCTATATATGATAGGAGGGGGACTTGGAAGAATTGTGACTTCCGAGCTATATATGCTAGAAGGAGGACTTAGAAGAATTTCGACTCTCGAGCTATATATGATAGGAGGGAATGTAGAATGATAATTTCGATTTGAATTATATGACAAGATTATCAACTCAGTTCCACACCACCTGAGAGGTCGAGTTAAGGAATTGCGAGTTCCCCGCTGCCATTGCAACGTCTGCAATGGCTTCTAATTTTTTCCTTTCTTTTGAAAAAGGATTATAGATTTTAAATGTGAATGCAGTTTACCTTGACAATATCAATTAAAATTCATTTTATTGATTAGATTCACCCTCCTTGTTTTCACTAGTTAAAACTAGTTTTCCCTGACCGTTATAATTTCTTCTCTATTTCACTTTTTACTAGTTAATTCTAGTTTTCACTAGTAAAAACTAGTTCTACCTGAAATTATTTCAGTTAAAACTAGTTCCAACGTTGAGGGTCCCAGTAAATTCTAGAATTAACTAGTCAAAACTAGTTCTGACTAAAGTCATTTATGGCACCTAGTTTTGACTAGTGAATTCTAGAATTTACTGATTTCGGGTTTTAACTGGAACATATATAAAGATACGGTAGAGAAAAAAGAGCATAATAGGAAGAATGCGTATAAAAGTGTTGACGGAGAGTCTTCAAAGTAGTGATCTGAGGTTTAAAAGATTAGCGTGCAAAATCAGTGAAGAGGTTCAGTTTCTTTGGCCTGAAATTCAACTTCTATAGCCAAGCAGTTCCAATGGATTTACATTACATGAGGAGGTGGGATAAACATTTGCAAAAGTTGGTGGCTTTTTATGTACTTGCCTGAATGAGGAGGAGGGAGCTTGAACTTTCTTGATCAAAAGTGAAACCGAGAAATCTTTGAGACCTGGCCTGAAAGAGGCTTTGTAATGATTCAAGGAGAACATTTTTTCTTGTCGTTTCATTTTCAGATTTCATCAAGTGCGAATTTTTTTGCTCTTCTCTTCAGAGAAGAATTGAAGCCTGATAACGAATCCAGTAATGTTTTTTGCCTCTATTTAAGCACGTGAAAATATGGATATGCTGACCTATCAATCAAAGAACAGAATATTCAAGGTTTTTTCCTTGATGGAAACCTTATCAATTTATAAAGAAAGGGAGAAATTAGTTCCATAAGTTTTTATCTCGAAATTTCCGTTGTTTTGCTGGATCTTTCCCACGTCTCCTCCCCCAATCCCCTTCCAACCTTGGAACTTGGAAAAATTTGACCTATTTTAGGGGTGGGGGGAGGGTGAATTGAAGAAGGAGGCCGGTCACCGCCCGGAAAAACGTAGGACTTGTAAAAATTTCGTATGTCAAGCTATAATTATATGATGAGAGAGGAACTTGAAAAAATTTCAAATTTTCAAGCTATATTATGTGTGGTGGGATAGGGGCTTAAAACAGTTTTGAATATCGAAAAACTTCGAAAAATTTGAACTTCCGAGTTTGGAATTCCAAGGTGGTGAGGGACAAAGTTTATCATTGTTTAGGAGTGTAAACAAAAAGACCCTCGTGAAAAAATAAATCTCCTGTTCGCCTCTATTAAGTGCGTTAATCGAGGCAACCCCGAGCAGCTAACGAAGTAGGCTGCGAGTTCTTCACCTTGGAACTTGAAAAGAATTTTGACTTTCGAGCTACGAGTATATATGAGGAGGAGGATAAGGTCTGTTCGTCCAACTACTAATATATTAAGAGAGGGATCTGGAAGAATTCAGACCTCCGGATCGCGATTCACAATGTGTCTATACAGGGTATGAAAACAGGCTTGAGAGGTTGAAATCCTTGCTCTGATATCTTCTTGATAGACTCGATGAAAAGTCGGTAACGATGGAGTTGGGATCCTTCAAAACAAGCTCAAGAGAACAATTTTTAGCCTCTCACAAGACTTGACAAAATACGAGTATCATTGAAAACTTCTCAAGAAAAAGAAGTTGATTGAATGCTGAAAACGTTACGCCTTTTAATCGATTTATGAGAAATTAAGGAGGTTTGAGATACGTCCGAGAGTAAGTTTTGGAACAAGGACAAAAATTTGTAGAATTGATTCGCGCGCCTGTGTATTATCGATCTATCGGATTTGTGTCGTATCGAAGTTATACATATTATTCGTGTATAGATGGTGACGAACGCATCAAATTTATAAATGAAAGACACTCTCGTCTCGAGTCTGATGTTAGCTGAGCGATTGACCGAGTGAGAAAGATGGCAAGTAACGGTGCCAAAAATTGTGATTTTTGTGCGTCGCGGTGGAATTGCCAGCAGCGCGACAAATATACAACTTTTAATTGATAGTGTTACGTATTACTATTATGAGGGCGGGACGAGCCGTAGAAATTTTGAATCCCCTCGCGTAAACTTTTCAGCTCTGGTATTTCGAATTCGTGTTTGTCGGCGGTGTATGAGTTGTCGTATTTTCGAGGTCTTTGGATAGTGGATGGGAGCGAAGAGAATTTGTCAAAGAATACTACCGAGTCATCTACGTCGTGTGACTTATTCACTTATGAATACAGAAAAGGAGATCAGTGAAAATTATTGACTCGAGTGTGCCCCCTGAATATTACTAATAGCGATTGAAAACCTCTCGAGGACGTTCGTACAATTCAAAATAAGAGCGGTGGTCGCTGATCACGTTCATTTAGGTTAAAGTTTTAATTGATGCAATCTTTATTGGATTATTACTTACTCGACTGCATTGCCATAGTTAATAACCGATCCTAATGGGTTAATTATATTTTCGTAATGTTTTTATGTTTGACAGACATCCGGAGTAAAAGTAGCAGACGCTTGTAAAATTATCTACGAGGAAGTCAAAAAAGACAAAAAACACCGATACGTAGTCTTCCATATAAAAGATGGAAAAGAAATCGATGTCGAAGTTATAGGTAGGCAAAAATGTAGTTTTCGTTGTTTTACTACACGTGTATTACCTGTAATGGTGTGCCGCGTTATGCAGTACATCTATCGAGAAGTTGACCGCCCAGAAAAGGAGAACGAATTGAAAGATTGTGGTCATCGTCGCAAGATGACGAAGACCGTGAGTGAGAGAAGTAGCAGTGATCCCTGCCTGATATGGACACCGAGATACTTTTTCACGGAGAATGAAGGCGAAAAATGAGAAGAGAGAGAGAGAAAGAAAAAAAAAGGAGGGAAATAGGCGCGCCCGCGTGTTCACTTTTTTTCGCGTGCTTATCAACGAATAAAATGAGTAAGCGAACTTGGTTGCACAAGTTCAATAACCGTGAAGATGGTGGTTTGAAGTTATTATAAAATAATGGTAACGAGTTACGTCTTGTCGGATTTGAAACTTCACCGTTTGAAGAACGAGTGAACGGATATTTCAAAATAAAACTGTGTCGAGCGTAGTAGAATTTGCCTGCGTGAAAGCGAAAGTTTTGAGGACTATAGAAGTAAATACAGGTGACCATTCTCTATTACTATATCATACTCTCGTAATTTCGTTATTAATAGCGTTCAGGTATGCCGCCCGTTATGATTAATGGTGTCTTATTGTCGACCCACAGGTGAAAGAAATCAGTCATACGATGATTTCCTCGAAGATTTACAAAAAGGTGGTAAAGAAGAATGTCGTTATGGACTTTTCGATTTCGAATATACGCACCAGTGTCAAGGAACTTCTGAGGTGCATTTCTCGTCGACGATGACGACGAACCTTTTTTCTCTAAAATTTACAATCATTTTGTGTATCAATTCGTTTAATGTTATCGTTTCTCATTTGCGCAGGCATCGAAAAAACAAAAATTATTCTTAATGTTGTGGTGTCCCGATACTGCTACCGTCAAAAGAAAGATGGTTTATTCTTCCAGTTTTGATGCGCTTAAAAAAGCTTTACACGGAGTTAGTAAAACAATTCAGGTAAATGGTGTTCTCAATTACATATCATTATGTGTCATGGACTTCTTTTGCAGTTTCGTTCGTTTCTTGTTCTTGGGTCTGAATGTTGTTTCGTGAGAACGATATAATTTTTGACCGTTTTCATCTCCAAATACTGGTAAATTGAGGGTAATGTGAGGAGGGAGAAGGGAAGTCTTCTGTATATCTGTTATGCAAATTAGTTGGTGCACTGCGCGACACTTATTGAATATACTTTCAATTCTTTGTAAAATAATACACTATCATGGATGGGAGGGGGCACTAAAAGCTTCAGTAAAGTCTCGATGTAGTGCAAGTAAAGGGATCGAACGAAATCAGGGTGTCTACCAGGGCAACTAAGTCAACTAAGTCAATTAAAGTCAACTTTTTTTAAACATGGTCAACTAAGTCAAGTAATGTCAACTTTTCTATCCGTAGGTCAACTAAAAAGTCCAAAAATGCATAATTTTGTGTAAAGAATGTTTTTCACATGTCTTCCTATATGCACAATATCAAGGTATACCGAGTGGGGCAGAAAGATGTTACCAGTTGAATGGGAATTTGCGCTAAATCTGTCGTAGCGCGAAAACGCAAAACGTTAGACGTATAGTTTAAATGTACGAATTTTGTAACTCAATTTTATCTTTAATTTGAGCCATATCTAAAGTTTCTCCGACTTTCCTGAGTCGAGTTATGGACCAACATGTGACAAAAATTGACCAATTTGCCAAGATTTCGAAATAAGAAATTGAAAAATCCCCCATTTCCAAGCTTCATAAAGTTACTTAGGTATTGTTTTCGGAATCAGCGTTGAATTTCACTTTCAAATCGGATAAAATATGGAAGTTTGAACAATTTTTAATTTTTGAGAATTTTGGCAAATTGATTAATTTTTGGCGCATTTTGGTCCATAACTCGGCTCAGAAATGTCGTAGAAAGTTGAGTAGGGGTGCAAATTGAAGATGAAATTAAGATACAAATTTTGTATATTCAATGTGTGCATCTGAACTTTCGCGAATTTAGTTCAAACTCCCATTTAACTGGTAACGTCTTTTTGCCCACCTGGTAATCAACAAACTTCTGACTTTTGAAATGACACTTTCTCAATTAAATATTAATTCTTGCAAACAAATAAAAAAATACCGAAATTACAATATTAGTTTGGGGAGGGGGGAGTTTGATATTTTTTAAGGTCAAATAAAATATCGAAAAAAGGTCAACTAATGTCAACTATTTCCATTTTTCAATTCTGGTAGACACCCTGGAAATTTGCACTATACGAAGGTTGTGGCAAAAAACAAATACGTAGTCGTATGTATGGACCGAAATATACTGAAAATTTGCCGCATGAGTTTACAAATTGTGAGGGTAGAAATAAAACAATGATTTTGGCGGTTTTGAGCGCATATCTCGAGCTTAGAATGGATGTTTTGCAAATATTTCGTTGAATGGAGAGCTAATAAGCACTTGGAAAATTCTAGGAAGCATTGAGATGAGTGAATGTGCCCAAAATTGGTCTAGAATGCCACGAAAAGGGAGAATTCTGCCAAGTTGGGAATTATTTTTGATCATTTTTATTCGTTAATAAAGGCAAATGAGGCGCCCTTTAGATTTACCATGACGGCAATTTGAGAAAGCTTGCGAAAAAAAGGATGAAATGAAAAAAGTTCTTGAAAAAATCTAAAATTACATTCATGTGAAAGAAAATTAAAAGGGCAACAAGTTTTGTTCTCTGCATTTTTCATGAAAAACAATTTAAAATGGTGGAATTACGATTTTATTAGTATGTTTTGTTATGGTAGAAAACACCATGATCACTTTTTTCGTAGAACAAGTAGCGCTCCTAGCGGGACCTTTATCCGCGAATTGCAATGAAGCGACCGGTCTGTACATGATTTCCCAATCTGTTCATTATTTTCGTACTAGACTGAGGTGATTTTGTATACTTTTAGATAGGTAAAGTCAAGGGATCGACAAAAATTCGCACTAAGCCGAAGATCGCACTATATCGAGACTTTACTATCTCCGAAAAATAACATGATTTTTCATATTTCTAGCCTTGATGAATCCCCCTCGCAGAAGAGTATCGAGTCAAAAACTTATTGGCTGAGCCAAATGATAAAGATCATATTTCATGTCTTCTTATCCGCCTTTTGTACATGAAATGACTTGATTTTGTTCGTAAAATGAGTCAGGGTCACGTCTACTTTATGACGTCACCTAAGGGTGTCCATCTGGTCACTTTAAAGTACTTTGGTCTCTTTTTTGAACGTGTATCACTTTTTGTCACATTTTTTCTTGAATATCGTTTCTTTGTCACTTCTCTGATTGGTTTACCCAAAAATTAAAAATTTTCAATCACTTCTCTTCCTCTCCCTGCTCTTGATTCTTTCGAGTCCTCCCATGTATAAATAGCCCAAGAAGAAATTTTTCGGAATACTTGCTTGAGTCGAGGACGTTATACTGTAGTTACCACTACCTCCACAATTTTCTTTCCTTTCGGCGCGAAATGTAGATCATCTTCATAAGAGAGGTATTGACTCTGTCCATAATCAAAAAGTGACTTGAATCATTCACAATTCTTATTTATCAAATTGAAAAATGGAAGAAAAGTGAGGCGAAAAAAATCAAATTTCTTTGTTTGATATCTCACGGATGCTCTGTACCATCCAAAGCTACCTTCTTCCTCTCCTCAGAATTTAGTCTTCAACAATCTTGAATTGTAAACGCTTGTGTCTTTTCCTTTCGATAAAATAGTTCTGTAAACCGTTTCCCTAAACAACTCCTTTCCTCACTCTCGCAGAAATATGCCTGGAGTAATTTTTCTAGGACAGTACAGATCGAGACTTCGTTTGCCTAACTCTTCTCTTGTCGCCGTCATTCAACCTCGCATAAACAATTTTCAATCTCCTTGTGTAAAACGGCTTAGACCTCAGAAAATCTCGAATTTTTCCTTCTTTCCCATGTACGAAAGGTTGTCCACCATTTTCAGAAAATTGGAAAAAAGTCAATCATCTTGGTTAATCAAGGACGAGAGAGTAATTTTCACCTCAAGCCAAACAAATTTTCTGGTCTACATTTTGTGAACAATCTGAATGAGGAGTTCCCTTGAAGTGATGCAAAAAAAGTCAGGACATTTTTCTAGCTCCAGTGAATATTTCAATGTCATTGTAATATTGTTGAATTTGAACACATGTCTCGTGGTTTGTTGTAAGATTTTCAAAAAATTTTAGTTCAATATTACGAGTCCAAAGTATATTGGGGGCTAGTTTTGTAGTGACCAGTTTCAAATACACTCTGTATTTAATCGTCCTACGTTTCTATGAATTCGAATGTTAGAACGACCATTATTACATTTATAGGTATTGTGGTTACTTTTTAAATTTTCTGGTTGCTTCTTGATCACTTTTTAAGAAGTCAAGTCCTTTCTTCCACTTGCGAAGTATATAATGAACACCTTGTCGTCAGTAGGCTGAAAGAAAGCTCCAGTTCAAAGGTATACTAGGTTTCATTGGCTCAGAATTCAAAATTTTCCCTGGGCCCTAAAGTCGGTTAATTAAAAGACGAAGTTATTGTCTTAGCATAAGCAAAACTCGAAACTTTGAAGTCTAAAAAGTCTTAAAACTCAGGTGTTGTCGAGGTTGAAATCTTTCAAGCTTTCACTAACGATGAAGAAATCTTCAATTTTTTAAATGATATCAAAACGAAAGTGAGTCCGGGTACCCCCGAGAAACGAAATTAAAATCAAGTTTTCGGTCTTCCTGTTATTGGTTAACGGCAACGTCAGAAAATATTTCGACTAATTACCCTCCTACGAAAAGTGTATATAATTGCTCTTATTTCAATCGTTCGAAATTTAGATACTTAGACTTGAGCAATTCTTCTTCAATACGACCTTCATAGAATACAGGTTTTGTCTAACGTCGTGGTTGAAATACATCTGACTAAATACCCTCCCATGAAGAAAGTACAATTTCATTGGTAACTTGGAATATCCTACGATTTTTGACACCATCATTCACAAAATATCAAGTCGAATTTTTCTTCGTTCCTAGCCTTGCCATTTTTTACTTTGTATTGTGTGCTCGGAGTAGGCAAATACGGGCAGTAAGAATGAATAATATGATTTATCTATTTGTCAATGGTGAAAAAGGTCTCACAATAATTCGAAGAAGAAATCTGTTGTAGTTTTGAGCAAGAATTCTTCAAATGTACCCGAAGGATCCTACGTATTAGTTCGAGATTGAAGAAACACGATTTTGTTCTTCCCCTATTCACCTATTGACAGTTCAATTTGTTTGATGATGAAGTAAGAAATTTAGGGAAAAAGGCGCAAGACTCAGAATTTCCTCTCTTTATTATCTCGTCATTCTTCAAGAAGACTGTGTAAATACGTTACATATTTGCCAACGATAGCAGCCCACATACGCTGCCTTCACCAGTACTTTTACGATCTTAGATACAGTGTGTTCATACCTTTCCCTCAATCAATATAACTGCGTTCATTAAAGTTAGTCGTCGTCAAGTTAATCTAAAACAGACGTTATAAAGTCACATACGGTGATAATTTGCAAGTAAAGGAGGGGAGTTCATGATAAATTCCGAAATATAACATTGTATGGTTGTCATATGGTATCCATAATGAATTGTGAGGATTTAAAAACCGCAATTCCTGTGTAACAAATTGCGAGAATCATTTTTAAATGCACAATCCACTTTTGATCGGCGAGTTACGTATTTTTATTTTTGGTAAGACTATTTCGTAACCCACTAACGTTTTTCCTCTTTGTTGGTGATTTCAACAGGCCACAGATCTGAATGAAGCATCGCA
Source organism: Aspidiotus rigidus (assembly GCA_035079385.1). Lineage (NCBI taxonomy): Eukaryota > Metazoa > Arthropoda > Insecta > Hemiptera > Diaspididae > Aspidiotus > Aspidiotus rigidus. The sequence continues at coordinate 25,410,683 of JAVHKY010000003.1, forward strand.
GGAAACGGTGGAAGATATACTGCGCCGAAATGATCGAGAATAGAAGCCTAAAAAACCTATAAATATTATCGAAAAATAACGCAGAAATTCATTTTTAATTCAACATCAGAAATGCCGAATGTGAAACGTTCTTCGTAACGTATATACATATATATTTTTCTCTTTTCGTACTCATCTAAATTTTCATTTTATTATACGTGTGTTGTTGACCAGTCTCTAGTCACACGCACACAACCAAAAACCAATGTACATTTTAAGCTTTTTTTTTTTTTGTTTTTTCTTTCATCGTATATTTTGTAATTTTCTCTTCCTTTGTTTCTTTTTGTAAAATCGCGTAGCTTTAAATATATGAGAGAAAAAAAGTAAAAGTTGATATTTTTGCAATGACAGACGAAAAAAAAAAAATCGCTTATGCATTTTAATTTTTTTTTATTGTAACTGTTATTTTATTTATTTTTGTTGCAACTTTTTTTTTTTTTTGAAAGAAGACTTGTTAAAAAGATTGGTTTATAATCGTACGTACAAGAATGAGAAATTGAGTCTCGAATTTGTCTACTAATGAAGATTTGTAGAAAGTATTTCTTACAGTTTTTAGCGATTCTTCTGAAATTGTGGTAGCATGTAAAAAACGCATTTCAAAATGTAATTAATCGATGATACAATAATAATAATAATTATGATGATAACAACAATGTTTCTATGTCAAACTTCGTTCGTAAAAGTTGGACTCAGAAAAACTCGAGGTCATGTACATTTTTCTTATTTAATTTAGGAAACTTTTCCTCAAGGTACGTGCTCCTCGACGATTCATTTTTCGGAGGTTTTCATTCATTTAATCAATTTTTTTCTTTAAACCAAAAAAGTTTGCAGACCTGGAAAGATTTTTTCTAAATCGGTCGATATATTTATCACATTATACTATACTATCACTATGTCGAAGTTACAAGAGAAAAACGTTTTGAGTACGATTTTTTTTTTTTTTTTTTTTTTTTCGTCAAAAGAGTGGAATCGAAAACACGTGCATCGAAAGCGTTACAGTTTCAATAAACGCGCAATTATTTTTTGTTTTACATTAAAATCTTTCATATTTTTTCTCTCGTTTTTCGCGATATTTACTTAAGATTTTGTACGTTTTTCCTTTGTAGCTTTGAATTATATAATACTGTCTATGTAATTTATTTTATATCAGTAAAGAAAATATTTTAATAGAGAAATAAAACTCTTTGTGCGCTGTGGTAGCTTCCTTGGAAGAAATGTCTTGGTTTCGATTATGCTGTAGCGACAGCGCGCGATCAACGTGAAATATGAACAAAAAATATAGTACAATTTCAAAATTGACAAAATCGGTGATGTATACTTTATTGACGAACTTAAAATTCAAAACAAAAACGTAGATATTAGATGGCTCACATTGCCTGAGGAGAGCACAATTTCACTAGTGGAAAATTAAATTTGAAAAATGAATTGAATAATTAATGAAGAATAAAGAAACTAAATATCATTAGATAATATACGCGGTAAAAAATCATTTCAAAAAGAAATCACTATGGTAACAAATTCCTGATTTTCTATTCCTACATGTAATAATATTGCGAGTAAATATCAATGAACGTGGATTCCTAGACGTTTCCCAATATTTGAAGCAAAGAAGTTGCGGCCTTCAACTTGGCTTCCTTTTTCGTTCGCCCTTCACCGTAACCTTTTTTTCGTACACAAGGAGAAAAAAATTAAGAAATTCTTCTGGAATACCTAATTTTTTGGAAATATTTTGAAATCTCACCTATATTTGTATCCAAGACCAGAGTGCATGAAAATCCATCGTTTTTCTGCTCTATACGACTTCTGGGAATTAATTTCAGATTTTTGACTGCCTTCTCTTGCAGAATTTGAAACGGTGTTTTGTTGTTCTGCGAATAGGATTCAATTAGACAACGGTCTACGTCCGTGTAAAACGAAGCGAATATAATCTTACCTGACCGAACTCAAACGGAAGCTTGCGTTCAGTTTCACCGCTCGAAACTTCCTTCTCACTTAGGTTTTCCTTCTCAACATTCGCTCCAGTTTCTTTTCGAGAAGACAGAGGATCATCTTTAAATCTAGGCCTTACTTTCGAAAATGGATCGAAGAAATCCATACCGAAAATGACTTGCGAGGCTTTAAGATCATCGGAAATTTGACTTGATGAATTCGACGAGATTGATAAACTCGATTTATCCGTCGAATTGAGATCATTTTGAGAAATTACATCTGACAGTCTTGATGATTCAGTACCCTGAGAAACTGCATCTGAGAAACTTAATGATTCATCAGACTTAACGTGGAAGACAGGGTACAATGAAGATGTGGACGGTACCGATTCACGATTCTTTTTTTTCTTCTTTTTCTGTGAATAGTGGAACAGAAATCAAATAAAGTAAGAAAACCACGGACAAATTTTCTCATAAATAGGCAAAGAATCAAACTTAGAATTCGTTACGGCAAAGAAGATAGGGTTACGTACTGGTTTTCTACTCCTTTTTTCATATTTTGCGGCTTGTTCCAATAATTTCGGTGCTGCACACTGCGGTTCTAGAACAAGGACCGAAGACGAATCACATTGCGGTTCTAAATCGCGGATCGAAGACCGATTCTTCAATTTATATTTTCCATTTTGATGCAACTCAGTAGAGTTGAACACGTCAACAGCATCGAATGAATACATTCCGGTGAGATCATCTTCGTAAAATTTCTCGGTCTAATAAAAAGGTGAAAGAAGTACAAGCTAGCGATTGAGCAATTCAAATCAGATACGTGCAGTAGGATAAAACAATTGTATGGTCAGTACAAACATTATGATGGCCATGAATTGCTTGCATCAAAGTCATGAGTTTTTTTCAAATTTTTTGTACAGGTGAATTTTATGAATCAATAAAAATCAATGAAAATTTCGAACTGAACACATGATTTTTTACGACATGAGAAAAACTTCTTGATGCTATTATCAATTAGGACAAAAAGAGTTAACACATAGTAAAAGGTGAAAATGATATTTATAATATGAAGGAACATCACAAATGCCTAGCGAACGAATTATGATTAAAAAGTTTCTGTCCGACTATGTTTGAGAATACATCTGGATGATCACATTGGGAAGCCCGAGAATTGCTGACTAAAAATGCTAGTACCTTGGGAAAGGCCAGTTTTAGGAATGGGAGCAGAAAGAGATAAGGCTAGCTTGATGGATCTACCCTTCTGCCAATATATGAACTCGTATACCAGTCTCGTGCCCTCTCCTCTTCTACTTCATTTTTCTCCACCTTCATGATCTCACAGGAAGGACACTCAGAGTTTTGAGAAAGCATTCCTTGACCCCCCCAAAATGAAAGAAGACAGAAAATATATTTATATGCAAGAAATCAGACAATTTTTTTATTTCAACTTTTAGATTCTATCAAGTTAACAATTTTTCGTTTGCAAATGTAGAGATTCTGAAACAGCGTCCTACTGATAATATTCACGAAATATGGGAGCAATCATTGAAACTGCTCATCAGAAGCTTAGCAAGCAATGATAACAAAACAGAAAAAGGGAATTTAACAGACTTACAGATGTTTTTTTTTTTCGTTTTCATTCTTCAGCAACATTGGGATTAGTCTTTCCACTTCCAAAATTGTATTTGATTGACGAAGAAGTCGTAGAAAAAGTGAGAGAGTTCGAATGATTATGCGAGGGAAAAATGTTTGAAATGTAGCCAAAGGCGACTTGGGTTTCGAACGAGTAAACTTGAGAAAAAAATCAAGTTTTCTTACGGTGAAATCATTGGATCAAATTGAAGTACATAAATTTTTCCTTAAGAATTAACTCTTCGTTGTTCTCCACTTGAATAACTTCTTTGACAATTGTTTGATAAATAAGGTATACGTACGTCTTCCGTTGGCTCAGTTTCGTACTCGTTTGAAGGCCGATCTTCCACCGTTTTCACCGAATCAGAACTTCCGATACTCATAGACTTGATTCCGAGTTCGACTGGGTATCCTTGATTATCACAGTAATTCACTACATCCATTTTTTCATCTGTAAAAAATTTGTTCAGATAATAGGTTGCACAAAAAATGAACTTTTGTCACTCAAACCACGACTCAAACTATTCCCCTCGCTCGCTGATCATGCAAATAAAAAACACAATGTTTCTAAAAGGTGCCCAGGACAGAGTGAACGCGGCTTTCGGTGGGAGGTGCGAATCTTGCGGATTTTGCAATTTGCGTTTCACTCGTTTGAGTATTCTTCTTAATTAGGGAGATCAAAGTTCCAGTCGATGATATGAAATAGGTAAGAAATTGGAGAAATATACGCAAGAATACATGCGATGAGATTTTAGTTCTATTCTCTCAAAACTCGACGTATCGCATCTTGCTGCTCGCACCTCGGTTCAGTCTGTTTTCGGCGTCAGCAGTTGTACGTATCCCACTCATGTCCGATTCTCATTTTGTTTATTCATTATTACATAATACTAATGCCTGCTTCAACAAGTAAGAGGACCATTCGATAGAAATCGTACGATTAATTTGAGTACAATGTCCATATCCACAATCAGGTAACAAAGACGCGACTAATGTAGATCATGACGCACAGAAAATTAATTCATCCCTAAATAATTAGTACTTTCCATAAATCAGAAAAAGGAAAGAAGAGGGAGATAAGAGAAATAAAAAACAAAGAAGACGTGGTACATATTTTCAGATATCGATGAGTCCAAAATTTTTTCAGCATTCGCCACTATAATTTCCTCGAAAAAAGTACGCTTCCTCGACCGAAAATCTAATGCACAATCTATTTTAACAATGGAAATCGTTTACAGACGCAAAGTTTACTATTATCATGGTAGGTCGAACATGACATTTAGCTGACGACTGCTTGTCCCTTGGGACTTTTTCAGTACTTACCTGCTAAAAATAGATTCAAAAACTTTTGGGCAGCTCTTTTCTTACATTCTTTCTTCGAACTTGCTTCGACTGCAACAAAAAAGGTATCTTATTAATCTGGTATTTGTTTCGCTACTGCAGAAGAAAAAAATTCCAAGAGATGTCTAACCTTCTACTTTCCAAGGACCTACTGCACCCGTTGCAATGCGGTCTTCGAAATTCAGAGGGCTCAGAGAACATGTACAGTTAAAATAGAATGTTTTTTTAGGATCAGGACGAATATCATACTCAGGCTTAGTTATGAGTGAATGTTGATACAAGAAATTCAAAAATAAAACAGGATTTCTAACTTCATCACCGTAACTGAAAAAAAGTAAAAATAAGCCGTAAGTGTTACATTCGAAACGTTATGGAAAAAATAAAATATACGTCGATAAAACTTACGATTTTGTAAAAAACCGGCTCAAAGTATTCCTAATTTCATTCTTCAGTTTCTCTGGTATATTTCGAGGTTCTGCACCACTCACGAGTGTGCCCATTTTCTTAATTTGTCTTGACAAGGAAAGTCTTCGAGGATAGCGACTAAAATCTGCACAGTCGCGAAACACTCTTCCCGGTCACCTGTTCCAACATGCTGAATCAATTCAGCGAAGGAAGGTATGAAAACTACTCTCTAGTAGTACAACTTTTTACAGTTTGTGGTATACTAACCTCGATCACAAGTTACGATTTAAATCGCCAGGATAATAACTCAAGTCAATAATACAGGTACGAATGAAGACCCCAAGTACTTTCTCCTTACATGCCCAATATCGATAGCCAAGGAAGGAGAGATCTACGAATTAGTTAGCCAAAAGAAAAAATCCTTTTTGAAGAAGGAAACTGAATGTGATGGAAAACCGTATAACCGGAAAACTAGATTGGAAATCAAGAGCTCGAAGAAAAAAAAAACAAAGCGAAATCAACGACTACAGCTCGGAGGTTCTACATTTGGTGATGAGATACAAAACTGACAAAACTTTAATAAAACCCAGAAGTCACAGGTTCGTTCACAATGCACTGACACATCCAGCTGTTCACGAGACGAGTAATTAATGCTGCTTCGTAATAACCGTACTTCCAACCAGACTTTTACGTCAACTTCGAATTGAATCGAGCTTCGTACGTACCTCTATCCAGCTTCTGTCTTCTGATCACAGTATTCAAAATTCAACGAACGCGCGGGGGATGGGTGCGGTTCATGATTAGAAATCCAAAACGTCATTAGTAATTCAAGAAGAATCCGAGCAATCATGGCGCGCTAGTATCGAAATCGGGATAGCATTCAGAGCCTCAGAAGAAACGCAAACGCGCTCTTGGTCGGTTCTTTCTTACAAATACTATGAGAAAAGGTCAAGAATATATCATTCAACCTCTTTCAAATGGACTGTGTTATTGTGACGTCACAACTATCGATATCATGGATGAAAAGATCGATTTTGTCCATTTAGCATTTTGCTCCCCTAAGAAATACATGTGGAGCAGAGATCACTACGCTACCAATTGAATATAAAAAATGATACGGTCAAGAGATTTTTTTTACAAGTAGCAAGAAGTTGATAAATTTGAAATATCAACTTTTCTGTAAATTTTAACATCTCATATTAAATTAATACCATGGTCATCTTTGCTCCGCATGTATTTCTTATGGGAGCAAAATGCCGAATGGACAAATTTTCAGCAGAATAGGTACTTCTGCCAGAAATAGCTCACTCACACTTATGCATCTTGCACTCACACTCATGTTGCGTTATCACAAATAACACAGTCCATTGGCTTCTTCCTATTTTTAGGGTCGGCGCAGGCGCTAGCCGACCGTATTGTAATCACTTTTTTCTTCTTCTTCGTCTTCGGCTCAGTTAAGACGCTGACGTCATGGTCGAGTGAGCCGTGAGCCGTATGCTGTACAGTCTCGAGTCTTTGGCTCTTGGCGTGTTATCATTGCATTTTGCGTTTTGATTGTAAATGTATTCAACTGCTGTAGTTGTAATGGGTCGTAGGAATCACATAGGAACGGAACAATAAAAATAGTAGCCTCTTTATTATCGAACATTCGAACGTTCGCAATAATAAATTTGATACCTATGTTCAAATTGCACGTTTATTTCATTTTAATGATTAGGTTCAGATGACTAGGAATGGAACCAAACGTCTTATTAATTGCGATGGAAAAGAATGAGAGTGATGAAATATGAATTCTTGAAATTGGTCTAAATAATGTGAATGGTGAAGCGGTAGGTAGAGCAAAATATGAAATGAATGATCGTTGGTCGGTATCTAATTACAATGATTCTATTGTCTCCAATCTGAGTTTGTAGTTTTATTCGATAGAACGTGAAAAGCTAAGTGGAAAGTATGAGGTATGAACAGTTTGAATGAATAATAATTATCGAAATTTTATTATTTCAACTTGCAGTCTGTGTAAGGTACATGTATTTAGTTTCTATTACCGGTTATCTTATGCCTGAGTTAGAAGCCAAATATCATTGAAATCAATATTATTTCGCAATGCAATGTTTACAAAGATGTATTGGAATCGAATTTTTTGGTTTTGACGGAATGTGAATATCGTTATAAGGAGGAGCTTGCTGGAAATACTTCTATAACTTGGTTTGATACACTGTACCCGGTGAATAAAATTCCATGTGTAACCCTATCTACAAGAGGGTTGTCAGTGCAATTTCAGGGTCGTCTCGTTTAGCACCGTCCAGCTGATGAGGTGTGACCCTGCTGGAATGGATGCACTTTGACAATTTCCACATGTGACCCTGTGTAACCTTGTAGTAAACCTATTATTGCACGGCTTACAGTTGGGTCACTAGGGGTATTTTATGGGTTTCAGAAAAAAGTGCATCCGTGTCTCTAATATTCCCCTCTTGTAGACCATTTGTAACTGCAGTTACAGAAGGGCGATGTAAGGGAAATATCTGTGACCCAATAATTGCCCACGATAACTCTCAAGTTGCCCTGTAGTAGACTCCATGTAAAGGGTCACTCAGAAGCGATAAGCGGGTAATACTGTGACCCTATTATTGCTCGGGATGATACCCAAAAATATCCCTGTAGTAGACTCCGTGTAAAGGGTAACTGAGAAGCGATAAAAGGGTAATACTGTGACCCTATTATTGCTCACGATGATACCCAAAAATATCCCTGTAGTAGACTCCGTGTAAAGGGTAACTGAGAAGCGATGAAAGGGTAATACTGTGACCCGATTATTGCTCGCGATGATACCCAAAAATATACCTGGAGTAGACTTGTAGTGGAAGGCTACTTAGAAGTAATGAAAGTCTGTTTTTGGGCGAATTAAGGGTGCGAGCTGTTGACCAAAAGTTACCCAGTTCAATGATGTAGATTCCCAGCAGTTCCCCATAAATTACTCGATCGTGGATGGGTTATTTTGAGGTAATTCAAAGGTATCGCAAATTCATCTTACAGTGAATGAGTTCAATGAACTACTTTCCCAAAAATGTACCGTAAAGTACCAAATTGTAGCGCTGCTGAATGACTTATTGTTTAGCAAATTTCATGGCAGCAGTAAACTTTTTCAAGATGACTAGTTCAAATTCATTGCAATTCTTTCTCAATGACTGGCGCTGTGTATTTCAAGTTCACGAATTCATATACTCGTACTTACACGTATGTTTACGCAATCGTCCATCACTCAATATTTCTCAATTCAAATATTAAAAATTATGTTCAGCTTCTGTAAGTATTCCGATAGTCATATACGTACTCAGCACACTTCATAATGAAGTTATTGACAAAATAATTCGCAAACCGTAAGATAAACATAATATATTACTTGAGTTCAACGTACATGCTGTGTTCTTAATGACAAGATCTATGTTACCGGTGGCAATGAAAATTTCGAAGAATATGATACAAAAACACGCAAAAGTAAGTTCATCCCCAAAAACGAGAAGAAACAAATGTACAAATAAAAAATTGCGAAAAAAAAGAACCTAAACCTAAACACAAAGTACAAGGAAAGTATAGAATGGCGGGATAATAAGAATGGCGTTGAAAAAAAAAAAAATTACAAGTTAAACATACAGGAGAAGGAATGGATGGCGAAAAAAAAAATTAAACTCAACGATATGAAGGAGCTTGTTCGGCTTCAGCTTGCCTGCGACAGCGAATTTCATCTTCCTTTCGACGACGTAGATACAGAGAGCGAGGAAGGACGTCCGCAGATCTTGGTGCAATTTCTAATAAATGTTGCGTCTTGTCATAATCGGATCTATCCATATCTCCAAAAGACACGGCGTCGTCTTCGAAGGGCGTGAAGAAGAGTACCCGGTGAGCTTCTTCGCCCATGAGAACCCGATCATTTTTTTGGGTCGTACATGTATTGGTCCACGACTCTGACCCAACTACAAGGAGTTGGAACTCGAACCTCCCTTAGAAATCCGACGGCGAGGGAAATCTAATTTCAAAGTACGGCTCCAGTAGGTAAACTGTAACGTACAAACAAATGGAATAAATTATCGAATACGGAGAGAGAAGGGGAGAGATGCGAGAAAAAGATGCGATGAACAAACGATCGGTATACTTACAATCAACGAAATATCAGATGAATGTCAACGAATTTTAGACAAAGATAATCGAGTATATCAGCAAACAGTAATTCTCGGCATAGATTGCTGCCAGCTCTGCGATGACATACGATGTAGATGGCATTAAAAGACCAAATGGCGATTCTGTACGAAAAAAAATTGATTTTAAGTCATCGAATATACGATAATTTGATAATTTTACGAGACAAACAATGAGAGAACATGACGCATACTTACAAGGAATAACGAGCAACAAACGAGAAATATCAGTTTCAACATCAGATTACACGTACAACAATCGCATTGATTATCAGTAAACAGCTCTACATCTAGCTGCCACTTGTGACATACGATTTTGTGGTATCAACAGCGAATAATGGTGATTCAGTATAAAATACCTGTAAAATAACATATCAAATAAATTATCGAGCATAATAATTAACGGACAGAGGGAGGGAGAGAGAGAGATGAGAGAACAGGACGCGATGAACAAACGATCAACGATCGGTATACTTACGATCAACAAAGTCAACAGATTATAATTGAATATCAGCGAAACAAACAATAATTCTACGCCTTGATAGCTGCCATCACGTCTGCGGTGACATACGATATGTGTAAGGCATTAAAAGACCGAATGGCGATTCTGTACGAAAAAAAATTGATTTCAAGTTATCCAGTATACGATGATAATAATAATAATAATAGTAGGAGACGAGAGATGAGAAAACACGATGCGATATGAAGAATACGATAGATACGTGTAAGTTCCTTTTAAACAACTCGAAATAAATTTGAATTTGAAAAGGTTTCTTCAATGGAACACTCAAAACAAAGAGATCGTTACAATGACGTTACAATGACGAAAGATATTTACACTAGAAAGATAGACATCTAAGCAAGAGCGACAGCGTCTTGCATCAAGTGCACGATTCGAACTGAAAAATCATAGTTGAAACTGGACTTAAATCCTACACAATAAAATGAATCATCGTATAGATTACAGGGGCAAATACTATCGATAAGGTAGAAGCTTGCTTCCGTCGATCAACAGACAGGAGTAAATAAGGCGCGTGCGACAAGATAAGACAAGAGATGTTCATTTGAGACATATATGTACTTACATGCGGTAAAAATTCAGGAACAAAACGTTGATCTATCTTAATTGAAACCAGATATCCGGTGGTGGTGTAATTTTGTTACAGAAGAATGAATGAGCACTACGAAAATACGCATTCGTTGAAATGTCGACGAGAACAGACATCTATACAAATAAGCAGGACGGAATGGCGAATCTATAATAATAGGAAACGAAAAAATCGAATAAATTATACAGTAGCTATGACATCCGGTTATTCGATAAATTGTAAATAATTATCATGTAGTAAATACTTACTTTGGCAATAAGTTGAGGAACGAGACATTATGCGAGATGAAATTCTTGTTACGGAGATAAAGAGGATGAGGTAGTATGCAAATGTACACAATAAACTTTGCAAAATTCACAGAGATGTAAAAATCAAAAAATGTAATATTCGAACGGAGTAGTAAATTTGAAAATAAACAACAAAAATCCAGTGAAGATGGCTTAATGGCAGCTCTTTTCGCCTTTGTCTATAAGGTAGTGTGGTACAGCCAGGATTGGTTGAAATTGATCACGTGATACAAATGTGGTGTAACGCGAGAAAAGGGACCAGTCTGGCCTGAGCGGTTCTTCACAGAACACGTGTTCAAAGTTGAAAATCGTAATATCTCATGTCTCTAAATTTCACGAAAATCCGTTCACTCTAACGCGAGATATTACGTGTCTCTAAATTTCACGAAAATCCGTTCACTCTCACGCGAGATATTACGATTTTCAACTTTGAACACGTGTTCTGTGAAGAACCGCTCAGGCCAGACTGGTCCCTTTTCTCGCGTTACACCACAAATAAAATATTTCTCTTACTACTCCAACGAGTGTCTGCCATGTATATTGCATTTACGCGCATTAATTACAAAATTTCAATGATTAATTAGTTTAATATAAATAATTATGTCCTACATATGGAATTATCATACATATTTCGAAAATGAATTGCGAATAATGAAAATGTCAGGAGAAATGGTGCTACGGAAGTGAATAATTTTTCCCACACGTTGTTGGTAACATTGCATACAGCGTCGATATTTCAAACGAAAACCTCGAAGCCAATAAGAAGAAATTTGAATTGTTCCGTTGTCGGCGTACGTTAACGGTTACTCGTTTTCCAGTACGAACGCACGGAACGCGAAGTAATTGTCCTATAGCCGCCATGTTTCGGTAGTTGGTGCGAAAAAAATCGTTTATAATTATTTTCTTCGAAAAGATTTGAAAGTGAAAGTAATTCACGTTAACGTGGATACGGTGCCTGTCAACGCAGTACATTGAAAGATTGGATTTCATTCATCGTAATTCATAATTTGCATGTGCAAGTACGTAATTTTTTCATATTATTCGCCATATGTAGAACCGTGTTCGATGTACATCTCGTACGATAGATAATATTCAATAACACGATATAATATCATTTTTTCAGCTTGTTGCTCTTATTCTTGGCTCGCTATTCAATTGTATTTCAATTTGTGGATAATCACTGCAGAACGTCTCTTTCACTTTGTAGCTTTTGGATGGTATTTGATGGTTCAATCTGAATATTCGTTCTCTCCGATCGGTGAAGTACGTGTCTGGGCGAAACCCTCATGAAGTTGTTTTATTTTACAAGATATTAGTACAATCAGTTCACTTTTCTTCTCAGTGTAAATTTGGTATTGTGAATGTACGACTTATTGTCCATCAGTGTTCTCGCGTATCAACAAGTATTTTCACCGATTGAAAATCGATTCGTCATTACGTAAGCATTTAAATACTGCATTTTATTTATTAGACAATATCATAATTAGCGACTATTTCTGCATAAAGTAACGTACGATTTCTTTCTAGTCTGTCAATGTGTACTGTCACTGAAATGGTTTAGGTAGTAACCACTCGATCGTCAAATGTTTCCATCTTCGCTATATTCGATCTCGAATCTATTTTCCTTTCTCGTTCTTCACTCTCTTATTTCCCATAAATTTACTGAAACTTCTTACCTACTACATATTTTGTTGGCGATAACTTGGAAAAGCCTAATGTCTCAGCTGAGCGACGATCATCCAACGTCACGCAAACGAGTAATGGTAATTATTCGAACTTTTGTCACTGTTTATTTATAATCGTTGCGTCTTCTAACAACTAATTTATACTTTCAGCATCTGATGACAGCCAGTTATTCCGTACACCCTCAAGACGCTCCCCTTTCGCTTCGTCATTAAACAGGCCGTCAGTCTGGAGTACACCATCGAGCAATTCGCCATTCTGTCATTCGCCATTTTCTGATGCAGCCGAATCAACCTCATCGTCGTTGGTCGAATGTTCCCAAAATGAACGGGCCACCGAGTCCATCACGAGTCATGAACTGTTCCATCGTCTCGATTTACCAAAATCAAGTAAATCGGAGTTCTTGGCGTTTGATGAAAAAATAAAAACTACTAGTTTGTACTTTCAAAGCGTCATGCGAGAAAATTTTGTAAGTTGTATTGCTTACTCAAATGCTTAGACGTTTCTTACCGTGTGCACTTGTATAACTGATTCTTTTTATGTACTCTCATTCATTATGTTTGCAGATTCAGGCAGTACGAATGCACAATCCTATTCGAGAAGGACACACTCATGCTTTATACTCTTTGTTGAGAAACATTTTTCGTTTATCTTTCAACGGGGAGAATAATAATGACGAGAATGATCCGAATGTATCGAATGAAACATTCGTAAATGGTGCCGAAATGTAATATATTCAGTGGATTCAATACACTGAAGCGTACGAAATAATAATTCGTGAGTATTTTTTCGCAGGTTCTTTTTATTTTTTCTTCTTCGCGTACTCTAGTCTACATGTCTGTTTCAGGTGAAACCAGCAACTGGCCGAGTGAATGCCTACCGATCATACGACCTAATCACCTTCGTAGGAGTAATGGTCCCGCTATTACAGCAGCGTGGAAAAGAAGGATCACCGCGATAAAGTTCGCGCGATCATTCAAAGGTGGTTGAAATCTAGTCGCACCGTATGTAAACGTCGGTGCTTCAATATGGAAAAAAAAGTTACAGTCAACAGTTCGGCGTCGAGAGAAGCTCGAGATCACGAAGGTAAACTTTCATACAAAAATTACTGTTACTCCGATCACATTAGAAGGGGGGGGGGACGGAGACGAACCTGGTACAATCTTCGATGTAGATTTTTTGCGCATATTTAATGGTATCCTTATAAGAATTCCTGACAGTTCCTTTTTTTTTTTTTTTTTTACTTTTTCTCGTAAAGTGCGTAACCTACGATGATACTACCTCGGTACAAAGATTATCCTCACCAAATTTACCATAAAGATGGGTTGCGCAAAAAAATCTATGCTCCAGGTTTGTGCCAAGTTCGTGTTTCGTTCGACTGAACTATGTCGCTTTTCTTGAATTTTCTTACGCTCTTAATAAACGTATTTCATCTTTCACCCATAGGTCAGTTGCAGCAGCATTCTGGTACCAATACGTCGGTCACGTCAGCCCCACCATTCAATGATTCGTCGTCAGAATTGCTAGATGAAGAACTTGAAAGAGAACTCGCTAAGCTTCGTAAGACTTCCTCGTCTTTAACTGTCAACGATGACCAGCATTCTCCGACAGAGTAGACCAATTTGTGTATGTTTCGCTCGCATGTTGTAGGGTTTCTAGGGACACGCTTACTGTACGCGAATTTCTTTTTGAATTTTTTGTTTAAATTTATTCCCATTCCGACTTCGCCATTCCTTATCGCTTTATTTGTACGTACATTTCTTTTTAAATTTTTTATTTCAATATTTTATTTCTATTTCGACTTCGCCATTCGTTTGTATTTTTTAACTTTTACTGGTGCTTTTTTCTTCAATTCGCTTGAGATAATTATGCGCTAACGTCGCAATTTTTTGATACTTAGAATGCTAATTTGTTAAAAACGTTCACTTCTCGTTCCGTTAGTTCCGTCGATTACATAATATACTTCGTATTATTTCAATTTAATCGTTACATTTCAGTATTCATGACGCGTAAATTGTATTTTTCGTGATTTCATTTCTAATAATACACTGCATTCATTTTATAAACATTGTGTTGTACTACTATGTGGGCTTTACTGTAGGATTTTTAAGAATCCTATCGTAGCCTTTTTTGTGGAGGCTATTGCCTTCACCAAAAAGGCTACTATAGGGTTCTTAAGAAGCCTACTGTAGCCCTTTTCATGAAGGCAACGATCTCCATGAAAAGGGCTACAGTAGGCTTCTTAGGAACCCTATAGTAGCCTTTTTGGTGAAGGCAATGACCTGTACGAAAAAGGCTACTATAGGGTTACTAACAACCCTACAGTAGCTCTTTTTGTGGAGGCGATAAAGGGGCTGTACTAAAGCTACTATAGGGTAGCCATAATGGGGTCGCTACATGGTCACAGAAGAGTTACCAAAGAGAAACCGAAAGTGTCATTCCAGGGTAACTACAGGTCTACTACAGAGTACGGGTATCGCGTTACTAAAGGGTCACAGTGTGGCGATTTTACGGTTGCTCGTCAAACGTCTACAACAGGGTCACTTCAAGGTTACTAATGAGTTACTGGTCCTATGCACTTGGATGGTTACTTGAGTGTCACAATAGGGTATACCGTGCGTTGAATAGGGTTACCACTTTTAGAGAATATGTAGGGTCACTGTTGGGTCTCAGGGTCACAAATGCAACGATGCACTTTTCCTGGAGAAATTGCTGGAGGGGAACTAGGGTCACAGAATCGCGATTTATAGGGTAGTTTTTCCGGTAGTCACAATAGGGTAACCGATTTTTCACCGGGTACCTATACGCTAATATGACAGGTATACAGATAGATAGACAAAAGCTGAACATAATTCACAAAGCTTCTTCTATCAATTAATTGTTGGGCGTTTGTTTCTTTTACTGTTTTTATGAAATGAGATTGTACTCAAGTGGAGGTTAGGTTAGTCTATTCAATAAAATGTGATTACGAGAGTATTGATGAATAGATTATATATATTTCATCAGAGATTGCTCAGCTCCCAACAAATTAGATGCGAGAGAGACTATTTCTAAGAACAATTCTACTATCTGCAAGTTATGAAATACAAATGAAACGAGATTTTTTACAATGCGATGGGAAACTGAAATGAATAATTGCGAATAAAAACGTAGGGAACAGAATGATTTAAAAGTCGATCATGGATCGCAAATGCGGTAAGTATCCCGGCTTTATGGTCCACGATTCAATTTTGAATTTTAATTTACCTATACTTAGATCTAAGTACTTTGAAGTTGACTACAAAGGTAGTATAATAATTACATTGTTGTGTTTTGAGCAGACAAATGAAGTTTGTGGTAGTATTAATTAATCAAGGATTTCAATTCTATGTAATGTTAGGCCTACGATTTGTGTTTCTTATTATTCTTATCTCATGACAAAAATGACAATTGTTGGAAGGGTGTAATATCAGCGTTGTTTGTACTCAACAGTGGTTGCTTCAGGTTATTGCTTATTAATTGTTGAGTGTTAGCTTTTACAAATAGAATCAAAAAGATGTGATGGGAATTCTTAAAAAGGTGGTTCACACAATATGAATGAAATTGAATACAAATGAAAGGGAATGTCTTACAAGCAATGGGAATATGAAATGAATAATTACAAATAAAAAAGTAGGAAATAGGATGATCAAAAATTGATTGTGAATGTGATATCCTAGCTTTGTAATATCAGTCATTCGCCGACCCTCGTAACAGCTCGCCCGCGGGCTGCTTGTTGGACAATTATTTCTTGTTTTTCACATTAACACGAACACAAAATGGCATATAGAAAGACCCGCATGGTGTCGCAACTGTAAGTCTGTAAGTCTGTGACCTGTAACTATTATCATTATTCATTATCTCATAAAATGCCCGAATTTCTGCATCTGCCGGTGCCTGTATTTTGTAGTTTCGTTACTGGAATTTTGAAAATCTACTTCTTTTCTCCTGCTAGGAATAGATGATTTTCTCTTAGTCGTTGTGTTTTCAGTTTTATGTTTTATATCGATAACTAATTCATCGCCCCATCTTTTCCTCTCGTTACTCAATAATTTGTCCACAAATAACAAGTCCTTCGATGAAGATTCGCGCGTTCGTAATTCAAAATTCACCTTTCTCGTTGATAGGTTTTTGAATATCTATATCACTCACGTATCGCCGAATTTAATTAGAATTTCGAAATGCCCACTTGGAGTCAGATTCAGAGTCAGTTGAAAAATTCGAACAATTCTGTAGTTTTCCTAGATGTTACTGTGGGGAACACGGTTCGTTAATATCAATGAAGTTTTTGTCAATATTTTAAATCTGTGCGCAGAAAGAAAACTATTGAATTCTGATACGTATTACTTGATCGGCTTGCAGGAAATAGGACGAATGATTATCGAATTATTCTCGGACTTGGTTCCAAAAACGTGCGAAAATTTCCGTCAGTTCTGCACCGGGGAATATAAACGTGATGGCATTCCTATGGGTTTCAAAGGTTCGTCGTTTCATCGTGTTATCAAAGATTTCATGATCCAGGGTGGAGATTTTATTAATGTAAGTAGATGAGATCGCAGATACATTCTGTTTCTCCAGAATAACGGTCTTTTCAATTTTCTAAATTGAACCATAGTTATCGATATGATGCTCTCAATTTCAATTCACGCATCATCACTATGATTGATCCCTTTTAGTTGTATGTTTCCTTTCCCTTACGTTGAGCCAAAAGTTACCGTCGTGATTTGGTAGAAATTAAAAATTTAATTCAAGTAATTAGCTCTATAAAAACATCTGAATTTTAAGATCCGAATGTTAGTATATAATGGCTCCTGAAAAACGTGAACAATGAATTGTATTATTCTCGCCCATTCTTATCACTTTACTCCTTTCCTGCTTTTTTTCAGCCTTTCAAAAACACGTGAAAGTAAAAAACTAATTAAATTTCAATTCTTTGTTTGGATTTCACAAAATAACAACTGGCAATTCAAACGATTTTTTCAAGTTGCTCTCCGAAACGTTGAAAAAAACGAATGGTGATGGGCTGATGGGAATTGAAAAATTATTTGGTATCATTCGACTCAGTGTTGATCGTTTGATTTTCAGTTATTTAAAGAAGGCCGGAGTAAGACCGAAGCGTCGTGATTTTCATTAAATTTCAGAGAAATATAGGATCGGATAATTTTCTATCATCAGAAATATTGAATTAAAATGGCTAAAATCTTTCTCTCCAACTTGTACAAAAAAATTATATTTTTTTTTGGACTTGTTGGGTAAAAATGTATTTCTATCGATTGAAATAGATACTGTGTCCTTCAAAGGTTGATATAATGTATTTTGCCGCAATGCGTTGGAATTTTCCTAAACATTATTTAGTGTAAAATAGGATCATAATTTTTTCTTTCTCACATCTTTGATTTCCATGTAAAAGATTGTTCTTTTATTACAGGGTGATGGTACTGGTGTCATGAGTATTTACGGTGGAGTTCAATTTGAAGACGAAAATTTCAATATCAAGCACGATGGTCCAGGATTGTTGGCTATGGTAAGTCAATATTGTGTACATCATATTTCAAATATTTTATTTCGTCATTTTCTTTTCAATCTTCTGATATAAGTTATAGAATTATAATTTTTATTATTTCGTGGATAGAGGGCTAATTGACAAATTGTTTTTCTTGCTAAATTTGATGTTTCCCTTTTGTTCTTTTTCTCCTTCTCTCTTCCTTTAATTAGTCAAGAATGAACTGTTTGTTGGGCCTGTTTAGTTATTGATTAGATCAACAATTTTCGAAGATGTGGTAGTAGATCAGACGTTACTCTAGAACTACCTATAATTATCAGTTTTCCTCACAGTTTTTGAGACCTGATAAACTTTGTTAATTCACTTTTGTTCCGTGATCAACTGATATAAAAATCAGGTTCTATGAGAGTAAGTGTTCATGATTCTACGAGTACTGACCTGTAAATACAGCGTGAGTCATTAAATTAAAGGTTTAAAATTGATATCATTATTGAAACATTAAATTTTTGGTCCTATATCCTTTTACGGTCGATCACAATCCCCAGTTTCGAAAACACTGTAGATCATCAATTTTCATCTTCTATATCATGACAAAAAACTTCAATTTTATTTTGAAACAGACGGTTATTCTTTCGGGAATATACCTCCTAATTCGTGTTATTATTCACGTTTTTTCTCTGGATTCCAGAAGTTTGATAAAATACATTGTAATGATTACTGACGAAAAATTGTATACTATCGCAGCGATTCAGTTAATTTTACTTGATTTGTTCAAGATTCAGGGTATATGACGTCGTCTACTAGATAAGACGCACATACAACATAAAGTAATTCTTACGTTGCTCATTCATCGTTATGGGCTACTCGGATATTTGTCTCTTATAATTCTATAAGCTCGATATTTTTTCATTGTATCTTCCCTTAATGAAAGTATGTATTTGTTTCAGGCAAATAGTGGTAAAGATTCAAATGGATGTCAGTTCTACATCACGTGCACCAACTGTAAATATTTAGATGGTAAACACGTGGTTTTTGGACGAGTTATCGATGGTCTTTTAGTTATGCGTAAAATAGAGAACGTACCAATCGGACCGAATAATAAACCCAAGATACCTGTCATAATTTCTCAGTGTGGACAAATGTAATGCAACGTATTTGGCCCATTTGAACTCGAATCGCTCGGTCAGCTGGCCACGATGACGTGAGTGATTCTTCGATTTGATTTCATGTTTGAAAGCATGTGATATGACGAAAAGATGTGTAGCCCATGCGTTGAAAATCCACGACAAACAAGAAAACGTGTAAAACCTTTCTCAATCTTGTATATTAAATTTTTTTCCCATTTTTTAAAATTTTCTAAATTATTTTGTATAAAAAAAATACTGTTATATAAAATCCTAGCAAACGGTAATAAAATACATGTTAAAACCGCTGACGACGAATTTTACTGTAATAAAATAATAATAATAATAATATATAATGTATACAAAAAAATGAGGATGTTTTCAATTATATTGATCACAGCGTTTTGTTTGCTGGCAACTCTACCGCGTCCTTGTGTCCGAAATGTTCATGTATAATTTCGTCCAAACTGCTGTAAGTTCCAGTCACAAAACCTAAAATACCGAAGGCAATAATAAGTATACTCTTTATAATTCGCATTGTCGAATGTGATCCAGTCTCGGCATGATATGTCACTAATTCAATTATAGATGGGATGATTAAACCGAGCATCGATAGACAAACGGCTCCGATTAAAGAGATGAATGGTCCCAGATCAGGCACCGCTGCCGCAATCACAACTGAGGAAAGAGACGATAAAAATGATTATAAACAGTCGTTCAAATAGAGAATATAGATCATCGATAATCTTAATTCATCAGCTATCATTCACCTGTCAGTGTGACAATAACGGCGCGTAGAGCACTTCCATAAATGCAGTGTTTTGACGCTATCCTCGGTTTCACAGCCTTCCATATAATCTCCATTGGAACGTAGAATTGCAGACTGTAGGTTATGAAAATGGAAATAGCGATCATCACCTTTACTGACTGGGCAAGCCTGTAATCGTAAAAAATAATGGTTATTCGTCAATTTTCATCCGAAAATATGATTCATTTAATAACCTTATTTCTTTATGTTTATAGGAGAAAAAAAAAAAAGTAAAGAAAGAAAAAAAAAAAAAAATTCTGCGAAATCTTAAATTTTAGCGTGAAAAAATTGAATAATATTATGTCCTGATTATACTAATAGTGTATTACTGAAAAACCTTTATGCCCAATAATATTAATAATTTATTACAAATAAACACGGTTCAGATCCTTATCTTAAGAGGAATTTCGAGTTGACGTTAAAATCACTCCGGTCGCGGCGCCAATTTCTCGAAAATCCAGAGCAGGCCAGAAAACTGCAAATCCTCTACAGACTGTGGCTTTAGTTCATACATGTCGCAAAGATTTGCAGCACAGTAACGAAGGACGTTTGTATGTATTTTGTATGCTAACAACAGCAACAACGGAGATTTAAATAGATGACAAATCTTGTTCTAAAAAGTCTATGTAATATTTTCTGTTACACAAACACACAGAGAATTTCAATGTTACACAATTAATACAGAGTACAGAAAAAGAACTATATACTGTACAAAAATTCCCCAACAACTCGTACATATGTTCCACCGATGGCGTCAACGTGAACGCGGCAGAACGAAATGTGATGCCCATTAAGGCTTAAGGTCGTTAAAATTATCCTATTCGAACCACGTGATTATACGAAAATCTGTTTAGTTCTCAGCGTACGTGCAAGCATAGTTTTATAGGAATTTTTGATGAAGAGAGAATGGGACAGAACCAACGAAACCAAAAAAGTAGGTCGCAAAGTTTGTCACTTATCATATCCTTTATTAATTTTTCAAAGTCACAACATTATGAATATCTAAATCATCACCCAACGAACCCTGAAATACTAATTTGTACGGACGTGTCATATAATATGGATGATCATTTCCAGGGGCTCGTGAGGTTAATCTAAAAAAAAAAAAAAACGCTTAGTAAATTTGTTTAAAATGTTTCCTGCCGTTTAGTGACGACGTACGGTAGCTGTTTGTACTTGAACACTTGAATGTGACTATTTGTAAAAGGTAAGAAGATCCTCGAAAATGAGAATACGCTGTTGAAATTGATAAAGTTAGTGACTTAACGAGACCATTTTCCCGAGACCATTTTTAGAGCTGTTGTGATGAATATGATAGAGAGGAATAGAAAGCAAAGATGAAGAATTGAAATGCGAAACGCACCATACATAGCAAAATTGTGTCTGATGACTTCATATTTGATATTTTTCTCTTGCTTACATACCTACATCAACAAAAATTGACAATATCGCAACAACATGAGGAGAGGTTCATCCGAGTGAAGACTTTATGAAATTTTGATCAAGTTCTGAAGAAGCATTCGAAATCCTTTTTCGAGAATCAAGAGAATCTACTCGATCATTATTGAAATGAAAGGTAGAGTGACGAAGGAGTGTGAGGGCAGATCTTGTATAAAAATATAATTCCTCGTGTACCTTGTAACAACACTCGCCTTATAGCCGTCTTCGAACTTAGTGGCACATCTCATGGAAGGCTAAAAAGTTGTATAAATCGAATTATTCTCGATGAATATTTTTTTTTTTTTTTTTTTTTTTGGGGGGGGGAGAAAAAAAAATGTAAGAAGTGATCTTTGAAATAACAAAAAAAAAAAACTAAATCTAGGATGCTTTATAGGTCTGTAGGTAGGCTTACTCGGATTCAACCAATATGATCAGATTACCATCCGAAAATGAACTTGTTCTTCTCATCGAATTTAATAATGAGGTACTTAATTAAGTCACAAAATAACAGCACTGAAGCTTTATTTTCTTGATACTTCAACCGTCAAGCTAAAAGTACCCTAATTACTGAAAGATTTGAGCAACCCAGAAAATTTCTTAATCCAGTATTTAATCTAGCTGTCCCTGAAATAGTAACCTGGTGTATGATCGCATTCTTTATCAATGAATTAAACGAATTAAGAGAATTAGTGCAGTTTCAAATTATGACAGATAAAAGTAATGTGACGAACAAAAAATCCTCCTCTCTTTCGAGAATTAGAACAGAGAAGTTTTTTTTTTTTCTTTCTTTCTTTCTTTCTTACGCCAATCCGAAATTTAGTTTAAGTATCAAATGAAAAATTCAGAATTTTCGGAAGATCGTGATTATGAAAATGATTTGAGAATAAAATCAATTTCTGTCTGGATTATCAGCTTATAAGCTTGAAATTTTTGGTAAAAATAGGTTTCAGAAGTCAAAAACTCTACAATAAATTTAAAGGCAATAAGATGGGGCGGATAAAATTGGCTGTGAAAAACTCAAGGATATGCAACTAATTTCCGGAAACAAGCTCATATATCGGTACCTACGGTAAAGAAACTTGAACCTTCATTTCTACCTCGGACATAATATAATGTTTTGATTTTTCAATTGGAATAAGTTTCTACAAAAGCAAATTTTTGAAGAGTTTTAAAATGTATAGTATTATTCAGTTTGTGTAAGTATTATTTTATATAAGTATCTAATAAACGAATGGGAGGTTGAGAATTTTCGCTCCTAAAATCTACACCAATAGTTTAGACTTACATTACATATTAATGATTATAGTCGATGATTTTATAAACAAATTGATATTCTCTAACACTCTCATATTATCAAGAAATAAAATTTGCAGGCGAGACAAAGCTCGCATTCAAGTATAGGCAGGAGTGGGGTGTTAGGTTCGGAAGAATAAATATTTCTTTCTCCTTTCGTTAGTGATTATTAAAATTCGATTTTTACATTTATCATGAAAACTTTTGGTACATCAAAAGGGGTACCTAACAAGAATAAAAAACTTTGTAGGAATATTCCTTATGAATCCTCCGCTTATTCTTATTTAAATAAAACGTGACCTAAATAATTCTCAATAAATCTTTTAAAAGCCTGGAAGATAGCCTGTACCTATATTGATTTGTTCAATAAAATGATTACACAGTTGGAATGAAAGTGAACAAATAAAAATTGCTCATCATGCAGCGACAAATATTCTGAACCCTATAAAACTTATAATTATTATTTCTCAGTCTGATCACGTTTTATCAGCAAGTAGGTAATTTCACGTTGAATTTTGAAACAAATTTGATATAATTCGGGTAAAAACTTGAAGAAAAAAGAAAGACTGAGGATGAAATGAGTGTACCTTTAAATATACATGCGTCCCATTTTCAGGTAATTTCATGTTAAATTCCTAAACAAGCAATCAATCATGATTCACTCAGAAGTTTGGCAAGTTATTAAAAAAATGAATGATGACCTGCAAGTAGAAACAGAAAAAGATCGTCTGATATTTTTAAGCGAATCGCAAACATGTGACAGTGATACCTATTTGTAGAAATTAATCTTACGACTTATCGTGATTTATGGGTAATGAAGCAAAAAATTTTAGCCTCCATTGTTCAAAATCCTATAAACACAATCTTCAGTTAATTATATACTAAGCTAAAACTATTTGGAAAAAACCTGGCGCAGTTGTCTGATCAAACTCTTCCATTTCTCAATAGCCCTAGTTTATATATTTTTTTTTCATTCTTTTATCAGCATCGCCTCCGAATTGGCCCGTATTTTTTCCGTCGAATTTAAAGAAGCATTTTCACAGAATCTTTCATGTCTCAATCGCTGAACATTCGGAGTCAATATTTAAGGTGCCTTACTGCATTCATTAATCACAAAATCTGCCCTCACCTCTTTCCCAAAACCTTAACGGAAACGAAGTCGTGATTGCGAGCCCTCTTAACCACGAACATTGGTTCTATACCTGACGAATCGACGCCCATATGCTGCTTACGAGCTATACATCGCCGTATCCTAATATGTCATCCCATATGTTTTCATTCACCGAATGAAATGATATGGCAACGAAATTATTAAAATATTTTGTTTTTGATACCAACCCTTCTTCGGCTGGAAGATTTAGAGTAATGCTTCCTTCGATTCCGTCACCGAATTTCAAGTAACCAAAGAATCCAAAAACGGAGTAGAGACAAACCACAATAAACATGCCCATATTCAAGACACCCGAAGTGCCTAAAAAGCTCTCCGGCGTCTTCATATTATTTTCTAGCGGCATCACCTGAAAAAATAAAAAACATTATAATGATTCGTAGCAAAAAGCAGCAGCCGGTTTAACTCCCAGGGGCGGATTTACGGGTACTTTTTTTTTTTGGAGAGGGGAACTTCCATTGTTCAAAAATTATTTAAACAATTTCAGTCTTTTTTGGAGGTTTTTTGGAGGAACGTTCCCCTGCCCCCCCCCCCTTCCCCCCCCCCGTAAATCCATTCCTGGGTTTTTGGTTTACACACCTCGACGAGTTCCTGAATGAAACTTTTAAAGGAGCTCGCCCAATAAACATGTATAAAATAAATTGAATTATATGAGTTTCGAAAGATGTGATCATTACTGGTGACGTAAGGTAAAGGCGGGATGTGGCTACAAATTTTCCCCTCTCTAAGCACTAAAAATTTGCTCTCATCACCAGATTTTTTAAAAAGGACATTAGTTCTCTCAGAAGCAGAAAGTTTAAAGTTATATCGCGAGTTCACCATCTAATTCGACTGGGTTGCAAAAAAAAAGTATCTTTTTCAAAAAGAACAAAAAAACATGTCTTTTTTAGTTTAAAACGTTTTTTCAGGTTTAAAACATGTTGGAAATTGATATTTTTCTTCAATGTTTAAAACAGTGTAAAACGGCGTTTCTATACAAATTTTGCATATTTTGTCGTTTCAAACATAATGACCTTGCGCTTATTGCGGGAATTCTCCGGATTTTCTCCGTAGATACTCACGCTTTCTTGTGCGTGAGTATGCATGACTTTGAATTCATAACGTGCCGCCTATGTTTTAAACATTTTTCTCCTAAATTCCAATGTTTAAAACGTGTTTAAAACACTGTTTAGAGCAACTTTGTTTAAAATATAGCAACCCTAATCTAATTCCATTTGGCCTCTTAAGCACTTCCTGTGGACACTCAAGAAAACTTGGATTCTGTTGGAAAATCCCGAAAAAACCGACAGTTTTTCCCCGACGGAAGTGAAGACACAAACGATCAAGCTGAAAAGACTTAAATAAGATGGTACTTTCAAGTTCAAGGTCATTTTTCCCCATTTCCGTTACGTCATAAATAAAAGGTACAGAGTTTTTAGAAGAAACGATCAGGACAATTGGATGTTTTGCATTACTGAAAAAAATCCCATTCTCCAGATTGTTCATTTTCGACTGTCTTCCTTTTCCCCGGTAATTTTTGAGCGATGTAATTCTATTGACAACATTGATCTAACACTCAAGAAAGATGGTTACCAACTCAGTAACAATAAAAGAAATTTAATGTATACTAAAGATTACTCACCACACCAATTCCTTCCAAAGCAAAAATAGCTGTACCAAAGAATAAAGGTAATCTATTCCATTCTGAGACGAAGGCAGGTCTTTCGTTCACTGCAGGGAGATCTTTGAATATATAGTAAAACGTAATGACCATGGCAGCCATCGTTAAAACATTGGCCAACATGGAGAACGGTGCCAAATACTTTAATTTTCGAATCAAATTCAAAAGAACAAGTGGAACCAACAAGAAAAGTATCCATAAGCTTATGTTGTATTCGTAGGCATACACATCAAACACCTGGAAGAAAAAAAATTGGAAAAATAATAGTTACGATACGATTTCCATTAATTCTTACTTAATTATGGCGCTTACTTGTTTCAGATTCTTAGCTACGAAGACATTGTACACACAACAACAACCGAGTAAGTCGATACATAAAAACAAGTCAACCATACCCCTGCGAAAAAAAGAAAGAAGATAAAAAATATAGAATGGATAGTTCTGGTATTTTTTGTCAGACTAGACGCTGTCTTTGAATTTGAAGTAGGTACGCAAAAGAATACAATGAACCTGGCAAATCCCGACCATTTCCTCAATGACGGACTACCAGTGAGGAAAGCGTTCTCTGCGACGTCCGCAAAACTTAGTGAAGGAACTTTCATTCTTCGACTTAAAATATGTGAACACGTCACCTGCAATGATAAAAGAACAGTGGCATAAAATATTTTAATTGGCACAAATAACTATAGATAGGTAGCTTGGATTTGGGGATCTTTTTCTCTTTTTTTTAGGGGGGGGGTGGGAGAGAGCGAAGGGGGCGAGTTCTCTAGCGGTCGTTTTTTCGGAGGAGTCTATCGTCCTACCTCCAATTTCTATATTAGTACTTGCCGCGTTCAGTACTCAAAAAGTTTATCGAAAAATCTGAGTCAAGGTTGTCGGAAGCGCGGTTCGGAAGAGGCGTTTAGCACATTGCATTTATAGATAAAATTGTACAATCGTCGTTAGCCGTCACAGTAGAATTTTAGGCTCGCGTTACTACGTTCCGGATCATTTTTGGCCCGAGTATACCTCAAGCCTGTAGGACAACCCTGACCTTAGTTATCAATCTCGGTTTTCCAAATAGTCGAAATAAAATTTTCAGTCTGCATCTGTTTCCCACAATGACTTCATTTCGTCGAGCGTTCGTCTCTTGAGAAGGAAAAAATACTTATTCTAATCGCTCGTATTCAATCCTCGTTTGACGTCGTGAAATGTTTCACGGTCACTCTTTATGATCGTTTTTCGAGGTAAAAATCAGCTGGCTGACGCAGTCCATTATTATCGTAAATTTTTGACCATTAACGAGAAATATTGTTAACGAATTCGATCTTACAATACAACCATAGTCACAGCATACTCACCAAAACATGAATACAATATGTACAAATAAATCCTATCAAAAACGTGGCGATTAGACCAAAAAAGATTCCAGCGTTCCGAAAGGCTAATGGCATAGCCAGTATACCGGTCCCGAGACTACCTTTCAGCAAGTGGATTAAAGTTTCAAAATCTCTGAAATAGAAAAGAAAAATTGTCATATTATCACTCTCATTCGTCATAATCTTTCCATCGCCAAATATTTACCATCATGTCTATAAAAATTCCGACAACAATACACGTTTTACTTATCAGCAAAGCCATGTTTAAAAATTTTTCTTTTCTTTACTTTTCATTTCTTTTTTTTGTAATTTTTCGGCGAAAACACGAGGTGACATCGTGATCCACGATTTCCGAATAAACGAAGTTAATTTCTAAACTTACGTCGTAGGATGTGGGACTCGGCGGTGTTCAAAAGGATTATAACAGGATTCAGAGTCGACAGCAGCGTCAGGTACGAGTGGCAATGTTGATCCATTTGTTGATGATATTGGTATTCCATTTGTTTGACATTTATATCTAAAGCAGAACATATTCACGTGTAAGGCATAAAACAATGTCAATATTTCAACAAAATAATACCATTCTATATATTCCGCTGAATTTATAGTATTGCTGTACCTTCATTGTCATTTTATTCGAGGATTCTAGAGTAAATACAGCGTTGAATGAGATTTCAAACACGTGTGTCAAAGCCCACCGATCTACCAGTTGAAACAAAATTTTAAATTTAAGTTGAAAGGTCAATTCAGAAAATAAGTGTCGACCTTCACATTCGGTGCCGTAATTTAAAACTTGGTTGAAATTCGGCCGAGAAATTAGTATAATAAAAATATTCCGGATAATCGCTTATTTCTTCATTCATCTTTGCATATTTCGAAATAATTCAAGTCAATTTTGCGAATACAGGTGTAGTGGCACTCAATTTCCGAATAAAATTTGAGAGATTTGATTACTGCTATACTTTTTTTAATGACAAATGAAAGTACGTAGGATTTATTCATGAAAGGGTAGGGAAGAGGGAACGAGTCCTCCACTTGTGATCAAGAAATGATTTACCAGTCACGTCACTGAGAGAAGTGAGAGTGACCCATAAGAGCTTTCAAATTTAGTACATCGTTCTGGAAAAATTTTATCGAAAGGAAGTACAATTATTTGGCTCGCGTATTGAGACGTCAAATAAAAAATTTTCAAATAAATAGCGGTATGCTTTTTCGCTATAGACTTTTTTTTCGCAAGAATAAAATGCACATGAAAATACTTGTATGATCGAGCTTGCCTGTAGAGGTTTTATCAAATGTATATCTATTTGAATCAATTATATATTTTTTTCTCCAGTGGCGTAGATAAGGAGAGAAATAAGGAGATATATCCCCAATTGTTTTTTTTTTTTTAAGAAGAAACCTGTTTTATCAGGGGGTAAGTCGAAAAAAGATGACGGGGTAACTGTAAAGATGAGATTGTGAAAATTGGGGTGGGAAATAAAAGGATTAGAAACTACAGTAGGGGGTAAAAGTAATTGGAGCGCAGTTCGTTCAGATAGTTAGTGATCGTAATGGAATTGTTTCAAGTGGTAGATATAAAAAGTGAGAGAGGCTGATACTTCCCAGAGCGGGACACAAAAAGAGGTGTTGAACACAGATGTTATCATGTTGGCAGTATTGGCAAGTGAGAAAGAGAACAAACCTAGGATGGGAACGCGAGAGACGTATGTGATTGATTTCTGATATCTCCATGATGGGTAGTTCGATTAGAGGAAGCTCGGGGACCGGATTGTTTTCGATTGCCAAGTCATTTTGAATACTGAGTTTTTCAGAATTCATACCCGTAGTCGTAATAGTTATTTTTCTGAGTTTCGCTTCTACAGCCTACTGGGGCTTTTAAAACGGCTAACTTCACTGGTTTGAGAATCCCATCTAGACCACCCTCCATAATTCGAACCACTTTTTCCTATCTTCTCATCCACCTCATTCTGCGGGTTTTGCCGACGCCTCATCTTTACCGAAATTGTCGAACATAATCTAAATTAGATACATCAAAGCCATTATTGCTACTAATTTTCCTTCCCACAACCTGTGTTTCATAGATGGACCCCAATTGGCTGCGCCTTCTCCATCATTGGAGAAGTCTCGCTCTTCCGGATGAAAAACTCGGTTTCAATATATTCTGCCAAACTATCTGCCATCTATTTCCATCTCACTCGCCTCTCTCTCTCTCTCTCTTCTTTCCCCTTCCTTCTCCTTTCCTCATTCCAAAATACAAGACCCCCCACTCTTCCAGCGTATTCTCATCCTCCTGCGGACCTTAATATCTTATCTATAGGCAATTACCTTCCTTTGGATTCCTGATCATATCGACCTCCAGGAACACGACGCAGAGAACCTATAGCTGAGCAGGTTCTGATCTTTTCCTCAATGACTGACCCCTCCCCTTCTCCGCTGCTATCGTTCTCCCATCATGGATCAACTTTGGTGTTCCCAACCCCACAATAACTTTGTTTAGTGAAAAAGTCCCCGATCTTATGGTCCTCTTCGATTCGTTCCTCATAGTACGACTGAGAATTTGGTATACCCATTTAACTCACTCCTTCTTCCTCGGGCTCCCCGTTCCACCCTCATGCCAATACTGCCACGCTAGAGAATTATCCGTCACATAAAAAAAAAAAAAAAAGACAAATTACGTTCCCCTGCATATTTTTGCTGCATCTAATATCGCACATTCTAAAATGAATCCACCAAGAGTTTTTTGTCCATAATTAACTTTTTTTTCTTTCTAATTTGAAGATATCCTCCTAACTAACTCTTGATTACAGAATGATTCCATCATTGTTGTTTACCGACTCGACGTATCTTCACCTAATAATGATATGTGATCTGGGCTACGGAAAGGAGACTAGTCCTTTTACGGGATCAGGTTTGCTGATATCGGAGCGCAAGAAGGACTGGTCTCCTTTCTGTAGCCCAGGTCACAAATCATAATAAATAATTAGTTTTGTAACTCACTTCATAACAACCACTTCTGGAATGCCTCCGTTAACATTATTTTTATTACTGTAACCGGTAGTGATCACTGGAAGCCGTTTATCCTAAAACATACATTACAAAAAAATTTTTAATTACATTTTCAAAAAAAAAAAAAGTTCGTAGAAGTGAACGAATAATTCTACATTGATCATTGTAAAAATCGTTGGGTAAAATAATGATATGATAAGGAGATTACAGTTCGTAGCCACCGACTATTCTTGGCCGTAAGATATCCTGTAATATTATTGATTATGAATTAAAGATAGAGGGCGCAACAGGACTACAAGAAAAATGAGCGGCACATATGAAAAATAAGATAAAATGTTACCGTTCGGGACACATCAAAGGGGAAGCTAGGAGAAAATCCTCTCCCTCTTTAACGCTCAAACAGTTGATTGAAAGCACTTGGACAAACAAAATATATTTCATATTTTCAATTGTAAAAAAATTGGGTCAGACTTAAGTATGCAAGGAAACCTGAGGTTACACTGAATTTTATCCTCAAAAATGTTTCCTAGTCTCGTATTTTATCGCAGGTTATTCCATTTGGAATTTTTCTGTCACCGGTACCGCATACATTAGGTATCTAGCGTGTCTCCGCCACAATTTTTCTAATTTTAAATGCCACAGTGAAGATTAAATGCTATACTTAAGTAAAGTATTCAAACTCAGAAATAACTTATTGGCATATCCACTACTAAAACGATCTATTACGAACTGCACTTATCGAATCTATTTAAAATGACGCGCAATATAATTTATTTTAACCTGCCAACGAATTCGATCTGCTTATTGATGTATTGATTCTTTCTCGCAAAAATACACCAAAATTAGTAATGTTTTAGGAAACCGAGGTCAGTAAAATAAGTGAAAAGAGTATTCAAACTTCTCGTATATATGAGCTACGTACGGCGTATTTTTATTCTGAATTATGCAATAATGCGTAAAAAAAATCGTTCTACAAGAACTTGAACAATGATGAAAAAACTCTGACTTCAAAATTTACATGCTTATTATGGTTGGTAAGCGCATACTTCAATGACTTTGATGTATCGATACAACACGTACTTACTTTTTTGGAGTGGGCGATAAAGATAGAAATATATATTAAACTTTTTTCAGCTGCAAATTTCATTCAAATCGAATGATTTTCGTTTCCAGGAATGCCTCATGCAAGTTGCTTAGACGATTGAATACCAAGAAGTACTTACTGCAGGGGTGTAGCCAGAACGTTCTTTCGGGAGGCAAATGAAATTTTAAGGGGGCGTACCTTAAATTTTTTAATCTCTCATTTTTTTTAGTCATGGGGAATTTGTTCAGGGGGGAGGGGCAATGCCCCCTTTCGCCCCCCTGGCTACGCCTCTGACTTACTGTATTCTATTTTTCTCCCTAATCTTCATGAAGTGTTAGATAATATTGCTCGTATTTGCTCACGACAAGCTCCAAATACTAGTTAAAGTAATGCAATTTTACTTGAAGAAGGTTACAGACTTCTAAACTGGACATGTCACTTTAAAAGCAGTTCCTTCACCCAAAATGTGTACAACTTCGAATTTTCTAATAATAGCAAGATATATTGAAAGAGAAAACTGAAACATCGAAAAATGCCCGCTGCGGCAGAAAGCTCGGCTCGGCACGGCATGAGTTTTAATGTTAGTTTGCCATGACACCCCTCGAACCTCTACTCTACTCATATCAGTTTCTTTTTCCGATAGGTGCTTTCTTTCTTTTAAGAGTAGGTACGTACTCGTTGTTTTTTGGGTCGTCGAGAGAACTGAGTTCAGTGTGCAACAAAAGAAAATTCCCACTGCGGGTTCCTACTTAAAATTATCGTGCGGTATACCTATACACGTTTGAACTCCTTACCGGCGTTAGAAAAAAGTCCATAAATAATTATTTTCCGCGTACAGAGCTAAGAACGCTACAATGTGATAAAACTTTGTGAACCAAGTGAGAAAATGAACTGTTTTACCGTATGTCGTAGAATGCTTCAGATGTAAATTGCATGTATTTATATCTAATAATTTCAGTATGTTGGTGAGATCTTTATTCTCCTCTTGAAAAGAGAAGTACTTACTAAGGCAAATTTATGATAATTTCCCAAACTAGGAGTAGTTAGTTTCAGTCAAGGTGAAGAGTATGAAAGACTGGCTGGAATCGTGACCAAAGAAAAATTTAGACGTTTAAAATACCTACTAGCTCGTAATAATCTATAATAAGAAAAATTTATAAATTTAAATATTCGCGATCGTTGCATTACAGACAGATAGAATAGAAGATTGATTTTGCAGGCATCGATTCAAAAATTTGAAAAATTAATAGCGTAATTTTTTTCGGCATATACCGTGAGGAAAAAAAATCCTAATAAGTCATTTTTTCTCGAGTTGTTCAGTAGGTGGTATCAGATATTCTCACTTGTCTGGTACTAGAATGTCATGAGTTTCCGTTCTGTTCATCACTCGTTTTCCATAAATTATTTTGAAGAAAAATTGAAGCGAAAAATATCCTTTACACAAATTTACATCATCGATCTTATGACACATTTCAAAGTTTTGGTTAGATTAGGCACGACAAAAATCACGTCAAAGATATAAGAAAATTTACACCTTGGAGTTGTGTATTCTAATAAGGGAAGCTAATGGAGATTTTGACGATAATAGGGGAGAATTTTTGCTTGAATTCATATAGAAGAGAATCTTAGAAAAATTACTGATAAAAGGATGATCCTGATGAGCAAATTTAGAAACCCACAGAAATCACAAAGTGGAGGAGGGCTTGAAAGTTGGAATTGATAAGTGCTTATAAAGGAAAAACTTACAAGTATCTCAGAAGCTTGAGTAGGATTTGATATTGTCTGAGTTTGACGTTATTTAAAAATTTGATTAAGGAGTGCAAAGTGGACATAGGTAATGGGTTTCGAACAATATACGGAGGAAAAGAATTTTTAAAACTCTCAACTCAAGAACAACGAAGGAAATGACGACAGAGAGGAGAGTTAGCTGACTCAGAAAGTAGAGGAAACTAATTCATGGTAGACGATTGAAAGCAGCTCCCCGCTGAGATACAATGGCTGTTAATATGTATATTCTTCAAAGACAGTTTCCTCTAATCTGATCCATATAATAGATGATAATGACTAATGAGACTTCTTTCGCAGAATAACGCATTACAAGGTGAAAAGTTCGTTGTATCTTGCAATATACACGTAACTACTATCCTTTTGATGGATTCCATCTAGCATTCCCATATTATCCATTAGAGTTGATTTATTGTATACTTCCGATAGTACTTATTTCAGATTGATACATAGTTCGTTTACTACGACACGAAGGTTGCCTACTGCGACAAAAGAACCTGGATATAGAAGTGCACCTGGCACCAAGTGACGAGAGAGGTCCTGATTCGCGCGGACAGCAAGATCAAAGTTCAAAAGAACCACTAGCGTAAAGCGGAACATTACAACTGGAAAGCAAAGAGGTTGATCAAAGAAATGTGCGCCAGAAACGGAGAAAGCGGATGGTGAAGTAACTCCAAAAAATTGCATAGAGCTGAAGGCACCAAGCCGCAGCCAACTGCAACGTCGTTGCTGAAGAGTTACCAAGCTTCGATGGGCCCGATTGGAACATAGATATGGATTACGCGTCCGTAGTAAAAAATACCACTGCCTCAGCATTGTAAAACTTGGCTGAAACAAGAACGCGTGGTGGAATGCGCAAACTTCTACTGAGAAAACCTTCAGAACAGGGTCAACTTGATTGCGTTCTCAACTTCAATCCTTCAACAACGTCTACCAAGGTCGGTTACCTTGAATACATGGCTCCAACAAAGAGTGTATTAGTCGCAATAGACGCTCATCTATCACATGCAAACCAAATTGGAAGTGCAGTATGATAATTTGATAGAATACGATCTCTCGTGGAAATAGTGGCCCCAGACCACAAACACAATAGAGACTCGATTTGATGGACTTCTCAATCCCCAGTGATGGGGTGCATCTCAGACGTATTTTTAAAATAACTAAATTCTTTATTTCAATTCCAAATTGGCACTGGGTAGCTGTGAGCAGATTCCAGTTGCGCATTTGCTTTCTTTTTCAGACCTGAAAGTAGCGCGTTTTGTACATATCGCGAATTCTGTGCACCAGGCGTATACTGCGCATCTTTAGAAAGTTTTTCTCCTGATACAAACTTTTAGCCTCCTACCGGAAAGGGAGAATATATAACTTAGAAGATGGTCGAATGTCAGAGGAAAACTACGAGTACATTAGAAAGATAATTGTTCTTCAGGTGTCACCGTATCGTATCGTCAATTACTTTTCCAATTCGCGTTCTGATATGTGACTTCTACCCTAATTCTGAAATTCGCAAGCCCCCACCCCTCCCCCCCATTGACGGGCTCGAGGGAATTTTGAACGCGAGATTCCTACCTAATTCTGAAATCGGCAAAATGAAACTTAATCCTGCCAAAAAATTTTTTGAGGCTGCTGACCATACATTCCGTTTTGCAACTTCTTTCCTTCCTCTTTTCTT
The DNA here is from genome assembly GCA_035079385.1 of Aspidiotus rigidus. NCBI lineage: Eukaryota > Metazoa > Arthropoda > Insecta > Hemiptera > Diaspididae > Aspidiotus > Aspidiotus rigidus. The sequence goes on from JAVHKY010000003.1 coordinate 25,445,222, forward strand.
CCCTTCTCATACTGCGCACGTTCCTACAATTAATTCCGTTGAATGCATTAATGAGGACTCGGATTTTCCAACAGAATGGGGGTGACCTAGCCAGTGATGTCATCGCAGACAATTTCGAATACTATTGTCTCGATTATCAATTACTCTCGCCAGTAATTGAGACAAAAATTTAAATGGAAAATTTTTCGATAAAAATTTCTAGTTCGGGTAGTGATGACGATTGAAATTTTATATTTGGTGTATTTAACGCATACTACGTGAGGATCGTATATCAGCGAACGAAATTTAACCTGCGTCGACCTTGCGTGACAATGAAGCGAACGTGATGAGGTTTTCATTTGCGGAGCATTCCAGCGTCACTTCTAATATTACATATACTCTAATTACTCTTCTGGCTGCTGCCGCTAAAATGATCTCGAAATTAAAACGTAACACAATAAGCTATCGAAATCGACTTTCTGGACGCAACTTTGTAAAGAGTAAGATCGAATCCGCAGTTCACGTGACAAGAAAGAGGACGGAAAATTTTGGAAGCAATTATTATCCACCGTCGAAAGATGAAGCGTTGGCGTAAGGGGTGACGGCAAATTTACCGACTACCATCGCCACCACCGCCGTCGTTTTTCTTCAAGTTTTCAAGAGAGAAGGTGAGAGAAGCGTCGAAATAGTTTCGATTTTCGGTAGATAAGATGAATTAAGAAAGGGCTGACCGAAATGAAGTTTACAAATCGGGCGTAAGAATGCCCGCGAGGCGTCAATTTTCAATAAAGAAGATTCACTTCACGTGCTGTCCTCTATCAAGTTTAGGTTGTTTTGGTAAAGTTCTATTTTTATTTGTGAAAGACAAGACTTCGTGACGCGCAAAGCTGTTCGCGACCAGAAAACAATTTGTAAAAAATTGAGAAAAAACTACAATAATTCAATTTACCTCGCGTACGTTGTCCTTGAACTCGGATCTATCCGATGGTGCGTCGTAAGTTGGTAAAATTTTACAATCCTAGGGTGAATAAAATGAGGTAGGCACAGTGGCGGACTACTGAGAAGCACTAGGAGCGGTAGTGAGTATTCGAATAGGTATGCGCTTCCAAATAAAGAAAGAAAAAGGATAAAAAAAAATTACGTGGATTATCTATATCTCGTAGACGTGGTGAGTACTTTTTAGAACACCGATCCTACTCGTAAACCGCATTGTCGAGTCAATCGCTTGCAGGTAAATCGCTGGAACGACGAAATGCACGGTGCACGCGGCGATCACGTGCTCAGAAGGTATTCGCTTCCAAGAAAGAGAATCCTAATCAAATAAAACTAAAACTACACGTACCATTGTTTCGTTCATTAATTCTTTCGCATTAATTTTCTTTTTCAAGTAGCTTTACAATTCTATAGACGGTAGAACGCGATCGCATTAATTTTCGCGCTTATTTTCCTCGCTTCGTCTACTACCTTATCGATATGGCTTCGAATTTTCATAACCGACCGTCGATTAACGACATTAGTATCGTAAGTGCGTGAGATGGTAATCTAAACTACCTATAGCATGAATTGCTTCGATAGGGAATCGTGGCGCAATTTAAATGATGATACCTATAGGTACGATAGTTTTGCGAGAGGAGCTCATCGCATCGCCCGGGCCCTCTCGCAATCTGAAGATGCTCCGATTAGAGACCTTGAGATAACGTTTTTGTCAAGAAATTCCTCTTCGACATTCGTACCTATCTAATAAAATATTGGATAAGTAGATGAACTGTGGGGTCATCAACTTCTTTCGTCAGGTTTTGAAACTGGGTGAATTTTATGAGACGATAGAAATTTCGAATTTCCTTTCCGAAAATTATAACGAATCGCGAATGGATAATAAAAATGCGCGGACAGACTGAATACATTACGAGTATCTAATGACGACAACGAACCACTCTTGCCTCCCTTCTACACTTTCGAAGGTCTCCGCTCGCGTTTTATTTTTCCAGTAAAAAGAAAAATAAAGCCTTAAACGCACCCTGTTATCGTGCACGATTGAAGCTGCTAAAGATTTAGACGACCTGATAACTGAGAGTAAAGTCACAGGTGACTCAACGACGATCAAAAAAATCCACTTATTCCTCTTTCTCTAGGGTGCATGATACAATCAAATAGGTACTTCTAGTCTTGAGACCACCTTCCGAATTCAAAACAGGTTTTTTGCATTTCTTGATTAATGTAGTTAATGAACTTGTCTTCGCGAGGAGCGAATGTTTCATTTTCTTTACGTTCGCAGACAGACGCAATATTATACCTATTACACTAGGTATCAAATTGCTAATGAAAAAAAAAAAGAGTACGTAAAATTTACTGACTTGAAGGAAGCGATTGAGAAAGTGATTCGAGAACAGCCTTTAAGGATTTTGACACACTAGGCGTTTGAAAATTTCTGACGTGTGCGAGCTTGACGTAGACTTCAGCCGTAGAACTTGAATTTGATAATAATCCAGCTCTGGTGCAAGGTATGGACAAATTAGGCAACTGCCTCGAGCGGAAATACCTTGGAGTAGCAGTTTCAGGATGAGGAAATGAGAAATGGATTCTGAACTTCCAAATTTTGGAAGACGGAAGAAGGCTGCATACTTTGTGCCGGGATTCTAACAAATTCCTGCAATGATTTTTGGATTTGTATGGTGTTTGGGAGAGGCTGATGAAGAATAAACGAATCATAGATCGTATACAAAACTATGTGGCTCCTCTCGAGACTCAATATTTATAATATTTCAAGTTTTCAATCTCTTATACTCACCCTCGACTGGGTTGCAACCGAAAATTACTCCTAAATCTGTACAAAAGTTTAATCCGATCACAACTGGACTATGGAGCCCCTATCTACAATCTCGCCAATAAATCGTCTTTAGCTCTTTTGGACACAATCCATTCCTCATCTCTTAGGCTGGTTTTGGGAGCATTCAGAACGAGCCCTAGTCTTAGTCTGTATGCCGAGACAGCGGAACCACCTCTATCTGTTCGCCGATCCACCCTCTCTTCGAATCTTCTTATTTCGATATCTCAATTTCCAAATTCCCCCGTTTACAAATCTTTAATCTCTGAAATTAATCCAATTTTTAATCGTCAACTAACGAAACATAATTATTCATACTTGCTTAGAAACTTCTCTCGCTCGTAATCTCAAAATTTCAACCCTTCCGTCTATCCTGACAGCTACCCCCCCATGGCTCTTCTCCATTCCTGATATCAGACTAGACCTTACGGAAGTTCCTAAAGTCAGCAATTCAATTTATCGAAAACATATAGCAAAACTTATCGACGAATTTACCGGTTATACCCTTTGTCTCACAGATGGCTCAAAATATCGCCATAGAACACCTTACGCGTTCTCCATTGGTGGCGAAATGAAGGCATACCGCATACGAAATTCAGCGTCGGTATACACAGCTGAATTAAACGGTATCCTTGCCTGTATATCACAAATTGCGCAACTACTACCGGAACAAAAATACCTTCTTTTGACTGACTCCCTCTCGTCTCTACAAGCCATTGCGGATCCTTTCTCAACTAACCCCTTAATTCAACGTATATTTTTGGCTCTCCACACTACGAAATTAATAAACTCTCATATCACTCTGGCTTGGATTCCTGGACACGTTGACTTTCCACCTCACGACTCAGTAGATAAAGCAGCCAAACAAGCAACATCTCTTCCTAAAATAACGGACCCTATTCTCTCACCGGCAAAAGACCTAAAAGTATATTACGCTTCCTTAATTTCCCAACTTTGGCTTTCCTCTTCGAAAAATTTAACTGACAACAAATTGAGAAAAATTAAAACCAATCCCTCTTCTTGGTCCTCATCCCACAGACATTCGAGACGAGAGGAAGTCATCTTAGCTCGACTGAGAATAGGACACACTCGTCTTACTCATACTCACCTTCTAGCAGACCTTGGCCCACCATCATGTCCGCACTGTCTCGAAGACAATTTAACAGTTGAACACTTTTTCTCTTGCCCGACTTTCCAACCTCTCTGATCTTCCCTCAACATTTCTATTAATATACAACAAACTCTCAATAACAACGCCGAAACAATTGACTCAACTCTAACTTACTTACGATCTACTGACTTTGTCAACGACGTTTAACTACAAACGATGACGCCAAAAAAAAAAAAAGAATATTTTTGTTTTCCTTTATACATATTTTTATTTCATCTCAATTCTTTTACATGTATTTTGTTTTCAACTTTCCTTCCTTTCTACTTTATTAAATACTAAGTTCATGTAAAAGCAGAACTATCTGCCGAGCAAATAGCCCTTAGCGCAGCTGCATTGCTCGTAAAAAAAAAAAATCTCTTATACGAGCTATAAATGATATAAATCGGTAACATCGGCCACCTGACAAAATTCCAAGTCACACGTATTATATTGCTCACCCTGATATACACACGTACCTCCATGGTCGCAAAATACTGAATCCTCATTAGAAATCTCGATAATACAAACCTGCCTAACCTGACGCAGTCCACCTCGAAATACGAGCCCTGCATTTTGCTCGCCGTTTTTCGTAAATAACCCCCATCAGTTAAAATTTATTAATTGGTGATCAAAATTAATAGGGAGAAACACATGAGCAAATAAACGACTTTGACAAACTATGTAACACTATTGTACTTATCAAGAGGTCAATTCTTTCATCTGGGCCTACCAAATGTATTGCTGACAAGGGGTAGATTTAAGGAGGGGGGGGGGGACTCAAGAATATTTCCCAAAACCTAAAATATGAGTAGAAAAAAAATTGAATTCAGGGAAAAGCAGGAGAGTTTTTTTTTTCTTTCTTTGCTTGTCAAATATCAAAAAAGTCGTTAATTTATCCCCCCAAAATCATCTTTTGAATCCGCTCCTGATGGCGCTTTATCGCTGTGAATGAATTCAACAATTTTATTCACGAATGTTGCTATGAGCTTTGTGTCGTTTGTATAAGTCTCAGGTTGGAGATTCTTCGGCCACTAATGTCATAACTGGACCAACCATTTGGTATCTACCTCACCGTACTCTATTTATAAAATAATATTTAGGCTACTAAATTGCAGCTATCGAATGACGTTATATTGGGCTTTGAAAAGGCAGTCATGCGTTTACCTAGAATAAACTATAAAATTTCTAATTATTTTTCCTTCCTAAAAAAAGAATTGCAGCTTACTAGGTTCGCTTTCGATAATTGATTCTCGTGCAACTAAAATCGATAATTTGGAAATGTTGATTTTTTTTTTTTTTTTTTTCTAGTACTACCTCGAAGTACAAAGTCGTTTGAAAGTCGAAAATTCTTCAAAACCCATCAAAACTTTTTCAATTCTCACTTCTCGTCATACTTAAATTCCGATTATCGGTTAAAATTTTCCCAAGTCCTATTGTTGATGTCTACATGTATACTCGAAAGTTTCCAAGGACAGAAGTCAAAATTATGAGCTACCTTCGAAAATTTGCTCAAGGCCCCAGCTAGCTCGAAGCTTCCTCCTCTACATATGCTTTTCTTCAAAAATTTACGTTGAAGACCCTGCCTTTACCGGAACCATGAACTACCGGATAGATAGCAACGGACGATAGACGTTTTTTTCCCCAAACAATCCCATTCGAGAAAGAAATCTTCAAAAACTCGGTTACTCATCTGCGTCTCATCAATTGTTTAGAATATTATTCGATTTTTAATTGCACTTATCAGATGATACCGGATATCCATATAAAGTCTTAGTCTGCGACCAAAAAATGTATTTTATTCATTCTTATAACTTTTTTAACACCTATTTAAATTTAAGCGAACTGAGTAGAGTCACTGTTGACCAGTTTTTTTGAAAAATATGGAAAAATTCAAAAATATTCTGTACCTACGTATACTCCACACGTAAACGCTCAAATTTCTCATAAGTGGGCACATTTGACTCATCGTGAATTTTTGTAGATTACATTTTAAAAGTATGACATATTCCAAACGTGAAATGGTAGGCGTTTTTGGCAAAGTTTGAAAAGTGAAATGGACCAGTCTCCGGATTCCTTGTTTCAACCATATCGAATATTTCATTCATCTTCTAGTTCCCCAAACCGCTGAGACTCCAGTTAATTTTTCCCGTATCGCCCTTTCGTACACAAAATTCTGGCTTTAATTAAATTTTCCACCAGAAGACCGATGAAAGCACTTGCTGAAGAAAGTGTAAAAACGAATTTCGTATATCGATAGTATTTTAGGTTACTGTCAATTATAGGAGATAGCCTATATAGTGAAGAAGCAAAACAAAGGAAAGCCTAAGAGAGAAAGAGAGAGAGGCTTGAACAAAAGATAATAATAATCAGCTGAGAAATTGCTTAATTTGGCGAATGAGTGTTTGGCGACACAGATACACGGCTACGTCATTAATGCGTCTATGACGCATTTCTAAACGGGCACTCCTCCAAAAAAGGAAAAACGAAAGAAAAACACGGTAGTAACAGATAACGGTATTATGCAAAAGCGGAACGTCATTTTTTAAAGCGCATCTTCTTCGAATGCGAATCAGTGCAGAAATGTATTTTTCATAAAATTCTCTCCGAGAGAAATAAATTAGACGACTCTTAGAAATGTAAATTGTTAATCCACGCGAATATCAAGCAGTCATTCACTCTACCATATATTTCTTACGTGACCGCGGGTTAATGAAATTCCAATTCCCTAGGTGTTTACGATAGGCTTTAAAATACTGGAGACGATGCAAATTACATCTAAAAATAAAAGGGTACCAAACATGGTAGGCTTATCTCGAATAATTTTGATTGTCAAGACGTGACGAGTACGTACATGTTTGCTAGGACAGAAAAGTTATCGTTGACCTTCTACACTTAATTGGTTTCGTATGCATTATCGACTTCATTACCGTACATAGTTTTTTTATCAACATGTGAGCCCCTTTACTCACAGAATGGTGAACGGCAGATTGGGGAAAAACCGAATTTTTTAATCTTGAAAAATTTTGGTCAATTTATTATCCGCTGAGAGGTACCTTCGATTATAGGAGCGGAAAATTTTTCAATCCGTGCAAATGGCGGAGCTATACAATATTCACAGTTTCATAACAACAACAAAAGGTCATACAAGTTAAAGGGGAAGATAATTTTTCAAATAGAATTTCATTGTCTGAATTTGCATTAGCTGTGTGTAACTGTTCTAAAAATACGAGCACACTTATTGCTTCACAATCACGTACAAAAAAGTTTATATTATTTTTCATTGTTTTTTTAGAAATACTACAGTTCAACTATGGCTTTGAAATTTCGTGTACGCATGTATTATGGTGTCAAACACATACCTCACTCGAATCTAGAATAAATTTAGCCTCTTGAATCACTCGGGAATTAAGTACATAATGAAGAGTAATTTGTAGGAGATACCTGAAGAGTACGAGTGTTATTTTTATGGTATGCGGGAAAATTACAATGAGATCAACATTTAATATTTTCCGGGATCATACGTTTACAGGTTCGATTTTCGTTTTTATCAATATAGCACGGTTCGATAACATTATGCAGATCTATTTCAGCAAGAATTCACGAGGCAAAGTAAAGCATTCTGTTTTTATTAAATTCATTTTTGTCTGTGGTGGGATAAGTGCATCAACTGTATTATGAAGTACTATCGTACATTTCTTGACCTGTATAATTAGTTTCCTGCCAAGGAATATTTTTAAAACCAAAATTAGATTTTTAGAATCTGAGACATACTTTCAATCTTCGAATAGAAAGACAGTGCTTTAAGATGTACTCCAAATCAAGAGAAGCCCCCTCCCCTAGTTCTCCACCTTGAGAAACTGTTCATTCTCTCTCAACTTTGAATGGGGCACACATGCATCACTCACTTCCACCTCATCTACTGAGACTCATTATCCCTCTTCAACGTACTCCAATTGTCGGTCCAACACATCTTTACCTCTTACCAACTCCTTTCCAATTGAGCCTTCATGGACATCCCCTCCTCATCTATCGTAGCCCAAGGAAATAATTCTGACACTATTACTCTATCGTTCTCTAATGCCTCAGGTTAAAAACTCAGCTAAGCACAATCGTCAAGCTCAGAATCTTAGTTATTGTATAACTTTTTCATGAAGTTAATTGGCCACCTTTCAATGAGGAGTAGGCAATAATAATAATAATGGAAGTCGTGTACATGTTTCTTACTGAGATGCCACTCTTTCAAATCGTTGTTCTCAGAGGAAGAGTCGAAAGCATAGTTACACGATGGTTTGAACTTTGTGGTGATGTGGGTACAAATATATAATTTCAGGAAAACTTCTGATTATAGGTGCTGAAGCCAATATTCAAACTTATGGGGCACTCACACACAAGGCATTGGAATATCGCGGCTCGACTCAAAATTACAATTTATTTTGAAGAAGAAGCGTCTGTTTAACAGTTTCATCTTGACCATTACCTTTCGCAGATGTGGACAAAGAATACTTCGGACCACAAACTTAGACGGATAGAGCGCATACGGCAGCAACAACTGTGGAGCACGCTGGCGGTTGCTGTAGACCGGAGCATTTAAATATTCGTAGCACCCTTGAAACTGAATATAGCGTAAAATTTGCGTTGGGACTGATCTTCTTATTCTCGACCTCCCACATGTGAGACGGTCACAAATCATGTCTCCATGAGATGATCAATAGCCCGATGGAGAAATTCCTGCTTGAAGGACTTTCGTCGTTGATTTCATCTCTCAATCCATTCAGGAAAGTTACATCAAGACGGCAGACACTTATTTAGTTAACCCGACGGCCGACTCCAGGAAATGAAGATAACGAAACAAACAATAAGAAGTCATAGAATCAGTAGTTATTCACATTGTAGAAATGTGTCGAAGTGCAAAATGGCCTTGTGAGGTAGTCGAAAAATTTTGTGCGAGGGTATCCAAAAATGGTGAAGAAAGAAACACTAGAGTCTACAACAGCAAAAAAGAGTAGCATTTCACAACCATTGAAAGAAAGTCCTCCTCCCCAAAGGACTATATCCAGTATAGTCGTTCTTCACTTTGCTCAATTGTTTTGTTACACTTTTAAGACTCATGGTTTGCCTTTGCTTGTAAGTGGAAGTCGCGACATATTTGCGTTACTGATGACAAATATCTTGATTTATCTGTTATCGGGTCGGCAGAAAAAGGGTTTTTGCTCAGTGGTCCTCACGGCTATTCAGATTATTACGTATTTGCGTACGTTGATAGATATCGTGGTTTGTAAAGTATATCAGAGGGCCATTGCTTAGTAGTCCTACGTCCATTTTAGTTTCCCGCTTGATAAGTTGACGGCTTTCTTTCGCGTACCCTGGTTTCAGTCGATTCATAGTCAGAAATACAAGTTTTTCAAAGAGTGCGGACAAAGGCTTTCTTTTATTTCTAAAGTTATTATGATGCTTCCCCGAACAAAATATTTTTGATATTATAGAATAGCCAATATTATATTCATTTACTAATTGGAGTTGAACGGTGGTTGGTGATGGAAATTTCGGGCCTAGCACAAGCAGGCCCCGTTTCATATGAACATAAGGTCATAACATTTCAGTCAAAGTCTCTCTCACGTTCTCTCTTCTAAGTTACTGATTGGAATTTCTTGTCGACATGGAAATAATCCAAGTACAAGCCTTCTTTAAAAGACCATCTTATAATGCAGTCTTAATATCGAAAGTTTTTGTACATCCACTTCTGTTGAGATTTTGTGTGAGTGTTCCCACCTGTTACTCATAATACCTTTTTATTATTTAAGATAAATTTTCCCTGCTATCAGATGCTTCCAACACTACAGATATTTCTGTATTAAGATGACCTATCCGCCTTTTTTTTTTTTTTTTTTCTACAAAGTATGTCGGGAGAATTTTCATTATAATTTCGTATCGCTGCTGTAAGTAGGACAAGACAAATACGTCAGTAGAGCTGATCGTATCGTGAGGAAATGTTCAAATTTTGTAGCTTCCTAATGCGTAAGTCATGATGCAACAAGAATTTCTTTGTAGGTAACTTTCTGTTGAATTTTTTGTTTTTAACGAACTAGGTACCATACTGTCGTAAAATCTGATGAAAAGTATTCTCAAATTTTTTTATAACATAGTTTTGAAATTTTCTCCCACCCATTTTGAAAAGAAACGCCAACATCAAAACTTCATTTATCCGAAAATAGCGTAAATATAATAACCACACAGTCCACCGTTATTTCTCTCCCCCTTCATCGAAAAAAATGTTCAATTTTCGTACTTGCAGGTATGAAAAAACCGAATGACTGCCATATTATTATTCCATACGAACAATATTGTCACTTGTACACCCGTACAGGAATTTAGGTACAGTTTGAAAAAATACTGCCGGTTCTACGATGCGGTATCGCGATAAAAATTTGCAATAAAACGCATAAAATTAAGCAACTAGAAATATGGTTACAGCGTCTTGTTCTCTTGCTCTTACTCATTACTTCAATTTATATCACGCAGCAAGCACATTTTTCTAATAAGAAAAACTTTCAAAACGGTGTGACACCGACAGTAGTCACCAACGACCTATCGCTTCTGACTTACGAACGGTACGTCTTTTTATTTTTATTTTTTTTATTAATGTTGTCCGTGAAAACCGGAGTATAGATGTGCTATTCACGTGATCGGTTCATGTTTTTTTAAAACAATAGTTAACCAAAATGTACTGACACACACGAACACGTAAAGTGATTATCAAACCCGTTCCAAATAGATATTTTTCTTCTGTATGGAGTGTTGATGTGTAATTTATTAAACAAATCGTCATCATAATTGACAAAATCGAGACAGTGTCGCGGTGTCGGTCAAATAAACTGAACTCTTTCGCCACTTCCTCAGTCGGTTAAAACAATTCTTTCTCTCTCCGCCCTTTTAAATGATCAGCAAGAACCGGTATGTGCTGACCAGGACAAATAACGTACTTAATGCACGGTTTCTTCATTAAGTATTCACGTGAACGGGGAAATATGTTGTACATAGACCTATTATAGATTCAAACGTACACGCGACCCAATCATGGTCCCTTGGAATTATTCAATAGACGCAAACTTTGGTAAATTAATTCGTATCGTCGTTTATGTCGTATTAAAAAGTCAAGTGCGAGCATCGTCGTGGATGTCGATAGCGTGCGTTTAATTAAAAGCTCTTAAAATGTGATCAAGTTAATCATTCGGTCGTTTGAAAATGATATTTTTGGATTATGTCAATTGAAAACATGGTAAAGGGTAAGAAGAAGCAGAAGAAAAGTTTATGAATGCCTAGAGAAAATAGAATTCCGAGTTATTTTTGGAAAAACGAGCATTATTAGTGAAAGTTCACGCACGAGCGTCCTGACGCCTGCTATCAAGTGGAATAAATTATAAGAAACTTCGTATCCACGACTGAGAGAGAAAGTGAAAAATTCTTTTGTAAGTATATCGAGACTCACCAGATCTTCTATCCAGATGAAACGATCGGAGTGGCTGAGCCAAAATTTCAGGAGGGGAGGAGAGGAGACTTTTTCCTGGATAATTTCCAGTAAATTTTACAACACGAAGTTATTCTTATAAGAAACGCAGTCAAGCCCCTCATTCTCACGGATTCCTGACGGCCCAGTCTCCTTCGCGATAGTCGGAATTTCTACAAGTCTCTCTTCTTATATATCTAAGCAGTTGAAAATTTTTCCATTTCCCCCTCCCTGATCTACACAGTCGCTCTCCTTCTATATACCTCGACCTTCTTTCAAATACATATCAGGGTCATTGCACGTTATGAAGGATGCTTTGCTCCTCCTATAAATAAATAGCGGCGGAGTAAGTTTCCACTGGAGAGAGGAGAATCCAAAAAATTCATTAGTTTTTAATGAACGAGCAATTTGTTGTTTCATCCTAAGACTAAATTATGTTTTTTTATTTCTTCCTAATGTTTTGGAAAGGAGGCAATGTCGCATTGGAGCAGCGTTCTTAAAGTTTTCGGGACGCGATCTAATTTTCAGAATCAGACTCGTTTCGCGATCGACCGGAGTAAAAATCAGTGGTAAGACGCAACCCGATGCAAGTGTTTTTAGTGTCTGGCCTTAATTTTACGATTTCTCCAGAAGGTTGAAGATCGACCAAAAATGCCTTGACGATCGACGGTTTGAGGAACACTGCCTCGGAGTTTCGAGTTTATATTCCTCCCCGGGCGCTACCAATGAAATATACTCGTAATTCAGATCTTTTACTACTCGTTAGGCTATGAACCAGGGAGTATTGAAGCTAAATTTTCCCAAACAAAGAAAACATCTCTTATTCTGATTTCCTTGCCCTTTTCTCACCAATAAGCGGTGATATCATTCGCTAGCCCTAACGCACGTCCCCCTACGTCCCCTCGAATTTATCGACAAATATTTCGAGCGAAATAACGAGCCATGAAACACGTTCTGCGTTAAAATTTAGTAGCCTTCCCATAAACGTATCCGGGTCCCCTATTCGAATCTATAGTACATGAATACTCGTAAACTATGAGATAATTTATGCAATTTTAGTCAATGCAAGCGTTAGTCACATCTCTTTATAGGACTTCAATTCTCCTCTATGGCATGAGCTTTCTTACACCTATATTATTTACAACGTCAATTGCTCCATAGGAATCTAACTAACCCGTTTTCCCCGTCCATGTTTCTCCCATCAGTTTGTCCGATGTACGAAACGTAATATAAAATATGAAGAAGAGGAGGAAAAAAAAATGAAATTAAGCGAGAAAAACAAAATATTGCGCGTATTACATCGCCTTACACTTGAAGCCTCTTGACAATAGCAATATTTATGCGCTAATGGCCAATATTTATGGCTCATTATCGTTCGAAGCCTCGAAGAATAACCCTATTTCAAATACCACCCAATCGTTCATTTTAATGTAAATTATTCGTGTACCGATGTTCTCCGAGACGTGCGAACATATAATTGAACTGAAAAAATATTTACGTGATACAACTTTAGAAGAGACTGACTTGCATAGTTCACCGATACACGCATAATGTTCTTTAAATAGACAGAAAAAAAAGTAAATATTCTCCTAAATCGTAGGAAGTTCTGCAAATTGCATAAATGTGAATGAAAATAAAGGGTTAGACTTGAATAAATCAAGCCTGCAGTATTCGACATTTATCGACGATTTTTGAATCGTCCACTCTAATACTACCGTAAAATCTTAACAGGGTTTCCTGAGGACACATTTTATCAATAGTCCAAGCCACTGGGTATTTCCAATCAGAAAGGAGGTATCAAGTTAGTAAATTCAATAGAAGAAAGTTATAGTGTTTACGAAATGTTCTTTTCGTATAAGCGTCATTCGTAAACGATTTATGTATGGAATTTTGGAAAACGAAAAAGTTTTTGGTTGTTGATTCAGTAATGAACTTAGTTTTCAGTTCAATGACACAACTGGAAATAAGTAAGTTTTTAAAAGCTGAAGATTTAAGGTACCTCCGATGACATCATCTTTGTTTATTTCAATCATTTACGCAGTCAGCTCCCACAAACGTTGACATCACGCAAGTGTCATTTTCCCATTTTTCTATCAGCACATCTATTTCTTTTGCATGCGTGACATACACTGCCTATTTCGCTGTTCATTATGCTTCTCATTGTTTCTTTCTCTTTATGAACCATGCACTTCACTAAGAATTTTAGGATACAAAATTACATGAACTGTTTCCATTGTATGAAAATGAGGACGATACAAAATGTGGGACTGATATGAAAATTCAGGATACAGTAAGGCATATTGAATCTCATTCAACGACATCTACAAATTTTGAATTTGAAAATTCTTATGAGCGAAATTCTTCAAGCTTGATGAATATTTCAGTGAAAATGGTTGACTGAAAAATAATTTTTGGTCTGAAATCTTCAATGTCTCTCTACTAAAGAACTTGGAATTCTGGTATATTGTTCGGACCATAGGAATCATACTTTCTAACCCGATCGACATTTCACCAAATCATCTAAGACAACGTCCCCCAAGGAAAAGTTTGGCGGGTTCCGCTCTTTTTGTTAGCTATATATGACATCACAACTTGTAGGTCTCGTTATGCTCCAAAGAAACCGTTTCTCACAAATTCCCGACCTGCTCTACTCATTCAAGCGTTTTCAATCAAAATTCCTAACCTTCCAATTTCTCGGGGTTACCTTTGCTCACAACCTTTCCTGAATGCCACCAATATTCTCAAATGTCTATTTCAACCCCGTCTAGGGTGTAACCAAAAACCACTTCTCCAACTATATAAAAGTTTTATCCCCTATCAACTGGACTACGGCTCCCCAATCTACTATCAGTCGAACAATTCCACCATTCAATTACAAAACACTGTTTAGTCAACAACTTCCAGAATAGCCTTAGGAGTATTCCTTACTAGTCCTAATCTCAGACTCTGTGCTAAAACAGCCGATCCTCTCCACATTTGTACACTAACGTGGGCTGTCAACTTCCCCACGTCCTCAGCTCAATTTCCAGAACTCCCTACTTCTTCTCCTCACCTAATATTACCTCATCAAATTTTCTTAATCCTCATCTCGACTCCCTCTCCAAATTTAAACTCGTAAACTAATCACAGAAACTATGGCGGAATTCCCAAACCGTATGATGTAAAACTAACAATAAAACAGGCTATACATATTCTATTCAGGACAAAATTACGACCTGAAGTTCGTTTTTACTGCCGAGTTGAGCGCTGTTCCCTCCTGTCTTTCAAATCTTCGATATTCTACTATTTGATTCACTTTCCTTCCTCATATCTTCGAATAACCCAATCATCCAACGTATTCACATCATTCTCCATACCTTGACCCCATCAAATCATGAGTCACCTTCATCTGAATTCCTGGTCATACCGATCACCCTCAAGATGAGAAGAATGATTGCGCGGTCGAAAACTTCATCTTCTTGCCATGAATCACCAACCCAATCCATTCACCAGTATATAACCTTAAAAACTGGTACTGTTCCAAAATCCTCGCAACAAACTAAGATCAATCAAAAGCCTCTCTACATTTCTTGGTCTTCTTCAAATAGAAACTCCCGCCACAAAGAAGCTTAGGATTGCCCACACTCGGCTCACCCACTCTCATTTCCTCCTAGGTCTTCACATTCCTCCATCATCTAACCACTGCCATTCAGATAATTTTACAGTTCGACACCTCTCCTCATACCCTGTCCTTCTGAACCAACGTTCTGCGTATAACGTTTCCTTATTCATAAACTTCGCATTATGCAACAACTTCGGAACCGTCTCCAGCTCTCTCAACTACCTACGTTCAACCCATTTCTTCCCCCTGCTTCATTAAGTGAAGGCTGTTCGTAGGAAAGAGCGTAAGTGCCATCGGAACCGAAAATGAGGTTTTCATTGATCCTATATAAATTTAGAGTCACGACAATACGATTTTCATGCTCTGTTGTGTCTCATTTTTATTTTTGTGGTACATACACGCTTTTCCAGGACAGAGAAAACGTTTATATTGCGTTCAAGAACCTCATTTAACCGCTCTCCCAAAGTATTTTGTCATTGGCACTTACGCTCTTTCCCACGAACAGCCTTCAAGTAATGTATATTGTACCACTAAATTGTTGGGAGCTATGATGACTCATTTTCTGCAGACGCATAGCTCGTAAATAAAAAAATAAAAATAGAAATATAATTTTCGAAAAAAAAAAGTCTTACTTTTTTCTCCATGATTGATTGACCGATATCCATCTTGATCTCCTACTAATAATAATTATGCGCCTTAGAACACGAGTTTGATGCAATAAAACTCTTTTCGGAATACAGAATTCATACTTGCAGCATGAGTTGCGTCTTGGAAGTTAATCGAGCACGAGTAGGTACAAATTAAAAAAAGATACGGGGAATATTTATGACAAATTCGTGAATTTGACCTCAATAACGTTATCGAAAGTCTTACTTCAATGACGTCATTAGAGATATAACTGTGATAACATGCTTTAAAATTCTATGCCCTATTTCTTCGCGATTGGTTTGATAGTGAGAATACCTCATGGCCTCTTTTAAGCGGAAGTTGATCCAAATTTCAATCAAAGTTCAGAATTTTCTCAGGTTTTTCCATTTTTTTGTTCTCGATATTACATGAAATTCCCACACTTTAAGAAAGAACGCATGACCTTGACCATGATACTTATAAATATTTCCATCCATAGGATTCAGTGCTTAGAAATGTTCCACCCTTTGTGAAATTCAGGTCTTAACATTTTTGACTTCTCTGCTTCTGGGCACAATTCAAAGTTTTCTCAAGTCCTAGATAACTTGTTCTTGTAGTCAAATCCTCAGAAGAATATGCAAAAAAATTCCTTCAAGTTTCACTTTCGGAACTCTTTTTTGACGAATATTTTTTTCGCAAGGCTTAGTTTTGGGATATATTAAACGGCACATCAAAATACATAGATGAGTTACACAATAAGTTAAAGAACAAAAAAAGACCCTCTGTGATCATAGTAAAATATTAAATGATTCAACTGTAAGTCAATGAACGATGGGATGATGCGGATGACCAATAATTTCAACAGTAATTACGCTCATGATACATAATTTTTTCTAAATGAACAATAAGATTGTCCTCTACTACAAACTATAACTCATACAATCCTGACAAGAAATTGAAAGTCTGGACGAATTTCGATGACCTCAAAGAAAGTTACTACAGTATATGTGGGTCATGACAGTACCTGACAACATTGAAGAGAAATGTTTGTGTGAATATTTTATAAATCTGTTGCCGCACCCGAGGCGGCTAAACAGATTTCTTTGGGCCCGAAAAGGAAGAAAAATTCCGGGCGCCGCGGCCGCAGGGCGCCGTCTGGCAAACCGTGGAACTGGGAAAAATGTCTTATTCCAAGCTATATGTGATGGGAAGGGAACTTGGAAAAGTTTTGACCTCCGAGCTTGACACTGTTTGAACCGAATCTGCAATTTCCATAGGCGAATTTTTGATGTTCATTTTTATATTTTAACACAACCGCGGATATTGGGGAAAAATTGGTGTGTGCTCGTTGCGGAACTTTTTTTCTACAGTTCTAATCATTTTTTTCTACCGCTGACTTGATATTTACTTATTGTGTGATATTATATTTAAGTGTTCTCCATTTAAAATATTTTTGGGTTATCATCTATTTTATTGCTCATGTCCTTTTTTTTATTGGGCCGAAAAATGGGTACCCTAAGTGTTGAATGTAGTTCTTCGTATGATTGTAATTAGGACCTCTTTTTTGAAAGTAGCCTGTCATTCATCAAATATTCGAAATTTCAAACTTTATACAAGGAAAGTACGTCAAACCAGTGACGCAGTCTATGGGAGAAGAAATTAGCGACGCATCCCTCACCTCCTTCACTATGTGTTTTATAGAAATAATTTCGTTTAACGAATTCTGTTTGATAAAATATGTGAAATGTCTACGCCTGGTGGAACTTCTCTATGGCAATATGTAATTTCACGGAGTCGGGAAACAAGAGAACCTTCACTTCAGTTAACGCTATCAGCCTATAAGCCTGGGTACCAACGCCTGAAAAATTTGTAAGTAAAAGTCGAAAATTTTGGAATTTTCCAGATTAGATCAGATAAGTTGAAGAAAAAATATTTGTTCATAATCTAACGGATCCATTTTCAATCCTCTGACAATACACTAATAAAAAATGAGTGGATTAAATACAATCCAATCCCCTCCTCACTAGCTTGTTATTCTCAACCTCGTACATAATGCGAAAACAAAACAGCTTTATTTTCATCCAAACACAGCGTAAGGAAAGAGAGAAGCTTAAAAATGTAGTTGTCGAGTTTTTCTAGCGAATCCCAGAGAAACGGATTATAGGATGTGAGATATTTTGGAAATACGCTGACTTCTTTCAACGATTTTGCCGTGAGTGAATTGAATTTTTAATTCGAGTCTTCGCTTTGTTCGGGTCTGACGGAAGTACACCAAAATTTATGAACTGTCGTTGAAGCACTAGAAAATTTTAGAAACAAGGAAAATACACTTCAGTCCGACGCACCACAAATACTCGTATATATTGTTCACGTCCGAGTTTACACCCTCTTTTATTTTCTTAATACAGTAAGTTGAACGACGAATGCTCCTCCTCTCCCTCCGCATAATACTACCGGCTTTCTCAAGTACTGCTATTATCTAGACGGGAAATTCTCGAAAATGAGATTGATTTTTTTTTTCGAGCGTCGTACCGAAATGCATTTGAAGGTTCCGTAACTGTCGACGACGTTGTACTAAGTATCGTTGTTACAATACGTTCTGCAACGAGGAAAAAGCTATTTAGGCGTAGACTCCACGTGGTACCACGCGGCACCTTACTTCGTAGAATTGGCAAAATACGGACGTATCTACGAAAATTCGCTTTTAGGAACAGTAAAACAATAAATTATTCGTAATTTCGAAGCTCTCGTCCCTTTCAGATTTTTTCTCTGGGCACTTCCCTTTCGACAAAGTCAAGGTTCCGTCTACTATCAAAACTACGTTTTCCTGTCACATTCCCGGGACGGTGAACTTTCTCATTGATCGGAAACCGCTCAGACTCTGCATCGTATACAAAATCGCTACTCTGCTTACGATAGGGGGAAGTCGTTGTCAAGGTTACGTATGGGCTACGAATTTCCGCAGAGAAAAGAATGAAAAGCGTGCAAGCTCCGGCGTATATTTCACAAATTGCGGCCGTTTCGCCGGTAAACCTAAAGCGCATTTTGCCCACCTTGTGTAATACCAAATTTTAAATTGGTAGAGCTTATTTTAAAGCATCTGTAGACAGATTATACGCAGCGCGAACGCATAAGCGCACACATGTCTACTCAAAAACAGATTAGACTAAACAACACTTGGCCACATTTTTTAAAACATTCAAAATTATTGTGAAAGTGAATTCGACCAAAAAAAAAAATAAATATAGCGAGAAACGTGTCCTTGTAAATCGATTCAGCATTATTTAAACCAAATAGTGCATTGAAAAGGGAAACAACGGTAAATTACAGCGTACCAAGAAGCGTATATTTATCAGTTTTACTGCGCAAAATGTTGACAACCTGCCAAAAAAAATTAACGTGCAGCGTACGAGTACATGCCCGTTGATTTATTCAATTTGAAGGGACAGTTTCGTGCACAACTTATCACGGTATCGACCAGAAGTAGATCAATTATAATATGATATTTGGAATTAGGATTATAAATAGTGAAGCACCCATCTGCTTCGGAAATATCTTACTGCACTTCACGATCCGCCAGTTAGTCTTTAAATTCGATAAGAAAACATGTTCTAGTCTCAATCCCAGACGTGGATTCACGAGGGGAGGGCACGGGGAATGTATCTACTCCCAAAACTCCCCAAAAGTCTAAAATTACACAATTTGACCTTATATCGAGGGAAACAAAATTTCGAACAATGGAACACCCCCTCCCACAAAGTGTACCCGCAAATCCGCGCCTGCAATCCGAACCCTTTCGGTGGGACGATCTTCCCCAAAATCTTTATTTTGTATGGAGGATGACACAATTCTACGTAAAACATGAAATTATGACTATGACCTGATCTGATAAATTGAGATTTACTCGGAGCGGATTTCATGGTAGATGATAAATTCAATCCAGCACATTTGCAGCTTGAAGGAAACGTCCCCCAATCCCAAAAAAGAAGTTCAAAGTACTAATAGAAGAAACTGAAAGTTTATCAACTAGGAGTTCTATTCCTTTATACCCAAAATAATTCATTAATTTATTACAACTTTTTTTAATTGTATTTTGCTTTTCTATCAATTGTATTTTCATTTTCGCACCACACCTTCCTATTTTCCTTTTTATAATTCAACATTTTGGCATGAATGTGTTTTAAGGCTGGGGGTCATTCTGAAATTTGCGTCACGAAATCGCGAGACGAAAATGACGTCACGCACTGATGGCGTCATAGGGACCGGAAAAATCATGATCTTCGTCGCTACTCCGGAACTTGTATCCTTGATTTTCATTATATCAGGGCCAAATTACACTACACTAGGCCTGGCATAGGCCTCACATACAGTTTACTACGATAGTCTCCATCAACATACAAGGCTTCATATACTGTTGGTCAGACTAGCTAGCTCTTCCTGCCCCCTTTACTAGGCTCTCTACGGTATAGACAAAAATGACATCACAAGTTGATGACGTCGTTGGGCTTTAGAAAAAGCAATCCATGATTCAATGTTTTTCGCAAATAGATGAATCACCAGTTATTTTTTATGCTTTTGAGACTGGGTTTATTTTCACGCTCCACTCTGGGATACTTAGAAGCTTTAGGATAAACTCTAGCACAAAAGCTAGGCTGAGACTTCATAACCTAATACTAAACGTAGACTAGGTCAAGTCTCTGAATTTATAGTCCACGAGAAAAGGCCTGATATCAGTGACTTTACCGTAAGGCAGTGGTTCCCAACCTGGGGTCCGCGGAGCCGAGCCCGGGGGTCCGCAGAAGTCTGAAAATAATTATTATAATTTTTAAAAAAGGTGGTATCTGGTTGTAGGATAAAGAAAATTAAATGCGAGTAGGTACAAAAACGTGCCTGAATAAAACTTGATACTAGTTATTGGTGCTACTTTATTCCTTTAACATTTTTTGGTACCTCATTCTAATGAAAAAAATATTACATGTTTCGAGTTCAGTAATGCTTTTTTCGTAGGGGGTCCGCAAAAAAAGGCCGGAGCATTGAAGGGCTCCGACGCGACATCTCCAAAAGGTTGGGAACCACTGCCGTAAGGAACCCTGACTTTGTCCGATTGACTTAAATGTAGAGGAAGGAGAGAAAAAGTGTTTTCTGCCCAAATTCGTCGAATAAAACGGTGACAAGAAAGTTTGTTTAGTTTCATGCTTACTTTCTACAAATGAACTAAAAAAGTTGCATGGGAAAACGTGCAAGAACATCAAATCAACGTGCCCGCATGAATAAAACTTGAAAACTTTTTAAGTAGCCAACACACCGAAACGACAGTAGCCCAAAAAGGAGGTACAGTTGCACTTTCACGGTTGAGTATGCGCGTGTGTATTGCATTCCATCACGTCAGCAAGGAAATTCACACGCATACGCACGCACCCGTGAAAATGGGCAACGGCCTTTCATTTCTTTCGGGCCATGTCGAAATTTGTATTATCAAAGTATTATACTATTATGAAGGTAGCAGCTTACATTTTTACAGTTGGTTCCTTGAAGTTCGAGAGGTATTATTTCTTCGAAATTCTCGCAGCAACGATTTTTCACCTAATGCCAAAAAGTTACGTGTAAAATAACAGATAAAGTAACGTTCAGGAGGTGAATAATGATAATGTATTTAATTTCCGTAAGGAAAATTTTTTACAGCGAACTAGAAATAATAATAATAATAAAAAAGGGTGCGTATCTTTTTATAGTACGTGGGCTGCAAGTACGGATATAATGGGACTGGGACCAGTCTCCTGCGAATGCGGAACGGAGACGATTTCGCGCGGATCAATGAACCTAAATTTTAACCCCCGCGAACGAATCGACTTCCGCTATCTTCGTGCGAGCAGACTACAACACTCGTCTTGAGCACGAATCATTTAAAATTTGCCTTCTCTTTCTCAGCCGGAGTTCGGAGAATATAAATAAAAATTTGTCCGCTACCTGCTTTATAAATTCGAGTGACAAAAAATTATGATATGTGACCCCCTACGGAATGCGTCACTGTAAACGTGAACAAAGCAGACGACTTCAACAAAATCGAAAAAAATAACAGTTTTACAAATACAGAGAGAAGGGGAAATCTATTGTAAGTACAGTGTAACAGCGATAAATGAAGGTAGGGCGATGGAACTTTGCCATACGTTTTTTTCGCGTTCGTAATTCGTCTTTACGTGAAAATTGGTTTATTTTTATCGATAAGTAACAAGTCACGTGGTGACTAAAATGAATATTGCATACATAATGAATATAGCACATATGCATGACTTTGCAAGATTAATCGGGGAGGGTGTACCCTAGTGAGTAAGTTGTGTACACAAAATTTACATAAAAGAAATAACACAATAATTCATATTTTTGCCGCTATCATAAATCTTACTTACAGGTTAATGAATATAAAACTTTTCGAGTAAACGTACGTCGGAGGAAGTGAAGTTCGAATTTTCAAAGCTCCGATATCTGCAAACTCCGGACGTGTATAACCTAGTTCCTTTTTCGTGATAATTCAGCTATTAACGAACTATAATGATTAGCGGTTTTGAACTGGTAACAAAATCAAAATGACACGTGCGGGGTAAGTACACCCCCCCCCATGCTGTATTTTCACAGACTTGAAGCCGATTACTAAAGAAGGGCGAACGAGTGGACGATAATTATTATTGTAACTCATTATTTAGGTAAATAAAGACACTTTGGCGAACATTCAGACAGAAATCTGTTAGAGACAGTCTAATGTTGTATGTAATGGTTTTGGGAGCTCTTGAACTTGACATTCACTCGATGTAGTTCAAGGTAATCAAAATTGACGGAAAAAATAATTTATTGATAAAGGAAGGGCACGATCCTGTATGACCATCTACAGGCTCCTATAAATGATAAAGACGATGAGGTTTTTTTTTCTTTTCTTATTAGTTTAGAGAGCAGACTTCTGAAGTTTTGTCGTGAGAAATGTCGCTTGAATCTAAGGATCAAATGTAGAGAAAAAACTTCTAATCTTGAACTGACTAATCAGGGTTGAGAACCTTAAATTTTTATGATCTGCTTCGTTACTAGGACGAACAAAGGACTTCTCATTGGATGCCCCCCCCCCCACCCCCATAGAATGTTTAAAGAAATACGAAGCATAATGTTTGTTCCTGTAAGTGGTAATTGTTTTAGAGAAAGTTCTATCTACTAAGCTTACGCCAATTGAATTGGTGTTTTACTGTCATCATCTGAATGGCAAACTTCCTACTAGTTTTTTTTGCCCCTACCTCATGACCAAAGTGACTTTGCATACTCTCTGCAGGAAGAAGACCAAACATAGAGACATGAAGACAGAAGAAGAAGAGACTCCAACAGCAATTTAGCTCTAAATTGTGTCTGTTAAGTGTGTTAATATACGTGTCCGGGGGCACTGCAGCTTGGCGGCTACCAAAGAGAGGTGTTTCCGCCGAGGAAACTCTTCTGAAGTTATACCTGAAAGGGTCGATATACCGGTGCTGTAGGGGGACAGGCGGCTGCACATGTGACACAAGCGAGTACATCACCTCTGCGCCATGACTCCTAGGCAATCTATTATCTAGTGCACCGTACTAGTACAAGGGGGGAGGAGGACGGACTCTCGTAACTCCGTTTACTGAGAATATAGACACGAATATAGCAAAGAGGGCCCACATCCGCGTCTTCCCGAGTGGTTGTACGCGAAAGAGATAAAAAACGTGTTTTTTTGGGGGGGGGGGGAGCGGAAAGGGTAAAATGCTTTTAGGCACTACAGACCGAAGCAGTTCCTCACTTCTCTATCAAGATGTGTAGCTCGAGGTCTAGGTGTGTACCTATTAGTTTATGGCATTGGTACAGAGAGAGCAGAATTCACCCTAGCCAGAAAATTTTCTTCGGGGGGGTCGACTCCTCCTGGCTAATTTGCAGTCGTTTTTCAAGTTCGCCTTACAATTTTTCGATTATAGTAAGCTCATTCGCTTCTTTGGATTTCGAGACTGTAATTCAAGGTTTTCAATTTGAGCTAGTTAGGAATGTTACCCTCTTTACACGTCCTAGGCTAGTGTAATTTGGCTTCTGAAACTAAAATCTTAGTTCTCTCTTCCGCCTTCGACCTCCTGGTGTCTGCCCGTCTGATGTCTACCTACGCAAAAATATTCATGTTCAAACCATGAGGTCGTGTATTAACATACAGGTCGTCCATTTCCCTAGCTCACTCCGAGCAATTCTTACTTTTCGTTTCTCAAGCAAGGAGAGCCTGGCCTCCTGTTTGACCCATAAAGCCTTTTGATTGGTCATTGTCATCTTCTTTGTTTTGAACACCTCCGCTCTCTTCTCGTACGAAGCACTGAGTGATTAGATTTCTTTTGAACCATAGACCGTGATCTTTCAATTACTATTTGTTGCTTTCAACTGGGATCACATTTTGCTGGATTCAATATTGCTATATTAATACGCAAGGAATGTTTCAACCTTTGTTGGACTGGTTTGCGCTCTCTCCATTCTATACAAATCCGTCGTTCCCTAATTACAAAGTTTTCTCAAAAGTCATAATTTCCGACTTTCATGGTTTTCCTCAATCATGTCAATCGTACGAGTCTTATATAGAAACAATGAAATAATAAATTACAGTTGAATAGAGTAGAAAATAAACTAGCTGTGAAAGAGGTGTATCATAATTTCAATTCACACACATTTCGTTCACCATGCGTACTGTAAATATAAAAATAAAATTATAACGACATTCGTACGTACGCAGACAGTGGAATTACCGTACATTTGGTCTCAAATTTATTAGTGTGGTATACGCGAGCCTTGACCCAATCCGAAGTTTAAGTATTCGCGAAAATTCCGGTCAAAAGAATAACCGACGGATGTCACGTTCGTGAATATTTTTTTAAAACGAAAAACATACTCGTGAAATTCGAGCACCATTTTTCCCCCCCGTTCAGAAAATTATAGGACATCTAATTATATCGAGTTATTCATATTATAGCATTTTACGAACTGGAGGTCGAAGGTGCGTTTGAAGAATTTCAAAAAAACTTTGAGAATGCCTAAGATTTAATTAATTAAAATGTGGCTATAACCAGACGGTAGTAAATTTATGGACTAGTTTATTATTTTTATTTGCCAATGGATTATGTACCCACTTTCAGCAACGATACAGATTCAATATGCTACTTCTCAGAGATGCTTCGAGATCCCTCATTATTGGGAGGGGGGAAGGAAAACGACGGTTTCCTCATCGAAGTTGGACGAGAAACGCGAGGATCCTGTTCTATGGGTCAAATCGGTTTTGATATTGAGAAATAAATTCAAAATTGGGGTCCTGAAAAGTCTAAATTCTTCGGAGTCTCCTCCTATCATATATATTGCTCAAAGGTTGACATCTTATTTTCAAGTCTTCCTCTTATCATATATTTTCCCAAGTCCAACTTCTTTATTAAGGTTGGTCAGTTTTAAATTTCCAGAAAAAAACCTTCCCTTAGAACAGGTTAAATGTAAAACGGAATCTTTCTTCACTTACCATATAAATATATTCGACCGTGAATCTTTAGGAGGTTGAGGCACTTTTTGCTTTTTCGGAGCGTCCTCTGATTTCATTTGAAAGATTAATAGTAACTTTTTTTGTCATAATGAGAAACTTATTTACCGCGCAATGGGTGGTTTAGTCATAGTTGTAATATTTTCTTCGACCTTAACGGTGGAAATTTCGACATGAATATTATCCAAACCTTCACTTTTTCTCGAAGCTCCCAGGGACGGATTTACGGTTACATTTCGGGGGGGGGGGAGGAAATTTCCATTGTTCAAAAATTTTTTTCCTCGCTTCGCTCGAAAAATATAGTCAAATTGAACAATTTCAGTTTTTTTTTTTTCTGGGAGGGGGGGACATTCCGCCCCTTAAATCCGCCCCTGAGCTCCCCTAGCCGATTAAAGATTATGTATTAATAACCGAATCAGTTGTCACAGTATTGTGATCATTTACTATTTCTGTATGCGTTCATCGTATTCCAAATTCAGAATATTGCAAGGAACCGAAACTCTACAGCTGACTTTTATTTTTAGAAACTAGTAGGTATACAAAAATGATGATATACATATTGTAGGTAGTACATAAATTTTATCTCACTGCGAAGAGCATATTATGAAACTTTTTTCAGATTTGATTGGTATTAACGTGCTCTCGTCAACTAGTCGCGATTATTCATTTGGCTAATTGAAATATTGACTACTTCAACGATGGGATTTCAAAATAATCTATTATTTAATATGCTCAACTCGGAAAAACGTTCATTTGCATGTTCGTTGATAACGGAAACTTGTTTCATATTTCCTGTTTTCTCTGGTCAAATTAATTTTGGTCAATCGGCACAACTATAAATAATAAGATGAACGAGCACGCATCTCACGACAAAAAAATAATGACACGCGACCGGCAGAATGAAAAGGTTTGCATAACCTGTGTTTCACCACCGAAAATCACGCAATATTACACCATCCAGCCAACTTACTTACATTCTGATTTTGAGAACCCCTTTGTTGAAAATATTCTACGTCGCGTCATTTACGCGGAAAAAGGTAACAGAATGCGAACGAACCGCGAGAACCCTTAGCAAAACTCTATATAAAGGGTGTAAGACTTCCAATTCGAAATATGGAATTCTTATACCGTATTTTCCTTTTTGAATTTGTTCTTAAAAAAAAATAGTAATGAAAAAGAATAAGCTTTATAAGAAAAGCAGGACGATCGCATTTCTAAAATTTTTTCTCATTCTTTATTTTCCAAAAGTCGAGAGAGAGAGATTGTTTTAGTAAATATTTCATACCTTCGACCGGATGTTAATTCGATTTGGTAGATAAGAGAGCGAAAAAAAAAAAAAAAAAAAAAAAGGTTTGAATAAGTACCCAATTTGGAGGAAATTTCTGATCAATATTGATGATTAATGAGGAGCAATCCGATAAGGTTACGATATTCACCGAACTCTGCCAAAATATTGCATAGCGTACTGCGACATAACTTTTAAATCCTTATCTATCTTCTGTAGCTGTCGCTATTAATTTTGCTGGAAATTCTTAAAAACCGGTTCGGCACATTGTACATTGCAATCACAGACAAGAATTCATTTACTCTTTCATTGATTAAAAATATGATACATCTTTTTTTTTTTTTTTTCATTTTATATAGCTATGATTCCTCTTAGAAATGAGGAATCAGGGTTATCATAAAACGCACAGGAACGCACATTGTGTTTCTGGTACAAAAGAAATATTCTATAAATAGTATCAGCCGCCTCCACAATAACCCGGTGACGGGACATTTATTAGCACCCAATCTGTTCGAGCAGGTCAACATACCCGATCTTGGAATAGAGGATCCCACTAAAGAGTTCTTTCGCCGATACATTTTTTTTTTGTCATTTTGTCGGTACCGTTTTCAGCGCAGTTCTTGACCTTTCCCTTCGATTTTTTGCTTCTTTTCCGAGAAGTCGACGAGGGTTCGTTCCAATCTCAACCACCCTCAATATACATAATATTATGAATCATCACGTACGGGTAACTATCCCTACATTATCTTTCACGAGCGTATTTCACAAAACTGGACGGGTACATTCGGTATTATGAAACAATATCTCATTTCTAAAAGGGTGGGTCAGTGCTACGCGTTGCACAATATCGAACTGGCGAGTTGTATGCGGCATAATTCAGATGTTTAAAACCTCGCCGATATCCGCAGATGATATTTCGGATTTGAAAGACTCGCAGCAGCCTGCATTGTCAACAAGTTCTCAATTAACATTATTTTATTTACGCGTGGGCCTAACGCGATTGTTCCTACCTTCCTTGTGGTACATGTAATTATATGGTGTAAAACGTTTGTTTCTTTTTTTTTTTTTTCAATACATAATAAAATCAGCGCCGCGGACAATAATCTCTGACATTATCGAGCGATCGAGATAGGGCACCCACCTCTACCCCTGCTTACAATATAATTAGTCTTCACTATGAATGCTGGACAGACGAGGAAAAATTCAGTCTAGACGAACCCAAAAAAGAGAGAGAAAAAAATTGCTCACAATACTACTCGCGGTTCTCGTTGATAAAAGTTTCAATTGTGTATTTGTCTGGCGTCAACGTCATGGTTAGATTAGAAAGTAGTTGGCGGCTTCTTTTGTCCCTTACGAATTCCGATTTTTGAATGAGGAAAATAAGTGATAGGAGGAAGAGGTAAAAAAGCGGATCGAATTTTTCATGATGTTTTATAGCACGATGTAGTATAGGTCATATAAATTCTTATCCACAATCGTTACAGAATTCTAACAGTTTTTTGTACTTCATTCTCCTAGAAAGAGAAAGTAATGCACTGAAAATCTATTTCAAGCAAAGACAGAATTTGTTCTTTTTTTGAGCCGAGATTAATTGATGTACAAATTTTTGTTCCATTCTGTGAAGTTGAGAATGTATTTTCAAGAAGTACAAAAACTTGAAATTGAAGATTTCTTCTAAATTCACTAGCTTTTGTAATTTTTAAAACTTTGTTTTTTCTTTCAATGTACGTAGGAGTGATTAACAGATTCACCGAGCCTTGTTTTCCTCGATAAAAGTTTGAGCTACAGTTCTCGTGGGCGGAATGATTCAAGGTGAGTTGAAATTTGAGTTTCATTTCATCTCTGTCCAACTTATTCTAAGTGATTCAAGCCCAGTCAACCAAGGTTGAGACTTTTTTTCAAATACAAAAATTCTTGTATGACTGAATTTTGGAAACATCATCTTTCAATAATGAGGCAATTTACACGAGATATTGTTTACATTTCGTCGATTTAATATTCTGTTTACCTGTTTGAAATCATTGGTGTTATCAGTGACTATGACGTCAGAAAATTCAAACGATTAAAAGATAATATTATGGAAGAGTTTTGATATCAGTCCGTTGATGAATGACGTGAACGAAATAACTCCAAGAAAGGAAATTAAGTATAGGTATGCTATTCATAACAATTGCTTTTTATACCAAATTATAAATAAGTGCGCTTCCTACAGGGTTACAATATAGAAGACACACGTACAGATTGGTTTTTTCAGAAAATTTAGGGTTCTACATCTTTGTCGACCTACCTGTCGGTAACTTTATAATATTGAGAACCTCAGCTCAAAATCTTCAACCTTGGGCTTTTCAAAAATGAAAGGTGAAAAATGGAGGAGGTATTTCATCAAGTACATACAATGGCAGTGGTGAACCCTCCCCTGTATTTCTCGTAACCAGAAATTCTTCTCGAGTCTTCTGAATAGGTCGATCACTCCATTATCTCTTTTATAAAGTTCGTGACTCAAAATCTTTCTGAGTACATATATCTAATTAGGTCAAAGTTATCTGAACTTTGACTTTTTCCAAAAAATGTATGCGACTTCGCGAATGAATAAAAATACAAATTTTAAATCGACCAATCAGGAGCGACAGTTCAATTTTTTTGAGATCAGATTGGATGTATGGTAATACAAACGTCGTACTGCACAACTACCGATGTCTAATTTTTGAAGCAAAGAATAAAAAAACGTTGAGCCCTCCTCTGAAGTCAACCTCTTAATAAAACTATAATCCAATATCTGTCCATCCTCCCCTCGTCCCTCAACCTTTCTCTGTAGTAATTATTCAGGATTGAAGAATCCCCAATCCCCCGTCTTTACTAAAAAAATAAATACCGCCCCTCTAAATATTGTCTACTTACTGAGAGGGCTTCTGTAAATGAGGCGGTAAATAGTGGGTGTTGAATCGAGAAGTCATTAATTCCAACTATCAACAACCAATGGTCGCGTGATCGCGTGCTTTCAATGTCATCCGAATTTTATTGCTTCCCTCTCTTTCAGAAAAGAAATTATACATGAATATTTTACCCATACCAGTACACATGGAAAAGGTTGAAAACATTATCCGTATTTACATTGTAAGTATGAATCGATTATTTACTACTTGCCCTAGTGACTTTGAAAAATTTTTCTCTACTTGTTCGTATTTTCGTCCGCGTTGAGAAAGCCTCGGAGGATGACTATCGTTACCGGTTGACTTAAAATTGTAAAAAAGTATTCAGAGAGGTCTAGTTTGAGTACGTGCCCAACAATCAAATTTGGTCTTACCTGAAGTCGTTCGGTTATCTCATGAAGATGACATTAACGTTATTAATTAATATTGAAAGAAAGGAAGTGCATCTCTAATGTAGACTAATACAATAAGACGGATGAAAAGTAGATTCCGAAATCATCCCACCACCAATTACTTTCAAAAATGCGAGCGAGTCGTATTTTTCCGCCTGTTCGTATCTAGCAAGTGGTTTAAAATTAATATCACCTTGACACTGAACAATCAATTTCTCGATATTTTACTTCTCACTCTTGACCTCTACGTAAAGATAAATCCCGCGAATAATCAGAATGAGCTTGTGTTACACGGATGACACTGCATTGCCTGGCAAAATACAATCTTAGAAGTTCATTATGAAATCTTTTCAATATCGTTAATTTTTACATCGATTGTAAAGACATAAATTAATGATATACCTAATGGAGAAAATTGTGAGAAGATGCGACGCATTTTTTGTTCTCTTTAATTTTTAATCGCTCTGAAGAAGGGGCAAAAGAAAGAGAAAAAAGCTCACGCAGAAGCGTAAGCATCACCGACTTTTCAGTAATTTGCTATAAAATCATTTACACATGCTCCCCATACCTAAACTTCATTGTTTCTCACTTATAAGCTGATTGTGATAATAATGATTTAAGGTATTCCACTTTCTCTTCTATTGTTCAATTCATTTCTAATCTTTTTATTGGGTTCTATTAAAATTAAAATATAAAACTTAGGTGATTTAGAAGAATCTTAAAGTATTAACCTGACTGTCCATTTCCAAAAATAGGTACAGTAAGATATTATAAAGTCGATAATGACAAAAATCAAAACATAGATGAGGAAAATTGAAATGGGCAATGAAACTTCCACTTTGTCTTTACCTGAATTTCAACATTACTCCCCAGTGTTCAGGCTACGAGCCTATTGCGATAATGTAGAAGAAAAAAAAAAAAAAAAAAAATGATATGTATACCTGCATAACGCAGTAATTATAAAATACACGGCCAATATTCAATCCATCGCTTACGTGCAACGTTTGTTTAACGTATCCAATAAACGTCGAATTTTTTCAATCATATATGACTGGTAATGAGAAGTTTTTGCAGCCAGTAGGTATGTATGATGCTTTAATCACGTGGCAAACGAACTCAAATAAATTGAATAAGCGAGATTTAGCTCTTACGGCTCTATACGTGGACCACGTATATTTTGAGATTTACTCAAGAACCACTAGTCCAACCGATACAAAAATTACAGAGCAATAAGATTGAATAAACTATGACGTAATGTAGTGATATGAAGATAATAAGATTGATATTTTTTGAGAAACAACACTAAGAAATTCGAGGAAAATTGAGAGTTACTCAACTACTCGAGAAATCTAAGAAAAAAATTCACATTCCCAACTTCAGATAATCCACTACAACTTGGCCAAATTTCATGAGAATCCAACCAGTAGTTTTTGAGGAGTTGCGTGGACAAAAAAATCTTATATATATATATATATATATATATATATATATAAGGAAACCTGAAATTTTCTTATTAGGGTAGAAGTGATCTAGGACCTCCAAAACGTCGAGAAAATTCATTGCCCCCTCCCCCTGAATACTTTGCGTCGGGTGTAATACCTCACTTTTTACAAGTAAAAAGTCGGTAAAAAAACCGAATGTTTTTCCATGGAATTAATTTTGAAGGTGCTTAGTTCTTGGATGAACATTTTCGGGTACGTTTTTAAGAAACCAAAAGTCTGCCCTAAAATATTGAACTTAGTTTCTGGACAGGACACGCTCTATGCGCTTTATTTGTTTTAATCGGTACTATCCAGATACGAACTCAATCTTTCCGCAAGTGTTATTTGCATCCATCACGTGGGTACCATAAAAAAAAATTAACCTACATATCATTTTGGAAAAGTATCGGGTTGTACGAATGCATCATTCCAGATTGGTTGAACTTTTTGTCTACCTACCTATATGCACAGAGTTTTTGTCGCATTATAACATAAATATTTGATCAATATCATTAATAAAAACACATACGTAGAACGTGATTCAAATACATGTTCACCCAATGCAAAAGAGTTGAAAAAAAAAAAAAAAAAAAAGCAATCTACTTATTCTATACATTATTTGTATCACGAGTAAATCACGTGAACATGATTCAAAATTTTTCTATTGAAGTCCCTAAACGTATACAGTTACCAGAGAGATTTTTATTAACATATTAATGGCTTTCAATTATTACTCGTTAAATTAGAACAATTGAATATCCCAGTTTTACTATAACAGTGCAGCGTAATTTTACAATTCAGTTCTTGAAATTGGGTACCGTATTCGATATGTTATAAACACACAAATAATATGTATAAATATACTACTCTTTCATACTGAGTAGAAAATTTCATGAAAATTTTGCTATATAGTTTTACAATATTTTGCAGTATATTAGGTAGCTACCTATTCAAAGATTTAGTTGCGAGATCATATCAAAACCAAGAATGATACAACTACAGTAAACAAAATCAATGCAGCTCGAGTAAATATAAGTTGATGTATGTTTCAGGACAATATCAATTTACTCGACATTGGGGTAGCTGACTTAATTACTATGGCTTTTATACAACGACCCATATTCTTGACGATATTCTTCTAACTGCAAGTACCTATTATTAATAAGTACATAATTCTATTTTCAATTTGAGAAATTGTCATTGTTTTCCAACTACTGATGAATTGAATTTCACTCTGATAAAAAGACACGCAAGCTTGAGTACCTACAAATATTAGCGGTCATCTGTCAACATTTCCTTAACTATTTGCGACCTAAGATATGGCGTTTCACAAATCGCACACAGACAGAAAATTTTTGATAACATGGGTCTTGATGGGATCTCAAGGCAACATACACCCCCTTACACCATACTCGTCATTTAAGATTTTTCCGTCATGTTTCCTCTTTCTTCCTTATCTAGAACTGTTAAACTGAAGGAAAAAATGTAATACTTTTCTCAGAAATTATTTTATTGCGCCATTAAAATATTTTAAGTTATCATGGTGAAAGAATATTTTATTGCTCAAGACTTTCTCAGCTTACTTATGCTGAGTTCCCTTCTCTAGCAAAAGTGTCAAACTTTCTTCAAGTCTCTCAGCTCACGTATATCTGGAGAGAAAAAAATTTTCCAAGTCTTCTCTTCCTTTCTGTACCTTGAAAATAAAAATTTTGGATCCAGCTCAAAAAATACCAAAAATGGGAAAAATTTTACAAAAAGAAGGAAGGAAAAAGAATACAGTAGGTTCCCTGTTGAATCACAGCTAATTTTGTTTTCTAAGATTTTAATTTCTGTCCCCACTCATACTGCTTGTTACATGATGCATCATACTTGAAAGTATGATTTTTTAAAGATGAAAACTTTGGTTTTATATTGAAATGCTTTTTTTAACCAACTGTCAAATTTATCAAATGCAATTTCGCATTTCCTGATACTAAAATTTGTTGCTGACCCCTCACAAAAAAAAAAAAAAAAAAAAAAAAGAAGAAGAAGAAGAAGAAGATTAAAAAAAAGATTAAAAAGAAACAGGTTTTAAGACAAGATAAAATGATACCTATAATTTCAGAAAAGTTAATTCTGAAGTGTCTTGGAAAAATTCAGTCAAGAAAGTCAAACATGCCAATATTGCAGTAAAATTGCAAATTGTGAATAAAAAATAATTCAATACAGTTGTTTCTGATCAAAATTTGTTCAACATCTTTTGTCATCCCTATTATTTCTCTAGTTTTTCTCAAGCAAGATCGTTCTGGCTATATAATCTAGTATTCATTTTACAGTTTTGATGACGGCAGTAGTCTTGAACGTTTCTTTCTAGTTTAAGAAATCCCATTGAGGTTGAGCAGGTAAATTACAGATACCTACTTAAGGGTATGCTCTACCTAGTCACTCACACGTAGACACACACAAAATATGTATCACATGTTGCGATTTTTGCCCCGAGATAACTGATTAAATAAAGCATGAAATATCTTGAAACTTCGTATTTACGTAGACAAAACTTAGGAAAATACGGCTAATTGGTTCACACGAACTAATTTTGTTCATTAATTGGAATTCAACGATTCAAAGATGGCCCCTTCAGACGTAAGTTTAAACGTTTCTTGGAGATCATTCAGAATATTTCGCGATCTGTCAACTAATTAGCCGTATTTTCCTCAACTTCAAGATTAAATTACACCATGTTCCGAATCATTTTGTACATTATTCGATATGTTATATGTGGGCAAAAATCACTACCCGCAACACACCATTTTGTGTAATACACGTGTATTTTCTATGTGTGAGTGACTAGGTAGAGCATACCCTTAATATAAATACTAATTTAATTGGCTGTCGGTAAATTTAGTTAATTTAGTACCGTAGATCTTTGTAAAATGAAAAATGTTGAAATTGGAACAGGCACAAACTTCACCCTCTAAAAATATAAATCTGTAGGTAGACTGCTTGAATTTTAAATATGAGACATTTACTAGCGAAACTAACGAAACTATCAAATAGTTTGAAAACGTGAATCAGCTGGTCATCAGCTACGAGAGTGCGAGCTAATCATTGTTCAAATTCAATATTATTACAATGAAAATGCTTTGCGCCATTGTTCGTTTAATCGTTTTATTTTAAGTTAAAATTAAAAGATTAAAAGGAAGTTGAGATCTCGTTATGGTTTGATCCTATTTTAGCCGAATTCCGTACTAAGAATTATTTCTTTAGTGAAAAAATGATCTTCTTTCATTCGTGAATATTCTTCTTTCCTTCCATGAGTGTTCGTTATACGCTTTGCGCTTCGCGCATCTTGAAGTTTTGTTTAATTCGCGTGTAATTCGAACTATAAATCTCGTATCCTTATGAACCCCTTTCTGATTTTTTTTCGTAGTATTTCATTTTTTGTTTAGTTGAGTAACTAAATTCGAATTTAACTTTTGTTCGAGTACGTTATACGCTATTCGGAAGTACGACCACTCATCGTGGGATGGATGTCGACGGGGGTCGATGGGTGTATCGATAATGCCGAAATTTCTAATCAGGCGAATTTTCAAAGAATGATTCCAACGTATTCATAGATACTCCAGCTCAAATCTAACTCGATCCGAATGATGAAGGTATGGCGAAATTAAAATCCTAGTTTTTAGATGCGCTTGTAGCTGCAGCAAAGCTGGCAACCATAGTGAACTCTAACGAATTCCGGAGCCCGAAGGTAATTTTAAGAATCTAAATAGGTACCGGTAACTCAGTTCGTTCACCACCTCCCTTCTCTGCAGCGATTTTTTATACAAAGTCAAAGAAATATGCTAACAAATTCTCATCATCAGAATCACTTCAGAACGCTTATCGATAATTTCTTCTATTTTTTGGTTAGAAATTTCAGTTGTAGGGGTACCTGTTGATTCAATTTTCTTCTCTCCGTAATGCTCCTAGAAATTATAAAATTATTAATCAACTAAAACTACAAAGAAAGAATGAAGATCTTTCACTCTCGAATCTAAATAATTCCCAAACAACTGTGAATCGGTTTCGAGATTTTTCATTCCTGGCGGCATTTCTGATATTTGAGCTGTTTCCCGAATCGAAATCGCTTATTCGGTTTGCAGGACGACGCACGATATTCTCTCTTCCGCGGGAACTCGACCACGGACTCAACTCATCTCTCCGTCATTCTTTCTCATGCATAATACCAAGACGCGACCGGAAGAAGGTATCTGTTTTAAGAAAAATAACATTGAATATCAGCTTCTTCTCTTGATTGTTCTCTGACGCTTGTAAAAACCCACGGCCGTGAAAAACGAAACTCCATCTGATCGTTTTGACCTTGACCGAATGACCGTCGACTTATTAGAGAGTTGATTGAACTGATCTGCTGTGATCTGCTGCTGCTGCTGCTTCGTGATGCGTGCGCGATCCCTGCCCTGAACGTTCGCCTACCCGCTTTCGGTCGCGATTCCTGCACAATCTTTTCGATCGACGTGAATACGCGTATCGCCGCCATTTTATATTTTCATTCTATCATGTCCGTCCTTCGCCACTTATATAGCTACTGCTAGTTGTGCCTATCTAATATCTATTGTGTAGTCTGGGTTTAGTCGCTTTGCCGTTTTTCTCTCTGATTAAAAGAGTGGCGTTAACCTCGGTCGTGCATTAAATCAAGTGAAAATGAAGAAACGAAAAGAAAGTGAGGAATATGCGCGCGTTTTTCCTAACTTCAGATCACTCGGTCACTTTTACCTCTTTTCATTCTTTCAATTCGGCGGGTGTATTTCAGTATTTTCAGTCTGGTTTGAGTCGATAATCAGTTCTGAATGGTACCTGACCGCAAATAAAGGAAGGAAGAAAAATTTACGAATGTGCGCACGTTTTTCCTCACATCGGAACACTCACGTAATTGGGAAATTACGCACGATTTTCCAATCATGTTACAATGAACCCAATACGTCGAATAACCTCTCGACAATAGGTCAAGGTAAGCAGTGATTATATATTTCTAATGAGTTTATTATCTTTGTACACCATCTATGTGCGTGTTAATTCTAGATTTCGCGATGTTCTTCCTGAAATTGGATTACATAATCGAACGGTTCCACACGTGATCATCATCTTCTGCGTTTTAGAATTTTAGATGAAACTGAACTTCGCGATTATTTCACGGTGAGGGAGTTTAACAGTGAATTCGAAATCACGAACGCATCGGCTGATCGTGATTCCTAATTAATCAGTCATGGATTGCGGCGCCATTCATCAGTACCGGTAAGTCATTGACTATTCCAATATATCGAATCATATCGAACATTTGATCTCCCAGACGTAAAATTCCCGCGCACTTGTAAATTTATGGTTTTTTTCAAACGGAAATGGATTACCCCCCTAGTAGTCATTGAAAGATATGAATTCGATCCAAAATTCCGATTAATCAAGTACCCTTCATTAATATGATTATTTGTGACGATTAAGGCGAGAACCTCAATATTACTCGATTCGATTACTTCGTATTTTTTTTCAATTTTCTTCTCGTACCAAACCCTGTAACACGAGAAATGCCTGTTCGAATACGCAGTTTTTAAATTTGTATTATCCTGCGATGTTGAACCTTTCACATCTCGAAAAATTTAGCGCTTACTTGGATATTGTTTTCTGTGAATGTTGTTAGATAGATATAACCTTGAAAGATGTCGTGATTCGAATCACGACATTTTTCATCAGTTCATGATATCATTCGACCACCGTAGATTTCGGAAGTTGATCGATGCGTAATGTTGAGCTGAACCATATTCATTTGGTGGTAGTTTATCATAACGTCGAGAACTTATACTGGAGATTTAGAAAACTATCAGTAGTCTTATCTAACAATGAATGAAATGTGAGGGGGAACAATATTTTCTAATCTTCTACCTCGTTGATTTCCTGGGTGAAAAAAGAAAATCTTGAAAGAATATCTATTCTCAGCTCCCCTCCCCCCATTTCCAGTTTCTAATGCCGTACGACGGTACGAATGGTCAGTACGCCTGTATAGTCGTCTCGCCTATGAAACCATCAGCTAGACAATCTGTGATTTAAATTTGTTTTTTTTTCTACCCATTTTAAAGTTACGAACGTCACCTTAAGCAGGCGGAAATAAATTGTTACCGGGCCGTATGTTCTATCTTATCGTAGTTCTCGTGCAACATTTTTGGGCGGTTAACAAAAGGATGTATAGTGTGAACTAATATTAATTTTGTAAGTGGAAAATGAAATTTTTTAACGTTGAATGGGCTAATATTTCCTTTTGGGGATTTTTGTATTACAGACGGAAATCCGATTAAATTTGTTCTTCTGAATTCGGTTTATTAATCGGCGTTACCTTTCAATCCATGATTCATTTCCTGATGATTGACCAACCAGCGATGAAATAGATTTAGTGATTAGATTGGAACCATCGTCGATCGGCATTAATCAATCAACCCTCTGCGTGAGTAACGAAAAAATATTATAGGGTCTCAATTTCGAGAATTAAAATTTCGAACCACGCTATTCGCATTCACGAAATCATAACGTGCGCTTTCCGAACGTTCATTCTATATGACATATTAACGATGCTGCTTGTTTACAAAACTCACAATAATAGTTTCTGTTCGTAAATCACTCAATGATGTTCATTTCTTCACTTTATATGACACACGAAAATTATTCTGACAATATTATTTTAAGGCAGATTCGCGAGGTTTCCAGTTCATCAGTTTATTCGCTCGAATGATTAATTGAAAGACCTATTTCTTGCACAGGAAAGTTTTATTATCGTGCATTCGAACGTTGTGTTCACTCATAAAATTTGTATTTCGTGGGGACAACGTGTTGTCTATGCCTGATGTGATGCATTTTGCGCAGTTGTTGAATGTAAATTGATCTGTCGTTGACTAAAAAAATTCTATATTTAACTAACGAAATAGGTCAGGTTTACGTAACATAAACTGTAAAATTGTGATGGTTTTGTAAGTTAGAGTGAGACGAAAATTCACATTGAATTACGATGTGAGAATTTTTCGTAGTTGATTGCCGATTTCGAAGAGAGTTCGTTAAATTTACTTGAAGTGCGGACTCACCGCGTGTATGAAGGAAACAGACGGATTGAATTTCAAGTTCGCGTTCTAATTTTTTTTCTTCCTCATTTCCTCCTCCCTTCTTCCTTTATTTTCAAATATTAATAAAGATTACCGCTCTTTCTATTGAGATAATTACTTGAGGAAGTGAGAGAAATTAAGTCGATCGATTAAACGTCTCATTGGGTCAACGTTCTACCGAATCACCCATTCCGCGTCGAACGACCTAGAAATTGATTATTTATTTGACAAAACACGTGGTTGACGATCCCACCCAATAACGTGAAAATCTTCGCAGGACAGTGAGAAATTGAAGTGAATTTTTAGTCGAACAGAATTACCGTTCTGAGACCTTATCACCGAATCCATAAAGCGTGAAATTTTCTGATAAAAAAGAAGTAATTTTTGAGATATAATTATTATGTCGCATTTGCGTACGAGTGTGGGTATTACTAAAAAGTATGATACGCGGTTGTGGAATGATAAATTGGAACATTGAACTCGAAATACATGTGCTATTCTATATTGCATTTTGTTTTCCGCATTATTATATTTTTTTAAACAATCGAAATAGTAATTCTGAAGGTGCGGCGGTTTAATAATCTGGGTTAGAACAACGCGGTAATTATCTCTTCCTTTTTGGTAGGCGATTCAATCACTTTCCTTGTTTCATTCTTAGAAGGATAAATATATATTATTATTTTTTTTCCACATCGATTTGAGAAAAATTTTGAAAATAGATTCTAATGAGGAAAATCTGTCAAAAATTTCAAGTGGGTTTCTTATGATTAGATGATACACATTTTTCTCTTGTCATGAATAACAATTTTTCTCGATGATGATTAGCTGCAAAGAAACAATTCGCAATTTTGTGAAAATGTTACGAGCTATATAGTGGTGTGTTATTTTAGAATCGCTGATAGAATGAAAGATAGATCCTATCTACTGGGAAATACCTTCGACTGTAAGACGCAGTTATTTGCGCGATAATCAATTTTCAAGAAGAGTGCAACGAAAGAAGAAAGATAACAGATATTCACAATCCTATAACTTCGCTGCTTGTATAAATATTCATTATTAAGGTAGCTGTAAACTTTCAGCAAAGTTATTATACGTCTAACCACGAGTAGGCAATCCCCTTTTTTTACTCGTCTTTTTTGTAATCAGGTTGATCGCGCCGAACTTGGAAATAATGTTGACCGTTCTGAGACGTACTTTCTTTTTTACTGGAAATGAAGTTTTTTCGAGTCCGCAAATTTGTTTCATTTCATACTCGGGATAAACATGATGAGATCTAAGCAAGAAAAGAAAAAAGCGATGCGGAACTAGAATCGAATTTTAAGTCTCTGTTTTATCGGGGAAGATGTTGCACTTGTAGCTTTTTCGCGCGTATGAAACTATGTCTACTGATAATGTTCGTGCCAACAATTAGAAGACTGTCAGGAGGCATTTTCTTGGAAGTCATCGAACCTTCGAAGAAACTTGATTTTCTAAAAAATAACGGGATCTATCATTCAATTGGTTTTGAATCAAAAGTTAGTCCTGCCACAGCATGTGGACATGTTGACTGATTTACCTACGAGAAAAGAGGGAAAAAAATCGGATTGTGAACATGAAAATATCTAAAGTCAACTTTTTATATCGAGCTCATTGATGTACGACTTTACTGCGTAATTTCAAACTTGAACTGTTCCACATACGTTTTTTGCCTAATTGTCTATCAATCCTTGAACAGCGAGTCTTTGAGGAGTATTAGGCCTAAAACAGGTGTTATTTTTGAAAAACAGATTTTGACGTGTAAATCAATATGGTCTTTGTCTTTCTGCCTTTCCCGCACTTCACATTATTCGCATTTCTCACAACAGAAGAATTTTCGGAATCATATAATCGCGTTCATTAGTCTATATATTTTCGAGCACGAAGCTCTCAGTACGACTTGATCAATTTGAGGTTGAGTTTCAAGATCAAATGTTCTTCAAGCTCGCAGCGCTCGATTGATTCGATCAATTTAAGGCCAATTTCCGACATCAAATGATTTCGTAGCGAAATACACAGGGTGAAGATGAGAAGCTCAGGGAGCTACTCAGCTTTTCTGTTTTTTGAGGAAGCGAAAGTGGTTTTAATATTGTACTCAGAATTAAGGATTATTTCTATCAATTGTATGTTGTACAAATAATTTAATGTATTGAGAATATAAAATTTTCAATTCTCATCCTGTAAAATTCATTGAATTCATTATATCCGAACCTATACAAATGAATCTCAGGTTTTAAATGAAAGACAATGATTTTGTACGTATGGGATAGTAATCAGGAGAGGGGTAGTTAGTAGATGAAAATTTTTCACTTGTATTCTCATCTTCTAACTACCCCCCCTCCCCCCTTCAGGTTTTGAAGTTTTCGCACCATTTTCTTCTCATAATCAGATTAGATTTTTCTCTTCCGACTTCATTTACCCTCCATTTACGAGTAAGAAGCACCACCTTACTCCTTTATCCTTTCTCGTCACCTCAAAATTCAATCATCGTTCATGTTGGTCCGATAACCAATGGCGTGTCTAGAAAATTTCCCGGGGGAGAGTGGGCCAAAAAATTTCCAAACACGATTTCATGGTACATACCTCGAAACAAATTTTTCAGTTTTATGAGGGTTTGTCCCCAAATGTGATATTTGAGATCATGGGGGTGGTCAACCCCTCCAATCGCCCTCACTACACCACGCCAAGTGAAGATCGACATTTTTTTTTAAAGAAAAAGGAATAAGGAAAAGAAAGCAGCCAAAAGCAAAGCTGTTGCAGTCGGTATTTTTTGCAAATTGTAGATCTGGTGAATCTCGTATCTAGAAGAGGGAGGGCTTCAATGAAAAGAGGTATTAGATGGGGAAGAATTTGAAAACGATAGAAATGAGTGATGATAATACATTCTGAACATGAACAACGTGATAAGTATCCCTAGAGATTTTCATTATTTGTAAATGACTTCCCTTTGTAACATATGTATGTTATCAGGTCTAGTAAGTTTCGGGAGTCATATTTTTGATACTTGTTACTGAAATGAAATCCCGCGGTATTTTTTCCCCTCTTTATTTCTGCTATTCATTCTCGGAATATCAGCA
This sequence comes from Aspidiotus rigidus, assembly GCA_035079385.1. Taxonomy (NCBI): domain Eukaryota; kingdom Metazoa; phylum Arthropoda; class Insecta; order Hemiptera; family Diaspididae; genus Aspidiotus; species Aspidiotus rigidus. Next base: position 25,486,758 of record JAVHKY010000003.1, read on the forward strand.
TATCATTTGCCCAGTTTTGAAGTACAATAGGAGTGGAGCAGACGGCGCTACTAGTGTACGCAAATAAACCTTACACGAAACATAAATAGACGCAGAGAAACATTTTAAACGATACACTGTTCTCTAGCTAGGAAAGAGCAATTTTGAATGTATGAGAACACTGTTAGTGGCGCGGATGAAAAAGTGTCAGATTATTTAGGAATTAGTCCAATATTATACCCTTTCCTCGCACCTGAACGACAACGTGAACTAATAATGTCAGCGAATTACTCTGTTATCAGTTAAAATTAAGTCAACATAGTGCCGATACGATAAAGATTAAGAAAAGAAACTAGTTTACTGAGCTACTGCAATGTAAAATTATGAAAATGAAATCGTATCTCCCGTATTCGAACGAAACGCATACCTCACGCGTCACTAAAATCCTTTCGATATTATCGCAAATTTCTTAACATCTAGTCATTGACAAAAGGTTGCGTATTTTCGTGAAATGTCTCGCAAATTTGCACGTCATTAACCAGATAAATGAAACTGCGATTACTTCCGATGCAAAGTTATCGCGTTTCCATCACTCGTCATTTACATACGAATGTGAGGGGAGAGGGGGTGACTAAAGCCGGTTTTGAAAAAAAATTTAGAAGTTATGTAGGCTGCAAAATTTTGTTAAAATTGTTACATACATAAAAAAATCTTTCAAGTAACCAGTATGATATCGAGAAGTCGGGAAAATTTGAATCCAATGTTCACATCTAAATTTTACTTGATTTACCGGCAAATTCGTATCTTTTACATTTATTTAACGCGTTCGGAAAAAAATTTCCAAGTTTCAATTTTTTCAAATTCTACATAGTTCTTACTTACAATGAATAAAATGTTAATGAAATAACAACTCACTTTAGGTTTATGAAGATTCGTTGTCTCTGCGTCGCTAGCCATAACGTTCAAGTTCTTTTTTTCATGTACCTTTTTATTTTGCAGCGTATCTTCCGAGCCTTTTTGCAGCACACGACGTTCGCAAGTCTTTTATTTATAACACCGAAATTCGCGATCCACGCTGGATCCGGAAAAACACCGAAAGTCGTGAGTAGATTTCGATTACGTATCGGTTACTATGCGTTTTACAACCTTCTAGCGGCGAACTAAATGTATAACTGAAAACGCTGCCGGGTAAGACTGTACAAACTCAGTTGAGTCAACCGAGAGTCAGGTTAGAAAACGTACTCGTACGTATATCGGAGTCGGCGGTTGAACGCAAACGGTGGCGCGTTTCAACGAAGGCGACAGCGTGTTTCCGAACGATAGTCTATGTTTCACTGCGAGCTCATATCGTGTATGTGTAATAAAAGTAAATACCGGGTAGAAGAGGAGGTGGAAAGCAGTACCGTCTATTGTCAGCGACATTTTGTTGACAATGAGGAAAAAAGAAAGAGATGAATAGCGCCATATGTCCTAGTCCGTGCAAATTCGGATCGCAAATGCTCTTCGAAAAGTTTTTATCAACTGTCTGCCTCATTTCTGCGCACGTTCATAAATTGCTCAGATCATTGTATTGGTATTTTTTGCATATTGTAGACGCGACCCCTACTTTCATTTAGCGTGTCTAAAAATAAATGCGTTATCCGCGGACAATTTGTAGTCCAGTCTCGTCTGATTAGTATCACGAAAGGCTTCCTGGAGAGTTCTGCAATTGGTGGTGCGCTAACCACGTGGTGCGACATGTTCGTAGAATTTTCGCACCAACCGCGTGGACCACCGGAGGATCAGGATGTTTCGAATGGAACCTAATAGAGGCCCCTTGAAGTACCGCTTTTTTGTGTGATCTTTCTCGCGATTATTTTCTGAACTCCTCGTTCGATTAGAAATTCACACGTCCTGTATGAACCCTACGTTGATAAAATAGAAAATTTTCATTTGGCACGACGCTTGCTACACCCTAGCTTTGCCTTGAATAGTTTAAAATATACTCCAGGTTCAAAATCCTATCACGCTGCTGTTGAAAACCTGCCCGGTTGTTTCGAGCGAGTCGGGTCAATACATTCAATACTCACTACATTATACAAATACGTTGAATGTAAAATAGACAGTTATAAATCTTGCACTGTATGAGATACATTGCCCATTAGTTGGCTTTTTATTTGTTTCTAGTTTGCCGAACATTTTTTCTTCTCTGTCTTACTCTGGGTTCGAGCTCCAAATCTATCTTATTATGAAAGTCTATAAAATATCGATTCCACTGTATGTTCTCTCCCTCTTCTGTCAATAAATGTGAACCTGAAGCTTCCTTTTTTTTTTTTTTTAAATCTATCATTGTTAAAGGCACGTCGCAAATTCGTGTATTGTTACTGCAGACTGCTATTCTGGTAATACCGTGGCGAGTTGTAACTTGTTCTAGTGCTCGCTATGGGTGTCTTATTTTGATTTTTTGTATAAGTTCGTGTTGCCGTAAATTGTATTCATAAAAAATGATAATTAAGAGAATATTAATAAGTGCAATCAGCATAAATGAATTTCTTTTCACGCTTTTAATATTTCACGCTGGCAGTTGTAAAATTTTATTGAACGATCCTGTGTAGGCAGTGTTTGGTACTTTTATTTTATGATTTCTTTCTGCTCATGTCAAGAAACTCCGTTATCATTGTGTATAATTGTCTTCGAACGAAAAAATTCGTGGTTAAAAAAAATGAATACACTAGCCAGGGAGAAAAATTTTGGTAGAAATATATTGTATAGAAACGAATTACGAAAAATAATTTGTTCCTGGTCGAGATACAATTTACATGCCTAAATTCTCAGTTTTGCGACAGTATTTATTGTTTACTGATAAGTTCGCTCAGTATTCGGCCAAGTCTACTCGGAACGTCTTATTTTTCTTCAAAGACCTGAAGTTGATCACGTGTTGATAACGTGAGTTACGAGAAACTACGATTGAAACGTATCGTTAAAAAAGTAGTAAAAATAACACTTTTTCAAATTATTTGAAATTTTTATTGCCGCGAAGGACAATAAATAATAACATGTAATAAGTTTTCCTCGTCTTAATGTCATTCGATTTTGAGGCTTGTTAAAGGAAATCAATAATTACGTGCATTTCGGCCGTCTAAAATCTTTGAAACTTTCTCGACGTGTTTTATCTCTCGCTGTACAAAGCAATTAACACGTCATAATTTTAGAAACTCGATACAACGGGAAGGATCGTGATAATCTATAGGATCGTAAATAACGTTATTGTGCAAAGGCTCAGCCAGGATCGGTAAAAATGAGGGATGACAGCCCTCACGCAGAGAAAAAAAAAGTCAAAATCATTGTCGTCTTTCTTCTTGTCAAGTTGATTAGTTTTTTCTTAACAATTGTCAAATTGATGAAAAAGAAAAAAAAAGTGATTCTGATTTTGACTTTTTTTTCTTATATCACTAAGACTAATTCTTTCTCCGTACACTTTCTGCAATAAGTTTTCAGTTCCTTCATTTATTTTCGATGTATCTGTTCATGCTGTAGCCTTAAGTTTTGATGAATTTCAGTGGAAATTTTGGTCAGAAAATGCGTGATATTATTACATATGTTTGTTCATATTTCAGGCATAATGATCGCGGGAATTTTCGTTCAGAATATGTGAGTGGACGTGAATCAACATCGTGAATAAGACATTTACGTGCAGTATTGAAATAGTGGCAAGCAATCTGAGGACATTGGAAAATGGAAGAAGATTCTCAAGGTAACCTCCAGAATCCTATTAAACATCTATATAGGCTTCAATTCATATAACTTGTGGGAATATCACGTGTGAGAATTTTCTCTTGGTAATTCTGACAAATCACTATATCCTACATCTGCGCATTTCATTGAGTCAATTTTCGAAGAGTGATGGGAGACTCAGTTCACTGGGTTTCGCGATGTGATATGTTCCCGCTTAAATTATATCTATTTGCGACATGTCCTCAAGACGGAACATTGAGGCTCCACAATCTCCTATAAAATGTTACAAGTTCTCAGCAGTACGAAATAGTTCTACTCTCTTGTTAAAATTTTAGTACTTCCTTCTCATGACATGATCAATAATCATTTTTACTCAGTACTTACTTTCACGTACCTACCTAAGTATTCATTCGCCCAATTGCTTGCGATGACGTCGTTTGTGATCGAGTTCTCGCCCAAATTCGTCGATGTCCTTTTACACTATTGGGTGAGAATACAATTCGTATGGGAAGAAAAAATTGTAATTCAATTCTATCGAATAATTTTAAAATTCTCGTTGCTATCTCGATTTTTGAAAATTCTCGTGTCTATCTCAATTTTCAAAAATTTCATCTCCGACTCGAAAGATCTTTTCTTACCTTAATGATGTGTAAACTAATTTTTTTCTCCTCATCTTGTGAAATACCTGTATCTGACTTCAGGAATTTGTAGACCAACCAATTAGTCATTCAAATTCTGTCGATGATTGATATTCTTAACATTTATAGTAACGCGACTTTGTAGAGCAGAAAAATTATGCAGATATGCTTGCGAGTTTTGAAACATGCACGCCAAATTCAAATTTACAATTTTTTGTGCAAAAATATTTTCGTAGTTTGCTCCAAAGAGGACAATCGATACGATATACGTGATTACAAGAGAGGAAAATAAAATACGAATTTTGATTTGCATAAGTTGTCTTCTTCAAAAGTTGGGAAAATTGACCTAGGAAACCATTTAATTACGTTGTTTTTTCAATTTCTTTGTTTTCAAATGTTACTTATAAGAGCTCTTTGACAATTGCAGTAGGTACGTTATAGATGAAGAGTGAAGGGCGTTTTTATCATTGTTCCTCAGTTGTTGCATGAGGAGGGTAAGGTTATTGTGAAGATTCTGAGTAAAACACGGAGAACAGGAGAAAATATTTCATAGACTTTTCTAAGGTTTGTTACCGAATTGTTTACGCTGAAACTTGAACCACTTGTCGAGGATGTGTGACTGTTATGAAGATTCATGAGTAAGCCATCAGGCACTCGACTTGGAGGACCTCCAAGTTTATGGGTGGTTTACGATTTTTTGTCTTCCTCGTGAGAAGAACAAGGAGATGAGGATAAAAAGAAGAAACTTTTAATTTACAAAAAGTACATCAATGATTGGAATTGAGTTTCTGGGTTGAATTCTACTTCATGGTTTGCAGTGGCCTATTCACAGGGGAGGAAAACCAGCCCCTCCCCTCGAGGAACTTCAAAAACCTGTAGAATCATTAATTTTCAACTAACCAGTGAGTGCCTTTTATTTTTCCTTCTTTTCTTTTCTTTTCTTTTCTTTGGCTTAACGGAATTTTGTCCATGAAAATTTTAGGACCCTCAGAGAGAATTTTTAAATATGCCTCTGATCATTGAAACATTCTCAAGTACTGCCTCGATGTACAATACGTTTGTCGCTGTCCAATATTTATTTTCATAGCTTTTATCATCTATTTAGCCTGTCAGAAGAATTTTTATCTGATTATTCCTGAAAAATTCGCTATTCGCTGATCTTTCTCGGAGGGGAAAGTGTTCTCTTTTCCATGTTTGTTTTCTTTTCCCCACGGTTATACTTTCCTCGATGAAACCTTTTTTCATTTTTCTTTTTTTAGCCATGTGTTCAGAAAAATCCCTTCACTTTTCCGCCGCTCATCTAGAAATACAATTTTTCGTTATATTTATTCGTCCAGTCATCGAAACATTCCTTCGTAAGTCTTCAAACTTGAGACAAAAGACCCGCCCACTTTGAAATTACTATAATTGCTGTTCTTATGCATAGCGTGGAGGTGAAAATTTCTCTGAATCTTCTCCTTCATATACATACATCTCTAAACTTTAAATTTTTCCAAGTCTTTAACTAGGTTAGAGCTCCCCTCCCAACGAAATTAGTAGCCTAGAGTGGGGGATAGAAATTCGACCCCCTCCCCAGGTCACATGAAGTATCAAATTTTATTCTAGATGATTTTTCGATAAATTTTTCGTAACATTTTTTTAATGCACGCAATCACAGTGGTTAACCAGTAAGTTTCTTCCTTCTTTATTTTTTGCCTGATGGAAATTTTGTCTTCGTAAATTTTTGTGTACCCCTTCCTAGGGAGCACTTCTGAATGCGCCACTGCGCAATCATAATAATTATAACTGATCCAGAATATGACGGACGGTCGACTTTTCCCAAAGAACCCCCTCTATAATGAGTTTTCTGTTGAAAATTCGAACGCTTTGATCTCTCATCTTGAAAGTCCTTGTTACGTGTTGAAAGCATAACAGATGAGGAGCAGAATGTAGTCGACGAAGATTTTCTCACTATACAACAATTTGTGACGTTAAGGATCGACTTTATTTTGAATCTTTAAATTTCTAGTTCCTCATTCATATACTTCAAGACTTCGGATCACTTCATGCTTTTAATTTTGTTAACACGACGTCCATCTTTCGATTTTCTAATATTTCACATATATCCAGTTACAAATTCTTATACGACCAAATTCTACCACAAGACTTTCTAGTCAAGGCTAGCCAGTAGAACAAAAAAAAAAAAAAAAAAAGAATAGATGAGTATCATTACGTTCTTGTGAAGAGATTATCCAAAAATGAAATAGCAACGCCTTCGAACGAAAATTCGAAATTTTATCGTACATGAACTATAAATTAGGTTTTTTGGTCGACGACTATTTTCAGATTTGCATTACTTCTGGTTAAGAATTCATCTGTCAAAACAATAAATCATATAATTACAGCCTGCTTCTCATTTCTACATTAGAAATGTTGATTTCATTCGGTTCGTTAGATATTCATCTCAAATCGTGCTCGTGATGCGTCATTGTTTCAGCATGATTTGATGCAGCGTTAGTTGAAATTCCGTTTTTCTCTCTAATGATCAACATCTCGTCCAAGCTTGAGAAATTGGTAACAAAAAATAGCGTTTGGTGTTGCCACTCGATTAGATAATATTGAGGTCGAATTGACGTCTCTGTATGATTCTTGTATGATGGTCCATTCCAAGTTACGGTCAAGATTTTTTTCAGAAAGTAAACGATTTTTATCTTGTTGGGAACCGACGAAAAAATAATTTGATGTTAGGCCTACAAGAAGTTGAAATTTTTTAGAATTTCATTCTCTGATTGTATTGTAAATTTTGACAGCTATATTTTATTAGATTCTCATTTCGCATTTCACTTTTTGATCCTTTCAAATGACAGTCATAACCTTCGGCTCAAATAAAAATCACGAAGAATTTATAGTTTTTTTTTTTAATATTTTTTAAATGTTCTGCAGTATAATGTAGATACTAAATCAATTTCACTGTACTTACCTATGCAGGTACATTGCTCACGATCATCAATAATTCCTTTCAAATTAATTTTCATGACTAATTCAGAAATTGTGCTGAAAATTCCTTTTTTTTTTTTTTTTTTTTTTCTTTTCTTTTTCTCTCTTTCTTTCTTTAAAGGGTAGGTGTAAATTTACTTGAAAACTACCGTAGAACAGACGATTTTTCTAACGTGTTTATTGTTGATTTATGAGAACAAAATGTATACGCGCATATTTATTTGTCGTTGGTATAATTGCGAATTTTCAGCTCGTTACCATCATGAAAATGGTGGTTCAACACCTTATTTCGTGAAGGCAGTCACGTCTTCAATTCTAAATACTTCGTTAACGGTTCAATTTTCAAAATTTTCAAAAAATTCTCTCTTGTTTATTACGATATACATGAATATGCAACTCTCATTTTGCCATTACGAAAATTGACTTTTCGCAACAGATTAACGAACGACTCATTTTGTCGATCGTCGACCTATTATTTGTTATTATATTGTAAAAATAACTTTCATTTCGTTATTTAGGTACGTACATGTGTGCGCATTGGTGAAAGAATTATATTTAAAATGAATTTATTCTGCATTTTGAGTTAATATTAAAATATATTTCCGTTTGGAATATTATCTTCACCGTTTCAATTTTACCGAAGGTTTCATATTTTAGAAAAATAAGAAAAACTTGTGACAGATTTTTTATTGAGAATATGTTATACTTTTAATTAGCACTGTCATCAGAGAATATAAAGAATATCAAGAATTAGATTTGGAGGGTATATTTCTTCATCAAGGTGAATATGTTTTGGGTTTTTTGATATTTTTCAAATACTCCGATGGCAGTGCCAATCAAATTAGAAAATATTATTTCTAAATTTGGTTAAAATATTTTAATTTTCACTTTCCTTGAACTTGTAGAAATTCTATATTAATTATCGAATAACACTTATTTCGTCGTTGAAATCAATTAATAAATTTTATTTCTTTTTGTAATTACCTTCACGAAAATTCTATTGTTTTTTTTCCTTCTCTCTTTTAAGTTATATTTTTCGTTATTTGAAATTGAAATTATCTTACTTCTTCTATCGGAACATTGTACATATATTAGCGATGAGCTATTTGTAATTTTTTCACGTTTCTATTAATATGCGCGAGCCACGTTTTCAACATTTCTAATAACCCAAAAAATTCTAAAAATCCTCCAGTTTCAATACTAAACATTTCACCGTTTTTAAAGCTAATAACGAATCGTTTTGCTTCTCAAGTATGCAGTTCAAAAATTTTTGCACTTTTTTTGTATCAAATTTTCTATCATTTTTCTCTTTTTTAACCCTAAAGAAATCATTGCAGATGAACTCTTATAACTCTGCACCAGCTTTCAAGTATCGATAGGCTTACTTGAGCGCAGTGCACAAATTTTACTGCTGCAAAAGACTTTTTCAGCATTTCTGAATAACTCAAAAAATCCTGTAAATCCCTTAATTTCTATACTGAATATTTTACTGTTTTCAAAGTAATTACGAATCAATTTACTCTTTTTTTGTTCTCGAGCGTTTATAAATTTTCGAACTTTTGTATCAAATTACTATCGTTTTTCTCTCCTTTTTTTTTTTTTTTTTTTTTTTTTTAACCCTTAGGTGAACTCTTACAAGTATGAAGTTATACTACTCCTGCGCCAGATTTCAAATATCAAGTACCGTGATGTAATGTGATCTCACATTTCTTCTAAATGCCAGCAGATGCTCTCCAGAAAATTTCTTTTCTCTGAATTACTTCCTAATGCACATTGAAAAACATCCATTTTCTTTTTATGAAGCATGTTCTATCGACATCATTGAGGTTGTATCAGCATCATTTCTCCAGAAAATCCTATCGCGTTATTAATATTCTCTAGAAATCTCTAGGTAATGATTTGAAAAACGTATTCATGATAATTTTTAGTAAGCATGTTGTAGGAAAAGCTTTCGACGTGCGAGAAAATTCCTCCTGCGTGTTTAAATACCAACTGACTACATGTGCTGATTTTTCACACGATGTTGAATTTCCAGTACCTAATAATTCAACTTCCACCTCCCATGTCGAAGACGTTAATCAATTATATTTTCATAATTATTGTAATTAAAAAGCTCACGCAGAAGCGTAAGCATTACCGACTTTTCAATAATTTGCTATAAAATCATTTACACATGCTCCCCATACCTAAACTTCATTGTTTCTCACTTATAAGCTGATTGTGATAATAATGATTTAAGGTATTCCACTTTCTCTTCTATTGTTCAATTCATTTCTAATCTTTTTAATGGGTTCTATTAAAATTAAAATATAAAACTTAGGTGATTTAGAAGAATCTTAAAGTATTAACCTGACTGTCCATTTCCAAAAATAGGTACAGTAAGATATTATAAAGTCGATAATGACAAAAATCAAAACATAGATGAGGAAAATTGAAATGGGCAATGAAACTTCCACTTTGTCTTTACCTGAATTTCAACATTACTCCCCAGTGTTCAGGCTACGAGCCTATTGCGATAATGTAGAAGAAAAAAAAAAAAAAAAAAAAAATGATATGTATACCTGCATAACGCAGTAATTATAAAATACACGGCCAATATTCAATCCATCGCTTACGTGCAACGTTTGTTTAACGTATCCAATAAACGTCGAATTTTTTCAACCATATATGACTGGTAATGAGAAGTTTTTGCAGCCAATAGGTGTATGATGCTTTAATCACGTGGCAAACGAACTCAAATAAATTGAATAAGCGAGATTTAGCTCTTACGGCTCTATACGTGGACCACGTATATTTTGAGATTTACTCAAGAACCACTAGTCCAACCGATACAAAAATTACAGAGCAATAAGATTGAATAAACTATGACGTAATGTAGTGATATGAAGATAATAAGATTGATATTTTTTGAGAAACAACACTAAGAAATTCGAGGAAAATTGTGTTAGAGTGTGTAGTATAGACAGCCGTGTCCGTCCGCGGCTAGCAGCGCGTTCCCTTCTCTTACCGTTCAGCAGTACTCGCTGCTCTCGCGTACGCTCGTACGTCAGTCGTATTCGTGCACGCTATCGTGCATGTTCACGCGCTGCCTCTGTAGATTCCCGATCATCTCGGGTTAACCCTTTCTATTGTTCCCTAGTGGGGAATGATCACGAGATGGGCTCAAGCCCTCTAACATGGTAGCAGACCGATTTGGTGAGGTCTACCAGCTTTAAATTTGAGTTAATCACATAATACGTGAACTCAATAATTCAATACTAAAATCATACGATTGGCGGGGAGCTATCGAATATCTTCGCTCCTATATTATTTTAAAAACATTGGAAAAAATCTGCTTTCGCAGATAAGTACATTGTTTTCCGACTCATGTACAATGAGTTCCTACCAATCCACGAATTTGGCATGTTTGCTAACGTGAAGGAATATTTAATAGCGCTAAATGATCATTTCTTTCAACTTCGTCTTCTAATAAAAGACTAAAATTAATCGGGCATGATAACGCATCCGACTACATTGCATTTCGCCGAATACTATCATGATGAATATGGTACCTGCGGTTTATGCCTTTATTCCGTATCTATCACGGAAATGTGAAATTCGAATAGAGTATTTCTCTTCGGCCGTATGATTTTCGTCTTTTTCTCTAAAGAGGTCGGTTCTCCTAGCCTACTTCACCGGTGGCCACCAATTTCGGAGAGGCTATGTGAGAAACGAACTCAAGAGACTGCATGCAAGGTGTAATTAATATTTTATTCACCTACTTAACTAGCTAGCTTTCTTCGAAGTGCACCATTTTCCGTTTTACAAAGTCTCCTATGTCAGTCACTTTGAAGTTTTTCCGGAAACCAAAAGTCCAATCAATCTCCCCAGACCGGTCATTGCCGTGGGTTCGATGCCTCTCAACGAATGCTCAGCCACGATGAGGAACATCACTTAGAAGGAAATGGCAAAGATTTACTTCAACCAGCGAAAAGGAGACTCGCGTGCTCGGCTCTTAGCAGCGGTATTGTTCTTGGACTTCTTCAATATCTCAATTATGACGAGCGGTTGAATATCCTCTAAGTTGGTGAGTCCGATCTAAAACTTTATTATCGACGAGAATCAAGTTGGAAGTGTGCGATCCAACTTTCGGTTGTGTTTATTTATTTAAGAACCGAATAACTAATCGATATTCGATTTCTCGTGGAAACAAACAAGGCGGGGAGTAACCTTGATACCACGAATATGCCATTTTTATCTGCTTTCGAACGTTTTCGAATGAACTTTATTACGGACAAATTATTTCCGATTAGTAATTGATGAGACGAAAGATCGTCATATTCGAAATTTAACAACCCGATTTTACGCGGGCTTCGCAAATATTCTATTTCATCATATTGCATCGTTCGAAGGCAGCGCCGTATCGCTCGGCGTGGTCGGTGGTAGATCGCACGTGTTACTTTTTCATATTTTTGTTGGTCCATATTGCGTCGTCAACCTGCTTAAAATACTACTCTAGAGCATTCGTCATGCAATCAGCTAAACTGCTGAAGACAAGAATTTCGGCGACTTCCTGTCAGCCACTGTGTTTCTTATCACTTTTTAATAATGGAAAAGTATTGACGCGACCAACCATATCTACCCCGCACCTATTCTCTGCTCTGCCCTCAAATCTGCGGCATACATCATACTCCTCGATATCAGCGGAATTCTGCGTAAAAACAAAAAGCCAGCGAAGCTCGATGGTGTTCGATTATATTCTTTTGTCAAGCCTCATAAAACCTAAAAATTTTATCACCTAGCAGCTGTTGACATTCGCTACTATTTCTCCGAATTCTTACCCACGGAAATCACGAGCTCCACCACGTGTCGAAGACATTACGTCATCTTTTCTGTGCCTTCCCGAGTTGAGTATTTTACTCTTCAACTGGCTTCATCGCTTTGTGAATGGCCTTCGTATGTTTCACCAGTAACCTAAATATCGTGACGCATCTTAAATCCGAACGACTTATTCAATATTGTCGTAACTTTTGCGAATTGTTTTTCTCATTAGAGATAACGCCTTACGGGCGTTTGTTATTTTTGAGTGCGTCTTTACGTACTTGTACTTTACCTCGTGAAAACTCGTCCTCTTTTCGTCCAAAGTGCTATAATTGATAGTGCTGCATTATCATATTTTACCACTCAGACGAACATCAATATTTTCGGTTCGTCTTTATCACTTCATTTTGCTATCTTTGTGTGTGTGTGTGTGCCCGCTTTCTCAGTGGCATTTCTCTGTTTGTCGCACCTAATATGCGTATTGCTCTTGCAATTTCATCCGTTCATCACTTCCCTATAATTTCTCCTTTCTAGTCATCAGTGATTACCCTTTATTTTCATCTGCAATTATCCTTATTGAAAATATCATTGGAAAAACGACCCACTATCGATTAAAAATGTTATCAATTCGCTTGAACGTATTCCCGCTCCCTTACTTTCTTCTCATTCTTATCGTCCTTATTTATTTATACATTGCATTTATCGTAATGTATTGCGTCTCAACATCGACACGGAGCTTATAAATGGATTATTGTCTTCTCAATTGTCTCTTGTCTCCCAGTGAGTGCCCCACTCTCTTTTTAGAGTGTATGAAGTCGAAAATTTACTTTCGATGGTGATATCGATAATATTATGTAAAATAATTCGCAGAAAAATGAATGACCCTTCAAAATTTAATGATTCCGCGGAGGAGGACAGTATTTTGAATTATACCGATTCTTAAAGTTTTAAAGAGCAGATTTCATCGCCTACTGAGGTTACTGCACCTAGCGCTTTGCGCAAAGACACAACAAAGCCTGAAAGTGACCCTGTTAATCAACCTAAAGTGCAATGTCACCAGGAAAACTCTCACGCCTCTGCTGAAAAGAAACGTAATTCATCACCAGTCTAATAGAAATCCGTCACGGGAGAAACCTTCTTGTAAGGAGGCACCTCCCAGCAAAAATAAGAAGCACGGAGATGTATTTACGAGTTCTAGGGCGAAAGCTCATAAAAATACTCCGCATTTCGAAAGTGTAAATTTGATTAAACCTCAAAGTAAAAAGTTATAATCAATTTGAAAGTAAAACATACCTCCTTGTCTTCTTTCTCTCACGTTCCCACATCTACATCTCAATTTAATATGAACTCTTTTTCTTCCCCAGCTCCTAATTGGTCTGAGGAGCAGAATCCTCCTCAGTAGACTGAGGCACAGGTATGGTAGGTGTTTCAAGAGTTGGTGAGTCCTTTATTTCATCATTTTCATGTCTTACTCGAGAGAGTGAAACAAATTTTAAAGAGGCAAGAGCCTCCTCGATTTTTGACAGCAATTCAGGCTTTATAAACTTTGTCTGATGGCATGCCTTTGAAACTGCCACCATCGATACCAACTTACTCACCACCTCCCCCCGTTACTAAAGCGCCGATACAACCCAAAACCCGTGGTTGTTCGTTATCTAAGAAAATCATGAGACTCTTCCTGCAAAATTTCAACTAATTCTCTTCCACCGCCCAAGAATGGGCAAGCTCAAGTTGAGCCGATGAATACGTCATCTCCGGCACCTCTTTTGCCATCAAGGCACTGTCAATTGCTGCACCGCAGCCAATTACCATCTGTGAGTTTAATAATAGTTTACTTACTTTAAAATTTTATCAACTGGCCGCTAATGTTGTTTTGGGCAAAGGGATTCGTTTTGAGACTTGGAAACAGTATTTATATTATACCCTGCAGGCTCCAGGGCTATTACACGTCATTGACCCACAAAATCATCCTCCCCCACGAACGATAATACGATTCTTGCTCTCCATAAAATCAGATTTCCTGAAATAATTGCTCAACGACTCTCGGTGAGCGACTTGAATAAAATATCGCATATATAATCAATCCAATTGAAGTCATGCAGACTCTAGAGAGTCAAAAACGTCCCGGCTATTCCGGGACGAAAGGCGATACTGAGCTCAGAGAGCTTATGAATGTGCAGTATGTCTCCCTTAAAGTAAATCCGCAGTCGTATGTTACGATTTAAAAAAAAAAAAAAAGTTTCCGACATTTGCGACAGTACGTTTAATCTTTCGGATGAAATAGTCTCAAGTCGCTTTTAAGAATCTGTGATGCAGATTATCCCAGCAATAGTACAATACGCCCATCAATATAAACTGATTTATAATAATTCACAAAAAGTTCCTCATTCTCATGTTTGAGAATTGTTTATTTCAATGGCTCACGCCAAGGGCCGCAATTTAGAAAGAAAACCTTATCAATCCTTTATACCGCAAGGACCAAAAAGGGGGTTTAATTCGAGAGATTCGAAACCCACATTTAATAAAAATATCAATAATGGTAATAGACCACATAATCGGCCACAAAACAATACAAATAACTGTTCTTCTTGGTGCACAATCGTCGCACCTAGTACTCACGAAAGAGATGGGCACGAGGTGGATACTATAATCGCTATGATCGAAGACGTAATGATAATAACTTTAATGATTCTTCTAATTAATACTCGTCATTCTTCCTTTCTTTCTCGAAGGAATAACCATCCTCCTCCTAAATCTAAAGATCGAATAAAAGTAATTCCGAAGATCGGAAAGCTTCAACTGATAATAATGACGGTAAAACGTTTTCAGCTTATCCTATAAAGTTCATCGCATATGGGTCACTCCGCAGGTGCGGAAGCCGTCATAAAAGTGCACTCAAATCTGACTATTCGTCTGGTAAAAATTATATTACTGCTCGTGCATGTTCAGGGTCAGGCTGCAATAAAATTGTGTTTCCATCAGGCGATCATTTACACTTGATTAAAGCTTTCGACGCTCCTTATAACATAGCAGTTGCAAATCCTAATGAGGATGTCTGCCTACCTATTTATTAAGTCGATAACTTGAATATTCTCCCGAAATGTGTTACAATTTTAAATCTGGGTGAATTCAATATTTATGACAATATTCGAGAAAATCTTTCGATTCGTCCTTTTGTAGATCAAGGATACCCAGTAATTTATTTCAAGCACTCAGTGCACGTCGTCCATAAAGACTCTTTGTCTCCGACGTCTATTCGCTCTATTTTACTTGTGTTCCCTGCCTTGTGGTTTTTCAACCTACGAGTTCCAACAGAGTTGGACTCGCAAGCAGTCGCTTCTGTAGCGAGGAAAAACGGATTTTTTTCAGAGTTTACCAATGATTTTACGACTCAGTCCAAACTAAAAGAATATCTGACTTCCATTCCTCATTGTTCATTAGATGATCTTAACAAATTAGAGGAACAGGAAATCCGGTCTATTAAGTGGCCAACTTGCCCGTCTGTGGCATTATCGGTTGGGACATCCTAGCGTATCAGTTATGCGCAAGCTTGTGCAGACGCTGCCTGAACTTTAAGGCATTACCATCTCAGACTCAATCCAAGATTGTCATTTGAGATTGTCACCCTTGTAAACTGGCCAAAGCTAAAAGCTCTTACTTACCAAAGTTCGCACTCGAGCACCACAACCGCTCGCACCTATACATACCGATGTGCTAGAGCCGGTCTTACCACCGGCGTACCCTTCTAGAGACGAATGTATCTACGCAATTGTAGACAATTTTTCCAGATATGGATATGATTTTCCCCATAATAACTCAAAATGAGGTGCGTGTCGGACTCGAAAGTTTCTTTGAGGAGATGGATCAAATGGTTCCCTATTACTGTACTACAAAGTCCATTAGACTGGGCCATGGAACGCCGTACCGTACGGCGCTCTCGTATACAATGTATTACCACAAAAAGCGGTGAATAATTAAATGCCTTGCACGGTTCTTTTCAAACGAATGCCTTCACTTATAACTCTCCGAAGATTCGGATGTGTTGCTCATGAAACTCTGCCCAAGAAAGTAGGTAAATATACAGATAGAGCTAAACGAAAGTTTTTCACCGGTTTATCAACCAATGGTGCTTAATTGTTAGATCCTGATACAGGATCAATTCAGAACGTTTCAAATGTTACTTTCACAGAATCTCAAGTCTCCGGCCATCATTATGGCCCTTTTTGCACAGACTCCTTTCCGCGACCCTATAAAACTTGGACGACCTATTTCAGCAGCAGATGCTGATGTCGAATTTGAACACGACGAATCGTTTCGTCCTCCTCCAATAAAAAAGAGGAAAATTAGGTCAGTAGAAACTGAACATCAATATTATACTCCGGCAACCCATAAAAGAGCTCCTCTAAAAATGCAACTCAATTTATTCGATGTTCTTTATGATTATCTTAGTACTAAAGTTAGTGCACTGTACCCTCCCTCTGTTGCCCAGTTCACAATCTGGACTACTTATCCAGCTACACCCAATTTACCTCGGCTCCAATGTGTTGGAGATCATTATCAACCCATGCGCGTCTGATGATTCACAGCCTTTAGCGCAAGACTCTCGTCCATTTACCACTCTACTTGCACGCCATTATATCAACAAAAATCAGTTGATTCCCATGTTCAGGGAGATTCATCTGAGTACCCCTCAGACACTCTTTCATCTTCTTTTGATGATACCTCACTGACGTATGAACGCTTTTATGCGCGTTTATCACGCTCCGGGGAAGCTATTCATTCTCCACAATCTGTCCAGTGGAAAGATGTAAATCATGAAGAGTTCAAGGCGATGGCGCAAAATCACACATGGGTCCCTCTTACTCGAGACTCTCTTCCTCGAAGAACTAAAACAATTGATTCTACATGGATTTTTCGTCTCAAGGAAGACCTAGAGGGTAATTCCAAGTTCCGAGCTCGCCTTGTCGCTCGTGGCTTTACAGACCCCAATCCCTATGATATTATGGAAACATATGCTCCTGTCGCTGATATCAGCGATATACTTGCCGTTCTTTCCATCACCGTGAAACATGGCTATTATATTCAGCAATTATGTCAAAGTCGTTTTTCTTCCTGGTATCTTGGATAAACCAGTATATATGTTCTTTCCGCAAGGATATGAAGTAGACAATTTAAACCCTAAAGTACATGTTCTGAAATTATTCCGCTCACCATATGGATTAAAAGTAAGTCCAAAAAGATGGTACAAAAGATTTTGTGCAACTCTCCAGCAAATGGGCTTTAGGCCTTATGTATCCAAGCCGTGCATTTTTAAGTGGAAATCCACGAAAAATGGAGTATCCTCAGTCGTCATTCTCGTTCTTTATGTTGACGATATCCTCCTTGTCGGTACTAATCAAAGAAAATGCGAGAAGTTATTCAACAATTAACTACAAAGTTCAAAATTCCTGATCTCGGTACTCCGAACAAGTTTCTCGGAATAGAGATTGCTTATAATATGATCGAACGTCCTCTCTTCTTCTCTCAGCCGAAGTACCTATACCCTCAAATTACTTGAGAATTTCGGCCGTTCTCTCTCTGATCCATCGAAATCGACACCTCTATTATGACCATTGAAGCCTCGAAGAAATGAGAGTCAAATCCTGACGAATTTACTCCTCTACCACCTGTTCACAATCCAGGGAAGCTATCGGTTCATTCATCTTCTTGATGAATTGTACGCGCCCCGCTATTGCCTTTGCAGTCAATGCGTCTGCTTGGGCGCAAACGAACCCGACAGTGTCGGATTGGCAAGCCTTCGTCCATCGAATTCTTTTTTTACTTCGGAGGTATCCTTACGCCAAGGTCTCCTGTATACAGGATCTTCCAGCCTCCTTAAATGGTCCCCAAATGCTTCGTTAGATACGAACGTGGTAACTGCCCGGTCAACTTCAGGATACACTCCTCCTGCTTATGATGACCTAATTTCACGGAGAACAAAGAAGCAAACTCACGTTGATCTCTCTTCAGCCGCAGCTGAGTACGTCGCCGCCTCTTTGGCGTGCCGACACGTGGTCTCACTCAAAGCTCTCTTTGAGTTCTTAAGTTATGACGTACCTAGTCCAATTATTTATGTGGATCACACATCCACCATCCACCTAGCCAGTCTCTCAAACAGAAGTCCTTGAAGAACACAGTTCATCTCTGTTTCCACCATATCAGCGTGGAAATACACAACAATACTATTGTTTTCGTATGAGTGCCTTTGGTCGATAATTTAGCCGATGTGTTTACAAAAGCATTACCCGAAGCCGGGTTCACTCACTTCCGTGATCAGTTGGTTTCTGATCTTTCACATCACTCATTATTGTCCTTGTATTTCTGATTTCAGAAGAGGACTCAAGCTGTATTGCTTGTTCGGCAGTCAAGTCGAAATGTTATTCGTTTCCTTTTTCTTTTCTTTTTCGGCTTGCTCATATTATACACATTGATTTTTTGCAATGTTATTTGGATTTAATTGTTTGTGCTGACTATTCTATTTTATCAAGTTTTTGTCAAGTGTTGACTTACATTTTCTTATTAATTCCGTCTCCTTCTACAGGATCTTTCTTTACTCGCTTATGCTCGGTGATTATTTTTGCAGTACACCGATTTCCCTTTTTATGGGACTTTTCTTTATTGGTCGACGTTGTCGCTTTTCCTTTCCTTTCATTTGGAATTAATTGTAAACTACCCCTGGCTTTGTTCCTTGCATTTCATGCCTCTTCCTTTCAGTGTAATTGTTTCTCCTCTTTCAGTCCACTCGGAGTTTAAGCTTTTTGCTCTACAGAATGAGCCTCGGATCAGTTCCGACATTTGGCACTCCGTTTTCCCTTGAGGTCCTGGTTTCATCAGGATATGTTCTTTCCCAGGCCACTCAACCTCCTCTCCGTTCAGTAACCGTTGCTGTTTGGGTCCGGCCACGCCTGGCGGGGAGTGTTAGAGTGTGTAGTATAGACAGCCGTGTCCATCCGCGGCTAGCAGCGCGTTCCCTTCTCTTACCGTTCAGCAGTACTCGCTGCTCTCGCGTACGCTCGTACGTCAGTCGTATTCGTGCACGCTATCGTGCATGTTCACGCGCTGCCTCTGTAGATTCCCGATCATCTCGGGTTAACCCTTTCTATTGTTCCCTAGTGGGGAATGATCACGAGATGGGCTCAAGCCCTCTAACAAATTGAGAGTTACTCAACTACTCGAGAAATCTAAGAAAAAAATTCACATTCCCAACTTCAGATAATCCACTACAACTTGGCCAAATTTCATGAGAATCCAACCAGTAGTTTTTGAGGAGTTGCGTGGACAAAAAATCTTATATATATATATATAAGGAAACCTGAAATTTTCTTATTAGGGTAGAAGTGATCTAGGACCTCCAAAACGTCGAGAAAATTCATTGCCCCCTCCCCCTGAATACTTTGCGTCGGGTGTAATACCTCACTTTTTACAAGTAAAAAGTCGGTAAAAGATAATTTCATATTCTTGAATACTGTGTAGAATCAATCAGTTGTCAATCAGTGTACCGCGCCAAGTAGCGAAAGCGAAAAGTTCATCATCTTCTCTTGTGATTGGTTAACCCCTCCAGTTTGACCTCATGTCGATTAAACTGGTTTGTCAATAATCCAACCAGCTTCTATAGGGTTGAATAACTTTCTCTTCTCTTACCGGATAACGCCAAAGTGTATAAGTGTCAACATGGTTTCATATATTTACTAATTTTTTACTCGAATTTATTCACTCGTTTTTTTTTTTTTTTTTTTTGGTAATTTGGTTTTGTTTTCGTCATGGTCGGAGGAGAACAGATTAGATTTATTATTCATTGGTATAGTTATTACAATTTGTATTATTAGCTAGGAAAATTTCTCTGCCGGTCGCCCGTTAGCTTTAATGAAATGCACTATCGCAAGGGTGCAGTCAATGTATGTCCGCAAAAACTTGCCTAATATGCTCATCAGCTGGGCCGACGCGTGCTGGTTGTTCGGACAATCTTCTATTCTATAATTTCGATTTTGAAATTTCTTCATGTATCTACTGTACCTATGCTGAATTTAGCCATTAATTTAGTATGCTCGTTTTTGTAAATGGTTGAGCCGTGAACTATTCTCGATCTCGCTCTTTCGTTTTTGTGACATAAACTGGTGGTTACTAACTTAAGGCAACTGTAATGTTGCTCCAGTGCGTGTTAGATTGAATCGAGTTGACTCGCGGTACGTTACATATTTTTGCAATGAACAACAAAAAATACTAATAATTTAGCATCGTGTTCTGGTGGGAAAATGTCTAAAGAGGCCAACTATGGAAGATTTGAAAATAAAGTTGTTTATAAAGGTAACATCTATGGACGAAAGCGAGTGAAGACGTTTTGAGTATTTTTAATAAGCGAGATAAATTTGACGCGTCCCCATGAGTTCGTTGGAGTCCTTGAAAAGTCTCTTGCAGCAACAAAATTTGTACCCTGCACTCGAGTGCACCTATTGATACTTGAAAGCTGGCACAGAGGTATGAGTTTACCTGCAATGATTTCTTTAGGGTTGAAAAAGGGGTGAATTTATAAAAATTTGATATAAGAGTTCGAAAATTTTTGAACTAGGCCCACTCGAGAAGAAATAAAGAGTCAAATGATTCATCATTTGCTTTAAAAACAGTGAAATGTGCAGTATTGAAATTTGAGGATTTTTAGAATTTTTCGAGTTGGTTAGAAGTATTGAAAAAGTAGCTCGCGCGAGGGAGAAGAGCTACGTGCGCTCAAGTGCGTCAAAACATACCTTAGTACCATAATAGTCAACGATTGAACTTGAAAAACAAGATATCGGGGAAAAAGTTTTTTATTTGTTTACAACTACGAGAACTTTGATGAATGGTGCAGGCTGTAGACTTTCTCTCGTTGTGTATAACGCTATCTACGATCTTACGCAGGAACTCGTTCACTATTTCTCTAAATTGCGAAATATTGCAAAATTTCAAATGACAATACACAGTATGATGAGATCATGCAATGTAACAAATGATCTTTGAATTTGAAACTTTTCGAGATCAATCTGAAATGGGTTGCGAAAATTTTTTTGGGTTCGCTATAATAAATAAAATTGAATTCATCACTAGCAGGAATACTTGAAATAATAATACTTTGTGAAAAATGATTCAGAAAATATTGTACAGAGAGCGTTGTGCACTCTCTATAATGGGGGAAAAAATAATATCTTAACTTTTTAGGTCAGCCAAGTTGTCGAAGAAATTCGTACGAGACGGAAAGGAGTGAAGGGGCTTTTTCTTCAATTCTATTATGAAATGATAACGTTAAGGGTAACATAAAATTTTTACTGTGACACTTCTCAGTTGCATCGAACGAAAAGGTACCTAAATGCCGACGTGTACGTTGTCGTTTTGAATTAAAAAATATCTCGGTTCTTATGGTATCACGTATTTAAAGAGACGAAAAAATTGTTATTATTTTTCATTAGAAACATTTTCGAACGAGGACGTATCACGAAGATGAGGCATTCTCAGTTATTTCACGTGTAAGAAGTGTTTATTTTCGTGGCAGGTCCTTTATAAAGTTTTTTAGAGGCGGTACCTGCCTCTGTACTGCAGGTGTAGTACGGTTCACAGAAATGTCATCTTTGATGAAGGGAGAAATATCTTATGGTGTGATGCTGCGTGGAAGTTTTCAAGTTTTTGAATGCGCGCTTCATTTTTCTGTATAGGCCTACCAACTTTTCCGTTTCAGCCTAATTTACGGCACGAGTTAGATGTTGATGATATAATTCTCAGGATCACCTTGTATCTTCTTGTACTGAATTGTTGTTGAAAATATCGTTTTTTCTTGAAAGTTGAACGGTCTGTCTCTAAGATTAGAGTACAAATGTTGTAGCACTTTTCAAATAACTTTTATAATATAAAGTGTGAGTCTAAAATACTGTCGAAATGGAAATCTTACGAGGTTTAATTTCCTCCCCCCTTGATTTACCGCAAGCGTGGAGAACACGCAATGTGTCTACAGGGCAAGAACAGCAAGAAAATGGCAAGTTATTGAGGGACAGGACAAAAAAATTTTTTCTTTCAAATGTATAGATAACTCGGTTATCACAGTGTAGCCGCTGGCCAATTAATCTTCAAAAGAACTAAAGAAGAAAAATCCAATGTTTCTTGACATACGAGGAAAATTATGTTCGAATCTTCACTCATTGATTGCTTGTAGAATAAGCAGGGAGGTAATCGACGTATTATTTGTGAAACATGAGGCAAGAAATTCAAGTTTCCCCTTTCAGTAGACTCCCCGACGCGCGATTTGAAGGCGGTTTGGCGCTATTGTAGATTCTCATCATTTAGAGGACTTTACTCTCTGTTGAGTGAGAGAAAGGTGGTAAGTATGATTTTAGAGCATCGTGTACCTCTAATAATTATTGAATTGACGTCTCTGTTTTCCTTTCATAACTATCTCGTGATCGATGTATTATTTGCATGTCAACTAATGACTATTCTTTTTTTTTTTTTTTTTAATTTAGGTCGCGGAAGTGATTCGAAACGGAAGATTCTTTCATTTGTCCCAGAAATGCTTCGTAAAGGAGCTTCGAGAGTACAATTTGAAATGCTCTTCATCGATTTAACTTGACATATATCTCGGATTGAGATCATCAGAGATGACGAGAATTCAGTTGTAAATGCATTTGATCCATCATACGCTGTGTTCCACGAATCGCGAATGTATTCCAACTGTTTGAATGAAAACGTAAGTGATTTGTACTCTGCTATCTGCATGACACGACACTTGGGTGGGGTGCGTGCGTGAAGAAAAATGTGATAATGATGGTTGTGATCAGAAAAAGCATGGGCTCTTTGGTAAGAAGTATTTTGACATGATATTTCAGTCTGCTCATAATAATTCATCGTACTCGCCGTGCATTCAGGTGGAGGGGGCAGAGACCCGAGGATACGAGCCTTTTCACATTTTCCCTTGCTTCCAAAATATGTATAGCTGCCCGAAAATGAAAGCTTTTTCATTGTAATTTTGAATTTTTCCTTCTTATTTTTGACGTGGGCTTCCTTATAAAAGGAGTGAGTGTAAGGTCCTATTTCCACCTATGAGTGTCCAAACACGATGATTTCAACCAATTTATTTCAAATTGGCAGAAATTGTAGTCTTAGATATGCCCTTTAAAACGTGCTTATTTTCAAAGGTATCATATGAACCCTTGAGTCTTCAGTATCCTCCTAAAATGCCAAGGTTTCATGTTTTTTACAAAAAATAGCGTGTTTTTTGATGTTCCCCGTTGAAAACAACATGGAACGCAAGTCTCCCTACTACTTCATCGAAGTACTTTGCTGTATATAGAACTAAAAAAAATATATTATGTATTCGAAAATGAAGTTGTAAGGCCACTGCGCTCATGCAGAAAACAGAATATCATGTGCGCAGAACATTTAGAAAAAGTGCTATTTTTTGTGAAAAACGCGAAACCGATGCATGTTGGGAGGATCCTGAAGACTCAAGTGTTCGTTTGATACTATTGAAAGTGAGCACATTTTGAAGGTCATATCTAGCTTATAACGTTTGCAGATTTGGGATGAATTAGTTGAAAAAATTGTTTGGCCACATGTAGGCGGAAATGGAGGATTATCGACCCTCATTTTCCTGAGCCTAGAAGTCCTTGGAGGCCCAATTGACTCCACTCGTACTCAACCAAATTCTATTTGACAAATTTAGCCAGCAGTAATATCGCTCGAAACGAACGCACGTCACTGAAATTAAGATATTGTATTTTTTTCTGATACGTTTCTGTCAATGAGAATTGATTCAAGATATATTGTGCTTGTGAATTTCAAAAAATGATTTTGAGTATTCAGATTGCATTAACGAACGCCTTCAGTGATGCAACATGAATTCACAATCTCTTAATGACCTTAAAAAAAGTTTGCCAAATTTTTGATCCTCGTGAGATACGACTACCTAAACATCAAAATTCTGATGAAAATTTTTGAAAGTGAAAATGGTCTCAAATATAATTATGGTCAATACAGGATTGTAAATTTGAAAATTCTTCAAAATTGATCTTCTTGATCTTTAACTTACTCAATTTTTTGGAATGCTCCAAGAATTTTCAAAATAAAATTTCTTTTGGCGTGAGGCCTCGAGAAAATTATCATTTTTTTCTTCATATGCGCTTAATATTCGTTGTTGAATTGAATATTGATTCGATTGGTTACCCTTAGATGAAACTTTCTCGTTTTGCTAGCCTCCAAATTGATGCTTGACGAGTGATATTTATTCGGAGATCGTTCTTTACTCCTGGAATATCTTGTGCATTGTTTCTTCTAAATTCTGTTTTTTTTTCGGAGTATTTTCAGTTAGAATGTTAATGAGCTACAGAAGTCGGTTCGAAATACATTTCAATCTTTGAAAATGAAGATAAATTATGCTTATTATAATTTTTTGAAATTCCCTCTTGATTCCTTTTCTTTTCTCGGCATATTGTACGCCGTTAACTTTCTGTATGGTCCACGTGTATTGTATAGCCCATAAAAATTTTTACTGTTCGCGATTTATATTCGTGGAAAATTGTCCTCTTCTGTTGGTTACTTGCTGTACATTAAAAGTGCATTACTAAGCACTTTCATCAACGCTAAATTTTCTGAAATAACGTCGTATACAAAAATTACACTTCACGCCCTCGGGTATTTTTTTTTTTTTTTTTGAAAGTCTCTGTATGAATAACGTACGGTGATGTTTTATGAATGACGAAAAGCAATGGAGTGCAACCCGCATTGTAAATGAAGAGTGAGAGAATTGTCAATTCGTATCAAAAGCTATTTTTCTTCATCTAGACATTTAATATTGTAGTTTTTAAAATTTGAGTACATAGGTGAATAACGTCTCTTATTTGAAATGAACTTTAATTTTCCAGTTATTTTATTCGTAGAATACATCATAACAGTGGCGTAACTACAATGGTGGTGGGGTTTACCCTCCTCATCAATCTCCAACTAATCAAAAGTTTTTTTTTTACTTTATTGAAATTCTGTCTACGAAATTTTTTGTACCCCTCAGGGAGAATTTCTAATGACGTCGGGCGTCGCTGAAATACATTTATGGGTGGGTTGAGTGTCATATTCTCACTGCTGACTGAAGAAGGTCCGTACTTTTGGGGTAGTCAAAATATTTAATTTTATTCTAGAGAGTTTCTGTAAATGTTTCGCAACACCTGTTTTTGATATTGATACGCTGAAAATTTCGTTTCTCTGAATTCTCTCAAAATATTTGCGTTTGATCAGATCGGTATTTTTTCTCCGCACCACCCCCAGCGATTTTTATATTTCTTTTTTGGTGGACGTTTTCATTTTTGTGTCGGAGAACAAATCTTTCTCGTGTCTTCGATGGTTTTAATTAATAACCAAATTTATGGTCGGGAATTATGATTTTTCTGTAGATTTGGGATTGAAAATTTTACTATTTTACTTGCTGGAAAACGACCTGAAATGTTTTTAAACTAATATCCCTTCAGAGAAGCTCTAGATTTGTTCTTTTGAAAAGTACTGGTTTTGTTTAAAAAAGTAGCGTGTGACACTGCTTGACCAATTCATTTATTGTTAACTTCAGAATTCAATGCTTTAGGACAGATCCTCCAATTCGAATAGAATATTATGATATTTGCTAAATAGGTATAGCTCCCCAATACTTGTGTTCATTCAGAAGTTTCTACTCTGGTATTATATCGATGATTTTTTTTAGTATAATATTATTTAGTGGTTACTCGTTCGATTCTTTTTTCTCCATGTTACGTTGTTCGTTTGTTCATTTAAATATCGCTCTTCCCTTGATGGTGTATGAAACCGCCCCACATTTTTCGTACTTCTTGTGATTTTAAAAATTGAGTTCTTTTTTTTCTTTTTCTCGGGTTTTCTTTCAATCCTGTGCATCTTCGATTTTTTGTGTGCTCTATTTTCACGTGTTTTTTTTTTCTATTACTAGCTGTGAATGAAGTGTCGCAAAACTTTCAAAAATTGAATTAAATACTTTCTTTGTCTCATATTTAGTGAAACGTGGCCACCGTGGAGAAAAAATTAGAGAAACATGCTATCGGAACAAATGAAATTGAGTGATTAATTTTCAACTTGAACTATAAAAACAAAATGAAAGTGACGAGGCGAAAGGAAACTCGTAAAAGTTCAAAATTTTTAGAGATATGTAGAGTTTTAGGCTTACAAAGATGGAAAAAATAAAAAGAGAACATGTTCGTATATCCTTTCGTTTGACATTAACTAATTCGAACAAGGAACCCATTTTATGAGGGATCATTTGATTTCGACAAATTATAACTGGAGTCATCACCTGTTCGAATTTTCCCACGTTCCTACCCCTACATTCATAAATAGATATCGGAATTTCTCCAATTTCTCTCCCCCCCCTCTAATTTTTTGATGTCCTTGAAAAAGACCAGAGCTTTTGTTCCCTGTCAGAACCTGCAGCAAAATGGTTGAAAATTTTCCGCACCCCCTCCATGTAGGCTCGAAAAAGAGAATTATTTCAAGTATCGATTTTTATAACTCGTTAATCAACATTTTTCGAAGACCTCTCCTTCCGCTATTTTTCTTCCTTTCATATTGTGTATGTATAGTTCTAAGCTCTTTTCCTGAGGTGAATCGTGCTTAATAGTTTAAATTTTTTTCAAATCTCGTAAGTGGGTCACAGATCCTATTCCTCCTATGAATCATAATTTGAAAGAATTAAGGACGGCGGGCTTTTGGATATTTTCTCCAAAAAACTCCATAAAACAGGTTCCTTGTAGCATAACAAAAGGTAAAGAGTTGAACAAGAAAAGTACGGGAATCGTTGATTAGACGTGAGAGGAAAAAGTTGAAGTAGAAATTGAAGATGGGGCGGTTGTGCAGTCGAAGTGTTGGGTAATAAACTGCTCGTGATCGTTTTGGGTGGTGTGGTCTGAAACAGCCCTCTGCGCTTGTATACTCTTGCAATAGAGATGAAAAAAAAACAAAATGAATTAAGGAAATTATAAACTTGGATAGTAATCATCCCATTAGGGACGATCTCAAGGATAATATTATAAACTTGAAAGAGAGAGGCATGCATAAGTACAAGAAGCGATTACAACTTCGAAACCATTTTACCATAATAATTTAAATGTATAATAATTATGCCTATGTTACAGGTTTATATTTTTTAATTGTCCGAGTTAGATGCATTAATACATTGAAGAAAAAAAACATATTTAGTGAAGATAAAATATGTTCAGTCGCGCGATCTTACTCAGATGACATCAAAATTATGAAAAGGAATAATGAAAAAAAGGGCTTGTCAATGAACTGCCTAAACAAAATTGAATTATGACTTCTTGAACGAAAATTTTGAATATGACATAATTTTATAGGAAGGACCTCCGTAGTACTAAAGGCCTTTTTGAGCGCGTGCATAAACGAAGGATTGGAATTCTTGATAATGTAGAGGATCATTGTGGACTAAATTTGGAGAAAGAAATTTCTTTTTTGAATATTCCGTCAGTTCTTCTTTTCTTGATTTATCCTTTCAAGTATTTCTTTAAAGACTGTCTTAATTATCCAATACCAGATTTAAACAAAAATAAGTAGTGAGAATCGTGGTGTAGCTCGTGATCAAATTTTGAATTCAACTGCAATTTTTCGCCAGCTATGACCTCTTATCGAAAGAAGAAAAATAGAGATATGTGTGTTTGAGAATGTTGCGATGGTTATCCAAACGCGATGGGGAAATTGTTAATAAACCACACGTATTTTGTAACCCTTCTGTGTTCGAAGGAAAAAAAAAAAAAAAAAAGAAAAAAGTGAAGCAGGAAAAGGGAAAAAATGAGACGTCTACCGACACGGTACCCATAGTTGTTGAATGTCGTAGGTCGTAGTCGTAGCATAGCATTCGTGGAAAATTATTCGGGGAAGAAGAGGAAGATAAGGATGGAGAGAAGAAAAAGAAAACCGTAAATTATCAGTTCAAGTATCTTTAGCGTCTGAACAATTTCTGAAAATCTTGCAGTTTGTTTGCGGGTGCAGGACGACGAGGTTTACATTAATTCTACTCTCGATCGTTGCGTATTTTTGTGTTTTCAGAAAATTAAAGTAGTCGAGTGTTGTGAAATTCGTGTACTCGATGCTTTTCGTCGCGCTTGCATGTCGTCTCGGGTAAAGGCTTTTCGTTACAGGTAGAAAAAATTGTTTAATTTTTGTGAAAACTTGTGAAGAGATAGTACGCGTTTTCGATGGGCGACGAAATTTCAAACAAAATTTACTTCGTGTAAAATGGGTATATCTAATTTATTTTTACATCTTTCAAATTTTTTTTCTTAATTGTACGATATTTTTAAACATTTTTCGATAATAATGATAATTCAAAAAATGTCATGTATTTTGCACTGCGGTTGTTATTTCGCTCACAAGTTCGGTATGATTCCGAATTTTGGTCCGAAAAGAAAGTATTTCGGGGTCATTAGACGAAGAAAAAATTAATTGATTTCCACCGTAAGGATTCTCGGGTCTTGATTAAACTTTCATTCGTCTATTCGTTCTCGTACTCACCCTTTTCGTTCGTCCGTTTATTTACCACCAAAACGAAATTGCTTCCATATCGATTTCATGTCGATTATTGAAAATAAAAGATATTGAATAAAAAAAAAAAGAAAAAAAACTACGGCAGAAGAAAATAAATGAAAATTAAGGCGACAAAATGATGAATCGCGACATGTGCTAAGTTACAGCCCCAAAACTGTCGCAGTCATGCACGAAAAATGCCATAATTTCGTCGTTTTAAAACGGGGACGAAAGATCGTAGATTCGTTTTAAAGACTGCGACTGGAAATGAGCTTAGCAGAGAAAGTTTTGAAGAAAGTTTGGTCCGCACGGAGTATAACTCGAATACGCGTAAATAATATCGGCATACAGTGTTATGAACTCGTGGAAAAGTTCATAGCGATTGTTCGAAGAGTGTAACCGCGAATGTCGGTGAAGGAATGCAAAACTGTTAAAGTCGCGTACAGCTATTTTAGAAACTCGGCTAAAAAGTTTTTTCCTCTTTTCAAGGTCGAAACTTTTAATTTAATGAAACTAAAACTTCGAAGACGGCGAATTCTAGACGAGAGAATTACTTGGAAAGACAACAAAACTTGCTGGGTGACTCTCCTTGAATCGTTTTAAGACCAATGTTGAGAAACACTAACACAAAGATGCGAATACAACTGCTACCGCTTTTCCTCTTACTTTAGTTTTCGCTATGTGGTAATTTTTCTCTCTTTTTTTTTCTTTTCTTCCTTTTTCTTCTGGAGAAAAGTTATTGAACTTTCTTTTTTCCAACTTCTCTACTTCACGTTTTTACATTGTATTTTTTAAAGCAATTTCTCCTTAGCAACTGAAATGATATGAACGAAGAGGATATAATACTTGCACTTTTTTTTTTTCTTCTTTCCTCTCTAGATCTTATTTTAATAAAATTTTGTCTGCGAATATTTGGGATGTTTAGAATATGGTTTGGGAATATTTACAGCAAAGCCTAAAGAAAAGTTCGTATGCAAACGTTCATATTTAGGATGAATTTTCTAACCGTCGATATGGCAAAATTCAATCGCGTAATATTCATAACTGCAATTTTATTCGCTTATTCAACGTATGGATAGAACTTAAGTGAATCTAATAGATTTTGTTTATAGGAGGGGAATCCATGTGTATGTACCTTAATATATGTGACCGATTTACTTCTGCAATTTTCGAAATTTTTCGATGAAGATTTTCATTTAGATTAACAAGTTGGGAGTTGATGTGAACTTTTTCAAGAATGTGTCATATGGTTTTTGACCTGCATAATACTCGTATTTTTTTTGGTCGAACAAACTTCTCTTATCTTGAGAATATTAAGGCGAATCTTTTTCTGATGAAATAATATAGTCAGCTTTTAAGTCTCTGAAAATATTGGTTACATATTTTTGGATTGAGTCTAGAATTCCTACTCGAGCTTGCTCTTCTTGAGAAGTAATCAACTTCTCTGTAAGATGGATATTATCAAAAGGTTGAATCCTGGCAAGTACCTCCTAAAAGGTCCTTCATGAACGCAAGAGGACAAACATCAACTTGTTATTTTTTGCATTCATCTTTCGTCGTAATAGCCTTTTTTTTTCTCGATTCCTTCAATGGTACCTCAGCATGATCATATCAAGATTATGTACGTGTGTGTATTTTGAGAGACAGGTGTTTCTCGCTCAGTAAAATTTAATGATTTTTCCGCTTCAACTCGAAAATCTGGGCAACCTCAAATCAAATAATATTTCTTAGGTAAAATAGTAAATTTACAGTCAAATACTGAATTTGACGTGTGGAACCTTCTACGACTGGAAGTCTATTTCATGAATGGATTTTTTCTGCCGTATGCAACCTACTCGTAGTATCTAATTTTGACTTGAATAAGGGACTCGGGTTTCCTGCTTTCCTTAATTAACACAGTTTTATTGACCGTAGTGTAGGTTTTTGTCATCATTTGCTTTAAATTGATTCTCTCGCATGCATTGTGAAGCTTTTACTATTGTTGTATGCACTGTATGGGATTTCCCTAAGATAACTTTTTTTCCCCCCTCTCTCTTTCCTACTGCGAACGAACTAAACGGTGGTTTGGTGATCAGTTCATATCTGATAGCATATAGACGCTACACGTATACAACGTTAATTGGCTTATTGTATCGAAAAAAAATTATAATTTCTCTCGTTGAAAGGAGAAAATCTGTTCGCGCGAATGAAATTTTCGTATTCGAATATTGGTGATTTGTTAATTAGTTGAATAATAGAAGAGTCCGTATTCTTGGCAAAACGTCTTATTTGTCGTTCCGGAGTTATCAGCTGCGTTCATAATTATACAGTATACGTTCATTTATCTGTTCCGGAGTTATCAACATGGTGCGTGCTAATCATTCAATTTGTTTAGTTACAGGTTAGTGTTTTATTCCGAAATATTCAATACCTACAACCGAGTGGGTGTCATCATCACTACTTTCTTTAAGAGCACACATCCGGAGCGGAATGGAGCTGATTATAATTATTCTGTATGGAAATTTGATGGATTGATGGACGGATGTAGTGTTCGCGATTTGAAGCGCGATGCCTTGACGTTCACTCAGAAAGAAAAGTGGGGAGGAGGAAGTCTCTGAGTTTTTTTTTCTTTCTCTCTCTTTGTGTCCAAGTTGAGTGTGGAAATATATTTCATCTCCGTTACCTCTGATTGATACCTCTCGTCAATGTGTCGGAATTTTACTCGGATTTTCGATTAAGATTACTGAGAAATCTGACCCTATCTTATTTAAACATATCTTTGTACATGTCCTTTGTGGTGATTTCACGTCTCTGAACTGGACAAGCTCTACTACCACGAGCTAGCTGGTCGTATTACAAAGTAGTAGCATCTGTGCAACTGCGCCTTGCTGGGTGGCAGTCATGTGGGGGACTTTTGGCCTGTCCACTCGAAGATTGGAGCACGGTTACCACACCCTATCCGGGGATGCTGAAAATCGTGGGGGGGGGAGGTTGTGAGTTTGAAGACCTTCGTTCTTCGTAGTTTTCTTTATTTTACTCTAGTTAAAGGAAACACCAGTTAGTCACTTTCTACGCGTCGGATCCCTACTTGAGAAAAGAGCTAAAAGGTTTTATGAATCGATGTTCACCTCATACTAAATCTCTTACGTAAGTCCAAGTCATTGAGCTCATTAAACGAACTCTTAGCTTTATGTGTTTGTTGCGTACGCGGTATCTTCAGTGAAGGAAGAGGGGGTCCGAGTTTCTTGCCCTTTTGATGGCATATTTCAACTTTTTCCGAGTCCCCGATATGGATCGAGACCACGTAGTCCTGGCCTTCAATTCTTCTGTGAAAGATTTCAAGTGCATTTAAGCATTAGTTGAATTTTTTCGATTCTCCTGAAACTAGGTCATGCCCCCCTTTTTTTTCTCACCCATTTATATTTAAGTGGCGACTTTTTGAAGTATTTCATGTGTGTCTAAGTCGAGGATATTGGAATTAATTCGGTTCTCTAAAATATGACCAGAAACATCTAGTCGTCGTTAGAGGTCGAGGATATTGGTTGAATTTTTTCGATTCTCATGAAACTAGGTCATGCTCCCCTTTTTTTCGTACCCATTTATTTATAAGTGGCGACATTTTGAAGTATCTGATGTGTGTCTAAGTCGTTGGGCTCACTAATTGAGGCAATGGGGTGGAAAGACGGCTTACGAATTATATTTGTCATATGGATGTTCATTGAATGGAAGTCGACTTTTCCGGCCACCAGTCTCACGG
The DNA here is from genome assembly GCA_035079385.1 of Aspidiotus rigidus. Classification (NCBI taxonomy): domain Eukaryota; kingdom Metazoa; phylum Arthropoda; class Insecta; order Hemiptera; family Diaspididae; genus Aspidiotus; species Aspidiotus rigidus. The sequence continues at coordinate 25,519,185 of JAVHKY010000003.1, forward strand.
TCAAGCGTACCAATAATCATGCAAACGTACGGATATAAATTCACAGATCAAGAGGGTGGGTAGATCAAAGAAATATCTCGAGAGAGCGGGGGGTTCATATTGGTCATCATCATCATTGCCAGTACGCGATTAGGCCTACTGGCCTGTCTGCGGTGTCGATGTACTCGACGAGCCCGACGTCGTATCGTCCACTCTTCTTCGGGGTCTTCCTCGATTTCTTCTTCCGAGTGGTGTGTAGTTCCCTATGATTTTTGGCGATCGTTCCGGGTCCATTGGTTCAATATGGTCTCGCCATCTCCTTCTGTAGCTCTTTATTCTCTTCACAATTGGGGTGGTTTTTAGTTCCTTCTGGATATTCTCGTTTCTTATTTTGTCCAGTCGAGTATATCCCGCCGTCCTCTTGAGGAAGCGCATTTCCGCCGTTGTTATCCTTCGTTTATCCGCTTTCTTAAGTGCCCATGATTCTGAACCGTACGTCAGTGTAGGTATGGCGAATGTGTTGTAGACGCGCATTCGAGTTTCTCTTTGCACGTTACTCGGCGGCATTATACGGTTTATCAGACCGGAGATCCTGAGAAATTTGTTGATTTTTTTTCCGATATCCACTTCTCCGAGGTACGAGATTTCTGTGCCAAGGTACTTAAATGTATTGACCTGTTCAATGCTCTTATTGTCGACGACAATCTTCGACCTTACTGGTTCTTATCCCCAGAATGCCATTACTTTAGTTTTGTTGTTGAAATTTTCATCCCGTATTCATTGGCGATTTGTTCTAGGTTTCTGACCGCTCTCTGCAGATCATCCTCATTCTCTGCGAGAATGACCTGATCATCTGCAAATAGCACTGTTTCTAGGGAGTGGTTGTTGTCAATCTTGATCCCTTTTGGTCCTTTTTTATACCATTTCCTAAGAATGTCGTCCATGTATACATTGAACAGGGTACATCAGGCCGGGCATCCTTGGCGCAATCCACTGTTGACCGAGATTTTCTGCGAAGTTTGGCTCTCTAGGCGTACTTTGATGGGTTCATATTGGAAAAGATTATATTTTGGTCACTGTTTTCTTTTCAATAGATTATTTTGTTCATCAATTTTCGGGCATGAAACTTCCTAGCTGGCCTGTTCTCTCTCTTGGGATCCTCTCTTTCTCCTTGCCTTCTTCTCCCTTCGTAGTTCGCATTCCTTGGTTCTTACCTCCTTGAGCAAAAATCTTTGCACTTTCTCTTCCCTCTTTGTGTTTCTTTGTCCTCTATTTTCTTACTTCTACTCCCTCGTCGCTCCTGTTGTCCTTCGTTTATTTCTTTTAACTGATGGGATCTGATGTTGATAGCTCTGAGCTTCGAGTATATTCACGTGGATCGGCATGGTTGTATGACTGCTGTGTATTAGAAGTAAAGCAAAATAAATCGGTACTGAACACGACAATGAAACACATTACAGGAAGCATGAGTTCCGTAGTTCGTCAGTGATCACTGGAACAAGTACATTTCAACTATTTTTCCTACATCATGTCCTGATGTTACATTTTCCTCTCTTGATGTTTTTGTTTCGGTTGAAGGCTCCGAGTCATTTCCTCATTTTCTAGTCTTTACTTGTAATAATTTTTTTTGGTAGTCGATTCTACTCTTTCACTTTCAGTTCGTCTGTTAATTGGCTTGAAAATTATGATCTTAAACGCGTTCCGAGTTAATGAAGTTGTTTTATCCTACTATATTGTGCATTATTTAATTACATCATTCACCACAGACTTTGGTGAGGGCTGAGAGGTTACTGCTTGTCGTTTCTTTCCAGAAGATGCCCTCTGATGTACATAGTTTCTGAGAGTGAAGGAAGTTCTTCTATCTATTTCCCGAGCCCTGAAACTACATTGGTTGTTCGCTCGGCTGCTCCTAAAAAAAAATAGTATAGAAACTGGATGACATAACTGTAATTTAATAATTTAAGGCGGTATTGGTCACACGCAAAAGAGGGATGTTGGAAGGATATTACAGAAATAGTGCATTGTGAGAGGAAGGATCGGTAACCAGGCAAAGAATTCCTGCAGTCGTAACTCTGAAGAGAGATTTTCAGCTTGGCCTGACAGTAAGAACGAGGGAGGTTTGAGATGTACGAACTTGATGGGTGATCGAGTGTTTTATATTCTGAGACGAGTAAAATAAAATTATATCAATAATAAGAATCAACACTTGCTTTTGTTGCCACAACTTTTACTCGTATAATATACGAAAATTATTATACAACCGGAACCTAGCCGTCATCTTCAGGAAAAACGGTTCCGTTGAAACGTTGTATTATAATTTTCGTATATTGTGCGAGTAAAAATTGAGGCAACAAAAACAAATGTTAATTCTTATTATTATAATTTTTGTTGGTCACGGAAAAAGGCTTTTATTTAAAATTATATCTTCTCACATCTCGATTTTTTCTAATTTTTTATGTTTGTATTCTTATTGGGAAAAATTTGGAACAGAAATGGACAGTTTTTTCGCTGTTCGTTTCTCATGAACTTTTCTAAATAATATCGTGTTTCAGACCTCAAAAAAACTGTCTATTGAAAATATCCGAGTCATAAAGATAATAATTGATCAAGCCCGTAATTGATACAAATCGCTGATAATTTCAAGAAAGATGATGCATAAAAGATCGTGTACACCATAGGCATAGATATTCTCCATATGACTCGGATTTTTCAGGTGATTCGATTTTTAATTCTTATTCAGCAATTTCTCTGCGATTTTTGTCCCATTCTATACAATAAAAAGAGACGATTGTTTTTGATGAATGAATTTATTAAACTGGGTGTTAAGAAGTGTGAAAGTCTCAAGGTTGGTGGTGAAAAGTCTATTAACGATTACTGCTTAATGTAGGTACTATATTATATGGATATGTTACGGTACATGTTGTAAATCTGAAAATAAAGTTAGTGGCCGGGAAATTACGTTAAGTGTGAAAATTAACGGGCATGCACGTTAAAGGCTGGAAAATATTGTAGTACCACGAGAATTCTCATAAATTTTTTAAAATTTTGATAATATACCGAATATTCTCAAGATTTCCCAATGAATTTATGGAGATCTTGATATCTCGGGAAATCCTGAAAATGAAACTATCATCTTTCAGCAGAATAATATTTAAGACATGTAACGCGCGCGAAAAGAAAATCATATTCTCAACCAGAAAAATTTGCGTGATTTAAAACCTATGTTGTGCTAAAACGGAGTTATATAATAGAACAAGAAGTCTTCATCTTCAACGTTCTATATAATCATGCTTATACGTATTCACATCGTTCTATCCAGCACAACGATATTTTCATAGGGTTCTTTCCCTTGAATTTTTGTGGCAAGCTCACGACAGATCGGGTCGCCACTTCCCGGAAAAACGGGAAAAGTCAGGGAATTGAATAAATTTTAAGAAAAGTCGTGGAATTTTTTGGATGAAACAGAATTTATATCTCAAGTAAAGAAGACTTGTTTTCTTACTTTTTTCCAACATAACATCAAGATTTGTTGTCTAGAAAACCTTGAAAAGTCAGGAAATTGCACTCTAAGGCAAAAATAGTCTTGGTACGTTTTTTCACACTTCTCCTTGCCTGACATAAGATGTTTCCAAAATTTTCCCTTTTTGATCCATACTGGGGCTATTACTGATCTCTCTGCGCGAGCTCACGATAGAAGACGACCTCTGCGGCATATATTCACATCTTCTTACTCAACACACGAGATTTTTGTATAGTTTCTTTTTTTTTTTATCAGTACCGGGGACGTAACTAAATTCTTGATGCTAGCTCACAACAGAAGACTATCAAGCACGTCATTTTCCAAACCGCATTAAACAATGTTAATAAGTTCGGAGATTGATTATAATTTTGATGTATTTCAACATGTCCCAACTGGCAATGTGAATTCTATTTTTGTTTCTTACACATTATCCCGCGGGGAAAACTTTTTGCTTCACAGATTTTCAGTGTTTCACTATACTTTCAAAATAAATAAAACAAAGATTACCAGCACGTGACAAGTTCTGTGTTCTTTTTTTTGTTTTATTTGTTTCTGTAATACGGTTCGTAGTCTGAAAGAATCTAAACATTTATTAATAGTCAGAGTAAACTTGAATCAGATATTTTTGTGAAGAAAGTTTTCATCGATGATGCGGAGTTTATATTGTCGGATGCCTAGACGTATACTCGGTGAAAGCTCATGATTATTTAATATTTATTCGGAAACGTTCTCCCAAAATTTTGCACGTGCGCGCGAAGTATAAATTTTCCATTCGGATTACGACCACTCCTAGCTGCGGGAAAAAGCTACCTGTGTACAAAATTTAGATACAGTTTCTTCTGCCGAGAAAGGTGACAGGAACAATGAGAATCGAGTTCAATGAGATTTAATTTCTGGAGCACGCGTTTTCCGTCGAGCAATTTTAATTTTACCCGACACCCCTCGCGAAGACAATCTGTCTAGGTTGTTAAGAAGTACGCGAAGTACGCAAAATCGTCTTGGAAACTTTCGCGCGGAGAATAAAGTTGGCGCGCGAAACTGAAGTGCGAATTTACAATGAGTACAAAATTGGCGGAAAAGTTTCGAAAGTGGCACTCTTTAAAACTTTATTATAAAATCGTAGACTAGCCTACTCGTCTTCCGTTCTTCCACATTGATGAATGAAAAGAACTACGTAATGAGTAGATAATTAGGACTTTTTGTGTGTGTGTGTGAGTGAGACAGATCATTTATTAATGAGAGTAATTTTTTGTCATTCTTTTTCGTTTAACCTTCCGAGATAAACTCACGCTCGTTTGTAGCTTTTACCTGAATTTAAAATACGTACTCGATGTTTTAAACCGATCAGCGCGCGGCGCGAATGAAAGAAAAATGTACGCGAGAAAAAAATTAATAGTTATTTAGGAAACACTGCGAAAGGACGCGAAGAAAGAAAAAAAAAAAAGGGGAAAAATCAGACGCAGATGAAAGGAAAAGAGAGAAAAAAACACGGAACAGAGAGAGAAAGCGTAAAGTTTTTCAGTCGAAGTTATACTGCGAGAGAGATTACAACGTTCTGAAAGTTTATACGAATCCGAAGGGTCGGGTGTGTTGCCTATCTTTCGCCGTACATAATGAAACTTTTACATTGTCGCGAATGCAGAGCGCGATCTTTCGGTGTTTTTCCCATTTGTTCTCGTTGGCATTTGTCGTCGTATTTATTAAAAAGTGAAATTAACGATAAATTTTTAATCCGCGTCGAGAATGTTGGCCGGTTTCGTGGCAGTGCCGAACATATTGTCGAGAGTGTTCGCGTAAGGCGTCGTGTATGCAACATCTCGCACGCTGCTACACACCTTCTTTCGGGAGAGTCGGCAACGCGATTTGGAAGTTCGTAAAATTTTACAAAAATACCGCGAGCACGCGACGACGGGGAAATTTAGTCGGGCGGAAAAGTATTTCTAGGTTAAAAAGTTTATAAGTTATCGATTCGTTTTTACATTCATCTCTGGTTTTTTTTATTTTTCTTTCTTCTTTTCTTTTTATTTTTCTTTTCCTCTTTCTCAACTCTGTAAGTACTTCTCGTACAATCATTCCGTCTCGCTCTGTGCTGTTCGGGTACTACGATTTAGCCAAAATAATAACAACAGACATGCGCCGCTTTTGGAAGAAGACGAATAAGTAGAAGAAGAAGAAGGAAAAAAATGGAAAAGAAAAGAGAGGGAGAAGAACTTTTACTTTTCTCTCTCGTTCTCTCTGACTTTTATTTCTTTTTTTCTTCGAAAGTCTCGTCTTTTTTTTATTTTTACTTCACATTTTCACAGTTTAGCGTAGCGCGCTCGTTATTGAAATCTCTGTAGTTCGAAATTAACGGCGTGGTATAGCTTCTCTAAGAGGCTCGTCACCGTACAAAAACTTCGGGGGCTTTTTAAATACCGTGTAATACACTATATTCGTGTCTCTTTTCCCCCTCTCTCTCTTTCTACCCACGTCTGCTTTCTGTTTTTTCTATCATTTTATCCACGTGTTGATACGTTCGCGTATTCATACGAAATAGAGTACTTTTAATTGGTTTTACACATTCAGCGTTCGGCTTTTATATTTTATTCGCTCTTTTTATTCTCGCACCAGCTTTTCAATGTGAAGATGGTTTTTGAGAGTAAGGAACGATGATACACAGTATTAAAGCAAATATAACTCGGTTTATCTGCTGGTACCGTATTTTTCAAAAAATTTTCCGCTTAAAAATGTTGTTGCAAGTTATATTTGCTCGCAAAAAGTTCTACGATCTTCTTCTATTAGAAATAGTTCGAATATTGAGTCCTTCTGAGAATGGTGCGGTTATCTTATTAGAAGAAATTGCGTGGTTCCGCATGGCGATTTTTGGCCACCGATCGAAATCTTAATCGCGGTTATAAATCTCGGTCTTCAATCTTCACCTTCGAACTGTCTCGCTTCTCTCGTCGATATTCGTATTTCCGTGAAAGTTCACTCGCGAATACGTATAGTTTAGAGTACACGTGTAGTAGTCGAACCATACTGTCGATACGAACATCGGTATTTATATTTTCTATATAACTCGTAGAGCTTTATCTTCTTCAGATTCCCTTGCACGATTGATTTTTCAATCTTGAGGACACGACAGCGTTGCAGCGCAAATACTCGTACGTTAAGTCGACGTGGAATGTGTTCGAATATCTGTATGAAACGTTGTACAGCTGATGTGTACTGTATAATGTTCATACCTTGGTATTCTATAGAATTTATCGAAAGGAGAAGAAAAAAAAAAAAAACTCTTCGAAAGAAAAACTTTTTTGTACCTCGTAAAATAGCGGAACTTGGATCTTTCCTCTCTAGGTTCGATTCGTTTTTTCGTAATTTCCAATTTTGAGAAAAAGTGAATTCTATTCATTTTGTTGAATCGAATCCGTAGTTTTTCGTAATATAATAATGATGGAAATAGGACGAATCATGCCGTCAGTGATACATAATTGACTCGACCCAATATTTCTAATTTATGAAACGACAAGTGATGAAAACCATTACAATGTAATTACATGTCACATTTTCCCCTTAAAAGGTTCAAAAAATGAAAAAAAGTATCGCGAACATGGTTGGTGACTCGTAAGTCAGCAAGTTTCCACCCGGGGCTGCCTTAAAAAATAATTGATAGGATAACTAGTCTGAGCGAGTTTCCATGTCGATTATCGATTTGTAATCTTCAAATCGGGAAAAATGTATTCGTTTATTGAGTCATATATCGAGACTGAAAAAAAATCCAAATTCAAGTTCAAGACGTGAATTTGAAACGGGACCTGTAAAAATTTCGACTCCGACTATAAGGGGATGATGTGTTCGGAAATATTTGTCGAAGTCGTTAATTGGTCGATGTTGGGTTTCTTCTACAGATATTCGATTGTAGTTCAACCCTGGCTCCTCTCATTTCTTATCAATTGAATGGAAATTCTCCATCGCATCATCTCAAACATCTCATGGCAGCGACGAACTGTGGTCAATTTTTCGCCAACTATGTAAGGTTTTTCTTTTCAATAATAGAAGCTTGAAACTTTTGCAAAAACTAAAAATCTTTAATCGAATATTTCTCATTGAATTTATTACTCATATCAACATGTATGTCAGATGAAGATACTGTAGTAGTTTAATACACTTTCTAACTACGTTCTCTATTTGAGTTCCTATTCATTTATTTGATGAGCCATTGAGCAACTTTGAGAGTTTTGGGCTCGATGGAGCCTGTAATTATATCTACTTGAAAGAAGAAGAAATATCATTAATTACACAATCATTCAGAATGTTTAAAGAAGATGGAGGATTATATGGATGAAATGAAGTGGGTATAAAATGGAGGTATTGACGTGTGAGAAAGATGGTGTCTGAGTTGTTGTTGAGGGCTTGGGGGAGGGAAATAGGGACATTCAATGAACAGCAGAAGTTTTGAAATGCGGGACATAAGACATGGTCGACGTTTACAGTGAGGGTAGGATGTGGGTGATTAGAGAGAAGCTTTGGTGCATTATCCGTGTGTGATTCGAGTATGGCCTATTCTCAATCTGGTGAGAACGACGTTTTCATCTTCTAATTTCTGAAGAAGGTTGACCAGGGGGTCGGAGTCATTTTAACACGGAGGAGTTTGTTTAAAAATTGGATTTTCCGAAGTTCGGTCCAAATATTTAAGGTGAGTGAGCGTTGATAACTCTTTCAGTCTAAGACGGGGAGGGGAGTGCGATCAGTGATAGTAGCGAAGGTGGTCGCTTGTTTAGCTGCTTAGACTACATCGTCATGTTCGAGTAGGTTATCAGTGGCGGATTAACACATTTTGCGCTCTATGCTGAAGGCAATTTCGCGCCGCTCACTGCGCTCGCGATAATGTAAAATAACTCTCTGTTCTTTATTCTCTTCTATTCTCGGGATCAGTCACTCTGCTTAAAGCCTCCCAACAGTCTCCATTATACCAGGCCTAATAGTGATACTGCTCGAGTCTTCCTTATACTCGGCCTCCGAATGACGGCTGATAACAAGATACTTGCAGATTTTAGGATTGAGAACTACTACTTAGTCTCCATTATACTGGGCTATTCAGTATACTAAACAATACTAGGCCTACTATTAACTTTCATGAAGTCAGTTTTACCAGATGGTGATGACGAAATATCGCCTATTCCTTTGGTTGAAGGAGCCTAAAATCGCCAAGTACAAACTTGCTGTCGCTGAACCCCTTGAAGTAGCCCAAAATCGCCAATAATCGCCAGATTTGGTTGTCAAAGCGCCCAATTGGTGACAAAAAATCGCCAAGTTTCATGTTTGTAGGAGCCAAAATATCTTTTGTGAAGCCTAATTGGCGCTGGCCATACTGCGTGAAGCCAGACCTAACATAAGACTTACGTACATACAGCAGTAAAAGCCTTTAAATCACTTACAGATGACGAAGATGAAGAAAGGTGGTTTGAAATCGCAAATTTCAGAGTTAGGATCGGAGTCAAGGTTGATGACGTCATAGCTTATGGTAAAGAAAGAGAAGGGATACAGCGTACAAGATTATTAATAAGTGGAGGAAACTCGCGGGGTGGTGTGAAACTCGCAGATTTTCAGAATCATATTTAAGGTTCTATTCCATGGGGTGGGAGGGGGAGCAACCGGTGGGAAGGGTAAATTTCGGAGTTAGGAACTACGATTCAGGAAACTTCGGGAGGGATGTGTTTTTTTGGGGGGAAGGCCAATTCAAAGAGGTGGTGTGAATTTGCAAATTTTGGAATTAGAAGCTAGGATTCAGGAAAGATATGAAACATGTTAAAAGAGAGGAAAAGAGAAGAGAAGGAGAGTAGTGAGAAATGTCAAACGTACATGGCTCCTTCCGAATTTTCATACGTACACGATTTATTCTTTCTAAGGAGACATGAGTAAGTCGAATTCTTTCTTTTAGTAAGTCGAATTTTTCCTAAGTCGAATTATTATATTATTATTAGAAAATTTCGCGCCGCCGAAATTCCGCGGCTTACGCTACAGCGTAGTCAGCGTATAGGGAAATCCGGCGCTGCTAAGTGGCCGGATATCTAAATGAATATAACGTGGGTGTTGATTGAGGTGAGAGTTTGGAGCGTAAGGAGGTTTTGATTTATGAGGGGGCTTGTGATGTAAGGGCTAGTGAGAAATTGTTGTTGAAAGAATGGGTGTGAGGAGAAATTCGCCATGTTAAGGGTCTTGAAAGAGATGAGAAGAAGTTAGAGGTTAGAATGAGTCTCGGCAGTAAATATGAAGGTTTTGTTCATGAGCGACGATGGATCCTCATATAGATGGAATATTCGTAGCCTATTTTGTTACTGGTCTTTGAGCCATCAGTAAGACAAAGGGTGTGATGAGGATATTCTTGAAAAAGGTTTCTTACGTGGGTAAAAGATTCGGTTTTTTTTTGAGATTTAGGTGGATGGTGGGCTGGGGGTAGTGGAGTTTAAGGTGGAGACGACATCAAATAGTTGAAAGGAGGTTAATTGTGAAAGGTCATTTAGAGAGTGTTCGAATTGAAGCAGGGCGATATAAAATAGTAACTGTCGAAAGTTCATTGAGAGAGTGTTAGAATTGAAGCAGGATATATTTGTTTCTGGAGGTTGGAAAAGGGTTTTCTTTTGGGTTAAAGATGACATTAAAAAGGAAGAGACGAGGGAATCGGGCGACCTGATATTGATTCCATATTTCGGGTTCATACCGGGGTGGATTACGTGTGGTACCCACGTACGTTTTATAGAAGTAGTCCGTGACAAGTTGTAGTTGAGCTGGCAGAGTACGTTTCAGCAGCCTGAATAATCTTCGAACATCCGCAGGTGGTGCATACGCAAGTGCTATGAGCATATGGGTGCATGTTCTTATCGTTTGATCAGTGGGGTCGTTGTAGGATGTCTGCAATCTTGCGGACTGGACATGTCGATAAACAGCTTACCCCGAGTAGAAAAAGCAGCGCGTCTTTTGCGCGTTAAGAAACACAGTGTGGTACGAATTTATGATTGCCTTCTCGAAATCGGACATAATTTTTTTCGGTATACCTCACGTACTCGGTATATCTCGACGACATCTCGTACAGCGCGCAGAATCTCAGTGTTCTGTTCTTCGGGTTTTCCGCTCATTAGTGCGTACACGAAAGGGAGGGGAACTTTTTCTCCGTTAAACGTATTCCTCTGACGAACGTCCATGATTGTGAACAGTTGTGCCAAGATGGTTGGACTTGATTTTAATGTCCCATCAATAAACCATGTTTCACTCTGGCACAGTAATTGGGTGTTACGTCTCGTCGCAAGTACGATGGTTCGAGGTGGTCTTGGCGTGCTACTCTTGCTGCCGCGCCTTTGTCCAGTTCGTGTTACTCTTCCAAGCCTTTGTCGTCGTCCCTTTCTTCCTCTTCCTCTTCAGAGCTTTTGTCTACACCGTTATCTTCCACGTCATCGACGTCCTCATCTTCCTCTTCACATCGCGAATCAATTATAAGAGAAAATTTTCTCCTGTAAGTGTACGTGTGTACCTGTCCGGAATGCCTTTCAAGTCCAAGAGTCTGATCGGATTCGGAGGCAAATTTTTCCTTCTAGCTCTGCGGATGGCTTCTTTCAGTGATTCCCTTTCGGGGAACTGCGACAGTACTTCCATCGGGAGTCCCGTCACGTCAATGCTATACGCAGCATTCTCGATGGTGGCTTTTCAGGGTGCTCCTCAGCCTTACTTTCAAGGAGGCAGTTACCTTTATCACTTCCAACTCTTCTTGATTCGGTGGGTGTGTGTGCGGAGACTCCCGGGGACCTTTCAAAACTTGAACTGGGGCGCCGGGAGCAGGCTTGTTTGTTATAGCGCGAGCTGTACATTCTTCCGCCGGTAACTTTCTGCAATGCCAATAGATTTTGCCTTTCGTTTCTTTGTCCCGGAAGTACATGAAACCATCGAGCAGTAGTTTCTTGTCTTGTATTTCAGCAGCCATCGTCACTTATTAACTGATTCTTTTTTCTGATAAAAGGTTTCTGAATAACAACTTCTTAATTTTTAACGAAAAACAATGAAATTTTTTACGTACAGGATAATATTCAGAAGGGTGGTTGTTAATAGATGAGAATTCTTTTGAATTCTCATCTATTAACTACCGCCTCCTTTCTAATTTTTACTCTTTCTAAAAAATGTCCGTTCTAAAAGGCGGTTTCTAAATAATATCCATGAATCGTACTGTAGTGATGGCATTAAAAGTTTCTTAGAGGAGGAGTCTTATGTAATTTTTCCATCATGAAATTTTCAATCCTCTATCAATGTCCCCCGTAAATGATGGATTGGTAACGGGGACCAGTGTTCGTTCGTCATTTGCTCTTCAGAACACCCTTGCTATCCTGGCCCTATCATCCGTCATTTTGCTGCTATGAATGCCGGTCAAGGAGAATACAAGTGGTCATATCACTTTCTGTAGTTGAAACTTCCACCGTCCGAATCTATTTTTATGTGGCGCTTCACTTTCCTAATTAACCCGTCTCTGGTGGCTTACTCTCGTAATATATGGGTGATGGACTTTTTTCCCATTTAAGGATTCAATGAGCGAAAAATGAAAATTTATTGGTGTTCATAATATTATGTTCTCAAGTCATCGCCGTTGTCGCCTCTTGCATTATGGAGTTCTTTCGAGCTTAGTCTCATACAGATTGCTCTGTAGGTTTGTAAATTCAAGATCGCGACGTGTTTATCATTCTTCGTTTAGAGGAAACACACTTTCATTCCTCTCGTATCGAATGAGTTTTTAGGCCGTCTTGATATGTGTAAAGAATGGAGAGGCGATAAGAGACATCTTTTGGTCAAGACTCAGAAGATGACCGTTGATTCAACCTCAGAGACTCGGTCTTCTAGCTTTTGAAGAAAGAGTTTCGAGAAGTAGCAAACTTACTTTATCTCCTTTAAGAACTTGAATTACCTGAAAGTACATCCATATTCCCTTATTAAGTTCAGAAATTTTAAAATTTTGATCAGAAAGTACACGATTTATGATTCTTGAGATGGCTATGGCTGACTGACTATGGTTCAGTTTGTGAAAATCTTCGATGGCGATCGGGGAGGGGGGGTTTTGGTTTGAGCTCTGCACTTCTGTACAGCGACTTGAAAATCTCTGAACGTGAAAGTAGAAAAAAATAGTGAATTTTGAATCTCTATAGTGGGGAAAACTTTTGGGCTCCAAATTTCTGCGTGATACAATTTGAAAGAATCAGTTGCTGAGTCTTTTCAGGGAAGAGACCAAGAAATTCATTATTTTCTATAAATTCCTAATGACGTCACGACTAAAACCCTGCATCATTAAGCGCACTTTCAGCTCTTCATAAATCAAATAAAGTGTCGAAATACATTGAGCATTGGTGTCAGCACTGACGATGTATGTTAACTCATATTCCAACATGATGACTATCCTTTATTCTATTAGCAGTGACTCGGCACTTGCTCACAATCCGACGATAATCAGCACAATTTGTGCGGTGTGGACTAACGATACATGCGGGTTGATACGTGTTAAATTTTTGTACCTTCACTGTGCTTTGAGCATTCGTCTATACTTATATTAATTGATCTATTTATCGATATTAATTCTTGCATGTCAAAATCGAGGTTGATAAATTATTATTATTTGTTGATGTATGCTGGTGGTTACGGAAGTCTCGGTTGAACATAGAGCATTTCTTTTCTGTACTCGGTCGATCGGATACAGGTTAGCAGGAAATGACAGGAACGGTGTCCTACAGGTACAGCCTACTCTCTTGCATCCTCTCTTTCGGTCTCAATTTGGCAGCTTCTTACGGTGGTAGCAATGATTTCTAATTTGGATTCTAACGAACATTGTTATATTTACAGTATGTAATATCATTTCGAATCTTATGTGACACGATTCCTTATTTAATTCCACTACGCGAGGGCATATGAAACGACATCCACGCTTATTTATTGTTGTGGATGGATTCATCTCTATTACGGTCCGGTATAACTGACGATTTATGACGGCGGACCCTAACTTTCACAACATCGAGGTCATTCACAATACCATGCATCCCTGATCACGTTATTGTCGTACATTAATGACATCACACGCTGATAACTGTACAAGTCATGCCATTTCACGCTATTCTCCAGCTTGTGATTTTTCTAATTTACGTCAAGTCGTCTACAGCGTTACGTTGTGACGACGCCACTTCCCGGCACAAGTCCTCTCCCATTCACAGGAGTCGAAGCTCGAAATTTTGTCAAGTCATTTGATGACGTATCTGAGCTTGTAACATCTTGATCATTTATTTTGAAGAGGAATTCTCTTGAAAAGATCCAGTGGCGCTGCCAAACAGATAACACCACCTCTATGAGGCGGATTCAATTGGTTTTGTGATCGAGAAATCCTCCTTTAGTAAATAGCTCGAAATTCGAAATTTTTCTGAGTCGAACTCCTTAGATGGATGAAATTTTCAAGTATCCTTCCTATCAAATATAGCTCGATCTTGAAAATTTCCTGCATTAGGGTAGGTCAGTTTTTGCCGGATGGCGGACGGCGGGGCGTCAAAATTGTCGAAAAAGAAGAAGAAACAACTAACTGGTTCCCTGTAAAAATTTTAACCATTGAAAGCATTGGACATCAAAAATTTTAAATGTTGAATTTATGTGGTAGAAAAGAAGCTCGACGGAATTTTAATCATCAGAGGTCGTGGACTTCGAGAAATCTCTTCTTTCGAGCTATATATGACAGAAGGATGGAACTTGAAGACAAGAAACTGATCTACCCTAATACGTACAAGAGTTGATTTTGGAAAAATTCCAACCATCGAATATGTTGGCTAATTTCAACATTAAAGAGGTTGAAATTGAAAAAATTGCAAAATATTGATACCAGTATATGACAGGAAAGGACTCGAAAGAGTTTAGCTACTTTTCAGGAATCCAATTTTGAATTCGATTCGCAATATTAAAATTTCTGGGCCTCGTAGAATAGGTTCCTTGTGTTTCTTCTTCAACGTCGTTAGGGAAGCCTTCGTTTTTCTCAATTCCGAAAATGGGTCACAGCCCACGACTCTCTCGGATCCACAGTTTGATTCTTCCTGATCTGGAAGATAGAAAAATACTTTTCGGAATCCTTGCTTGTAATATCGATCTTTACACTCTGACTAGACAGTGTAAGGTTAATGTTTTCATCGGTGTTCGTGCGTAAGCACTGTGGTAAATTTTGATAGTGTCCAAACCTGAGTAGAGGGTTATAGAAATTTTTCGACTTATTAGTTGTAGATTGGACTGGACATCGTTTGTTTGATATTACGATTTTCTTTTGCGAACGAGTTGCCTTTGTAACAGATCATACTTAGAACTTCATCACATTAAATACCATTACTATTGAGGTTTCTCTCAATGGAAAGTTAACTCGAAATATACTGGGGACGTGAGAGTAAATGGAGGTGCTCTGATTTGGGAAATCTTCACTACTACATACATCTTGACGCTGGATTTGTTTTCATGTCCACTATACGCGTCCTTTATGCAGAGGGAAATCGAAAGTAGAGTTTTGAAGCTTGAGGATGTTTTTTCACGCTTATTTATTCGCTTATTTATTGAGCAGATACTCTTTTTACATTTTGTTAACTAATTCGTCGATTTTTTTATGTTGGAACAGATTGCAATGTTGTTCATGCGACGAGAACCGCGCGCTCGGATCAATTCGAGGAATTTTTCGAATTCGTGCAATCGAATGCACAAACTTGGTCGCGAATCAAAAAGGTGAGAATTTCAAATTACAATCGATCCGTGAACTTCGAGACAATAATACTTAAGAATAAGATATAGGGAAGCGTCCTCTTCAGTATCATTACGTTATTAAATTTTTAATAATAAAATACCGCGTGAGAGTTCTAACGAAATTATCCTCAGAAAGTCGACAAATAGAGTACGAAATGGGAATTATTTACGATGTACACGTTTCATATCGTGGTTGAACCTCGTTCATATTTTCGTGCAAATAGTGAGATAGAATGAGGGATGGACGAGGGGGAAGAGGAAGACGAGAGATAAGACTCGTAAATTAAAAATACTCGTAACCTAAAAAATATTTAAGAATAATAGATATTATACGGTGTACGTATTTCGATGCGACAATAGGTTTAAAAAAGAAAAACCGTCGTCAACGAGTGTTGGCAAGAAATAAGAGATTTTTCAATTTCTATTTCGTATTCGTTTCTTCGTTAGAATGAGAGTTTGTTTTTCTTTTCTCGTTTCACAAATAAAAGAAAGAAGAAAAAGGAGGGGAATAGGAAAGAAGAAAAAGAAAAAAAAACGCGGTACAAATGAAAACTGTTGCGACGCAGAAATTTTCAATATCGAAACTATCGTACGATTCAAATTACTTTATCGAACGCGTCTCTCGGCGTGGATAGTGCTTAAGAATTTGTAAAATATTGATGACGTTCCGTTCACGTTTTGTCGAAGATCGTCTCTGCTTTTCTCGACAATTGCGCGACTTACTGTCAATGCCAGATATGCTAAGACCAGAAATTCGACTCTCGGTGCATTGTTCATTGCAGTCAGAGTAAACTGCTCGAGTCTGTAATGTAACTCAACAGCCTAATACTTCCTTCCGCGCTATAATTGATATTATCGATGTCTATTGTCGACCTTTCATTTCTCGTGCAATCGAATAAAAATCTGATCTGTTGAAAAGGTGAAAAAACGATAACGCTCTCAGTATCCCACCGACGGGAGGAGGTTGGGCTGATAGTATGAGGAGAACTCTTCCCGTTAAAGTTTTGTAAATTTGTGAAGAAGAAAAATTTGATTTGTAAATTTACCCTCAAGCACCTCGTTTCTAACTACTTAACTTCGAGTCCAAAAATGATAATTTGACCTTAGGGTTCTCCTTATTTTTGGTTCCTTGAAAATACTCTCTATCTAAAAAAGGAAAGATGTGTACTGGCGAGTGAGTGCATTTAAAATTATGCTCGGCGTAGCAGACATATTTTTATTTTGGAAACGTAGTCGGAATGAATACAATGCCATCGTCAAAATGTGTCGCGATGTTACAATTTTCGCGCGAAGGAATGCGAACAGAAATATTACTGAAATTTGATTTATCGATTCGCAGGACCATCATTTAGCGTAAACTGCACTCGCATCGAATTTCTGCATTACGACGGAAAAGAAAATGCTGCTAACTAAAGCGCCCGCAAAAACGACGAAGGCGAACAATTCGGAAAGCGAAAAGCCAACGCCGACAATGCCGTCATTCATCATCAAGTATAAATTAAGGCTGCCTCCGGCTCCGCCTAAGGTAAGTGTACAAACAATATTAATACTGCGAGAGCTTTTGTCGACGAATTTTGGATGCCGCACGTACGGAGCTTAAAACGCTCAAAAGACGATGTTAAAATTTATTGATTTATTTTCGCGCTCTTTCCGCATTTGAAAACATACCGCAGCAAGATACAAGAGCGAAAGAGACCGGGATAAGGAATCTTTCAAATCTTGAAATTTACTTTAAATTGTCAAGTAAGAAAACGATAAAATAATATTCGCGAGTTGGCGGAGAGCGTGCTGGTGTATTTCGATAGCAACGACGTCTGAGATGAGAGTTCGTTGTTCGCGTTCTGCATTTTAAGACGATGAAAGTTGCAAAAGTATTATTCAGAGCTCGCTAGTTTGATAAAAATCGACGTTTATATCTATTTCATCATTGAAAGGATCCCTTTTTGATTTTTTGAAGAAATAAAGCAGTTTCAAGTTCAGAGGACGCTCTTTCGAACTGAACAATATATTATAAATAAAATTATGGGAAAGGAACGAACAGTTCGGTTTTATAACAGTGTTGTAAGTGCCAAGTGTCATCACCAAGAAATTCCATTATGTTGGTATATCGCTTTGAATGAGAAATTTTATTTCGAATTAGAAGGGCAGCGGTCACATGCGGGAAAAAAATTCGATGAATCGAATACTTGTGCCTCGAGGTCCTATGTGGGCGTAAATTGTGTATTCTAGGATTGAAGGCGGGTGGGACCTTGAGGTCTCAAACGGTCACAAATTCCGGAAGTAGAAAGGGGCATCCAGAACAGACATAGAATGTCAAAAGGAAAAATAAAAAGGCAATAGACGAAGATTATTGAAGAAATAGTTGAGATTAGAATACCGTAAGACGACGAACTTATTCATAATTTGATGATGACAGAAAAGAACGTGTCGTTGACATCAAACACGTCAGTTCTGAAGTTGATATCATTACGTTCCAGGATTTCGATCGCCTCACGGTATTTCGTCTCGCTTTCGTTTTTTTTTTTTTTTTTTTGTAGCATAAAATGGAAGAATTTTTAATATTGTAGTCCATCTCGGTATATTGGACACACTTCACTCTATACTTTTCTCTCTCTCTCCTCCCCCCAATGAAATTTCATGTTTGTCAAATAATGCGCAAAAAATTGTAGGTAACTAAAATTAGTTGGTCAGTCTTTTAAAATCACCTCGATATGTATTAAAGGGTCACGCGCAATATTCTTTTGTATGCTCAATCGGTGTCGTTACGCTTGTTTTGACTATCCCAACTAAAATCTTTGGTACGCTGAGGACTATATTATAGCTTTTATGGTGTACCTCACGCTGCGTCAGATTCACTTTCCACCTTTGCGTAATGAAAACGTCACTGTTACCGCTCGATGATCTGGGACGCATCTCTCCCAACTTTTCCGCATTTTTTAGCGAATAGCGTTTCCTGTTTCGTCGCAGGAGTAAGGAATAACTTGTACTCCCATTCTACGTTTGGTAGCATTATCCCCTCAAAAAGAAGTATTTCGCGGTTCTTCCCCGACAAGACTGACCTGGACAAAGCAGAGATGGACTACGTGCTTGAGGGACTTCTGCTCGAAGGATTCCGCTAAGTGAATCGCTGATTTGTTATCCTCGTAACTGGTATTGCCGAGTATTCTAGATCGTCTCTACCGTGACAGAATGAATTGTTTTAAACGTCTCTTGCCATTACTGAAAAATGTAGCATGTTAGAGTAAATTTTGTATGGACGGATTTTTTCGTTGATTTTAAGTTTGGAAGATTTTTTAATGAATTCGCCAGTACTGGAATTTGCATATGTTCTGAACTAGAGACGAATACGTAATATCAGAAATTGATTCATTCGTACTAACTGATGCGAACTTGTCTGTTCTGTTATTTAATGGACTTATTTGACCAATTATCTCATGTAAAATCTGAATTTCGTTTTTATAGTCGTCAAACAAGACGTCAGTATCATCATTCATCGCTAGATACGCGTGTTATTGGTCGTTATTGTGTGTGTCAATACGTAAGGTGCATTATAATTATAATTATAATTATTGTTACTGAGCTAGCCAAAATTTAATATCTGTCCATCCCTGCACTCGTCAACTATAATGCAGTTTTTAGCTCCACCATCATATATTTACTGTTGGAATTAAAGATTAGTAGAGATATCGCCGTCCAGCCCATTGGGACAAAATGTTACCCACGCTTAGTAGAGTACCACGCCGGAATTTAATGAGTTTGTAAAATATGAAATTAATACACAAATAATATATTTTAGGTATAACAACAAACATCAATATTTCCATCCCAACAGGGCCAAACATGTCTAGATGATTCATAATAATGAAAAATGGTTCCGAAGCGGGTTTTTGAATGCCCATTTTTCCAAATTCTTTTGGCCGAGAACCATCTTTTCGACATTAGAATTTGCTAACACCCATTTTCCGATACAAAATAAACTCTTTGCCAACGCTTCCCGCGCTGGCAATCCGCTCAAGACCGAGGTATTCACACTCGGAAATTGGCTGCTCTGGATGAGATTATTGAGTGACAGCAGCACTGGATGTACATAGATGTAAAATCTGTATTTTAACACTCTCTTGCAGGTTCGCATTTTCAAGTTTGAGAGGGAAATAGATTAGGAAAAACCTCTCAATGAAGCCATTGGTCACGAGGAAAGAAAAAGGTAACATCATTTTTCAAAATGTCTAGACGTTCGTCAATTTTTTTTAGTACCTTGTGACGATACAAGGGTATGCGACAGCGCAGGGTATCACATACCCCGGCACGCAAACCGTCATCTCGTAGATCCAATAACACAATCATAATTAGCCCGTGGTCGCGTTACTCTGCCGGTGCCACGAAAAGGATATGAAGAAAACAATTTTGAAATAGATAGGGGAGTATCCTAACTACCTCACCTGTTCTCCACAGCCAGAAGATCAAGAGATCGCTAAGCGACTTAGATGGTACACTAAATACGGGCCAGGAGTGGGTTCTTGGCTAGCTCAAGTCTAAGACACAAGTTTAGAGACTACTTAGCTCGGGGAAGTGGAGAAAGAATCCTACCTAGAGTTCACTCCGGAGCCGAGACAAACAAGTGATCAGTGAGAAATCACTTCATACTCACCCTTTTTTTCCATGTCAAAAATCTCGAGCCCATAGCCTCCCTTCCTTTCCCAAGATGTAGAACTAAATCACGCCATTCTTGAACAGGTCTAAAGTGATGAAAAAAAGAAGAAGGGTTCTCTTCGGCTCAAGAATTCTCGAGCGTCGAGTATACATTAACTACCTATAATATCTAATATATAATTTCACTATAAAATACCTTGTATGACGATAACCGGTGTAGTTGGTTTCTTCAATTCGTATACGACGACAAGCAACGTATACCCAACGACTCTGAAGACTTGAGCAACCCCGAAAGGCACTTGTTTCACAAACAGGGTGTGGAAATTATACAATGAGCACAACGTTTTCCAGGCTCAGAAAGATCGAGAATTAACAAAATATGTGGAAGAAAAAAAAATTTATTCTAAATTTACGAGTACGTATTTAAATAGAATTCCGCCAGAAAAAGGTGCGTTCCTTTATCAACATGTGAAGCGCCGGCGTCGCGATAAACCCGTCGTGCATGATAGCACAGCGAGCGGAAGGAAGCGTGAAAGAAGGAAAGGAAGGAATTTTGAGGAAGTAACAACGACGAAAGAATTCAGGAAAGAGAAGAGAGAGAAAAAGAAAGAAGGAAAAAAAAAGAAAGACTGGCCGTGCTTCACTTCATCCAAGTCTCCACGACCTGAAAATTGAAATATTTGGTTCATGGTACTCGTAAGGCACCAAGAGTATATACTAGATCAATACTAGGCTAAGGAGAACGTATGAGAAAAAGTAATTGTGAAGCTTTTTCTTTTACCGACTTTTCTAGCTTGAAAAGTGAGGTATTACATTTGTAGCAAAGTTGATGGGGAGACGAAGCAGTGAGCTTTTTCCACGTTTTGGAGGTCCGAAATCACTTTCAGCCTGAAAAAATTCCAGGTTTCCTTTCCTTGTAAAATACATGTAGACCTGTATTCAGGTTATGAGATTTTTTTTTGTTCGCGGATCTCGTCCAAGACTGGATGGATTTTTTTGAAACTTATGACGCATGCAAAAACTCAATTTTGCTTTTACTTTTGGCATTACATTACTGTAGACGTACACGCGAGTAATATCAACGCTCAACTGATTTCATGAAGATTTTAACTGAACAAGCTGCATCAAGTTATTAATCGATGCGTCACTTTCCTTCGAAAGCTTTAGTAGGCGTAGATAGACAAGTATGGGTGGTATGGTGATGCTTGCGTTAGGCTATTCGTTGAAAGAATTACATACCTATACGTTTGAAGGAGAAACGCAGTGACATTATAAATACAAAATGACTGATATTTGGTCAAGAAGAGTGTTTTCGACATTTTTTGGCCTTTACCTCAATTTTTGGCATTTATTCCAAATTTGGCATTTTTTGGCACAATAAAATTTTTTTCCTGGGCTCCTCCCCTCGCAAATCGCACTCCTAGCTAATTTCCACTCATCTGCCCCTTACCTAAACAATCTGACAAATGCCAACGAATCCGGGCTGTTATTATAGACTTCATAAACTGAGTTTCATTGTTCACTCTACAAACAGCTGGCTTGATTGATAAGTGATTGATATTCAATCTAAGGAGTGGTAGTGACTCTCTTAATGAGTTTTGAATTGTTAGGTGAAACGGTTTTCAAGAATGGATCTTTTGAGAATTTCGTTTTGAGGAAACGCTTTCGAGAAAATGTCGTACAAATCACGCAACTATTTGAGTGTTTTTTTTTCTCTTCATCTTTTGTCAACCAATATTCAATTGTACTCACGCAAACGAAGGTAGGTACAACGTGAAAAAACATTTCCAGTTTGAAAAAATGTTCTAATTATTTTAAAGGCTGTATGAATTGAAGAAAAGAAACGTAAGAAGGACAAGAGGGGTGAAGAACTCGAGCCTTTCGTTTTTTGAAAAATATGAAAATTCCGTAATTCCCGTTTTCGAAGAATCGTATTATATCTCCAACTAATATGCAATTTTTCCTGTTTCGTAGCCGAGCTGTTCTCGGCACTACCAGTACCATCTTCATATTGTTGACGGAACGAAACTTTTATCCGTAGAGAAATCTTTCTTAAGAAAGTTGTACTTCGAGAAAGCTTGTAATGCATCGATTTCGACGCAGAGTTCGCTACTAATACTTGCTGTAAGCGTTGTCATTTGTGCTATGCAGTACTTTAATACCGTTTATCTGGTTTTGGCTGATTTGAATTTTTCAGAACTATACAAATTGAATTTATTTGGTAAAAAATATTTCTATATTAATGTTCCTTCATGAAGAATTAATTTGCGTGAAAAATAATATGGTGAAACAATTTCTTTTTTTTCTCATTTATCCAGTGGTAAAACTTGGATAACTTTTCCATGCTGTCAAATGTTTTCAACACTTGAAAACTATTCTCACCAGAAAGTCACAACGTAATACTCTTTTTTTTTTCTAATCCACGATACAATGAACTTTGATTGTTGTTTTTCTGTTCAACTTGAAAGCTCAATATTTATTTAAAGAAGAATTTACAGTTTCTCGTAGGTATATTAATATGTAATTATGTGTACCTATTTTCTTTGATCGATTTTTTTCGATTTGTATATATTTTCTTCTTGTAATTAATTTCTGAAATACCCGCAGTATTTATTCGAGAGGGTGAAAAAATTGACAAATCGCATTTACCTAATACCTAACGTCACGAATCATTCGACTAATGAGACGGGTAAAGCGCTTTTTAGTAGAAAATACGATACCTAGTATTATCATGTAAGTAAACCACAGAAGAACTCTCCATGATGGTAAGAGGAAGTAGTTACTACTATTGAGTATGTGTAGAATCAATAAAGTATTCTTAGAAAAGCGCAGATATGTATAGTACGATCAATTTCTTAAATTACGATAATATTTCTAGCTTCAAAATTCACCATTATATACGTAGTCGGGAGTCCATTTTGCGGGTCTGAAGGAAATTGTTTTTTTTTTTTTTTTTTCTTTTTTTGTATTGATTCATGACCCCTAATATTTATCCTGCTTCATTAATAGAGATCTCGGTTATATGCAAATGAAAAATTTGTAATTGATAGAGTCTAGCGAAGATCGTGATCAATTACAAATATTATAATGAGGAGCAACTTGACTATTTTTGATTTATTTTTGCGGTCTAGTTATGGACTATGATTTTTAATGTCAATATGTGTCACACTATGATCTCAATCTCAGGTTTTACTTGTGATTATTGCGAATGAAATTATACAACTAAATTCAGCTTAGATAGAGGAAATCTACACGGCTTGTGTGACTCCGAAAAATCCGGACTGCAGAAATAGTCCAGGAATTGTATTGAATTGCTGAAATGTATGACAGTTTGATGAAAAATCGAAAACATCCTGAAATTTCTTTGAAATTTTGTCATAAATCGAAGAAATTCTCAAAATATTTTGGTGAATCTGGAGAAATTTAAGAAAGTAGTCTATATATTATTTTCCTGACTGATGGTTTTTATTGTATAAAATATCTGTATAGTCCGACATAATTATGTATAGTTTGGTATCTGAAGTTTATTTTCAGGTATATTTCTTTGAATTTTCTAATGTCAAGCCATAGAACAAAATGATGAATGTTTGTCTTGTTTGAAAGAATCTCTCTCTACCCGCGCATTCAGTGCTCTCAACACTATTATGCATTAAAAAAAAAAAGAAATATTTATTGTCAAATATGGTTTGCTCATTTACCAGAGACCATCTTAGCGATACAATTTTCCTTACTACAACAACCTATTCTTGTTCATTTGAATGCTTTGTTGGACCATCGATACTCAGGGCAACGTCATCGTCGTCCCACGGGTGTGTGTACGGTTTCGCTAGACGTCGTGTCGGCGACAAGTCTATGACGGAATGGGCATCCTCTACCGTCATCTTCTTTCGTTCGATTTTTTTTTCTGATAATTATTACATATTGTTATAAAGATTGAATTTAGAAAATTTTACTATATCAACAGAATTTATGAACTCTTTTTGTGTCACAACCCTGACTATACACTAGTGGACTATTTTTTGAGGTTACACTAAAAATACTACGTATAAGTGGCTGTGGTTGAAACATGGTTCTTTTAAATTGACACCTTCTCTTTGGCCTTGGTATTTAGCTGTTAGTGTTGTTCTATTGCACGTATCAGGAGGCTGCAAATTCCTTGATCTAGTTTCAATTTGTGATCAAATACACATACCCAACAACACCTCCACGTCTCTGCTGAATGTTAATGATCTCTATAAATTTGTGCGGTGACTATATTTGAACTACAAATATACTTTCCTTGAGATACGTTTCATGGCTTCTTATTGAACTAGCAGTTAATTACTAGTTTTTTCCACTCTTCACTGAAAAAATAAAAAATCATGATATTGATAATTATGATACAAAATCAACAACTTACAACCGCAATTCATAGGCCGGAATTCCTCCGCCACCAATTGTCTCCAAAAATGTGATGGAAAATTATTAAAAGGTATCCCGAATGTTATCACTCTTAACCTTTTTTTGAACCAAATATTCCATGAATCACATTTTCGGCCATAAATCGCTAACCGTCCGAGATAGGTTAAAAATTCAAACGGCGTTGGTTCGAGGGCGTTGTGTCTTTATTTGTCTATTTTATCCTTTTACAGTATTTCAATTATATGTTTCAAATCCATTTTTTATCCACGATATCCTCTCATGTCCTGTATGTTAGCTTTTGGAACTTTCAGTAACTTGATTATTAATGAGTTTTTTTCATCATTGGCTTGTTTGGTTATATCAAAGAAAATCAGTGGGTACATTATCAATATTGTTACAACTGTTGGTTCATACATAATAAGAATAATCCGATTAAATGAACGACTTCAAATTTATTGATAATAAGAAGAATTTGGTATAATTCTAAATTGCGATTTCAATAGTTGACGTCCTCGATTGGTTTCTTCTGTGATTTGTATGGCTAGTTAATCGCCAAGAATTGATTTCTCTGTAGTATGGTTCCCTCGTGATCGTATGAATCTGTTTGAAAACCCTTGCCGGCTTTGTGTAGTCGTCGTCAACATGTCAAAAAGGTGGGGAGATTCGTTCCATTTGAGGCTGTGGATCGGGAACGATTATAGAGAGGGCGCAGTTAATTTTTAGGTAGTCTTGAAGTTATGTTTTTATTATACAGAGAGCGCAAGTGGAAGCGTGCTAACTACAGTATTAGAAAATTGAGTGGATAACAATTCGTATTCATTATTTAGTACAAGGTAATGAATCGTATAAATTTGGGAAAAACGTGCTTATACGGCGTAACGCTTGACGGCGACTGCGGGTTACTTTTCTTCACCTAATGGACATAAAGGAAACAAAAGCTGTCCATCAGTCTCTAGTAAGAGAGTAAGTTCATCTACAAAAAGCTAATCTCGCAGCGTCAAGGTACTGAGGCAATTCTTTAACCAGACAATTCTGAGGCAACCCCACCAACGAGCTTTCGATGTGTTTCGATAAATTTATTTCCTTTCCTTGCTACAATAAAGCGTCGAAGTGCAATTCAGATGATTCGCCATAAAGTGACGGAGGAAGCTTAGGAAGGAATTTTCTAGGTTACGTAAAGAAAAGGGTTTCGTGGATAAACTTACTTTATTCGTATCCATTTCTTCCAAAGTTTCGGTCTGCCAATTTGGCGACATGATCGATCGAAGGAAGAATGAAGGTCGACGGAAAATTCGGTATAACGTATACAAAAAAATCCGGATGCGAAAAAATGCGGATATCGAAAATATATTAAATATTTAATTGACTGAAATGTAAGTCGAAGTAACTGTGAAGGAATGTCGGAGAAAAACGAGGATATTATTGGAATTTTCTTATTATAATAAAAGCTTTTTTCTAAATTAGTGGCCAATTGAGTGTTTTTTAAAGTTGCGCGCAGGAATTGGCGCCAACAGCTGCTAACAGTCAAACTTGAAGAGTCGAAGCTTGCAGCTGGAGAACGTTGCGATTTTGTCCGGTAGGCTGCGCATTAGTTTTGTTGATTTAGCGAAGCTAAGGTCGAAGATTTTCGACACCCACGTGAGTGTATAGATAAGCGCAACGCAGTGTGCTTGTGACATTTGTCGTAGCGACATGTTCTAGCAGTGATTGTATTGTAAACATACTCAATTATTAATAAATTAATAATTTGAATTCGAATTAATAATAAAAACAGGATTCAGATATCTGAATCCGTATAATTGTTGAAAGAACTACACAGAGCAGCATTATCTGGAGTCGAAAATGGAACATGAGGCAAGTTTGACTCCCTCACTCTTGCGTACGGAGTACTGCTTCCTCCTATAATCATTTTTTTATCGAATGTGAAATATGAATAAAAATTCTATCATGGCCTCTGATGCGCCGGAAAGTATACTTACATTTCATTTATGGGTGTGAATGTGTAACAGAACACAGAATTATGTAAGACCCAACGTGTATATTATGGATGAGATAAAGTTACAACTACTGTTTGTGTTTGATTATATGTGAAATAGGTATAACTTACGACTGAACTTGATTAAATCTGCAGTGTTGCCACACATTAAGAATGGAATGCGTTCATTCTTATTAAGACATCAGTACAATTATGAAGACCTGATCAATGAAGTCGAGAGAAGAGTCTTCTCATCGCGTAATGCTCCACTTGCGTTAACAGGACATATAACTTATAAATCGATATCCGGTGTTGTACTTAATGGCACTGGATGTATTGTAATGTTCAGTAATTCTTAAAATGGTGTAGTTTAAAGGCTTTTGGAGACAAACATTTGGATAAATGAGTTGAGTTCTTGTAAAATTTTGTCACATCCCCGCTCGGACGGTTGACTAAATTGAAAGTTGCCGATTGTAGCCGAAATACGGAATATTTGTAAATGCTCAAAAAGTCAAGTGTGTATTTTGGAAACTTTAAATCGCTTGATTAGTTTTATTTGTATCGCGAGACTATATTCTTGACCGCGCAATACGTTTGACGTCTTATTATACCAAATAATTCATGAGTCATACTGTCTCGTATTACCTAAACCCAAAATTAGAATTTTGCCTGAAAAACGTTGGTTTTGCCCTTGAGTTTTTTCAACGACGTAACGTTTACCCCATCAAACTGGAAATTTCTTCTTTCCAGTTATCGAGTCCGCCTTATTTCACTTGTGCCCATGATGGTCAATATGTTTCAGTACAGCTCAAGTTACAAATATAGCATTTTTTTTTTTTGCAGTATGTGATTTAATAGATTGTCTTAGGTAAGTGAGGAATGAGTTCTATTTTAATTCCAACAAACCGAAAACAATTGAGATCGATTAAAGCGTGAACGAAAACCCTTAATTTGCAACTGTTAAATTATAATTACTGATTAAACCGATGGCGAAAACGATGATGCGGGTCTAGAGGTTGGTGTCTTCGCCGGTCTCGCGCGGTATTTCCTCGGATAAGCATATACACACAGAAGGACCCTTCGAAATCCTAAGAAATATGCAACCGTAGCATCGAGAGCTTTTCGCTTCTGCACAACTTTCACGCTCAACGACTCCTTAATTAGAAAAGGCGAACCTGTACAGCATAGTCGAACGCACCCGTGTGCTTTTTCTTCATCTTGGCGTTTTCTCATTCACTTATTAAGTATACCGTTTCCTCTCGTCCTGCTTTATTGTGGAACCGAAAAACTCCCTTTATTTTACTGTCGCTAAAGCTGCCATAATAAGATTAATATCTTTTATTACTCTCAACTTAAAATAATTCCTTCGATTTTCTCTTCGTCATTTTACTTTTTCTGTCGCGTCTACTCGTTCGCTCTTTGTCACTCCGCTATACCTAGTGGCCTGGCTTGGCTTTCTTTCTGTTCGAATGTCATTAAGCTGGTAACAAATTGTATTTTTTCTCAATTTCTAAAATTGGGAAAAACGTAGGAAAGAAAAAATTCGTATTCTAAGTATTAATCCGAGTATTTGTAATCGCTGAGTCGTGAAAGAATTAAAATGAGTTGGCGAAATTTTCAAATGATTCCGAAAAAAAAAAGGTCGACGCATCAATGGCGTTTCTTATCTCGGTAATTTCTCGGACGTCCGCTCGTCTTGGAAGTTCGTCCGGTTTTTTACAGAACGATTTGAAGAGCATTTCGAAATGTTGAGAAGTTGCAAGAAGCACCTTCAACTTGTGTAAAATTATGAGTGGTAGTTGATGGGATTTCCATCTTTTCGTTTTTGCGTCATTGAGATATCTGCGCGCCATTGTAATGTATGAGCCTCATGATGTTGATGAAATTCGTAATTATATCGCCAATGAGTGTATTTGAAAATCATAAATAATGGCGAAAAGAAGTTTAATACAAAAGAAAAATGAGTAGTGAGTACAAAAGACTAATTTATATTATTCCGAATTATTTTGTTTTGAATTTTCTTTAAGTATTCCATGGCTTGGGACTCCTTGTAAGTTGAAAAGTCTTTTTCAAACTTTTCAAATCTTGGCGTCACCTTCCTCACCCCAATATGACGTTATTTGAAGCTTCCTCTGCCAAGGATTTTGCAAAAAGAAAAACGTTGTGGACGTGAACTCAATGAAGACGAAGAATGATGAATTTGATGAGCTTACTATTATCTTCTTCAAGAATTTTTTTTTCCTATTTTTTGACAGCAAGGATAAACTGACTCACTACGGGAAGAAGAACCTTTCATTTACATATTATGTATAACAATTTATCCTAATTGAAATTGGACATTATAATAGTTATATTAGCATACAAAGAGAGAATCAAAGTGTTGATTACAAAAAGTTGTTCATAATCGAGAAAAAACAGTGTCATAATCAAGATCGTGATCGACTAGCTCTTCATTGGCATCACTAATAAGGACGTGATCTTCATAATCGAAACTATCCGGGGCATGGGTCATCATCATTAGTATTGTCGAAAACTCGCGTAATCGACGTAACTGAGCTCAGTCCAGAAATTCGACAGATTACCGTACTTCCTACGTAAACTAAAATATTTATTTTCAAACGAACTCGAATTTTAATTTATTAGGGAACTTGATACGTTTGAGTTTCTTCTTGCTCGCTAGCGATCCACAGCCTAACGTCGCTCCTGGAAACCTGCGGGCAAATCGAAGTCCTCCCTTAGTATAAAGAAGTCGTAAAATATCCGCTACATTAATATCTAGTCTAATCTTAGAAAAGCGCATTTGCGCTTGAAGAAAGTAAGAGCTTCACCTTAAGACATGGATCGGCGAGGTCGAGAAAATTCTATTCGTTCACGGATTCGCTAGTCGGTATACTAATATATGATTTTCACGTATTTGATTTCCGGACGTTTCGCCCGCCATATTCTTGTATTGTCGTTATTGTACCTTCCTCTGCTACTCTCTGACTATCCTCTTTGGCTATTCTCTGAATTTCCGTATAAGTACGGTTGCGTTCAATCTGACTCGAAAATGGTGATGACAAACAAGGGACGACAAAAACGTGATCAATTGAACGACAGAATTTTCTCAGCCAGTTAATTTTGTATAAATTACGAATTTTGATCTATCAAAGTCGAAAGAAAGAATTTCGACAAGTATGAAACGTTTTGTTTGCACTGACTGAATCACATACTATAGGAGTTGATGCACGGCTGAAGGTATCATTTCCTTGACGTTGTGGGAATCTGCCTTCACCTGACTTCGCAGTAGAACAGCTGGTTAGATAAATCGCGAACTTATTTCTATCATACCATGAACATTACAAACGAATCAAAAAGGCATCACGTTGAAACTTATCTGCCATCGTGGAGTCCAGTTACCCGTGTGCGTTACTGAAATCACGTAGCAATTTCCACGAATTCCATTTACAGGGTCGTTTGGTTTCAAAGGTAAATGCGTGGCTCGACCATTGTTTCGCTCATTTTTACGCCAAGTGTCGACGCGGCCGCAAAAGACGATAGTAAAAGCGGTAAGAAGTTATATAGAAGTAGATACCGACTGCGGTTTGGTAAATAATAAATCTCGAACGCGGTATTAGATAATAATACGAGGTGGCGTCGTCATCTGCTTCGCATAAAGGGTAGCTAAACGGTGCCCACTAATAAGTGCGACGCGAGTTAAAGGAAAAGACGCGCGTATATACATCGAAGTATACTTACACGGGGATAAGTTAACGGCATCGGCAGACGGAACGCGCGCGGTTAGGGAAGACGGTGGATATTATCTTAAAGAATAATTGGTAGTAATTAGGATGGAGACAAATACCGTAAACCGTTAGAAATAGTTTTAGGAGTACAAAGGTGGCGCTAGCGGAGAAAACGTACGGGGAAAGTGTAGCAGTTCTTAGGCAGATGGTGCTTTTCTGTTAGCTTCGCCTCGTGGTTATTTACGAGTGGGTCACCTAACCCTTGTAATACTACGGCTGCATAACTGTTTCTTACTTTTAAGATTTATGTTGTACCAGGTCGTCTTAACTACTTCGACCATCCTTCTACATGACACCACCCCCTCACCTCCTCTCTCTCTCTGTCTGTTTCGCTGGAAATTTACATTTTCCTCTCGATATCGTAATGTCGTGTCTACTTAGTCTAATAATCGTCCTTTATCCGTCCGTCGCCTCTTGCGCTGTTCTAATAGAATGTAATTCGCGACATTTGTTAAGACGCGTATGGCCTTGTTCTTTCGCGAACGAACATTGTTGGCGAACCCATGTGGCCGATGACTCGCGAGCGAACGCTGCTCCAGAATATGTTAAATGACAGTTTGAATTTCGGCAATAAATATCATATTATAGTCTCATTCCATTATTTCGCTCTAAAAGCACTTTGAGCGTTTTGACTACTTACTAACTTTGTTCAGGTTCGTGTATTAATACTGCACCCAACACATAATTAAAAAGCGAATTATATTGGGTGAATTCCGCTTTTATGGTTTTCTATCGATTGTCTCACTATTGAACGAATCCATTTCATTCACTGATTGCAGTTATTTGTAGAATATGAAATTCGTCGAATGAATGTCATGAAGTAGTGATGATTCTGTGAGTGTTCTTTGCTACCTTGGAGTGAGATGAGCATCGAGGGTTGGCAGTCGTAGTATTGAGTAGATAGTATGGAAAGATCATTGGGCTTAGTTTGGCGCGTCAAAGTTCTTACCTCCACTGCCTTCTGCATCCTATTCATCCGCTTCCTGTTCTTCGTCTTCCGGCGTCAGTGCAAGGAATTTATCACACACTGGACATTTGAACATTGCGTCACTACTCTTCTCTGATATGGCCTACCGTCTTTAATCCACTGGAACTCATCTGATTTACGTATGTTCCGGAAGACAATAATAGCACATGAATTCTTTTTGTTATATGTGCAGATTGCATTTATAGACTTCTTGAAATGTCAAAATAATTGAACATTTTCGACAAACGAATGTATTAGAATCATATAGCTGCTATACCCATTGCTCCTTTCTACGATACAAAAACGTCAAAGACTACAAAATACCATAGACTAGGCATAACGCGTTTTCTGTGGAAAGAAGGTCACTATATATTGGTGTATCAAAGTTAGTTCAGCCTTTGTTTCAGAGTGCAAAGCAAAGGACCGTAGATGTTGTGTTCGGAATTGGCTTGGCGTCAGCTCAAGAGCAAAAATATTTTCAGTTTCTCCGCATGGAGCGCTATAATATCGTTGATTTTTATGTTGATTCCAAATATCACGAGAAACGCTAGGAATATCAGTTTTACTTTCATTCTTTAGCTACAAATTTTCCTTTTGTATTTTACCAATTTTCAAAGCTATGAAGTTTCTGAAGGAAACTTTCCATATTCTTTTACAAAATTTAGTCACGTCAATATCTATGATACCCATTGTTATTGCCCGTTTGCCTCCCGTTCTTGGCATACCACATTTTGGAGCTGTCCATCGTACAAGTGGAAAGCGGTTCTGGTTGATACACGTTTATGCACATTATACTCGTACAAAACTAGTCGCTTGCGGTGCGCCTGGCGGCTGGGCCTGCTCGCAGTAGGGCACGTCGCCAACGGATTATCACTTACCTTGGCTGTAAGAAGCCTACTACCTACACGACACTCGACAGAGCGGATTTTTATGTTTCAAGAGAGCATGCTATCGATAGAGTAATGAACTTTGAAACCATTTGTCAGTTCTCAATGGTACTACCTACAGATAGCTTGAAACACGCAATAAAGTTCAGCAACAATACATAGAAATGTTGATTATCCTGCTTCAAAACTGACTCAAGCATTGCTTTTTTCAAAAGCTGATAAATAAGTCTTCTTAGACGAACACTCTGAAACAAAAGAGAGAGAAAAAAAAAGAAGAAAAAGAAAAACTGAAAGCACAAACTGAAATTGATCACAAAATATAAACAGAATAATAATTTTGTCTGATTATCCATGACGTAATTTTTTAAAATCAATTTTCATTCGAAGTTATTCTTCTTATTATTATTGTTAAAATTATCCCATCGACCACCCGCTACGTCTTTGTATTTCTCACTTCTGAGATTGTTGCAGTCTTGAATGAACCTTAAGATAGAGGTAGCTAGTGAAATGGCGTTCCAATTGCAACAGTGATTTCATTTTATTTTATTTTATTTTTTTTTTACCAAACATCATTTTTTTTCGTCGCGCATTAAAATATCATTGTTTCCAAGATAACGTTTCATTATTTTAAAATTATAAGTACTTTCAAATCATATTTATAGGTATACTTAATTGTATAATTGCAGTTTTTGTCATTTCAAGTTTTAAATTCCATCATTTCAGTAAATACAACATTTTTTTAGTGTAAACATCATCATTTGTCATAATTTTCCCTTGCTCTTCGGAGGGGAAAATTTTCATCTTGATATCTTGAAAGCTTCTAGCTCGTGATAAAGCAACGTCCAGTTGGCCATGGCTGAAGACAGGACTTGGTAGAAAGATTCCAACTTTTTCTAAAGTTTGCCCTTGAGATTTACTTATGGTCATACTGAAAGCTAGCCGTATTGGAAACTGAATTCTCCTTTTTGTCTAGTATTATTCTCAGCAAAAAAGCCATTTGTCCCGAATTATTTCCAGTCAAAGTTTCGGCTACAATTACATTGGTTCTCATTTCTATCACCAGTAAGCGAGTACCATTACACAAACCGTGACTCGCGTTTAAATTCCTCATGAGAATAACTATAGCTCCAATTTTCAGTCGTAATTCATGGAGCAGCATTCCTGAAGGCGTCGCGTCAATGAATGTAAAAAGTCAGTTGATACATCGGTAAACGTTTCGGTATCGTTGTTCACGATAGAATCGGCACTAAAGTATGTTCGTTCGGCACCTTATACTAAATCAAGTACTTCTTCATTGAGTGTAAATGTATCGATATTTTTCGGCGTTTAAATAGCTTTATTTTGGTAATCTTTACTATTTTCCGGGCTCAACTTGTCCCCAAATATTTCTGTTGCAAGATTATCTTTGCAGATACACTCGCTAGGAATTCTGATAAAA
The DNA here is from genome assembly GCA_035079385.1 of Aspidiotus rigidus. Taxonomy (NCBI): domain Eukaryota; kingdom Metazoa; phylum Arthropoda; class Insecta; order Hemiptera; family Diaspididae; genus Aspidiotus; species Aspidiotus rigidus. The sequence continues at coordinate 25,552,550 of JAVHKY010000003.1, forward strand.
GTATCTAATTGTTGGTTTCTCATCACTTCAGTTGAAGCTTGACGACCTCTACCGACTTTCAATAGCCTTTTGGCGTAATCTGTGGCATCAATATTTACTCTCATATTGCGAGTCAAAGTAAATTCTTTCACCAAGTGCCAATATCGACTATTTTTCACAGTTTCTTCTGATATCATTGTTCGAGTTCCATGTTGAACGACTGGAAGACATTGCATCCAATCGCCACCAAAAATAACAATTTTACCACCAAATGGCAAATCATTCTTCATCAGTTCTTTTAAAAACATGTTTATAGCATCAAGTACATAATAATAGGGAGACATTGTCACTTCGTCCCAAAGAATAACGGAAGCATTTTTCAAACGCATCGCCACATCGCTATTTTTACCGAGGGAGCATGTTGAATCTCTCTTCAGAGGTACAGACAGACGACCTACCGAGTGTACTGTTCGCCCTCCAACCAATAGGGAGGCTGAAAGGCCGGTCCATGCAGTAGAAATTACAATTCTATTTTCGGATCGTAACTTGTGCATTATTCCTGGGTAAATATATGTTTTGCCTGTACCAGCGGCGGCATTTATGAAAAATAAAGTTGGCCTGTTGGCACTGTTTGGTTGATTAATCTGTTGATCAATCATTTTCATAAGTTCGTCGTATACCACGCGTGCTCATTATTACAAGTAGCTATGATATTTTCAGCGCATTCATGTTCATAAGCCATCATAATCATCTTCTCGCCGCCAGTCACTCATTAAAATAGTTTTATCTAATTCTGGCAGAGAGAAGTCACTAAGCCTTTTACTATGCAGTGAGAGCAACTCACTTACGTGGGCTAAACTTTTTTGTTCTGCAAGTGCTGATACTGTGGCCACAGCGATGTTGCGAGGATCTCCTCTGCAAAAATCTTCGGACAAATGTGAAAGATATTTTTTCCACGATTTAAGTGGCTCATTTGGGCAGCAAAATACGCAGATAGTAACAAATAATTGTCGCAAGCATCTTGGCATCTGGAAAGTTGATGCCACTGCCAATGCTCGGTCCCATTCTTTGTCATCAGCTAATAGGCCAAGAGCAGTGGCTGCTTCAACGTACGTTGAGTACACCTAACCTTCTAACGTCTTGGAAGCTAGTACAACCTCGTTGATGTAGCAAGAGAAGACGTAAGTAATATCTTGATCCTCTTTCACGAACATTAGCGTTATACATTTGGGCAAGTACTTTCTCGCCTCCTTCTTGTCGCTTACGCCAAGACCAAGGTGGCGTTGTTTTATGAAACACGTAGTGTTGAGGTATTTCGCGATACAAAGTCATCTCTTATCCTTTCGAGCGACTTGTCCGAGGATGGTAACTTGCACGTCCTCTAACATTGAACATCAAAGTGTAATAATTATAATTAAGAGTTCGAAAACTTTAAGGAATACTGACGCGCATGAGGCTCTCTTTTATTCAAATCAAACCATGCAATCAATGTTGAAGGACGATTTTTTGCCCCTTGCAGTGCTTCAACTTCCATCCCCTTTCTAAAAGATACTGTTTGCCGGTTCTCTTTGTGAACGGCCAGCCGATAGACAGTATGAGAACAGAAGTGCATTCTAAATTGAAACTGACGGTACATTGCTTCAGGAGCGCTCAAATATCTTGTATTCTGGTAGTTGGCTACTTCGTCGTGAACTATTCTATTGTCTTCTGTTTCATCATTTTCAGGAACAATTCCTATTGTAGCAGAATCATGACCCTTGTGCATATATTTGTACAGATATTTTATTGCGAATGAAGAAGCACAGAGCTCTACATTCAAATGCGCATTGTAGACAACATATTTCTAGTAGCGGCAATGTCCGTAGTAGGCAACGGAGGAATACCTTGCATGTCAACGCCCATGACACCCATAAAAGGATAGCAAGCTCCTAGACCGCCTAAAGCACGTGGTGTGTACAGAACGCATTCGGGCATAGAAGAGCTGGCTCTATCGTTGGAGTGTGCTTTAATTCTTGACCAGTAGGGTATCAAATCATCACACAGCATTTGGGCCATGGCACGATGGAGGCCTCGTCTTACCATTGCAGATATAGATGTAAAGATTTCACTTGCCATATTTAGTGGACCACGGTATATGGGCGTCTGTACTTCTTTGAGGATCAGAGCAGCAGCGGCACGCTGGAGATAACCCTTTGCGGAGCCGCGTGCATAGAGGACGCGTAGGTATTCACCACGAAATGGGCCACACATTAACTTAATCTTCTGCATTATGGCACCCATTAAATTGAATATGTAGAACAAAATCGCACAGAGATATGCTGAAGTGGAACTGAGCCACATATCATCTCCTTGATGCACGTGGTGCTTATGCGGAAGAATCTTGCCGGTAAGTTCAAATAGTATTTCTTCAGCGATCTCGAAGTAGGCTAAGTTAAGGACTGTGTTAATCAAATCAGTTCCTTTTGTGCCACTAAACATCCCTTGGATGACACGCCACTCCTTTGGCAAACTCTTCGAAACCTCACAGGGACACTTAACTTTGGAATTAAATTTAGCTTTTGAAAGCCACTCATTACAGAGGACCCAATCTGGATGACAACCAACTCTCTTCCTGTATTTCAATAATAAATATTTATTGTAAGGTACAATCCATCTGTTGTCGACTACATATCTACCAACTTGCATTTTACGGCCATCATTTCTGCGTCGGTATTTTGGAAAGCCATTCTCATTGGATGTATTCTCTTCGCAGAAATCTTTGGGATAGTTCTTTGAACATTTCCCAGCGACCATGCACTGAGAATGCATATTATAATGAGGTCCGCAAGGCCCATGAACCATCATTTTAATCACTATCTCATAGAGAAGCGGCTCTGTTTCCTTATCTGGTATTTCTGCACAAATTACTCGATCTATATCTTTCACAGTGCGTATTTTAGACTCGTTGTCTAAATGGATACACATGTGTGAGTGAGGAAGGCCTCGTTTCTGTAATTCAATTACTCCAACATTGGCTATCACATTACCGAATACTTTATTTTTTACGATATCTTCCCGGAGAAGAGAATCTTTTTTCGCATGAAATACGCGAGCAACTAAATCTGGCCGATTTGTAGTTTCCTCGCCAGAATCTTTGTTCTCAACTATTTCTAGCCACCTCGGATTTGCCGTAAAAGTAATAAACAAATCTGGTTTTTCTGCTTCAGCAGTTAGAGCCATTGCGTCTTGATATTGTTGTTGCATGGCACGGGGTGAGCCAGTAAAAGTTGATGGCAAAATTACTGTTTTCCCAACATCATATTGCTTATCACCTTGATGTAGGTATAATCGTACAGCCCTTGATACATTTCAACTTTTAATTGCTGTTGATGCTTGTAAAAAATAATGTTACTCACTATTAAAATTTCATTGTCGTATCTTGATAATTCGGTTGACTGCGTTTGAATTATGTTCTCTGTATCAGCATTAGCAGCGTTAATATTTGCTTCGTTGGCATCAGCTTCACAAACAACATTATCATTATAGTAATTGCATCTTTGGATTCCGTTTCCAAGAAGTTGCAGTTATGGATTGCAATGGAAGGCGTTGCTTGAAGAATCACGGGAGTAGGCGGAGTTTCTTGTTCACCTATAAGATTTTCTGGCTTTGTTTTCGGCGAAGGAGCGGTGAGTCTCTTTGGTTTGGTCCTCTTGGGATTGCGCCTTTGTGGTTATATTTACTGGCTGTTGAAGTTGTACCGTGGGTGCTTGTTTGTCGGGTTTCCTTTTTGTCGTTATTTAAGCGTGGAAGGTTGTGGGTTACGTACTTAGTGTCGCCTCTTGGTTGGCTTCTGGTTCGCGTTTTGCGCAAATTGAAAAAATTTTTGAAGCACTAAAGATACAAATTTCTTCAAGCGAAATAATTATACCGGATTTTGTTAGTAAGCCATTCTCGCTCGATCGTCTGTTTAGTATTTATCGGTAATTGTGCATGATACGCAGTGATGTTGAAGCTTTCAGTAGGATATAAAAGTAGGTATGAGGAATTTGCCCTTTCTGTGCATGCGCGAGTCCGGCTTTTGACGGCGATTGATCTCTCTCTCTCTCTGTCTATATGACGGCGATCTCTTTCTAAGAAGGGTTGTCCGGCTATTCGACGACTGCGAAACAATTTCTAAAATGTAGACCATACAGATTCCAAGTCTTCATTTGAGAAAACAATACCCACCATATTGCGATGATTAACCACACTAATACTCATCTCTTTGCGCAACGTATCCCTGTTTGACACCTCCTAGATCCAGGCAGTGCACGGTGTCATATTTATACTCAAATGTATCAAGGATCCATTCTGGGTCAAACAAATACTTGTACACGTCTTTATAATTCTTTCCTCTAATTCCTACACTTAATTTGAGTAAGTGGTTTTTCCATTTTGTGTGGCTTTTGTCCAATTAGAGCTTAAATATAAACTCGAAATTATCTCGCAAATTGAGTTCAACCTCCGCGGCCCACATTACAATTGACAGCTTGTACACTGCCCTTAAGGTGTTCAGCGACATATGTGGAAATAACGCGCTTAAATGCTCATCAAATAGAGTATACATCGCGTGATTGTCCACCAAATGGTAGGCTTTGCACAACTTGGCCCGTAATCCCAGATGTATAGAGCTGCGCATTGGTGCACCTTCCTCTCCAAAATCTCTGCAATATTGCGGATGATTTATGATCTGATTGCAGATACACTGGAATGCGCTCGATTTTTTTTTTCAACAACGCTTTCAATTTCATTAAAATCATCATGTATAATGTGACAAGCGGCATAATGAAAAACGATTAAAAGTCAAAAATACAAAACAAAAAAATATAAAAGAACGCAAAATGGCAAAAAGAAAACAAATAAGAACGATCTTTTTTGACAAAACACCAACTCTGCGGATATGAAATAATTTTGAAATAACAGAATAGTAAAACACACAAAGTCGAAGCAAGGAGCTTTCTCAACGACAAAAGTATGAGTGACAAGAACAGTAACTTTTTTTGGGATGGATTGGCGATTTTTACCTTTGGCCATCTTTGGTTACATTTGATTGATCAAATTAAGGAAACCCATTACACATGCACCTAACTTCACTTGTCTTAGTTATCTTCCCTTATTTTCAATCCTATGCTTATACATGTCTTTTTCATTTTCATATCGAGCAAACTGACCAAAGGTATACGCAGAGCACTCATTTCTGATCGAATCACCCTCAAAAATGAATTAATGAAATTGCTTTTCCACTTCATACCCCAATAAGCAGCGTACACGCTATCATTAACCATCCAGAACCTACGAGCAACTTATTATTTCCACAAGTTAGAAAGAGATCCTAATGTCAATCAAGCACCTCCAACAAAAAACGATATTCTTAATTAAACAGGAAGCCCTAACAAAAAAAAAACATTTGTAATATTCACCCTCGATGTGTAAAATCAATTTTTTTTTTTTTTTTTCCTTATACCTACAAAGACATTGACATACGACACACGACACGGACATAACTTAGAAAGAAAGAGATCACCGTCATATAGATAGAGAGAGAGATCAATCGCCGTCAAAAGCCGGACTCGTGCATGCGCAGAAAGGGCAAATTCCTCATACCTACTTTTATATCCTACTGCTTTCTGCCAACTCGAGGGTTCGGTTTATTGTGTATAATATTCTTTTCGGGAAAAGAAAGTTATTTGAGTTGACCCTAGCCTTTTCCTTCTGCAAGAGTGCGCGTAAGAGTGGCAGTGTGCTACAATCTAGTTGAATAACGTTCTTGGAGATCCAAGCGAAGTTCCAAAATTTTACAAATTTGAAATCTTCGATCCGGACAGCGCATCGCTACTCGATTTTTCTTCTCAAATCGGCGTACCTGACGGATAGAGAAAAATACACTGTCGTCAGTCTCGTAAAGAGTGAGGAAATTTTACAAAGATAATATTTGTAGCAACCTACAGGGAAGGTCGAAAACCAGAATAACTCGTTGGTATAAAGGTTGAAGAAGTATTCACCCCGTTTGCCATTGTTGGAATGAGAAAATATGTGCTAACAGGATTTTCGTCCGACATTTCGATCTTCAGTTTTCAGTTACAAACTCTTCTTAATCGAGAAAGCTTCGCGTAAAGCGAACTTTATATAATTTCCATGACTGTTATATGAATTCTGTCCTTGACATTCGACCGCGAGTCGAAGTCGATAAAATCGTGCAATTTGCAAAAACACAAGATTTTCGACACTGCCCACCGCGCTAAAGAAAATTTTCCGTTTTGATGAAACTGTCGAAGGCATTGTGATAGGTGTTTTTGATTGGGATCGCAGTAACGAATCAATAAATGAAAGATGAAAAAAAATTAGATGCCATTGCAGGACTGCAATGGCAGCGGGGAACCCGCTGTCCCGAACCCCCTAGAGCCTGAAGTTTTCCAAGTCCTAAAATCATGACGTGACAACTTGAACGCGCTGCAATTTCAAGGAAGCCGTCGTCTTTCCAAGCCTCCCTCCTGTCATACATAGCTCGGAGGTCGGAATTTTTCCAAGTCCCCCTCCCCTCTCCATGACGTCATCAACCTCGTTCGCGCTCGCGGACAAAAAATCCCTGGAAGTACCCCCAACAAAAAGTATAGCGGGTTCCCCGCTAAAAAAATGGAAAAGGGCGAGGACAGCACCTCTTCTGTCCTAATGATGACAGATTTCTCATGTAGCGCGCAAAAATAGCAAACAATCACAAGTCTTTGACTTTTCTCTTCTTCTTCAGCCAAAGTTCTCCTACAGTGGGGTGGTGTTTCAGGGAGTAATTCTATCTCTGAACTGTTACATTTAAATCCAGACTATAACGGTTCAGGCGACACTTGACCAAACATAGTTGGGTCTGAAACGACGTCAAAGTCAACACCACCGCAATTGTTGGAGTAAAGACACCGAGACCCGGTGAATGACACGCGCTGTCGGAGGCGTGACCCTTTTCGCGCGAGCCTCTCTGGCCCGATCAGCTGCTCCTTCGTTTAGCAGAAAGGGAGCGTAACAGAAGATTAATCTGAAAAGAGATGACCTCAGATTACGAATTCAATCCTCAAGCTTTTTTGGGAGACCCTGGTTCGTTAACTTGGATTCTTGCGGTATAAATCGATAATTGAAATCATCATGTTTGTGTTATCGAAGAAAATGGGGCATTTTATTAGGTGGAGTAGGTGCGTAATTTAAAAGACGGAAGTGTTTTTCTGTAATTATTGAAGGATGAAAATTTTACTTTGAAAAATTTTTTGGATTGAGTGAAGGGACTAGAATTTTCAGGTATTTTTCATCGTACCCTCTATCCTTCAAGCTAGTTTGATTCTTCTCTTACCACGATTATCGGCCGAGGAGCAGGATTATCGGGATAAAAAAAAGAAGAGAATTTCGCTTACGTATTCTAGAGGCTAGAGAGAGGGAGTTGTTTCTACCCACATGGGATAAAAAAAAAACTTGACATCGTCGACACAAATTCTATCACCGGTGTTTTGAAATTTTTTCTCGTTCACACGGGTTGCGTTATTGCCTCTTGCAACTACTGTTGTGATATGCTCATATTGGTGCAAATCAGATATTTAGTCCATGTGTCAAGAGCAATTACATGAATACTTAGCAATTAATTACAAGTAGAACGTCCCGAAAGATAAGAAGGGTAAAAAAAAGAGCAAATATAAAATACTCCTAGACCCGAGTAGGGAGAGAAATTATGTGCGCTGATCAGCGAAGATGAGAGGGTTGAACGTATCGCGAATACATATCGCAATAAAAAACGAGTTACAAAATAATAAATTTGTATACAGTGGAAGACGGGTTTTTAAGTAGTGAATTCTTGAAGATATAAGATGATATTAAGAAGTTTTCTTCGTCTAGAGAACGCGCAGGAGGACAGCGTCTTTTAAGGGTGATTTTTTTTTTTTTTTTTCGGTTGAACTTTCCCCAACGTTCGTTCCTTTAAGGTTTCCGGTTCTCATATTTTTTCAGCCACTTATCCTATTTCCTCAATTTCGTTTCCTCTTCTCTTCATATTTCGTGTTTGCTGTCGCAATCTAGTAAATCATATTACGTTTTCATATTTTTTTTTTTTTATTACGCAGCTGAGCTAGTGGTATTTGCTGGAAATGGAATTGCACCAATACTGTCGGTGATGTACAGTATAGTCTAACGCGTACAACGCGCACAATTCTCATTAATTTGGCCATTCTGTATAGCGCTGTATACCAATATTTGTATTCTGTATTGTTTAAGTTAACCCCGGCCATTCGCCCATCTGGTTGATCTCGAATTCTGTAATTGTGTTGTACTCGAACTTACGTGCTTTGAAATATTTTGCTTTTTCGATTCGTCTCGCGATTTTTCCATTTTGTTCTCTCGTGGTAGTATCAACCTACCTGAAGTGACGATTATAAAATTTACGAAGTCGTCACTCGAATCACGTTGCTTGTTCAAACTAATCCGAAGTCAATCTAAACTTTTCTCGGAGGAAGAGAGTGAGTGAGAAAACAGTCATCTGTTCGATTTATCCTCGCGGTCTGGAAGCACGGGTTGCTTGTCATGTTTCGTCCCAGACAAATGGCCACAAATTGGCTTTCTGAAAACGAATTCGCGTTTTAAAAAATTTACGTAGCACGAGGCGAAAAGTTTCCTTATTGACTATGCAGTATAGTATGTCTATGACGGGGCTCGTATCGTATTTTGTATAGTCGATGCCTCGAATTATGTATACGTTCAATTCTACGCCTTTGCCGTGTAGCGGGAATGTCTCGAACAAAGAAAATTAAAGGCTGGCGGGATATAGTTTGGAAAATTTAAACAGAAAGAAACTATTCTAGCGAAGAGACAAGAGTAACAATATAGCGGATGTAGCGCGAATGCACAGATTACGGATGTATTAGTCGAAATGAATTTAGCCATAGAAAGGTCTCTCGGAGTGAAGATGCGCGTCTACTTTGATTGCAATATAGACCGAAGGGTGGTGTACCGGCAAGAATGTCTGTATTGCTCTTCAGGGTACTGTAAAGATCGTAAATATGCGGAATGGTAATACACTTCGATATTGCCTTTCCTACATTTCTTATCTTCTCACCTTATTTCGTTCGTATAAACACGTCCTACATATCTTTCCTAAAAGGGACTGCCTTTTAAATCCATTCGCGTATGTTCACATATATGAATGGTGTACAGTGCTATAGTCGTGTACGTACTCTGGTCCTAAATTTCATATCCGTTCCGAAAGGGGAACGACGAAGAAGGAGTATATAGAATTGAAAAAGGAAAATGTATCACGTGCTCTTATGTACTAGTTTTTGTCTCCGGAGATTTGAAAGAGAGGCTGTTTATTTGCGGATAATTCGGCGTGAGAGAATCTCACGTTTATCGCGATTTACATTCAAGAAGCGAAACATTTATCGAAAAATGTCGCTTGTAGTACTCAGGACTGTATCTTTCATTTTTGAACGTTGGAGAGGATGTTTTGTTGAGTAAACAGTTGACTGGTGTGCGCGATAGCCGTTGTTCGTTTGCAACTCCTCGTCTGACCGTGAAGTCAGTTTTGATTTAACATGTTTCATGTCTTTGCTCCGATCTCCCTACCTAATTCCGAAATTTGCGTCCGTACGTCTGTGTGTACGACTATGACCTTGGGACTTGGAAGAATTTGCCGATCTCTCTCTGCCTAATTCCTGAATTTGCGTCCGTACGTCCGGGTGTACGATTGTGACCTTCCCTTGTACACTTGCTCTGTACTAGGCTTATCTTATTTTTCCTACCGGAGACCTTTTCTTGAAGCTAGCCTGATATAGTGTACGACATTATTAGACTAGACAAGTAGCCGTGAGCCACTCAGCCAAATATTAATTACAGTGGATATGAAACATGATCTTTCTCTAGTTGGCTCCTCCATAAAATTTCTGTTATACTTGCTGGCCTGATTTCTAGGTAGGTTAATATCAATAATTGGCTGATAGGAGAGAGCAGGGATACGCGCGTTTATTCATTGTCTCAGAATCCTCCCTTCTCTTAATAGCTATTCCTGATATAAAAAGTACGCATCTTCAGTTGATATGCTGGGCAGCCGTTCGATACTTCAAAGAATGGCTTTGAATTTCTACCAATAAAATACGGCAGTGGATGTAATTGACTGTATTCGGAATAGAATGAGAAGTATTTTTTTTTTTTTTTTTTTTTTTTTTTTTTTTTCTTTGTTCGGGCAGAGTCTGACTTATTATCACCGTTTTTGGATATGGTGAGGTTTACACAGCAGTCTGATATTGGGCTTCATCGTATACTCCGAAGATTTACCAAAGTGAGACTTCATAAAAAGCCGAAGCTAAGGGGGATTCTTTCGGATCCATACTCGCTTCCTACTGGTAACTAACCTCTTCCAACATGAATTTCTGATCTGTAATGCAGATAGACATGGACAAGGGATATTAATGTCATCGATTTGTGTACCAGATATCCCAACCATGATGTCGAGACGTTGCACACGCCACCTCTGTAAGAGATTATCTGCACGTAAGACCCTTCTGAGGCTTGTATTTAGGCCTTTATAAGACATGCGTCTCATTATCACTTGTGCTATGCTCCTTGATGATTCGAATTTTCTAAGCAGTTCGTCTAAGATTGCGTCAGGTGTTGCTGAATAAATTGTGGATGCCACCTTTCCATCAAATGGAACCATTGTACTGAGGACCCTAATTATATTATCTGTGGCTTTCTTGCTTTTTGGCGTCAATAAGTCTAGCACATCCTCATTCTCTATGAGAGGAAGTATGCTCTTCTTTAACATCAGACGGAATACAGTTGTGGGTAGAAGCGGCTTAACGATAGAATGAGAAGTATTGAGAAAAAAATTGTCATCGGGCGTAATTTTCGAGCAAAGACATTGAGATTTTCCGACGACGAGGAAGTAATGAAAGCGTCTGAAGAAAATCTCGTTATATTTATCGTGTTGAATGACGTCTATATTTGGTGGTGGTGAATAATTTTGAACGCGTATCCGCGTTTAACACATTCAACGGACATAATTTACCGCGAAGAAAAAGCCTCAACTATTATAAGAAAATACCGTAGCAGGACGACGATGGTATATGGGCTGTTTAAAAGAAAACGGCAATGCGCCTTTTGTATTGGGTCACTTAAACCGTGAACCGCGAGAATAATAAGACGATGGATATGGTTTTCCTTAAAGGAACTTCGTAAGACTACAATGGCGTTAGTGCTCGTGTGTTTGAATAGAGCAAAAACATATACTGTAAGGCGAAGACCTTCGATATAATCAACGTTCCATAACCGCAAAACCAGGCCAGAACGAATAAACGCTCCCGCGCCGCGCCGCCTCGGCGGAGAGCGAAGCGACCTCGGCCGAAAAATGAAGGGTTAAAGACAATACACGAAATGGCTTTTTCGTCTGACGAGAAATGCTCTCAAGTTTTCGCCTCCTGTGCAACACCGGTTAAAATTGTACGTTGCACTATCTCACGCACGCTTCCCGCGCTAATTAATTTTAAGTCCTGCTTCATATTTTCATTGCACGATTACAATAGGATAGTGTATAATCGACAAGCTTGCCGACTTCCGGTTTACGGATACCTATAGCCGGAGCTATGCATTACGCTATCGTGACCAAGCTGCGTTTTATGGACGACTGAGCAGAAAGTTGATTTCGGTGGTTTTGTCCGCAATGTTTAATAGACTATCTTACCCAAGAGTTTAGGTGTATAACTGGTGAGACGACCGGATACTAAAAGGTCGACTTGAGGAAAACCTTTACGCAATGAACACGAGAATGTTTTTGATAAAATCGTTGTTTTTCATTTCCAAAGCTTCCCTGTCGTTGGTGACGGAAGCCAACATCGTTTTCAAATCAAAATCTTCTTTTTTAAGAACGTTTTTTCCGCCCTTTCAGACGTTTGTTGTATTCATTTAATTTAAATAATGCCAATAACAATTCACTGGCATGGCAGTTTCTTTTAAATTATCAATTTTTTTGGCTGATCCACTGATCAACATTTTCTGCAATTTCATGTGTATAGGGTGTGTTGGTGATGATGAAATGTTCGTTTCAGGCGGTGTTGATTGCGACGATTTTTCAGCATCTTTATCATCAGCCTTTGCTGTGAAAATGAAGCTATATATTTTTACAATTGATGAGTAATATCTTTAGAGGAAGTTCCCCAGGTTTTAAACGTAACTACAAAAATATTTCTTTCATCATTATTGACTGTCGGTGAATTCGTAATTTGGTGAACGGCTAACTGGATTGAAGAGACGTCACGCACCCTCTGGATATGGATTTAGGCCGAAAATTTTTACTCACATGATCAAGTGAGGGTAAATAAGTTTTCAGGATAGACGCAAGGGCAGATTTTTCTGATGATGTACTCCTGAAAGATCGAAAAAATCAGGTATCAATGATGTCTCGACTTGTGGTACATTTGATAGATGATGGAGCCACTCGTAGCTACGCCTGCCTATATTTAATTCAAGCGCTGAAAGATCTTTTCTTTAGTAACTAAATACTAACCGTCGCACGTAATAACGAATTGATTTTTTCTATGGCAACTGTTGTGATTTGTATCTCGCGATTTGCCGTGGATCGTACGAGATTCGAAGACTTGACCTAACAGGGAAATCACAACAAGTTTTGAGGGAGTTTAAGGAAGAAAATCGGTTTTAGGTGAACAAATATTAATTTACATAATTAATTATAAATAAAGAACGGATTTTCGTTGTTAAAAAATTTCAAATTCGTTGCCATAATCACAAAATTCGGTATTATTCGGTAATTTGAACGTACAGTACAATGGAAACTGCAAACATTGGTTTGTACAAAATTATGCATCGCTTGAAGATTCTGAATTATAGTTAATGAGGACGTGTTTTTCGACATTTTCCTGCGTAATAAATCGTAGTCTGCGGTCACTCAGTACGTATGCTTGTACATCGAAAATGACCGCTCTACGTCGACGGAAACTAACGGCGCCCACAAAAGTACGCTTAAAATTAAGGGATCGCGAATGTCGCAAGTAGTAGCGGCGGAGTGGTCAGTCATCGCATGCTGTAGGCTCAGGAGTGATTGGAAACCTTTATTTTTCGTGAAAACAGCCTCGGCTTTTTGTTGGAGAGTAAATCCTTTCGATCCTCGAATAGAATTTATGTCGCGACGCACGTTCTCAACAATATCAATTTGCTCCAGTAAGGAAAGACCGCGGGTTTCCAATTTTGTTATTGCTGCAGGCAAGGAAGCGCAATACGAATTAATGAACGCCAAGTTCCTTGGAAGGCTTTTCTCGGTTTCTATCAAATTTTGTAATTCTGTCACATGTTTCGAACCATCTGGTGACAATTCAAGAACGAGCTCAGAAAATTTACTGAAATTCTCAGCAAAGAAAAGCGCCGCATTTATCCATGTCCCCCACCTGGTGACGACCACTTCAGGGGGTAGGGGGCAATTCATTTTTTCACGGTACTGGGTAACTCTGCTCGGACACTTTGAGAATATCTTCCTTGACCAACTTATGAGGTGGTTTACATCGGGGAAAATTTCACGTACTTTTTCGCATATACGATGTAGCCCATGTGCGAGACACGTTACATGTATCAGGTGTTTGTACAGAGTTTTCAATGTTCCACCCGCACACACCATATATGGAGCAGCGTCACTTACGAATACTAAAATCTTCTCCGAGAAAGGGCGGCCTTCTCAGAACTTGATCAAAGTGTCGTTGACAAAAGTACAAATGGTAGAGGCATTTGCTTTCTCCAACGCCTCAGAAGCAATTAGGAACGGCTTCCCGACGGCTGAAGACATCAACGCTCCGATGATAAGGTGGACCACATAAGTTCCTCGAGCATCGGTGGTCTCATCAACTATTATGTAAACGTAGTGCGAACCAATCGAAGCTTTGATTTTTGCCATAATTTCACTGAAGAGGGGAGGCAAGATACTTTTACGTAGTATGCTCTCGTCGGGTATGTGACACTTGGTGTACTTCTTCAGGAAGTCGTTGAATTTCGGGTGCTTCAATTTGAAGAGGGATATGTTGGCGCTAACCAGAGCCTCACACAGATCACGGTTGAACGTTGAGGTCTCAGCAATGACAGATGATGGTAATGTCGACTGTTTGAGACGAGATGTACGTGCACGATGAACAGCCGCCTCATGGCTCACTAGAAAGTGTGAAATATAGGTCAACGTATTGTAGGGACAGGAAAGAGACAACTTTTGTATGGTAACCTACCTGAAGTACAATGTGAAGCGACGTGACTCCTTTGTGTACATTTCACATCCTTCCCACAAGCCAAACAAGTCACTGTTTTCCCGTCCGTCGAAAAATTTCGTCATCCTTATTATAGGGAAGTATCCACTGTCGCATTGACGCACTCAAACTTGTTTTATAAATCTAAATCTGTACAACGAATTAATTTTGTAAATCTACGAGATGTCGTTTTGCTGGTTTATCGGATTTATCTTGAAGTTCCTAACAGACAGAAAACGAAAGAAGTCCCGTCAGTCTACATCTGGTAGAATGGTTACTAAAGAAGAGTCAGAGGCGCTTAATAGTGGAGGTTGCTTTCAAATTATAGGTAGATTCAATCTCGACTTGACCAATGCTATCTTCAACGAAGACGAAAGTTGTCTGAGTCGTATTTGAAGGATATAAATTTAGAGGTACACGACAATGATCTTGCAGAAGTCTTTCAGAGTTGGTAGATCAAAACAAGAATTCAGTACGTTTATGAAAGGATCAGAAAATCAGTACTTACAAAAGCGATAACCTCTTGTAGGCTAATAACAGTAATTTATTCGGGATCCATTAATTTGTATGACTACTGATCTTGATGAATTTAGATGTCGGTTTCGATAAATTCGCCGGATGATGTCGGAGTTCGTGTTACAATTTGGTATTTTCGAGTGATATTGAGAGTCAGTAGCGCCGTAATGATATCGATAGTAAATTGTTTAGGAATAATTTGTATTGAGATGCCAATTATTTCAGTGAAAAGGAGGTCGAGAAAAGAAATGGTTTAGCTTTAGCCTATTTAGGCTAAGTCGAATAATCGAGGATTTCGACATAACCACGCTTGTTCAGTCAATTATTATTTAAATATAACTGTAAAACGAGTGTCGGGAAATTAGCCATTCGGGTCAATGGTTGCCGGGAAATTGGACATTTGGGAATTTGGGCTTTCGGGACAACGGATTCGGGAAATTGGGCGGGAACCACGGCTTCCTTCTCGGCCCGGCGGTCGGTAATTCTCGTCTGTCGGGTCATCGATCAGGGTCAGCCCAGTCGACTGGTCCAAGCTGACCCCGACTTCTACTATACTCACTCATAGTTTCGAGGTACTTGAAAGAAAACCTATTTGTTTTGAGTATCTAAGAGAGAAGATGAGAGCCAGAAAAACACTATCGAACACTGTTGAACGGTGATAATTTCGAACTCGTGTCTCGCGCTTGAACGTTTTCAGATCAGTATTCTAGGTTGAACCTATTGAGAATTCGTTCCCTCCTCATTAAAGATCGTATTTGTTTTGAGTATCTGAGAGAGAAGAAGAATATGACGACCTGTGTAGTATACGAGCGTTTCATCCAGTGTGCCCGTAAGACTAATGTATCTGAGAGAGAAGAATATGACGACCTGTTCAGATAATTTCGAGTTCGTTCGCGCCATGGTATTACCAGTGGGAAACGTATTCACTGCGTCCTAGAACTCACCAAATCTTTTTTCATACTGATAATTTTAGATACTAGTACTTACAAGTTGCGGCTCGAAAATGGCACACGCCATATCCAGTCCAAGTAAGAACTGCCCATTATCCGCGTATCTGGTTCTTAGTGCTTCTAGACGTTCTTTCACCTGCAAGAATCAATCATTATCACGTTGAAGGTAGTCTTGATAAGAAATAGTTAATACACTTTCGTCTCAGGAATCTCGGTACGTTGTATTTTCACTCCTATTTTCATGTTAGAACGAGAAGCGATCGAATAACGCAT
This sequence comes from Aspidiotus rigidus, assembly GCA_035079385.1. Lineage (NCBI taxonomy): Eukaryota > Metazoa > Arthropoda > Insecta > Hemiptera > Diaspididae > Aspidiotus > Aspidiotus rigidus. The sequence continues at coordinate 25,568,544 of JAVHKY010000003.1, forward strand.
GAAATAACTATGCTTTACTAATCCAAATAATTGTACTTACGTCGCTCATAGTTACGTGGATTTGTGACTCACGAATTGAATACTGTTCAGAGTGCTGAAATAACTCTCGTCAAATCTCCGAAGAAAATACATTTATTCAAAACCAACAATCACATAAAACAGGGCTCGTACCGCAATCGCAAATATTGATGTTGCACGTACACGTCTATCGAAGGAAGTACATCGGCGCTTATCTCGGAATGAACAGCTGGTAACAACCAGTAGAGATTTTTCTTGACGGGGGGGGGGGGGTGTACTCGCGAGTTTCAAAATCGGGGTCCGGCGAGAGAAAAGACATGGAACATGTCAAAACACTTTCAATGGGATGGCTTGATCTGTAGGCCACAATTCCTGAGGTGACTCCTCACGCTCTTACTACATGGAAAAAAGGGCTTAGAAGTCGGGGGATGAAGGGGGGGTGGGCCCGTCTGTAGCGGTGAGTAGGAGAAGTGTTCTCGTCCGTTTACCCGAAAAATTGTACCCGAACGGACAATATCCCGAAAAAAAAGGAACACGAATGGATGAAAACCGGAAAACAATTGTCTAGAAAAATTTTACCCGAACATGGGTTAAATGTAAATGCGTTGAGTCATTTTCTTTAATAATTGGCACAAGAAGGAACAAATGTCTCGAGGTTATGACAATTTTATATTATCTTCTACAACTCTCAAGTACTCTGTATTGTTTGCCTTGTGCGTCGCGTACGATTCAGCAGCACCCTGTGCTCGGTCTTGAAGGTCGCTCCACTTTTTTTTCGGCATCGCTTTCACACGTTTGCCAAGACTCAACTCTAGAACGCACGCTTCAGTATACTCCTGCTCCTTTCTGAATTCCTTGATAAGCGAGAACAAATCAGGGTGGCTCTTGCCAATCAGAAGATTGAAACGGTGGTGCCAGCCTTCTGATAAGTTATTTGTTTTCGCTGTCTTGTTCAGCGCAGCATCATGCTGATGCCATAGGAAAGGAATGTAACGTGCTGTCGTAGAGCCTCTTCCTCCTCGTATAGCTCGTCCTTCCACGTACATCTCACCGAAATAGTCCATTATAGGTAGCAATTCGTCGCGACGAATGTCCCGACACGGACGAAGTGAAACTTATCCGATACACTGGCGATTTGTTACCCTGGAAAAGAGGTAACTGTTTTCGTTACGTGCGTGGTTCGAGTCAAAGTTCTCGTAAAAATGTCTGTTCGAGAAAAATATTTTCGGGTTCATTTCGTCAGGCACTCGTATTTTCGGGTGAAAGTTTCCGAGGAAACGTCTGTGCGGATAAAATGTTTTCGGGGATAGTTTTTCGGGAAAATGTCCAGAAGAGACCGTCCGCGAGACCCTCGAGGAAACATAGGAGCGAATACACAATCCGTGTGCAAATCCCCCGTGTACACAATCCGTGTACACAATCCGCCATCCCGTGTACACAATGCATGATGTTGTTGTTCGTCGACCTGGACGTCTTCGCGGATTTCTTCCCGTATGCGAGCTGAGGTGTTGATGCTGTAACCGCCGTCCGCGAGACCCTCGAGGAAACGTAGGAGCGGATACACAATCCGTGTGCAAATCCCCGTGGATTCCCGGACAAAATCCCGAATTCAAATTCCCGAACGATAAATGCCCGAACCAAAAAATTCCCAAATACTGTGTACCCCGAAAAAAAATTCTCGAATCCCAAGTACCCGAATTTACCAAATCCGAAAGAAAACATGTGATAAAATCTTAAAATTTTTACATTTTTTTTCACTTTCGTATTCGTATGTATTATTATTTCAGCGTAATGTTATGTCCAATGGTTCGTAAGTAGTCTAGCACAGTGTCTCTTTGTTTGTGCTCGTGGTACGTCTCCGCTATTCCCTGTATCCGCGTCTGCAATTCCAACCACTTACGCTTTGGCGCAATTTTCACTCGGCGCCCTAACAACAGTTCTGATATAGCAATCTCCGTATCGGCTTGCTCTTTTTTGAACTCATTAAGAGCCGAATACAGATCCGGGTGGTGCTTGCCGATAACCACCCGGAATCTGTTGTGCCACCCTTCACTCGCGTTGTTAGTGCGGTGACTCTTATTGCAGGCCGCTACGTAATGGTTCCATAGGTCAGGTAAATACCGCGGTGGAACTGCGTGTCGTCGTCCCCTGGCTGGTCTGCCGCGCACGTAAGTTTTATCGAAGTAATCCATAAGAGGAAGCAAATTAGGTGAGCACTCCTGTGGTAACTTCAGAAACGTTGAACGAACGTCTGCGACGGGGACGAACGCAAGCGCTAGTATCATGTGCACAAAGACTTTGACGCTTCGGTCGGTTCGATCTTGATATGCTACCTGCAGGCCTTCTTCTTGTACACGTCGGTAGATGGATTGTCCCAGGTGGAAGGCACAACAAACAACTGGAACATCTGGATAAACCTCTTCACAAGCGTTAATAATTCCTTTTTCGAAATCTACCATTATCTTTTGCGGCGCGCAGTCATATACACGGTATTCTTCAACAGCTGTTTTTACTGCGTTCAAAACTGCAACGTACTGCACCTGAGTCCTTCGTGTCAAAAGAGCGTAAACTAGAGGCACGGGGACGCCATCACCCGGATGGTTAAGTCTGCGATGCAACCCAAGTATTGTGAAAACTTGAACGAAGATGGTCGGAGCTACTTTGAATGTTCCATCAAGGAACCACACGGGACTATTACATAGTACTTCAATGTTTTTTTGCGTTGCGAAAACTATTACTCGTCCAAATGTATCTTCGTCTTCTTCACTCTCACCGTCGCTTTCCTCCTCCGCGATCTCTTCGTTCTTATTTTTTTATCACATCAGGCTTGATAGCTGACGAACCTGACTACTCGCAACGTCCCTCTCGAGCATGCTTAAAAGTTTCTACTCCAAAGTTGACGCCAGTGTTCCAGTGCTGGCTAATTGAACAATCAACTCCAAACACTAGGCGTTAACACCTCCTGCACAAAACAAAACAACCAAGATTTCATCTATGTTACACCGATACTTGGAAATAACTTTAAGGCTAAAGGTACATGACTTATGCCAACGACAATGAAAATCTGAAATATCCTTGAGTACTCAATTTTCTGGCAGTAGGTTTCTTGTTCAAAATCTATCGGGTTTGTATGAAATGAATTAGTAATTAGTCGTCGTCTGTACGACAAGACCACATGAAGCTTTTGAACAATTGAGTACTGTATCAACTCCAAGACGCTTTCTATCCCAGAAGTGCTCCTCTGAATGCTTTGCAATTCATTGTTATAACTCGTCGAACCATTCAATCTCAGAATATGTAATAAATCGCGAGTCGGAGGAAAAAAAGAAGAAAATGAAGCAGTAATAAAATGCCCAAAAGAATTACAATTACGGGGAGAAATTAAAACTAGAGAAAAGAAGGAAAAAAAAAAGGCCTACGAATTGAGTGAAAAGAATTAATCTTATTCGAAACAAACTATTCGAAGAAGTTATTTCACACATAAATGAGATAAAGTGGAATGGGAAACATCCACTTGGTGTCGCCTGGCATCCTGAACGAGCCCCAAGGGATACATTCCGTCTTGTCGCACGGATTACCATTGCCTCCTTTAATTTACCGCTATTAAGTTATTTCGATCGAAAACACTTATATTTTGCTCTTCTCTTTCCTTAAAAAAACAAAAAAAAAAAAAGATACACGAGCCACGCCAAGTCTATATGTGTTGCACGTATGGCAAGAAATTGTTTTCTGTCTTCCGAACGGCATATGCCAATTCGATTTTTATGCTTTTATAATTCCAAAATTCTGTATTCAATTCGATCCACGCATCGTGTCGTTGTTCCAACTATATGGAACGAGGAAAGAAATGGCATCAAGATAGGGGGAAAAGAGACATGATTACAATATTTCTTTCGTTCTCGAGAATTTCTAATCCGAAAAGATTATCGCCTTCCGCGGGAAGTCGAATTCAACTCAATTCGAGCCCGATTATTTGCGAAAAATAATGAATCATGTTGCTACTCTTATTGTTGATGGTATTCTCTTGTTTATGTGCACCCAGGTGAGGAGAAATGTATCAAAGTTAATGCTAGTCTCATTTCAAGGTAGGTGCTACGACAATCGACAGCAAGAAGAATACGAATTTTTTCCGGGGCAAAGCGCTGTTCTCGTTTGTATGAACTTTTGTCTTAGACGCAACATTTCTCTGCCTCTATTCTTCTCCCGTCTTGGAAACTCCCTGCTTCCTTGCTTCCTTCTTTTGTCACTCGCGAACATTTCAACATCAAATCATATTGTCTAGAATCAAAAGAACAAAAAAGAGCGTAACGGGAATGTTTTATATGCGGGCTTTCTTATCACATTCATGCTAAAGTGGTTAGTTCCACCTCGATATGGTTGACAAAAGCTTTTTGCTGAAGATAAAAGCCCACCAAAGTACAGCGTGGAAGCGGATATCGGTGATATGGAAGCTAGAAGAGCGTCGCCGAAATATAAGATAGTACAGTACAACTCGTACACATCCTTTTTTTTTCTCTCTCTCCTAGCTTGTATTCTAGAAAACGAGACAAAAATATTTGAAGACGGTATCGTCTCGTTGAGAATATTATAGCCTGTGGAAAACAAAAACGTTGAAGAAAATGAAAAGCTATTCGATGCAAATGAATGAAAATAATGAACGATTGGAAGAAGTACCTACACATATAAAGTGTACGATGGTGCAGCAGAGGAGCTGCAGCACAAAACCCGGGCATCTTTTTCAGCGCGAATATTTGAATTAAACAGCCGTCAGCGACGGAATTGAATGAATATTTGAATTAACATCGCGGACGCTTCTTCTTTGAAATTCGTAATAAGTTAATTACGAACTTTCGTGAAATAAGTTGCAAGAGAGGAGATATATACAGCTTTCTGTGTATAACGTTCAATGGCTTCTTGCTCATACTATCTTATTTGCAAAAGATGAATGCGACCGCAAGTGACGAAAACTGATTCGCAATGACAGTAGTAATAATAATGATGATAATAATATAACGAGGAAACGAAAATATAGGTCCCCCTGTTCGACGCTTTCCTTTTTCTTCGTAATTTTCTTATTCGTTCGACGAGCGTCTGCGAATGCTCACGGTTTCATATTGTGTATACGTACATCGTCGTCGCCGTCGTCGTCTATAAATCCTTGTAAGGAACGCTGCGACTCAGATTGCCATCTTTGATGATGACACTTCTTTTTCGTTTAGTAAAATGCAAATCCGGCTAAATATACGGACGTGGCTCGAGTTCTCGTCGTGCCATAACGAATCTTGATTACTTTCACATTCATTTCTTCGTTTTATTCTTCGTCATATTGTATGCGCGCTTCCTAATAAAACTCACGTAATGACTGCACGAGTCACACTTTTGTGTGCGGAGGTAATCAAAAATACAACTCTCCGTGTTTCTGGAGCACATCTCAAACGATGAAAGGCTGTATAATGTGAATTTTTGACTTTGATTTTGAAGAATTTTTAACCGTAATGTCTTACTTGGTCTTTCAACGGCGCCTTCGTTTGAAACAAATTGGCCCAGATTTTGACTCACGTCGAGTCCAGAAACTACGTCTATAAGGATATCTTTGAAAACTCGCACTTATATAATTGAGTGGTTCACATAAGGTATTCTGGGTATAAACAATTTTCGGGCAGCTTAAGTTTTTGTGCCCAGTCTGTCTTGAAACGATTCTGTAAGAGTGAAGGATAGAAGAAGCCGATAAATCATTACCTTAAGAACCCTGGCTGCTTGTGGGATCAGTCGTCAGTTTATCGCTTATCCAGTTGGGTGACTGTCTTTGCTGGCTTTGAATTCCACATGATCTATACTATCGGGCAGAGCTCTCTAGTGTCATTTCAATGAGCGTGCCACTCTCCTTAGACTCCTACCTATAATAGAAATCATACATCAATGCTTTTGAAATATCTAAAATTCAACATTATTATTAAAGGATGAGCTCATTTATATAACACAAACATACTACATATTTTTATTTCGAATTGAAAAAAACAAAATGTTTTCGGGGAAACACATAGCGTGATATTTGCGGCCTGGACACACCCGTGCCGGACTATTAGAAAGCGAGTGGCAATTCTACTTGTCGAAAAGGAAATTACGTACAATTTATACTGCTCTTACTAAAAACCCAATATACCTTACGAAGGATAATAAACCTAATAGTTACGTTATTACTCTAAGACCCAAATGTAAATTTAAACAGGAAATCGCCTGAAATTAAAATTTATAATGGACTACAAGGACGATTTCAATTCCTCTAGTCGCTCCGCCGAGATGTCGGTATAGTCCATAATCGATGCATCGTTCCTTTTCTTTTTCAATATTTTTCTAGCCACTTCTTCTCGACCTTCTTCGCGTCCTCTTTCCACCAGCGTCGCCTCGTTATCCATCCTTACTTTACTTTCGATAATTTCTTCCTGTGGCATTTTTAGTAACATTTCGACGGCGTCTTTAATACCCGGAAAATTCTCGTACTCGTCCAACCATATCTTCGGAATTTTTCCACTTTTCGCAGTCCATAGCAACTTACACCAGTGGTCCAACGGTGTTTTTGGATTTGCTAGCTTCTCTGTTTTAGCAAAGATTTTTAAATCTATGTACACAAAGATAATATTTGAATACTGTCCCAATTTTTCGGCAGTTGCAACCACTGTATATTTGCCTGCGGAAAATTCTGGCTTGAATTGCTTTGCAGGCGCTAAGCCATCTTCAACAAAAACTATAACAATGACTGTTGGTGTATCCTCGGCTTTGGAGAGCAGTTGATGAGATACAGGTTTCGATTCAACCTTCGCCTTCCCTTCCGCCTTCGTAACCGCCTCTGCTGCTTCCGTCGTTCCCTTTTGCCCCTTTTGCAAATCGTTGAATCTTTCATCAATTACACATATAAAGGCCCTCGCAGCCGTGTATTGGAATCGAATCAGGTCATGGATCTGAAAAGCTCGTTCCATCTCGATGACATATGCATTCCTCTTAACATCCCGAGCGAGGACATCATATATAATGTGGTACTGTTTTTCAGACTGCATTCGTGGGGATTGCTGTCCACCTGGTACCATAATCTCAGTTAGCTCGCCTATATTCGCTATTGGGTTATCCTGGAAAACTCCGTTCAAAAATGGTAATAAAACTTCGGGAGAACGAAATATGGATTGGAACGTCTTTTTTTCCGTAATGTAACCTGTGAAAATAAGTGAAAATATTTTCATCAACCATTTTCTGTGACCAAAATTCGACTTATTTTAGACCAGTGTTTCTAGTTAAGTGTATAAGCATTGAAATTTTGGTATAGTCAAGTCTGTAGCTGAGAATCTCCTCTTTGAATACACTCACCCCCTCCCCCTCATCATAATTCAGGACGGGGTCAAAATAGGTACCTCAAATTTTCCAAAACTGTGGTTGTAATACCATCAGATAATATAAATTAATCATACACTGCACACCTCCATTGCTAAAAAACAGAATAAACCGCTTGCGTACAAATCTGTAAGACCTAGAGTATCCACTGCTTTCATCCGTCATTTCCGGATCCAACGGTGGTATCAGCAAATGACTTTTTGGTAATGGAGTATAGGTCTGGTTCATGATTCGCTTTCAAAGTTTTTTCGTCGACGATATGTGGATCTGGATAATGATTCCGAGTCTGCTTCGCAACGATGAAATCGATTTCAGTCATGCAGTGGTTTGTACGATGTGGACGAGAATGAAATTGCAATGAAAAACATTATTGTACTTGGTGTTTGTTAATTTCGACGTACTCGTAATCTTTCATTACCAGAATAATTTTGATTACTTGATATTCCATATCTACAAAAAAATTCAGTCAAGATTTCTACGAAATAAATAGTCGTTTTCGAAGGTTACCGTTCATTTCCGTGGGAATCTTATCTGAATCGTACTGTAGATAGTGTAGGTATTAGGCTGCTAGGCCTTTTGCGCTTAAAGAAAGAAGACGGTAAGACGTGTACGACGAACTGATTCCGTGCGTACAACAGTTATATCGATAAATCTCGACAATGACCGCGGCCAGTCGCGACGCGTCGATGCGAGATATAATCCGCTACAAGTCGCGTCGATGCGAGATACAGTCCGCTACAATGGACTGTGTTATTTGTGATAACGCAACATGAGTGTGAGTGCAAGATGTATAAGTGTGAGTGAGCTATTTCTGGCAGAAGTACCTATTCTGCTGAAAATTTGTCCATTCGGCATTTTGCTCCCATAAGAAATACATGCGGAGCAAAGATGACCATGGTATTAATTTAATATGAGATGTTAAAATTTACAGAAAAGTTGATATCTCAAATTTATCAATTTCTTGCTACTTGTAAAAAAAATCTCTTGACCGTATCATTTTTTATATTCAATTGGTAGCGTAGTGATCTCTGCTCCACATGTATTTCTTATGGGAGCAAAATGCTAAATGGACAAAATCGATCTTTTCATCCATGATATCGATAGTTGTGACGTCACAATAACACAGTCCATAGCTTAGGTACTTAACCTTTCACCTTTAAAAATCAGGGAATGTAGATATTTAGCTTCGGTACTTATTATGCACATATACTCGTTATTTGAGGTGTACCCCGTTTTCATCAAAGAGGGAGAAAAATTACATACACTTTGCATGCTATATTTACCATGCTCGAAATAGGCCATGTCTCATGAGTTTCTCTCTTTTCAACGCATAGCAAAACACTATAATTCTTTCTTTGTCTTACTAATGTTGACTTATGTGTTCTGATTACGCGACATGTGGGAAAGTGAGCGATTCCGAGTGTGAAGATTGGAACTGTAGAAACAAAAGAGTCGCCACCTAGTAGTGAAAAGAGTACTATTAATGTAAGAGGGGTCATGTGTTTCTGACGCATATACGTACGTGTAAAATTGGCAATTTTCAAACAGTTATTCAACAATCACCAAGCAATTTATAGCAAATACTTCTCCAAGATATTATAGTATTGTCTTCAAAGAATCGATTTCTGAAGAGTATTGTGTCCAAAATACATTTCTGATCCAACGGTGACCAACTGAAAAAATGATTGCTCCATTGAAATGTACAGTGTACCGCGCCATAACCCCTTTTAGTGTTATCACAAGTACGACAAGAGAGGAAGAATTGACGCTAGCACGCCATCACCTCGATCGATCCCAATTGTGAACGAGCCGAAGGCGAGTGGAGCAACACACGAGAATCGCTCACTTCACAACCACATTTCACGTACTATATTAATTAAGATACTCTCCATGTTAATTCCCATAAGCGTATCATTGAACCAAAATGTCATAAACCCGAAGTAGCGACATTGAAAATTCCAATCAGCAGGCCGAATTTCTGCGTACTGCGTAGCTTACCTTCCCTATTAGCGAATGAACCTACAGAGTGAACAATAGGGAAAGATCTTGTACCAGACTAGTTGAACAAGGGGGGCGGCATGAAGGGGCTACCACTGTATACCCTAGTTGTGATGATCATCTCACCAAGTTCTCTCCCTACACATTTTCCTCTATTTTTTACCCTCTAAAAATGATGAAAAATGATGAGAAAATTCGTCTATTATCTTTGAAAACATGGATGGATTTTCCACCCATTATCCAACCAGTTTCATCATACACCATGCGTGTGCAAAAAAATACAAATGTTAGAATAGAATCAAAAATTGATACTTTTTCTAAAAATGAATGCTCATTGCTTTCAAGAGTCATCATGTAATAAAAATGACTTAAATTAATCTAATAATATTTAGAATCATATTTTCCTAAAATCCCCACATATTGTACACTGATAAAACCATTTTTCTTTGAAATGCCAGGTTTTTTTCTTTACATTTTTAACAGACAAGTGTGATTTTATCTTCATTACTTATTACTCTAGAGAGGGTAATTTTACATTGAGTGCATTTTCTAATTTCTTTTATTAATGTGGCTTTAATTTCTTCCTCTGTAATTAAATGTTTAGTTCTTTTATATGTAACAATGAAATACTCTCGTCGAGGTTCATGGTAGGAGGGTAGGAAGTAGTATTGAGCTACACCGCGCCATCTCGCTACTCTCATTCTATAGACCAAAATAAACGCTTATAAAACTTACCTCGTACTGCCGGCGCCCACCCCTGTGGGTGGGGCGCCGAGTCGCATTTTCAAAAATAATGGTCTTTGTAATGATTTTTTTGATTGGTGCCATCTATAAGAAAAACATTGTAAATGTTTTCAATTGAATTGGTAAATAATGATTAGAAATGTCTAGATATATTATAGTACACATTCAATTCTTAGACTGGGCCCAATGAATCATGTGAAGCAGTAGTTTGACGTTAAATTTTTGTTGACAACCTAAGTTTATGGGAATTAAACATCAATTTTGTGTCAACAAGATTCATTAGGTATGCAAACATATAAATGATATTCTAACTGGAAATGAATCCAAGTTTCAAGTCATTACCAATCATAAAATTAAGTTGGAAAAGAAAATGCAATATATTACCATGAAGGATATAAGCTATACAAGTACAGGGTCTGCTAAAAAGATGTTAACAGTTAAATGAAGATTTGAACTAAATTTGTTGTAGCGCAAAGTGTCAGATTTACAGTTCAAATGTACAAAATTTTTATCTGAAAATCATCTTTCATTTGCGCCAAATACAAAGTTTCTATGTTTTGTCTGAGCCGAGTGTTATGGACCAGAATGTGCCAAAAATTGATCAATTATCCAAAATTCTAAAAAATTCAAAATTGTTCGAACGTTCATCATCTACTTCATTTCAAAGTAAAATGTAACGCTGATTTTGAAAAAAATACCCGAATAATTTTATGAAGCTTGAAAGTGGAGGAATTTTTAGTTTCTATTTTGGAAATCTCTGCAAACTGATCAATTTTTGGCACATTTTGGTTGGCTCAGACAAGACATAAAAACTTCGTATTTGGCGCAAATGAAAAAAGATTCCAAGACAAAAATTTTGAACACTGGAACTATACATCAAACGTTTTGCACTAGAACAAATCCAAATCCTCGTTCCACTATTAACATATCTTTTTGGCGGACTCTTGTCAATTGAAATGCTGGGCTAATCACAAAAAATCGACACCATGCCCGGGCTTCGAGTACCACCAAATAAGGGTTCTTGTTCCTCCCACCCCCTTTCGTCATGCCTTTCATAGCGCTTCAGGGATGGAAGCACTAACCAAAAAAATTTTCTGGCATAGCCAAATAAATGAAGATCATGTTCCACGTCTTTTATATTTTATCAGTCATCTTGAAATATTTCAGTCTAGGCTTCTACTAGGTCAAGTGTTTGTGAGATATTATTCGTTTACCCCTTTACCTATCTTGGCGTCGTATAAGTCTTCTATGAGAAATATTTTGAGGTAATTGTGGGTGTTCTATATTTTGAGGTATCAACTTTCGTGGGGCGAACTCGCTGTTGTATTGGAATGGTATGAGAGGGGATTTGGAAAAATTTCGACTATCCAGCCATATATGATAGGAAGAGGGACTTGAAAAATTTTCTAATTATTAATTATATTGATTATTTAATTATTAATTATAATTATTTATTATTATTACGCGGGGTGTACTCGCGAATTTCTGAATCACCCACGGGGTAGAGATTTGCACGGACGCACGGTCTCTCTTGACGGAGGGGGGGGGGGGGATACTCGCGAGTTTCAAAATCGGGGTCTGGCGAGAGAAAAGACATGAAACATGTCAAAATTTTCATCAATATTAGTATATTCGCAGCTTTCATTGGTTTTTAAACAATACCATCAGCTTGGTGTACGACCGTGTGATGCACTTCTCAATTACATTCACTTTTTCGGCTTCTTGGTAAAGCCTAACTTTCGCTTATAAAAATGCAACTGCGTAGTCAACAATTGCTAGTTTACGTTGAAAATTATGATTGACACCACCAAAAATACCTTCTTCATGGTCTTCAACATACTTTCTTATTTCACTTGAAATTGCGGGAAGAAAAGAAGTGGTGAACAATTCTTCATTGTCTCAAGAAAATCACTACAACAATATCCAGCTCGATCGAAGGCGTCTTCAAGTACCCAAGAGGCTTCTCATCTATTAAGTGAAGTGAGACCCTCGTAGAGGGTCCTGAATTGACATTTCACAAGTACTGCATGGTAAGGATAAGCCTGAAAGAACCGAACAAATGAGTTGTAATTTGATAATGGTAAATGAGAAGCAAGAGACGAAATTTGAATACCTGCTAAATATTTATCCTTTGTTGTTTCTAATTGCTCTGCACTATATTCCAACCATTCCTTATGTAATATTTCATTTTTTTTCAACTCCTTTAACCAGTGGTTTCTCCAAGAATTTAAACTGAAGTTGAGAAAAGTTTTGAAATCGTAGAAAAAATCGAACGTAACAATTGATGATTGAGGTCTTATTGCGCATTTTATAGATTATTTAGCCGCCTATATAATCGACAGCGTCAATAACAAATTCTGACGGGATGTAGCTGTTCAAGAAATCAATTTTCTCTTTCAAATTTGTTTCCATTTCATATTTAAGTTCTGGAATTTTTTTCCTTTTCGTTAAACTTACGCTCAAAATGGGCAAGGCACGCAATTGCCATTCTCAGAACTACTGATTTGCGTTGAAATTATTGCGCGTGTCCAATTTCACTTGTCCCTTACCACAAAACATATTCTTACTTTCACCAGAAAATAGTTTCGCAGCGCAATGTGGTCAGGTATGATAATCCCATTAACGTCGCAAATTAATGTGCAATTTCTAGGAGGAATAAAACTGTCCATTGAAGGACTATTCGTCGTCTTCTAATCAATTCGTCTGAAATACGCTTGTTCGGTGACTCTCGTAAACAATGGCCCAAGTTTGATTTCCTTTTCACATTGTGAATACAGGGAAACACCGCTTATAGATAAAAATTAAATTAGCCGTAAAAGTAGATTGACTTTCAATAGGTCTGATCAGACGCGAATAATAACACCATTTGTGCTTATCAAAGAAGCATACAAACTCAACCATTATCAACCCAAGTGGGTGAGTATAGTGTTATCTCATCCTGAGACTTCAAGATGTAAAAATATTTCGCGCACGGTGCGGTATAATGTCGTTAAAAATATTATTCCATGGCAAAATGTGAAAACATATTCGTATTCGGTTATTTATCAATACTCGGGACGTATTTCGTCCACTAACACGATAAAACAAAAAAATTTATTTTCGTATTAAAAATACATGTGTAGAAGACTAGAAGTAGCAACCAATACTCGGGGACCTAACTTGAAAGCTTAATTTCAGCTTTTTTATTTTCCAAAACTATTTCGGAGAATCGTATTGGGTAGGAGTGGTGATCACCGGGGACAAAGTCAAAGTTTACGTTTTCATTCTTATGATATAGATTACCTAATAGAAATAGATTAGATGTTCAAACCATACCTACCATATTCAAAATCGTCTTTATGCAAAACAGCGGAAAATTTTGTGCATGATTTGTGAAATTTGTGGAAATTTGGATTCTGAAACGGTATATGTTGATTGTATACATTCAATCTTCTCTGTTTATACGGATTGAATTTGTTTTACTTGGATATTCGTTTTCTTGTTGTATTCATATGAATTTTCAATGGATTAGATATTCACTCCGAACCTAATCCTCGCGTCGCATATTGCCATAAGCGCATGAATATTAAAAGCAAGGAAAAATAAGCGACCAATATGATGAATACTCGAATGTCATACACTACTCCAAATTCCAAACACGAACGTTGATTCGATTTTTAGAAAGACATCTCCCGTCTCGAAATTACATTGCTACTGGACAAGGGACACTGTCACGTTTTTTTCTGTTCTAACGCGTATTGTAAGACGAGGCAAATAAACGCACCAGTTTGCATTCTCGTTTGATTTATTCGTATATGTGTATGCATTTTTTCTTCAAAAAGTGTGGCAGCAAAGAAATGAAATAAATGAAATTCCCTGACGGGGCCTATATTCGGTGGTCCGAATGTGTCAGAAATTGACGTTTCTAACAAAACAGACGAAAAAGAAAACAGAATTCAACGATCTCTGAGGAATATGTGGAGAAAAAAGAAGGAAAGAGCGAGAGAAAGAATGGGGTGAGACTAGATGAACGAAGCTTGAAAACCGTACTACGTTTAGGTTTTCTATTCTGTATGAATAATAACAAATGGACATTATATTTTGAAGTGTCCAGCCGTCAATCGCGTTGCCCTATGACTTCCAAACCCCTAAATATTTATTTCTTGACAAGTAAACATTACGTAGATAGAATACGGATCAGCGAGCTCCTAATACACATTTCATATTCGAAGCGTACTTCGTACTTACGGGATTGAAATGAGCTTGAAAAGCATGGGGTACGGTGATAATTCGTGTTTTTCGTTGACAGTTCGTGTTTAGGAGGTGAATACGTATATTTTGCAGTCAGATTACTGAGAGCTATCGATATTTTACGCATATCCTGTCTTCGAGTTCGTCGTTGATGAAAAAAATTGCAAACTCAATTTATTTTGTTGCCTAATTTCTGTTACTTTCGCATACCTTTCATTGTTCTTTCCCCCTGATTCTGTTGGAAAGATGGTGATTTTGTATGCTGGAAAAGCAAGCGATTAACTGAAAAAAGAAAATCAAAAGAATAGCGGAGAGGAAAGAAAATGACTTTTTTTTCTTTCACATAATTAAAATCAAAGTCTATCGAATAGAAACACCCTTTATTAAGTTCGCGATTAATTATTTTGATACGTTGAATCGCGCAGCCGAAGAAGAGGACGGAACTAATCGACCAATCGCTCAAGGCATCGATGCAACTTTAGAGTTAAAATTTATAATTAATCATCCGAGAGAGACGAGCCAATCGCGCGAAAACAATGATCGCTAGAGTATTTTTCGTTCATAGACTTGAAAAATGTTTAAGACACGAAAAAATAGATAATTTCGGTAGTAACTTTTTGCCATATCTTAAGCTGAAATTATTTACTTTTTGCTCATTGTCTCTAGTAAGGAAGGACGGGGTGCAAACATAGAACTTTAGATCGAGGGTTGAGATAATTAAAAAGAAAGGTTCAACGTTTTCGCAGGAACATGGTGCTAGTATAGAACTATAATTTACCCATTCCCCCCGTTTAATCTAATCGGAATTTCTTTAATTTTCGTTTATGGTAAATAAGACGTTCTGATTCTCAAGTGTATGCACCGCTGTGCGTCGAGTCCGAAGTTGATATTAAAATCTGCTGAATCGCCTCCGCGCCTGCCCTACCGTGGCAACCGAAAATATTATTTACATTTTACGAGGCGTATTCTTGAGAACGTAATAAAACGTCTTATCATAGCTTCGTAAATGGTGCTCGATGTATAAATTGAGAGAAATATGTAGGTAGTTTGTATGGCGAATGAGTCCAGAATGAAAGGTCAAGACTCGAGAACGGGTCTCTTGAGATGAAAAATTTATTAATCGTAAAATCTGGATTCCAAATGTTACAACTAATTGGCAATTTTAATAATGTTTATTAATTCTGTATAGGTATTCAAAGAATGTGAGTAATGTGATTTTGATAGTTAGAATCGAGTGTAAACCCGAATTGACGGTCGTTGTCTGATCAGGGTGGTATCGATTATATCGATATATCCTGCTGAATGGAGAACGACCTATCGCCCTTGGTTTGATATCGGCTATCAGTATATTGATACATAATTTTCTTCTTCATTCAAGATGCTGATGTTTGTATCTTTTTTCAGGGGTATATCCAGCTCTTGAATCTTGTTCAACGTCTCTGGAAAGTAAATCATCTTTGTTTTCTTTTGCTTCAATTTCCTCTTTCAAATACTTCATACCAGAAACATTGATAAATTTGCTTCCTCCTATTGTGACTTTTAATCTATGAAAAATAGGAAGAATCAACTTTTTTTAACATGAATTTTTTTGTTTAATATTTTGATGATGAATGATTTCTCATATGAATCATCAACGTTCGCGTCCATTTTCAATTCCTCATTCTCGACTTGATCTTCGACTATATTTTCGACTTCATTTTCGACTATATCTTCGACATCTTCGACTTCTTTTTCGACTATATTGATGTTTTCTTCCTCCTTCTTTCTGTAACTTCAGATCCTAGGTATGCAGTTCACACATAATGACCTGAGCTTCTTTTGAAATAGTGTGCAATTTACATTTGTCCGCATGTAGAAAATTCAGTAGCATTCTGTTTACACCTGTACACATATCTTTCTATCTTGAGACAAGAAAAGAGGGGATACCGTTCCCCACTTTCAAGGTCAATATAATCATTTTGGAATTTGTTGTCAATATCTGTGGGATGATAACATTATTCAACCTCGCATTGGTCCACAATAAGGCTAAATTGCGCTAATAATGATGTATCCATCTTTGCATTTGAGTGTACATTTGGCTGTCTGGACATTTGGCCATTCATATTACTATAATTATATTTTTCAAACAGAAATTTGTTACAATAATTACATTGACAAATACATCCTATATTCTTAAAATTGGAAAGAATTGTATAACTTTATTATTCCTTCATTTCTGTATTGTATTTTTTGATTATTTCACAATACAGACCTGATGCTAAGCACGTCTTTCTGAACCAGATGAGGTCATTTATATGAAATTTATGACCCCGTTGTTGTTCTGTAAAATTATATTATAGACATTATATAAATACAATAAATATACCACTCACAAGTGTTATCAACGTTATCCTGTGCTATCCCTCTATTCCTAACTCTCTCGTAATAAGACGTAATAATCACCGTACAAGGATCGCGCTCATGAACAAAGTGCCGTTCATTCCGCCGTTTCTCACGGCATAAAACTTATAATCTTTCATCTTCTGCTAACCAGCTATAATTAACATTCTATTAATCTATTCTTTAAAACCATGTATTTCTTAAAGGCGTTCATAACACAAGCTATATATTGCTGAACTGTTAGATGACCCTTCTGACGTATATCCGACAGGCAGGATGCTGACTGACAATGTATGTTAATTAGCTCACCTGTATCCAAATTCGCCATAATTTATGTTACAATATACAGATATAATATGAAGAGAATAGGCCTACAGACATTGCAATCATAAAGACGTTAACAATTTATAGGCACGGATATTGTATGAATATATTTCAGTGTTGTAGTAATTTGAACATACCTGATGAATTGTTATCAAATGCAATCAGCAGTCTATGATACATGCGCCTTAATGCTTTGTTCTCATTGATTTTGGTGAATTTCATGTTTCTCGTATCTTTTGCTAAGATGTCCCACTTTGAATATTGTAATTTTCGAATCACCCAAGGATTTTGCTCTCAATAAGGCAACGCCCGTGACTGAATACTGGATTAGGTAAATATATTCCTACCTTCTCCAGTGTTCGCCCTTGTTCTTTATTGATGGTTATTGAGAACGCTAAAAAAATTGGAAATTGGATGTCTTATAATGAATGGCAATTCCGAATTACTATAATCTGAAAATAAAAACTATATGTTTCCATTCTTATTAGCTGTTAAGATTTCAGCTATTATAACATTTTTTCTCAAACAACGTATTATTAAACGGGTACCATTGCACATTCCTTCTTTAGTATTCTAGTTTCTTAATGGCATAATGAAAGCACCTACTTTTAAAGTAAGTTTGTGTGGTGACATTCCACTTGGAGTGATACTATTTAAAAATTCAGGAGTTATTTCAGGCAATGTATCTCCATACTTTGGTTCCCATATGGAAATAAGAGGAGTAGGGGTGGACCAGCGACTAGATGGTCCGATGAAATTGCAAGAAGGGTGGGCCCTCAATAGATGGGAGTTGCCCTAAATAGAAAAAGCTGGAAAGTGGTGACGGAGGCTTATGCTCAATTATGGGCAGTTTAGGCAACGGCGTACCTGTCGAACTTCTATGTACAAGCTTATGTAATGTTTAAACAATAAAAAGCTGTATTAATGATAATAATAATCTCCATTTCCATTAGGAACAATATTGTCATTGCTTGAATAAAGTTTTGGATTTCCTTAAAACTTCATTCATTTAAAGGAGTTAAAATTGCTCTAGAACCAAAAAAATTCATTTTACTAACGCTTAAATGCGTACCAAACACTTTCTTTATCAATTTTTCTTTGGGAACTATACATTGTTGAGGTATTCTTACAATATCTCCATTTAAATTTTCTTCCTGTATAGGTTGGTCTAATTCTTCCCTTCCAATTTGTAGTAACCATTCTGCAAAATCAGAGCAACCTCTTGATACTCTCATATTCACCAATAAGTTCAATTTTTCCACTGAATTCCAATTTTTATAATATTTTATGGTTGAGGATACAATTTGCCCTCAATTTGCACGAGAAAAAACAGGTAAAGTTTGCATGAAATCTCCTGAAAACACTATAACTTTCCCGCTGAAGGGTAATTTATCACCCATCAATTCTCGCAAGAATTTATCTATAGCATTCATTATATAACGCGAACACATGCTCACTTCATCTATAATGATTATTTTTTGAGGAAGCAAGATATTTTGTATAAGCGGTATCACATCTTGAATTACAAACGGTTGCCTCTTGTCCGCGCTGAGAGATAATTTAAAAGCTGAATGAACTGTTTGTCCACCAATTGAAAGTGAAGCTGCTATCTCTGTGAAAGTTGACGGTATCGCAACACGACCTCTCCCTTTAACACTGTGCATTATAGTATTGAATAAAAATGTTTTTCCAGTTCTAGCTATGGTGCGTTAAGAAAGAATTTATTTTACCTTTGTCTTTTTCTTCATCATACAAAATTGATATTAAGAGATCAAAAATTCCTTTTTGTTCTCTCTAGAGACAAAATCATGGTTTCTGCCCTTTTGAATTCACTTTCCGGATCGTAAGATTTTTACAATGAGTACTTTGAATTATTAGCATTGTCATTGAAAGTTTTGAGTATTTCTTCATTGGTAAATTCAAACCAAAATCTACGTTATTTTTACCATGTTGAAGATACTTCATCAAGGCATTTTTCTATGGCTAACTCTCTTAGATCATATTGTAGATAGTCTTCTATCAAATCATCTAAATTATTTATCCATAAATCATATGGATTTGATGGATTACAATGAAGACAAGTTGTGGCAAATAATTGCCTTAATTAATAAGGTATTTGATGTGAATCTGCCTCTGTTAATGTATCTTGCCAAACTGGATCACTGTTCAATAAATGCATTGCTTCCGCTGCCTCTTGATAAGTACTGTGAAGAATCTTGTCAACAGTACAAATATCTTCAAAACTTGTACAACCTTTTTTGTGTAAGGATAATAATTGCAAATGAAATCTTTCACCATCAGAAGCTTCTACATTATACAACGTCCTATAATTGGTTTCTTTCTTTTTTGTTTTTATAATGTCCATTTTGAAATTTTTTTATCAAATACATATAATATGTTTCCTAGCGTTTTTATCATATTGGTTTAATACAAACCAAGCAGTCAAAGTTATTGTTTTCATTTCTTGTTGAGCTAATGCTGTTTCTTCACGACCAGGCTTAAAACAAACAAACTGCATGTTTTCTAAATGAACGGCTAATCTAAAAATTGAATGGCTGTGGTCATGCATTTTGTACCAATATATTCTATGAAAAGCTTCACATGGACCTACATACCGTGCATTTAAATAAGATTTCATTTTGTTATGATTCAAACCTGTTCCATTATTCAAATTTAATTCAACTCTGGTACTACCATGATCCTTCACTGCTTATATTATAGAGCATATTTCAACATTTATATGTGCATTATAACGCATATTTATTACAAGGGACAATATTTCTATTATCGACAATGATATACTACCGTTTAATCTTTTTTCCATAGTTCTGCCATTATTTCTTCTCCAATGAAGTCGATAACCATTTTCCTGAAACACTGTCTCTTCTCGAATTTTTTTTGGATAGTCTTTTTTACATAGGTACACCATATTTTCCATTCATTGACTTGAAGGATTTATTTTACCATAAGGACCGTGGACCATTGAACGTCTAATTATTTCAAACAACTTGATGCTGCTGAAACTATTTTATCAATATCATCAGAATTCCTAATCTTATCTTCCTTATTTAAGATAAGTAGAATATGAGCGCGTGGTGGACCCCTCTTTAGCCATTCTACAACATAAAAGAAGGCAACAACTTTCCCTAAGACATTTTTGTAGTCAATTCATCAAATAAAGACATTATGATTTGTCAGAGAATACACCAGGTACAATATCTGGTCTATTACATGGTTCTTCAAATTAGTCATTATCTCTGGCCACTCTGGATTACATGTAGGTTAAAAATAAAACTGGTTTTCCAAACTTTAATATTAAACTCGGCGTCTTGATAATGTTGAGCCCTATTGTAGATGGTAAAATGATTGCTTTTCCAACATGAAAATTTTCTGATTCACATATTCCCTTTATATAATCATTTAATCCTTTGTAATATTATTCGACACGCAAGTTTCTTTGATTATCCTAGTCTGTCTGCTTTCATTTTACCGTATGTATCCATTATAAATTGTTGAGTCAATTTCCCACTGTGTAAGAAAGTAGAACAATTGCTCCTAACACTGAGTAATAAAGCATAATAATGTAATAAAGTGATTGCATGACCACTAATGCTTTTCATTTTACAAAACCAACCTCCTATACCGTGTGGGTACAAAATAGGACAGGTCTTTGGATCAGTGTGTTTACTATTTATTGGTAATTAATATGATCATCATTTTTACTATGTTTTTTTATAAGGATATTGATGTGTTCAACAACTGCCCAGTCAGCTTCCTCTTTATCTATGAATCTCTCTTCTGTTACGCCCATCAAAAGAACTAGAAACATGTTTTGGACTTCATGATTACTTAATCGCAAAATGATATCTTTTAAGATTTATTGTTGTCCTGTTAATTTGTCAACGGCAAAATATTTGCAAGGACAGATACACGGTGTACAGGTGTACACGCATACTGCATAGCGTTAATACAAATTGTAATGCATTCAGATATTATGCCGGCGAACCTGGAAAGTATGGAACATGTCAAAAGGAGGTAGTTGGCAAATTATACCCACGCCGTCTTTGGTACTGCTAAATCTTCATTGTATATGCTAATATTACCGATATCCGATGTTGAAAAATATATGTAAAACTATAAATGTCCATGTGAATAGAAACGTGTATTCTTCCAACCTACACGCTCGAAATTGAGAAACCCTGCCAGAGCCCGAGCAAAATACGAATCACTGAAACTGTTTTTTATACCCGTAAAAATGTATCGAAACTGACTAGCGCAGATTTTGGTAAAAGATACATCACGAGACGCTCAGCGCACGCATGACGTGTGCGGATGCAGGTAGTTGTCGACAAGTTACCAGTATTGTTTGGAATAAGGGAATGGGTGGCTTACTGGTGGTGATGGTCTTCTCCTTATATAAAAAATTACGAGCCTCGTAGATCGAAGGGTTGAAATAAACAACGCGGGTGAAGATGTCACATCTGAATGAATAGTGTGTCTTGTCCGGTTTGTTGGTATTCGTGTTCGTAGGTTCGGTGATATCTGTGTTATTATCTTATTAAATACAAGTGCTTATTAGTGGTATCTGTGAAGGCTGATTGGTCACTAGTTTGGATTGATTTGGGTGAGTAATCTACTATGATTGTGGAGTGCTCACGGGGTACGCCTATTTTTAGCGTAGGTTACGTAAATTTAACTTATCATATAGATTAGCGTTATTATTACGGACAGGGTGTACGAATGAATGAGAAAAATGAACCTTCCAAGTGATAAGGGATGGTCAACTATGTCTCAACGAATAGAAAACGATGATTACTCGTTTACGCATATTATGAGATATGCAACCCCAACTTAGTTCGAGCCTTGTCTTACGATCTTGCTTTGTGCTTGAATGGAAGATTTATGGTACTTGATCAGTGTGACTTGTACCTAGGATGGTACGACTGACCTGCGTCTCAGTGTACCTAGGGTAGTGCGCGTCCCACCTGAGTCTCGGCGGCACGATTCATGTAGTACCGACCAGAGCCTCGGTACTAGATTGACACGAATTATAGTCAAGGGCGCCGAAGGATGGTTGGCATATGGGATCAGGTGGCGACCGGATCGCATATGTCGGGGGTTCATGTCTGAATCCGGAGCCAGGGTGTTGCGAGCCATGGCCGAAGTGTGGACTTGGATTCTGCCATGTGTTGATGACACTACGGGGAGAGAATTCTTCTTGTGGATCCGTAGCCCGCAAGGGGGCTCGAAACTAAACAGAATGAAGGACCTAGTCAGCAATAGAGAATAATCTATGATTTCTGGCGCCACCCCTAGATGATAGGGTGGGTCTGCTGAATTATCGTTGAGTACTGCTGACTGGGCGCGGTGTGGACCAATGAGAGACCTGTCCGTTAGATATTATTTAATATTACTATCCTAGAAAATGGGGTACTCAACCGCGTTTATTTTACAGGTTACAAAAGAGTAAGAATAAGTAATGGTTGTTCGATCCAATACAAGACTAAATAGGTGAGTTGGTAGAATTTCAGGGAATGGTTATGCCTCGTTCTCAAAATGTCTTCCACTTAGGTTACTCTGACAAATTTACAAAAGAGTTCGTGTTCTTCTCATCGGTAGGATACGTATATAACTATCTCTTTTATTTTTACATAATATATTAATGTCAATTTTGTCATGTAACCTCAGAGGCGCAAGGGAGGGCGCCCTCCTCTCCCGTTTTTCTGAATTTGAAAGTCAAACTGTTATCCGTCTCATCCGTGTACATGTGGTACCTGCAATATGTGATACATCATGCGACAAGTTGTCAGATGATTTTGTTCATCTTCCGTTCCGGGTAATTCTGTAAAGAGAGCGAAAGAAAAAAAATGAAACTTTCAGTGCTGTTGAAATTTCATTTCATGTTAGATGATATTAATGCCCTGAACCCGAGAACTTTAGGCTCCTCGACCAGGGATGCCATTGTCTTTTAAGGTAGCTTCAAAAGACGCAAATGCTAATGCTGAATTTGAATCTTCTTTATGTTTTCTAGAAAATTCTTATTCTATAGCCCACTTTTATTGAACAATAGATTTGCTAAACTATAAGGAATATTTTGCGAGGAGCACTCGATTTTTAAATTTTGGCATCTCGGAGATCTTGCAATGCATGAACTTTAGAAGACTCCACTAATACAAAACATTGATGGTTAAAATGAACATTAGTTGTAACCTTCATTACTTTGCGATGGGATAAATAATTGGGGACGATGATCTAGAAATAGCTTGAAATAGCTTTCATGTTACAATTGAAGCATAATGCGAACAAATCTAAATCTTAGGGTTTGAGCATATATATATTACAGTTAAAACCCGAAATCTGTAAATTCTAAAATTCACTAGTCAAAACTAGTTGCCACAAATGACTTTAGTCAGAACTAGTTTCGACTAGTCAAGTCTCTAGAATTTACCGTGACCCTCAGCGTTGGAGCTAGTTTTAACTTGAATAATTTCAGGTAAAACTAGTTTTTACTAGTGAAAACTAGAATTGACTAGTAAAAAGTGAAATAGAGAAGAAATTATGCTTAAAACAAGAAGGGTGTATCCAATCAGTAAAATGAATTTCTTCCCTAGTACAAATGTAATTGCATTTTTATCAAGGGTGTTGGAGCAATTTTTTTTAGAGGCCTCCGGAACGAATACAGAAAATGACTCTCCGACTCCGGTTGCCTCCAGTGGACACGTTTGGAGGCGTCTCCTGACCTCCAAAGTATGTCTCTGGAAGTACCTCAAAATGCCTCTAGCGCAATTACTGAGATTGGAGAAAATGCCTCCGGAGGCACTGTCGAAGAAACCGAAGACGTCTTTGGAGACGCCTCCGAAGGCACTTGTAACGTTGATCAGTGTGACCAGATGTAGCATATTGGCCTACCAGTGTTGTCAGATGGTAGATGATACTCACAAGGTGTATTTAAAACTTTGGCTTTTCTTCGAACCGAGCAGCGCTGGTTAAAGTGGCTGAATGAGGGTTCGAGGAATAGAATACTGTTGAAAAAAGTGCCTCCTAAAGGATCTTTGGAAGCACCTCCAAGCCTCTAGGTGGAAGCAAGGTACCTCCGGAGGCAAAATGCTCCAGCCTCCAACATCTTGGTTTAAATCCTCAGAGGCAAGGTACCTCCAGAGACAAAATGCCGCCAGCCTCCAACACCCTTGAATTTTTATTTTTCACAAAGCTTGTTTGTACTTGAATGGTGTGCGTCAATTAGTCACTGTTAGATTTGCTCTTGTAACGTTTATAGACCGACGAATTCGTATGATGTACGGTTTAATGTGTGAATTAAGGAAGAAAAATTTAGAACATTTTCGTATATTTTATTCCAGTGTGAGCTACATATCCTCAAAGTTGAGCAGAACTACCAAATATCTATCAATTTGGCCGAAGTATGTCTGGAAATACCAGCACCTTTTGAACTCGAACAATTTCAATTCATTTCAGTTATAACTAGAATTTACTGATGAATTCAAACAATTTTTTTATTCTAGAACTAGCGGTTTGCGGCGCGCCTGACCGCTAGCTGTGTGTTGAGTAGATATCTGTGTTTTATAGGTATCTGTATCTTGTAGGTATGTATGTTTTGTAGGTATCTTGGCATAACATACATAGAGTAAAGAAAAAGAGAAGGTTGAAAAAATGCGCGTAAGATGTAAGATGAACCATTTCCCTCACATTTTCATTTTCCAGACTTGGGACTGGCAGAATTCAACATACACAAACTGTATTCTGGTATGTTTATAAATGGTTAGCATGCAAAGCGCGAAAAAGAGGTTAAAAGTTTCCCATAACCAAGAGAAAATAAATTATTAAGAATGGATCGGAGTCGCGCCAAAATTAAAATTACCGAATTACATTATTTTTTTTTTCTGTTCAAAAATAAGAAAATAGACACCAAAAACTGCGACTGTACTTATAAAATATCAAAGTTCCGAGTCGCACAAAAATAAAATCACCAAATTAGATTTTTTACACACTAATTCACTTGAGAGCTGACTTAACGCGTGAAGCCTGTATCGCAGCAGAATACAGACAAATCCATCGACATTTTGCCAGTCCCTAAGAAAACCGGACAACAGGTAAAAAAAAGGGTCATTTCCGCTAGCCCATACGCAGTGCGCACCGTGTCTAGACATTGGTTCTTGTATGAGATACCGGATGTAAAATCCTTTATGTAGGTGTTTTTAAAACTGTGAATAAAATAACTTACTTAGTATGGAAGTACAGCGAATACTGTAGTCACAAAATTTCCTCCTAAAAATCTGGAACCTGGCTCATTCGAAAGGAAATTACAGGGGCTACAATTTTTGTTCTCTTCAATTTTTCATAAAAATGAGTTATACTCGAGTTATCACAATAATTCAATTTTCGAAACTGCGCCACTCAACGCGCGTAGGTCTAACGTACAGCGCAAAGCAGTTTCAGTACTCGATAAAGCCCGTTTTTTCTAATTTTGTCGCCCCCTACTCCACCTTCAGGGAGTCAAAACATCGAAATGTATTTAAGAACCTGACCCAGAAAAAACGAAATTTTTCAAAAAAAATTCCAGGTCGATAGGTGAAGGCGTTCGAAAGTTATGGACGAACATACAGATATACATACATACAGACAGACAAACATTCTACTTTATATATTAGATTAACTAGTCAAAACTAGTTCTGACTAAAGTCATTTGTGGCAACTGGTTTTGACTAGTGAATTTTAGAATTTACTGATTTCGGGTTTTAATTGTAACATATATAATGCTACAAATTTCTTATATAATAATATCGGAATAAGTACTTTCCACCCATACAATATCTATGAAACAGTGCCGTATCTCCCATGAAGCTAACGAAGCTGAAGCTTCGGGCGGCAAAAATTTTAGGGCGGCAACATTTTCAAAAAAAAGGTTCAAAATAATCTGAAAAACATTCCCGAATTCTTTGGTGGGAGTTAGGGGCGCGGATTAGTGATTAGCTTCGGGGCGGCAAAGAGCTTAATCCGCCTCTGCTATGAAAGGATTTAGGATGTATGCCTGTTTGCTCTTTTTTAAAATATAAAGCTCCGTTTTATTAACTTACGACGATTGTTTGATGGCCCAATTATGTATATTGACTATTCGGTGTGTAGCCTGTATCCGTATGGACCCGTAAGTATGTCGGTACGTAACACGTGTGTTGAATTTGTATGAATAGAGAGAATTGTAAGTTTGTTACCATTTTGAAATATCGTTACATCCTACTCAGAAAGAATTGATTGCGTCCTCTCTATTATATGCATACTAGGCTCACATTTGATGGGGTATTTTATGTGCGCGTACTATAAAAAATCACTTAAACCTTTATTCAGCTTGAATTGATGATTTTTACGAGTCACAGGAATCGATACTCAATCTCAATTGAATTAGGTAAATAGTAAAATCATATTTACTCACAAGGATCCATCAAGATCCATTGCACGAAATTTCTCCTCGGATGCAGCATTCCCGATTTGCGTTATCCAGGCTCTTCTCTCGAGCCGCAACCTCTCTAGAGCATCTCTCCGAGTCATGCGGGGAATCCAGTAACCCCCCAAGACGTCCATTTAATTGAATACCAGGACAACATTACAATCAACGAATTTACAATCGCCGATGATTTCTTGCAAAAACATGATCTCTCTTCGAAACATTCACAACTATACTGTACGTAATTCAATAAAGAGGCGTATTAGGCACCCATCTCAAAACCCTCATTTATTCCTTTTTTCGGCTTTCGCACTCTCGCGCTCTATATTTGTTTCTTTTACTAGTTACCACAATCGGTAACTGTGTAAAACAAGATAGAGGGTGGAGTGTGCAGACAGTATCGTCGAGGTGAAGGGATAGTCCGAAGAATTCGTTTCGGAAAATGCCTCGGGGTGTGAGGCTGATGAAATTTAATTATTTCCGGAATTCTGTACCTAATTAACTTTCTTGGCTACATGCATTCAGAGGGAATTTCTGCTCGTTCGTTTTGTATACTCTTTTTTTTTCCTTATAAGCTTTCAAAGTTTTAAAATTAAAACCAAATTCGCGAAGAAAGCCACATTTTATGTTATGGCGCTTTTATCTGACAGTCGATCGCGTCCAATTCCGGTGTAGTTTACGTGTAGATGTAAATGTAGCGTGCAGACTCAGATGGTGTTCACTTTGCTCGTATGAAACGAGGAACGATAATTACGTAAGGATGTTCGTGAATAGGTGAGGAGGAAGGGTTATGATGATAAATTTGTCAGAACAGTCTGAAGATAGCTGTTTCAGTGGTAATGAGTTGAAATAATCGCAAAATGTTACCCTTTTCTTAGCCACCATACATTCATTTCACCCTTATTTTACTCTCTTCACGTCATATCACGGACAAACACACACGCTTCGCAATATCATCGTACTAATTTGTTTCATGCGTAATTACATTTTTTTTTTTTTTTTTTTCGTCTGGATTTTCTACCCGTCACGTACGTACTTGGTTTTGGTATTCATGACGAGGTGAAAATCGTGTTCCAAGTTTAGCTAAGACAGAAAGCATAATCGTGGGACGTCGAATGGAAAGTAAAGAAGAAAAAAAAAAGAAGAAAACTTGACGCGAAGTCGAATGGAATATAATTCAGTTTTACTCGGCGTACATATAAAGGTTAAGGAATAATCCGAATAGCCGATTATATAGTTTCGGTATGGAAGACACAGCGACGACGGATTTTAAAGTGCAGCGGCGGTCGTGGCACGGTAACAACAGCAGCTACATACCGTCGTATACGATATAGACCAGTATTTGAGCAGAAAGTTTCAAAGAAATTACGAAACTTCTTAGTTTTCTACAGGTCGTTCTTTTAAGGGTATCGCTAACCCGAATTCGCGTTAGACCCTTTGTCTCATTCTAAAGCTGTCCGCGTCTTTTCACTCGTTCGGAATACTAGATGAGTTCCGCAGCTACGTCGGTGAAAACTGAAAACCTACTTCGCCCTCTCCTTCTTCACGTTTCAACTCTTGTGTTTCTTCTTGCGTTTGTTCAAGACCTCTCTGCGCACCCGTCTTCCGTCTGCTACCGCCGCCGATATAATCTGATATTCTGGCACCGCGGTTTTAATTTACTTGACACTCATTCTCATTATCCGAGATCCTTCGCCCATCATATGGATCAGGCGGTGTACCTCGCCACGCCGCCTCCCACGAACGCATACGTGCTTCTTCATAACCGTTGTACTTATAAATTTAATATCAACTTCGTTCGCTCGAAAATTCGAAAATAATTAATTGCGAAAAGTGTACACGGTTTCGCTCGTGAAACGCGATGTAGCAGTCGTACAAAAATCACAATCCGCGGTTCACTCGCAGAAAGGAAACTCCGAGAGACGAGAGCACGTCCGCGTCGTCAAGGAATTAGACGCTAGTCAAAGAAAGAGGAAATATTGTATTAACGCTGTCATGAAGAATGTTGTACGACGCACGTTGTTGTCCTATCCATCAACGGTTGGTTCAAGAATTAGATTTTACATCGCATTTCCATTTACTTCGCTGTGGTAGTGCTGTCAAGGAAGGAAAGACAGGTGCCCGATTCTGGGCACGACGGTGAGAAGAAGAAGGTCAAATGAGAGCAGGAAAGAGGAGTATCTTCTAATTCCGTTTACTGTACGCGATTTTCTGCAGTAAGTATTTGCTATGCATGGACCAATGTCTATTGTATTGACCATCGATCATTTTATATTTTGAGTGAACTTCAGACTCGCTCTTGATTGGTAATTTGAGAATCATTTATGAATATCTTTTTATCTAGCTGATCACATCAGATGGACGACGGCGACGTTGCTGTTATGTTACCTAAACTCGCTCCTCACCAGTGGAGGTTCTTATGAACAGGCGGGCCATTTGAATAGTTGCACAATGCAAGCTAGTACCACACACGTCAATGGAGCGTGCACTGTGTTCTTTAGCACACAAAAACTTATATAGGTATAACTGCCTGTAGTTGAATGTTTGTAGTGCCTCTATTTTCACGTCCAGTGAGAATATTTGCCATCCATTGGCTAATATCCAGACACTAATCAGATTACAATAAAACTACATGTTCGCTTTTAGTTGGTCACTATCAGAGAATATATCGAGGTATTGTTACAAATCCACTCCTCAGAGTTCGAAATTGATCAATTATTAGAACTTATTATGTCACTTTCGTTACAAGCAAAGCAAAGCAAGCGTATAAATGAAATGAAAACTGAAACCCAAGAGTTTGTCATCGTCTTGTCAAACGTAGCATAATGTGTACGCATCGAAGGTACGTGGATGTTGTTATGAAAGAAGAATAGAAAATCTTCAAATAGATCATCATAAGGGACATTGTTTGAGATCGGCTCCCAGCTCATCACGTGCGATACAGAAACATATTGCGGTTGGTTGACGTCCTCGTGATCATAGGAGATGGGCATAACCGCTGAGTCTCGGTACTCTTACGATGGTGGGCAGGGGTGCCATGAGGCTAGTTGTATGAAGATGATTCTTCCTATCCGTTTTAGAGGGGGCCCCTTATAATTCCATTTTTTTGTTTTTTTAGCTACAAGAAATTAAAGTTTGAGGAGGGTTCCTTCATTGGCCTAGGAGGCTCACGGCATCCCTGGTGGGTATTTTCTGAATTTGCTCTACGGCAACGGGTGCGTTGACAAAGTTTGATGATGTTCTCTCCACTTGATCCAGCCATTGGAACTATCGACGGATTTTAAACTAAGCAACAACAATATCTAAATTTATTTACCCAAATAATCAACAATATTCAGCTAAATTACACTTGCACTGTGTTTTTGTGTTGGAGTAGCCTACCCGTCAAACATCGTCTCTTTGAAAAAATAGCTGTCGCTACTTCTAAATTTACTCGTTATGCTAACCTTAGCCAATATAAAATGAACAAGCGGTTTAATCTTTCCGATGTTGGGTCTTCGTATTGGATAAAAGGGTGAGGCTCATTAAGCGCTATTATTATAGTATCCACGTATACTGACGCCATATCTACAAAAATGAAATGACTACGTAAGACAAATGTACTCAACAAACGAAAATGTTGAATAATAAAGGCCAATGAAACTGCTAAATTTACTCATTTTCAAACCGTGGCTACAGTGAACCGGTAATATTAAATTGGCCCCCTTTTTTATAGATATAGAACGCTAACTCACTGTGAACGGGTTCTAACTTGACTGTACATTGTCAGATATACTGATAGTCGATAGGAGTACTTTATCAGTACTACTTTCTCAATAGCAGTTCGTAGTAGCATTTTCTATCTGCAAAAATGGGGCGAAATAAGCAGTGTGGTTTGGCTGTAACCACAGATTGAAAACAGTTGAATACGACAGTAGCGACAGCTAACCTACAGTTGATTGACGTTTATATTTTTTAGGCAGTTGTCCCTGATATTTGACAGTCAATTTTCTCATCACCAATTCGCTGTAACCATGGAACTTTCGCGGGTTAATTCTTTCCGTGAATTTTCTGATGGTGAAAATTCTATCAATAACGTTGACGTTCCAGCCCACA
This sequence comes from Aspidiotus rigidus, assembly GCA_035079385.1. Lineage (NCBI taxonomy): Eukaryota > Metazoa > Arthropoda > Insecta > Hemiptera > Diaspididae > Aspidiotus > Aspidiotus rigidus. Next base: position 25,599,172 of record JAVHKY010000003.1, read on the forward strand.
GTGGTACTATTGGCGTTTTTTTTTTTTTCCTGCAAATTTTCTGATGATAGAAATATTTTCGACATCGTTGACCAGCAGACAGTGGTACTCTTGATGCAGCTCTTTTCCGAAAATTCCCTAAAATTGAAATATAAATATTGGTACAATGAAGGAGCAGGAATTACTTTGACGATATTCACTTACTAAGGCCGGTCAGCTCATCTTCATAATTTATTCGCTTCACATTAGTTTTGAGTGTTATTAGTACAAATAGTCCTCAATTTTTGGCGTGGTTTGTCTTCTGATAAAGAGTCACAACTACTTGCGTGATTCCTTTTTTCAGTAATAGTTCGGGATTTGTCTAATACATTTTACAAATAATGAGATCATACGTAAGTTATATTTTCAATTACAACTGAACATATCCTGCAATTGTATACATTTGATACGTAATTATGTGTACGCCTACGCATGTCTGGAAAACTATTTCTTTATACTGCCCAATCTTCCATGTTTCCTTATCAGGTCGAACTCTCTTAATGAATGCATATTTCTATATTTCATTGGAAAGAGACGCATAGAAGAAAGTATTATCTTTCTGGCCACAAAAATGCGATCTATGAACTAGGAAGATCGTATCATTTGGTTCCAGTGACAGATGGTATTTGAATTTTATTCAAGGATCTGCATCGCAACAATAATCATCTTCATCAGACGAAAGTGCGTGTTCCCATCTTTCCCAATCGATCACCTTTTTAGCTGTCAAAAATGGGAGAAAAAAAAATTAATTCATATTGCCCGGATACAAACCATGTAACTCACAATCATTATTCTTAAAGAGACCTGGTAACAAGGAAGATTGTATCATTTGGTTCCAGTAACAGATTGTATTTGAATTTCATTCGAAGATCTGCATCGCAACAATAATCATCTTCATCAGACAAACGTGCGTGTTCCTATCTTTCCCAATCGATCACCTTTTTAGCTGTCAAAATTGTGAGAAAAAAATCAGAAGCCATTGCAGACGTTGCAATGGCAGCGGGGAACCCGCAATTCCTTAACTCGACCTCTCAGGTGGTGTGGAACTGAGTTGATAATCTTGTCATAATTATAATTCAAATCGAAATTATCATTCTACATTCCCTCCTATCATACATAGCTCGAGAGTCGAAATTCTTCTAAAGTCCCCTTCTTTCATATATAGCTCGGAAGTCACAATTCTTCCAAAACAATAATATTTGACTCGCGCCTTAGCCATATACATGTCGCGTATCAAATCAGTTTTATCTATAAAATACTTCTCCTTTCGTAATTCGTCGTAAGGAACAGCGGAAACGACACGTTTATCTTGATTTACGGTCAAGTCAACTAAATCTTCTAAGTCCCCCTCCTATCATATATATCTCAAGACTTGAAATTCTCCTAAGTTTTTGGTTGGACGGTAGCTCGAAAGTCAAAATTCTTCCAAGTCTCCCCCCCCCCTATTATATATAGCTCGAGACTTGAAATTCCTCTAAGTCCCCCTCCTATCATATATAGCTCGAGACTTGAAATTCTTCCAAGTTCCGTAACCTAACCTAACCTGCAGACGCGGGCGTTTTCTGAGGATGTAATCTCCTAACAAAATGGATAGCGGGTTCCCCGCTAAAAAAATTGATTCATATTGCCCGGATACAAACTATGTAACTCACAATTATTATTCTTAAAGAGACCTGGTAACTCCAACTTTTCTCCTACAAAACCTTGAGACTTCAATTTTTTTTTGAAATAAGAGTTTGGAACTGTCTGACGAGAGCCTTCCGAAATTTACAACCAATTTGGTGTGATGTAACTCTGCCGCGCGAGGAGTAGCGTTGGCCGCAAAACTGGCAATACTCAGCCATAGTATCGAGATGGTGTTGCAGGGAATGCTCATTGATTGCTTCAATCACTCAACACAAATGAATGGCCGCGGTAAAAATATTTGGAAAAACACGCGAAACTCACAAATTCTAAATTACCCACAATATGATGCCTCATTTAGATGAACAAACGCCTGTCTCTCCCGTAAAATTTCCAAGATGAGACTTACAAGGTTGGTGGAGGGAAAAGAAGGAATTACGAAAAATTCATGAAAAATAACGTTTGTGAGTGACGTGGTTCGCATAGCTGAAAGCGACAAACTCGTAATTTGATCAATTGATTGACTAACCTGAAAACTTTTCCTTTGATGGATGAGCCATTGCACCGTAAAACACAAAAGAAAATTGGATTTGCAATAAACACTTGTATCAGTCTTGGACGGTGTACGCACGCGAACTGAGCTGCACTAGATATTGGTGGTGTCGCAGACCAAGATATTTACTGAAAAAAAAACGCGACTCCTTCTGAATCCTTCCAACTCAGTTCCAAGCCCTTAGGGTGGCAAAATACCCTTAATTTCAGACTGTCTCCGTTTACGTCAGTCACGGTCACCGATTCATCTCCCCTGAAAAAAACACGTTTATTCATACCTGGTATCGTTATAGCGCGTGCTCTTCAAAAATCTTATCTTCTTCAGGGGTAAAAAAATCTATAGAAATTGCTGAATGAGTTGATCCTTTTCTCTCGATCGTCTCGTGATCGGTTGTAACGAAACAATCATGCAGTCAGTTTATCGCTTCACGAGGTAGTTGGAATTGCGCTGTTCCATTGCGCACAAAATTTTTTGTACAAGAGAGTTTCAAGAGTAGTGCGGTGATGACAGATACGTAGTTCCTATCAATATACGTAGACTGTTCATCTTTAAACTAAGTACACCTAATTGTAATGTACGTATTGGGAATAAAAACAAATGAAAAGAAAAATTGAAATTGAAAAAAAAAATATGAAAATAAAAAAAAGAATCGTACTAAGTAGGAGAATTGAATGAATTTTTTGAGTCGGTCACGAATGCAACAACTTGCTGCGTGCAGATTAAAGTCGTAGAATCATCGTGGATGCACAATATTTTCCAACAATTAGTTACAATCAATGGAAAACAACTGAGCAGTGCGTTCTAAATTGGAACGCAGTCAGATGTAAATGTCCGCAATTGATGGAGTATGTGGCACGTTGAAATATATTTTTCTTTTTTCTCTCATAAAATTCCTTCCCCTGATTAATATTTTGTGATCAATTTTATTCTGTAAATATTTCATCAATTTTCACTATAGTTGTTCCATTCATTTCAACACAACTGTCTCCAATGCGATCACTTCTAAAAGTGACCCTATTTGAAACCAATGTTTTGTATACGTCAATTGTAAATTGGACTTTGTACCACCATTTGAATAAAGCAGTCGATAATACTGATCGAAGTTGTTGGTTTAAAGTATCCCGCTGCAAAAAGATTTTTACCTTGGTAGGCAGCGATCTACCAGATCGTACTAAACGTTTTAGGACGTAAAGGAAACTTTCAGTTTCGAAAGAACTATATTCCTCAATAGGAACTTCCAAGTCTCTTAACATCCTCGGGTACATGATACAATGAATGAAAGTTAAAAGTTACATTTTTTGGTGAATAAATGTCAGACGTTCTTTAAATAAATATTCGAGTGAGTTCTTGACAGTATTTGAAATAAGGGGCTCCAACGTGGGGATTTACGTAATTAATAAATTGGAGTGCGAATTATATGTACTTGAGTTGCACTATCCATCTGTCGACTTGATTTCAATTCATTATTTTGACACGTGAATTTCAAGTCGAGGGCATTGACAATATCGTGCGAGTGCTGTTGAGGTACACCTCTGGAAGGAAGAACAGGTGCTCGATTTTGTGCACGATGAAGGAAAATGAAAAAATTAGACACTTTGTCCGGCTACGTATGTCGTTCTTCGTATGAAATGCTTAATTTAGCGAGCTATAAATATTCACCGGATTACTCATAAAAACCATAAACGTAGTACATTGTCACGTTTAACCCATAAATAAACATTCGTCTTCTAAATGACACGGGTTCCGTGAAAGATACTTCGAATTTTCAATTCGCGTTGCAAAGGTTATTTGCGTGAAAACTGAGTATCCTAGCCAGTACGTGCGTTCGTGAATTCGATACAAACGACTTACCATGGCGATCGGAATATTTGAAAGTATAAGCCGGCGGCTATCGCGTAAAGGACTCGGGATGAATAGAAGTCAACTTCGAATTATTTCAAATTTCCTTGTCGACTGAATACATGACCAAATGCGTAGGTTCAGAAGAGCTTATGTATTGTCCAGTAGCGAAGAAAATTTATTGATTGTGATGTTGAAAGTTCTCACAGTTCCTAGTCGAGTAGGTTGCTTCGTTCTTTCTTCGTTGTATTTGATTTATTTATGGTATACACTGTAAACTCGTACTTTTCAAAATGTCTTTCAACATTATCTCTTTCGATTAATGAGAAAATTGAAATATTCGCAAACTGTAGATTGAAAGTTTATTAGTGTGCACGTGTTGTTTGTACAGTGATCATTATCAAGCATTAGAACGAACTAGAAAGAACAGGCTAAACTGACGGCGGAAGAAGGAGGTTCAGGCACCGTGGGCCTGAGGTCCTCTTATTTTTCGAGAGTTTTTCCCGGAGACGGTTGGCCCTCGAGGCTTCCGTTATGGTTCGCCACGGCTTGGGTGATGGTATTATCATCCTATACTTTACCGGAAGAACTTTCTCCTTTCCACTTGTAGTTTTAAAAAGAGCGAACCTGGCAGAAATCTTTCGCAAAAATTCTTTGTGCAAATGATGTGGCGGAAATGGAATGGTCAATATGATCCCAGGAAGTGCATCTGCAAACTCGGTGCATCTTCTTTATGATGGTCAAAAATCAACCTACTTTATTTTTTTCATCATTTTTCAAGTGGTGTATCTTGAAACACAGACGTTCGGTTTTTTGCGAAGCACTGTCAAGGGACGACACGAACATTGCATCTGTCGCTCTTTTGTAATGCTTGAGAGGAAACTGAATGTGCAAGCCTCATTTTGCTAGTGCACCGCTAAAAAATTACGAAAAAAAAGTATATTGTTTTTTGACGTCGAAAAGAATATACTACTGGTGTTGCAGGTACACCTCTCGGGGCATGGTCGACTCTAGTATCAGGCCGGAATATTAAAGTTGGCAACGTCGCGATGATGAAAAATACGGGGCCAAGTTTTATACAGGCTCTTATGGAAAAACCTTCCAAAAACACGTTAATCATTGTTTTGCGAACAGTATTCGATTCCGCGGGGAAAGAGTAAACGATTCTCGATCTTTTGAACTTGGTCTCGTGAAGATCGATCTACTACAAAGCGAGTCATTAATGTTTTAAAATAAAACGTTTATAACTCGTTTCGTAGTTGATCAATCTTAACGAGATCAAGCTCGAAATATCGAAAAACGCTGGATCTTTAAATGACGTTCTCTGCATTTTTTTCAAAAACTATCATATTTGTGTAAAATCAAGTTTCTCAATGTTCTCCCATAAGATATTGTACAAATTTCAGCCCCGTCCGACGATGTCAAGTTTCGAATATTCCAGCCTGCTACTAGAGAAGGCCATGCTCGGTATCACGTTGACACTTTTTTCCTGCTACACGCTTTGGAGCTGTGAAGCTCCTTCCCTCAGTGGGACGAACGTCTGACAATAAACAGTTTTTACGATTTTTCTCAAGAACCGCATTATTACGTATTATGAAAATCATCGTCATCAGATTTACGAGAAGAAATAATTTTTGTGATAGTTCGATTTACCCGATGAAAATCGAGCGAACAAGGCTCCGAAGTGAAGCCTGCTAGCGGTTCAGGGTGTCTATCAGGTCAACTAAGTCAACTAAGTCAATTAAAGTCAACTTTTTTGAAACATGGTCAACTAAGTCAAGTAAAGTCAACTTTTCTATCCGTAGGTCAACTAAAAAGTCCAAAAATGCATAATTTTGTGTAAAGAATGTTTTTCACATATCAAAGTATAATCAACAAACTTCTGACTTTTAAAATGACACTTTTCCCAATCAAATATTAATTCTTGCAAACGAAAAAAAAATACCGAAATGGGGGAGGGGGAGTTTGATATTTTTTAGGGTCAAATAAAATATCTAAAAAAGGTCAACTAATGTCAACTATTTCAATTTTTCAATTCTGGTAGACACCCTGCCGGTTATTTAGATTCGTCGCGTTGATCTGAAAATCACAGACAGTTCTTTTTCCTTGTAATTTTGTTTGGCTAAGGTATTTTCGTCGTAGGTTATGTAGTTTATGAGAAAAATGACAAGAAAAAACTTGTTTTGTGTCAGACGTTCGGCCTCCTTTGGGAAGGAACCTTCAATCTAATGGGAGTGGAATTCTCCAGGAGACCATTTTCATAAAAAACTTGAGCTGGAGATTTGTGCCAGATTCATATTTAATATGTCTGGACTAATAATCCTACCTTTCTTTAGACTTGTATCCTTTCTGTTCCTGTTTCTTTTTTTTTGATACTCTCTTTATCTCTTCCTTCTCTCACTTCTCTTTTCTCTTGCCTCATCTCGTTCCTCCGTGCGCACCTCTTCAGTTTTTCCCTCCTTCCCTCTTCTTTAGTCCCCTCGTATTTGACTCCTCTTTTTCTTTCCCCTTTTCTCTCTTCCAACCTTCTTCTCTCACTTGTCGTTCCTCTCGCCTCATTGCTTTCCTCGTATTTTCCTCTCGTCAGTTCATCCCCGCTCTCCTCCTCTTCAGATCCTCCGTTTTCCTATTTCTTTCCTCTCTTCTCTTGATTTTCCTTTCAATTGGTTTCCTCCTTGTAGTACTTCGTAGAGCCGAGATGAGTTTCTAATCTCCTTTCTCCTCCGCTTGTGTTTTTTCCTCCTTCCTTTTCGTTGATTTCCGTTAATTTTTTCCTCTTTTTCTTGTTCTTTGGTGGCGTGAAGGGTTCATGGTTTTGTTTTAGGTTTCTGATTTTTGCTTACCGATATCTTCTTTCGCCACTGGTTTAGTCTGTATACTTCTTGGTTTCTTTTAATGTTCGATAATGGTCGCTGTACCAAAAACGCGTCCGTACTGACCAATTTTTAGTACGGTTTGCGAATTATTCAATTACCTTTCAATTACTCTGTATATTATGTTATACAACAAAAAATCGATTCATTGAAATATTTCTATCCTTCTGTAGGAAAGTTTGACAAAATTCCCGTAAGTTATACGCGTGCCATATTTGTAACAATGATGATAAAATTTCCCGACGAAAGTATTTCCGTTAACATAACGCAACGCTCGAAATATCAGTCGTCGATAGAACCGAAGTTTTCCGATAGATGGAGCCTCTTGTTGTAGCTTCATAATTTGCATTGAGAGAAATGAACGAAACGTTATTTTGCACCTCATGTGCTGCACGGTGATCCTTTCTATCGTCATCGGACGTACTGCCACGTGTTTAGGTCCATACTCCATACCGTGGTCATTCCCAGTCTAGGAAATCATAGAAGATTCGCTCCTTGGCTCCTTGGAGAAACAAATTTTAATCACTGAGCTGATTTTTGGGAGAAAATATAAATCTTTCTAGATATACAAATGAAAATATATACCTAATTGAATTTATGGTCACTAATGAGATGTAATCAATGAACATATTTGAGAGTAAGCTCATTGATATATCCTTCTCCTGTATCGAAATGCAACAGATCATCATACATCATGAAAAATGACGCATAACGTGCTAGTAGAGATGAATTTGAGAATGATTGTAAAGACGTAATCCTCGACAGTGATGAGACTTAGAATGAATTTCTCATGGTTGGCTGTTGAACGTATGTAAACGACACCTTTGGATTGAGCATTCAAAAAATTTCAAATCCTTGGAAGATTCTATGAAAAAATAGACTAGCTGGAAGATTGGATGAAAAATATTGCGGTCAATTTGAGAATGAAGTTTGGAAGAAATTTCAAAAAACTGAATATGAAGCAGACAATGAATTATAAGAAATTTATGAACGGGGGAAGATTTTGGTAGTCTTGAGAATAACTACCATGTTGTTAGGTATTTTCGCTACAAGTGTGTTAAAAAACCTTCAACGAGCTGGAATTAAGCTCTCAATTGGAAAATTCATCTGTGGGAATAAGATATTGTAGCTCTCTTCCATAAGTTCTGACCATCAACGTTCATAGAAATAATTCACCAGACTTTATATATGGGTATCTGTAGCAATCAGGGGGTTGTATAAATAATTATCGCTGCCCATATTGGCAGCCACGTTGCCAGTGTTATCCCGAGAACCGTCGTTTTCTTCAATTGCCGAAATGTCTTCGTCGAATTCTACATTTGGTGGCACTACGTTCTGAACTACGACTTCTAGTCCTTACTCGACCTGCTCGGCGATAAAAAAATTCGATGTACGCCGACTTTCCCAAGTCACCATGATCGATATAACCTCTTCTTATTGTACAAAATCACTGGCTAACTTGAAGGTCAAAATCGCTATGTATTTCGAGTATGTTGCTTGCTGGGCTTAGCTCAAACCTTCATCAACTTTGGAGCCAGATGTTGAAATTTTTTCCCTCGAATTGGTCAGCCAATTCACTGATAATGGCTTGAAACCGAAATCGTATTAGGTTATCTTCGCTAGCAGTATTAGAAATAAAACATTTCTCAGCTATGTCGTTTGCCGATAGATTTGATGGACTTTCCATTGAAATCCTAGAACAGGATAAGTGATCAGTTCGTACCTGAATCTGACTTTTTCCTAGTAACTCTCGCTCTGAAGATTCGGAAATGATGATTTGGGAAGTTTCCAAAATTTAGGCGGCGGGGGGGGGGGGGGAGAGGAAAAACCTAGCGCAGTACCAACCTTATGATTTTTCCGTTCAAAAATTGCTTCATTCTTCCTAAAATAATACTTCTAACAAACCGTTCGATCTAAGCTTTTAACTTGATTATGACCATTACGATTTTCTACTTTTTTTCAAACGAGCCTTTTGACCCAAACCATTGACTTCAATGACTTGATTCTGTTTCTCAGCAATGTGATGTCATCACTGTCAGTGTCCGACGTATCTTCTTCTGATTTATCCAAAGGTTCGAGTGCGAAGTTATCTCAATTTCGATGGTGGGAATGGTAAGGGGATCCCTTGATCTTGCTCTTCTGTCGCTTGTTCTTATGCTATCGGAATAGGTGCAGTTTGTGTCGTCGATGTAAATGTGTCGTCTCCGATGTGCGATTTCATCAATCTTGAAATGAGCCTCTTCACTCGCATCATCAACTTCTATGTGACAATGTCGGTTATCCACATTTTTCCTACGAGCTTTTTGATCCAAAATTTTATTTTATTTTGACGATTACAGTTTTCTATATTATCCAAATGTTCTCTTGAGCGGAACAGTTACGACGTCGATTTTCTTAAGCATTAGTCAAACTTTTCAATTAACAAACTTTTGTTGATAAGAGTCGCCGCTCCTTCCTTTTGTTTTCCTAAACAGTTGAATTACCAACCTAATAAGTAATACCGAAACAAATTAGTGGACAGATCTACAAGTATGATGAAATGAAATCACTTTCAATTTTTCCCCCCCATTCGAAAACTACACATCCGCTCCAACATCTTGAAATAATTGCGCTTTGAGAAGTTGAATTCCTTTCGCATTTTCATTTTCCATGAAGCTGGATAATTTTGAGGTCAGGTTCTTGGAAAATGTTTGAATTTTTTTTTTTTTGCTATCATTCAGAGCATCGATTAAAAATTCTCGAAACCCAAGTCTTTGAATAGGCGAAGAAAAAAATGATTGTTATCCTAATTATCTAATGCAATAATTCTTCTTTTTCTTTCGTAATTTCTTCTTTTGCTTCTGAGAATCGTCTTCGTATTTCCAATGCATCCGCTAGCAATCGCCTGCATTCCTCCGTTTCTTCGTAAGTCTCCCATTCGTCTTCAGATAAGAACATGGTATTTAATCTTGAGAGAGCCTCATTTACAGAAGGTTTTTCAATTTGTATAAGGTCAAGTTCCTGAGGGCGGAGGCCGTGGGGTCTCTTGAAATAGGTCATCCAAAATTCGATACCGGGTTTTCCAATATCTAACATACTATATGCCATCGAATTTGCCCAATTGCAGTACTATGTATTCATATACAGGAAAGTAGCACTGCAACATCTCCTTGGTGAGAGGTCGCCCGATGTTTTCCTCTATTACCATAGAGTTTAACATCTTGTGGTGCGTATACCACTCCCTGTTCGATAGTAAATCAAAATTGCAAACCGCAACCAAATATATAGGCCGCAGTTCCGAATACTTCTTACCCGATATTAACTGCTGGCAAAATTTATTAGAAGTGTAAAAAACCATACGGTAATCGAAGTATCCTTCATTGGATAACTGCATCTCCGCAATGATATCACCTATCTTCGATTTGCAATACACGTCCGCCACACAAATCTTGTCATCAGCTCGAAGTGGGATACTGTGGATACTGTGAGATTCAGTGACTACCTTATCGATTTCTTGAATTAGCTGACGTTTGAAAGCAGCGCTAATGAAATCCAATAGGATGGATCTTCGAAAACACGTTTGAAAGTCACGTCATTCGTAGGGTTCAGATTCTGGGAACATTCAACACGTGAAAATGTTACAGCACTATGCTAATATTCGACCAGTATTCATTGTTTAATTTACTACAAACCTCTCGTCATACAGGGGCCATTATAAATAGTCATTCGAGAACTTGAGCTCAAATTTCGAAAGTTTTCTTTAGAGCAAGAAGATGAAATTGAATCGATTTTACTCCGATTTTATCCAAACGATCATTTGTCGTGGTAAAAATTTCGTTCTCGTTTTCTATTTTCCCAGCTCGCGGCGCACCTATACGAACATTATTTTCTCATATTTTTCATCTTTCAACAATATGATGTTTATTGAAGAAGTTTTTCGTTATAGTATAGTACGGTACCATTCTATTCTTCATTTTTGTCTGGTTTATACTACAGTGAGTGCTTTAGTGAGGGAGAGTAAAAGTGGGACGTAAATTAGGATTCAAACTTCCACGAACTAGTTAGAATCAAGTTGTAAATTTTAAGTTTGTTATTTCGATTTACTTCCAAAATAAACTTTGGCGACCTTGACTTTCAGACAGCCTGCGACCGTAATTTTCAGAAAACTTTTATCAACTTTCATCACCAAACTAATAAGTACAAACATTTAAAACTTTGCTTCCGCCCTTTTAAAAGTTTCTTTTCCTTTAAGCGGGCCAATGATCTCGATGAGACTTACGTATCCTGATAACGAGTGATGTTGTAGACGATACGTGAGTTATGTGCGCTAATTGAAAATTTCTTATCCGATATCTTGTTGTTGGGTACTCTCTAGTATGCGAAATGAAGGAAAATAATATTCTACGAAGAATGGGTATAATAAATGAAAAGTTTGTCTCATAAACTTGTTTCATTGTTTTTTCGGAAATGGCATAGCTGTTCGAATAAATAATCGAAAAACTTGAACTTTTCATAATATTTGAAACGATTTAATTACCGAATCGTACGAGTTTTGACAATTTATTCGTCTGTTATTCTTAAATCGAGTAATTTTATTAAAGCGTGGAATAATGAAAAATAAATACGTAGTCTAATCCGTCATTTCTGCCTCGATTTACGTCGATATTCGACATAATAATCGAAAGAATGAGAGTGAATGAAGACGGGAGGCGAAAAAGAGAGAGTAGAAATCATTCTGAACGACGACGAATCGGCAAAATTTACCAGAGAAAGTATCGGAAAAAAGAAAGAGATAGATGAAAGTTTTTGATGTGAAGTTAGGTAGGTGGGTTTATAGGCAACATCGTCTGAGCGTTAGTCTAAGGCCCATCCAATGCGAACGTACCCGTAGCTAGATAAGGGCGGAACAATTTTAACCAGCGCAAGCTATTTACTTCTTATGGGTGGGAGAAGAAGAAACTTTTTTCTTTTTTTTCGTTTGTTAACGAAAAGTTTGACCTTATTTCTGGGCTAAAACTTTTGCCCATCTATTATTTCCTTGCTGGATTTGTGAAGTTGGCCAAAAGTTGTTAAAATCAATAATGCGATAGGAGAGGAAGAGGAAGATTATAGAAAAAAGCCGAACGGACCAAAAAATTTATTGGATGGATGAGAAATTTCTTGAATTATAATATTTGGGAGAAATCAATTATTATTATTATTATTATATTTTCACCCGAGTTCTCTTCGTCTTACTAGAGCTAATAATATTTGGATACCTTTTTATTACTGAATTCTCGTACGTTATTCGTATTGAGCGTGCTAATTTTCGAGCCCGTGCTAGCATTCGTAAACCTTATTAGGTATCACCAATTAGTTGTATTTTTCTTTTTTTTTTTTCGCTGGAATATTTTCAAATATAATTCATCTTGTTATCACGAAAAACTCGGTCCATTATACTTACGGCCCCGCGCGTTCTGGGACCACTACTTCGTGCTGTTGCTGCTCTTGTTCCGGAACCCTGTTTGAAATTCGCGGCTTTCAATTAGTATTTTTCATTTTCGTATCTCCTGTTTATACGATCACTTGTCATCGATGATATATTTTGACGGCCTAACATTGAAGTGCTTCAATATTGCATGAGCGAGAAAAAACATTTCATTTGGTTCACAAAATGAGCTGTCAAAATATTTTTCGAAGTCATCTTGCTCGGTCGATAAAACTTAATGAAACTTATTAATTTTTCAGTCACACTTATTGATGATCATCGGTGTCATGCCGAGGAATTAACGAAGAGCAAAGTTCTGAACCGCTCAAACAACTTTTTTCGCAACTTTCAGTCTAAGAACAACATAATTAAAATTTCGTTTCGTTTCGTTTCTTTTTTTTTTCCAACTTTGTTTTCGACGTACGTATTATCTGTGAAATAATTGTAAAAAGTAGTCAGAAATTGAAGGTGAATTCGAATTTGTGACTTGTGCTCGGTGATGGCCGAGGAAATGTTTGGCGATGAGATGAGTCATTTGCTCATTGGACGACGATGGCATCAACTTTTGAGTCATATTAGTTCTTGTACCTTCATTTTATGTTTTAAAAATATATCCTTCATTGGTCGAAAATCTATAATTCCTTGTAGGTTTTTCTCCTCTTCCGAAGGTAGGTCGACTTACGAGAGATGGTCTCCTCGATATCACGGGACACATTCTCTGCAATCTGTTTCCTTCGATCTAATCCTGTGAAAGTCGACTTACTTCTCGAACTTCTTTTTCCACCTTGTACCTATTGGCCTTACATTTCGCCTTACGACTTCAAAAGTGAAAACTTTTCCGAAAGAAGCACCTCTTGTCATCAGAAGACAACTCACTAAATCCGGTGTGTGCAATGCATATAAATTAGCGAGGTACTCGTACTCGTATTTGTTGATGACAATTTTTACGTCAGGGAATGGGGACTCACTTGATTGAATTTTTTTTCGAATCTTTGAATTTTTCATGTCCAAAACTCCAGTTTACTCGTACAATTGAATTTGACTGCTCCTTTATGTCTAGTTCATTGTGCCATTTTTCTCCTTTCTTTTTTTCTTCTTATGTATTTCAAATGTACGTCTTTGTTTACTATTTTGAAATATTTTCGTTACCTATTTCTAAATCAAGTAGCCCAAACTGGGTATAGTTTCTAACATTTAGGATTCTTTCGATTAATAGCGGTCTTCTCTTGGAGTGGGTACTTGTCTGTTACATCAATCTTGGTCATTCACATATTTAAATGTACAAAAATCAAGACAAAATAGGACTAAAAGAATATGAAAAGATTAGGGAGTAGCGGCGTGATATAGAAACATATTTCGTAATGGTATTCCTCTTGTCTATTTCCAACTTCTGAAATTTAGACGACTAACGTCCTTAGTTACTGCAATTGATGGGTCTCGTTCCATCTCTTCTTCCAGCCATAAATGCGCTTCTTCTTTTGCTCTTACACATTGCTTATCAAATATTCCTCTAAAGGCTCCTAATTTCGGAAATGAATTTCGTGCTATAAGAAGCAATGCTAAGATTGATGTTGAAATGTAAATGAAATTATTTTTCCGTCAGAAGAAATCCTCGTCCTCTCTAGCATTTCTTCTTCTTCTATTTTTTTTTTTTTAAACCCAGGTGATAGGACGCATTATTCATAATGATGGAAGGAGAAAAATTCCGGTTTACAGAGTAATCGCTGCCTAGCTTTTAGTAAACCAAGGATTCTACTCACTCTTTCCTCCTTTCTCTGTGTTTCTTCCCTTATTTGCATTCTTTTCTTGAACATTTTTCATGTTGACATTTGTGAGTTCTTGAGGGACCGGAGCGATTGTTTGGATGGTTGAGTCCGGAAAAGAAGAAAGGTTAGAAGTGTTTCACGAAAATTATCATAAATACGAGTCGTTCAACTCTAAGAAATGCACTTTATTATAATTCATGTATTCATTTGTTTAAACGAACAATACGTTAGCAGCTGGTGGACGATGTAACAGGTTACAAATAGTTTCGAAAATTGTACAATAAGAGTATGAAAAGTTGAACGAGAAAAGTTGGGTTTTCAGCAAATAGAGCGCCTAGTAATCAAAATAAATAACTTTTTATATTTTCTCTTCAACTTTATAAATCCAGTAGAATGGTTTATGAATGAAGTCGTCAATCGACTTCAATTTTACTAGATCGATTTTTTTTTTTTTTTTTTCCAACTTATGTGTATAACATTTTTATTAGAATATATTATTTCGAGTAGTCGTTCGCATTATTACTGTCCACAGACTTCGAAAAACTTGATTGTGTATCAATTTGAAAATAAAATTAACCTTGATAATAACCTAGTTTCCGTCGCTAAAGTTTAATATTACTGCGACGCCCTTAAATTAAAAAGTTTTTCGTTGAAAAGTTATACTTTTTGAAATTCGATTCCTTTCTTTACGGTTGTTGGTATGTATTTGTCGACTTCTCATGAAACGCGCTACGCCGGTTTCACTGCTGTAGTGTCGAGATTTTTGTCAGCTTCATCTTACCGAGCAAGTGGTCTGTCGCGTTTTAAAAAAGTTTCGGAAATGATAGTAAATTTTTTCAATTGTAAAGAGTGCATGTTACTTTCTGCTTCTGCAACTACCTAGTCCAGAAAATATAGTTCCAAATTTGCGTAAAATATTCTCGTTTCGATTTTATCTCCCATCATTTGTTGTGTCGATTCATGAAAATTTTTTCATCCGCTTCGCAATGATGATACGATTGTAAAATTTTCAGTAGTCAATTTTCCCTGAAACTGTTTGAGAATTGTTACAAGAAGAATCATGTATATGGTTGTGTGAAGAGAGAATTATCCCTTCTTGGAAGATGAAAAGATCTTTTGTCTTAGTTCCTTTGAATTAATTGCCGAAGGTTCAAGTTGGAATAATTTTATTCTTGTGATGTGAGGTAAGGTATCATGATATTTAAAGCTGTGGATGCCTGAAAGCAATCTTCTCAATCGTTGATATCGGCTGTTCAAGAAAAGATATTGGTCTCATTCATCATGAGCCCATAACTATTTGGTGGGGATACAGTAATGTTTGGAAGTTGAGTAATTTGTGATCGTTATCGACTTTCAATTGATGGAATCGTTCGTTTATTGCTAGAAATAACTTCTGTGGTATGAATGCTATTGGAAACAAGACTGAGTCGCTAAGCGCCTCAGTATACTGGTCTCTTGCGTTTTTTTTTTTTTTCTCTTTCTTTTTCTCTCTCTTCCCTATCTGTTGATTCATGAGAACTTATTATTTTTTTTTTCAAAAACTGAAAGCAAAACCAAACAGATACAGTTAGTCTTTTTTTTTTTTTTCCAACATCCAGAATAGGTTTTTTTTTCCCCTGTCTTATAGGTTTTTCATGCTGAAAAAATTATGAAAGATATGTCTCTTGCAGTATATTTGGGAGAATAGTATGAAACCAACAGAAAAAAAAAGATGTACCCAATTTAATTACTTATTTACAAAAAAATTGTAACAGATTTTATGTTTCTATAGAAACTTCATCCTCTAAGAGGTGTTTTTGGATTAAATTCAAAATTTGGATCTCGAAGACTCTTTTTATTTTCGGATTATCTACAGAAATTCTTTTTTACATCCCCTCACGTACGTATAACATTTTCATATTTACAAAAAATTAACGCTGCGCCGTCGTGAACACATACGCGGGTAATTTTCAAACGCTTTCCTTAATTTAACAACGCCAATTAAAACTATCTAAATTTACGGGCATATCAAAGGAAGCTACCATTGAAAAATAAACTAGCTACGAAACTCTGAAACATCTACAACCTTAGCGATTACACACACTACTTTACGATTACACGAACAAAATGTGTCTACCATTCATCTCTTACGGGGTTTTTCGGGGGGGGGGAAGTCTTAGACCTTCCCACTCGACATATGAAGCTATTTTTGGAGTTTGAGATGAGTCGAGGCGGTGGGAGCTGAGTACATCAATTGTATAAAATTGCGCTACGTCTTTATATATTTTCGCGGTGAGAATTTTTTTTTCTCTCTTCTCCGCGATTGCATAGGGGCTCTTGCCTTGCCAGAGGCAAGAGCCCCAAAAAATAATCCATCGATCTTTTTTTTTTTTTTTTTTCTCTTCAATTTTATCCACATTACTTTTCGAATATCTTGAGTAAAAACTAACGGGCTTCATTTTTATCATTTCCAACCTCACCATTTGCCTACACCTTACAATAATCAGATTTCCCCTATTTGTTTTCCGCTAATTTTTCCCACAAATTTTTGACTTCCGACAATCCAGTTTTCAGGAAAGAAGTTCATTCTCGAAAAGAAGTGCGCGCACTATACATATTAATTTAGCCGGAGAAATACTCCTCGTATCCAATCAATTTTCGCGGTACTCTCACTAGTTTAAAGTGAGTTGATTCAAGAGGGGAAGGGGGAGCCCATTTCTGGTATTTAAAGATTGCGGGTTGTAAGAAAAAGTACAGTTCGCGTATTAAACATGAACGTGCTGCTCATTTGTCGAGTTCCGAAATTCTTCTTGAGATCAATAAAAATGAAAGTACAGCAACCCCCATGGAAAATTCTTGTCGGTTAATGATGATATGCATAATTTTCATATTTTTCAAAGAGAACATGAAATTTTCGGAGGGCATATCTGACTCTGCTCTTGCGCTCTCTTCTCAAATATTAGTTATAGTCTCTTGAACGAGACGGGATTTGTACCACCCATCTTCTTCCAGAATATCGAAAAAACAAAGTGCCGACTGCTTTGTTTCCATAAGTGGCATCAGTTTCAAAATGTTCTCAGGTTTCGCTGTGCATCGCAGAATTGGCTGTATTCCTACTTGGAAATAAGTCGCACCAATACTTTGCAATTTAGTCGTCGTCATTTTTTCAAGTTGTTGCAGCCTAATTGTTTTTATATCGAGTGGCCACTACCTGGTCATCCTTGAGCCTCAAAGTGGATATTTTATGCATCACTCTTAGCTACAATCTGGATTCAGCTAAAATTTCTTGATTTTCTTATCGTTGGCAGTTCTTAAGGATCCAATAACATTCATTATTTGGTGACAAGAATCTACAGAACTGCTGCCCTGGTAATAGCGTGCTGTTGACTGGAACGTAAGTGTACGTCATACGCACTCATCGAAATTTCTGTTTGTGTACCTTGAGGGAGCCAAATGGTGAACCCAGAAACAAAAAGTACACTTCAAAGATACTAAGTTTTGGTATTGTTGGCAACTGGCGAGGACTTGACTTTACGTTTTGAGAAATGCATACAAGACAACTACTTTGTGTCAGTAGCGTTACACTCTACTCGTAGATGATATTCCGAGTTACAAAGAATTGAGCAACCAAGCGTCGTCATAGCGAATGGTGCTTACCAATTTAGCCGTGTACACAAACGCCCACTGGTCACGTTTAAGAGCGGCATAAAAACAATTCCGCATGTTGAATCTCTTGAGTTTTACGTACACGTAATGCCACAAGATATTTCAAAAGTATCTTAGTGGTTTTTTACGGGAAATTGGAGAAGTTAATTCTTCAAAAAAAGATTCGCGCATTACTCTGGGAATATGTCGGCCAGTGGACCGAAATAAGAATTAAGATGGAGAAATCATCTCTGAACCTGTTAAATTTTTATATTCATTTCACCATTTTACAAAAAGTAAATTTAGAAAGGTTAAAAATTTCTCAATATTCATTTCCTTGACAGTTATCAAGGATTCAATAACATTCATTATTTGGTGACAAGGACCTACAGACCTGCTTCCCTGGTAATAGTTTGCTATAGGTCAGAAAGTAGCTGTACGTTATGCTCACTTGTCTGTTTCAAATTTTGAATGTGAATCCTTGATGATGGGGGCCTACAGATCTACTGCCCCAGTAACAGCGTGCTGTAGGCTGGAAGGTACCTGTACGTCATGCGCACCCATCCGATTGTCTGTACGTACATTGAGGGAGCCAAATGGTGAACCCAGACACAAAAAGTACTCTGCAGAAATACTCACTTTTGATACTTTAGTCAACTGGCAAGGATTTGATTCTGCGTTTTGAGAAATACATACTATGGCCAAAGATATTTGAAAAGCATTATTTTCAGTTGATATTTGTGGCGAAGTGAGAAAATTTATCATTGAAATGAAAAAGTGCGCGCAGTATGTCGACTATAGGGTAGAATACGAGTTCAGGTGATTAAATAGCTTATGAATCTGCTCTATTTTCATGGTATTTTCACTATTTTTAAGATGTTTGAAATTTCTCAATGTTCATTTCCTCAGCAGTTGTCAAGGATCCATTATTCGTCATTAGTTCTTGACAAGAACCTGCCGATCCACTGCTCAAGTGATACTTCGCTCCAGGCTAGAATGTAGCCGTATTTTGTGCGCCTTTGTCCAGTTCCAATTTTGAATTTGGATCATTGAGTGATGGGGACCTACAGAAGTGCTGTTCCAGTAACAGCGTACTGTGGGCTGTAATGTAACTGTACATCGTGAGCACCGATCAAATTGTCTGTGTGTACATTGAGGGAGCCAAATGGTCAACCCAGTAACATTGGTATTTGATTTCTGCCAACTGGGAAGAATTTGATTTTGTGTTTTCAGAAATACTTGTAGAGAACGCACACACTCTCACGACCATTCTGCGGGTCGGTAGTGTTGCACTAGATTTACAGATAATGATCCGCGTAGGGAGTACAAAAGCAGCCAAGCGTCACAACGCGAAATTTGATTGATTGAGCCTTGTACAGAAGTGACCAAAGGCCACTGAACTTCTGAGCCTTGCAAATCAAGAAGTATACCACCAAGAGTTTTGTTATTGGGGAAAATCGAGTGCGCAAGAGTTGAGTCGTCAAACCTCTCAACTTGATGGTAAACAATTAGCCTAGCATTCTCCTCTTGGGGTGGGCCTCCCGAGGGATGGGTTGGAAATGCCCTTCATCGTCTGGAATTGTTACTAATACTCCTTGTTCTTCTGCTTCCGTATTCTCATTAACCAACATATTATGTACCGCATTCCGCATTTGTAGATCAATTCCCACGTTTGTCAGTACTATCTGTTATACTTTCTGTGTCGTTAGAGGTAAAAACTACACGTTCCTGGGGAAAATACTATAAGGACGCATATGTTTTGATGACCAATTTTCGTCGATAGCGTATCACTTGACGCGCAGATAAAATTATGAGTCACTAGACTCATGAGCTGGGAAAGTTACTACTCACTTCTAAAGTATTGTAATAGTGGCATAAGAACAAGTTTGCTTGTTAATTTTCATCTTTTACGTTCATAAAACGACCTAACACGTTTAACAATTTTTTTGGTGGATCTTTGTGAAAAATTGAGGATGATAATTCTTGGAAAAAATGTGCGCGTGCTACGTCATGCAATGAACTGAACAAGTATTAGAAATTGGAGACATCCGCCTGAAATATCTTCAACATTCATAGTCATTTCATAATTTTATAGAAAGTGAATTTAAGGGAGTTTGGAATTTTTCAATATTCATTTCCTTAGCAGTTGTCGAAAATCTAATGGCATTCAAGATTTGGTGTCAAGGACCTACAGACCTGCTTCCCTGGTAATAGTTTGCTATAGGCCAGAAAGTAGCTGTACGTTATGCGCACTTGTCTGTTTCCAATTTTGAATGTGAATCTCATGTTGATGGGGGCCTACAGAGGTGCTGCCCCAGTAACAGCGTGCTGTAGGCTGGAAGTTACCTGTACGTCATGCGCACCCATTCAACTGTCTATATTATGTACATTGAGGGAGCCAAATGGTGAACCCAGCATCAAACAGTACACTAAAGAGATTATCACTTTTGGTATTGTTGCCACCTGGTAAGGAGCTGATTATGAGTTTCAAAGAATACATTCATCAATCTATGATGTATAGGAAGTATTTGTTAGTTGGGGGTCATATGTGAAAAATTGAGGAAGTTCATTCCCGGAGAAAAAAGTGCGCAAACTATGTCGAACAATGAAATGATCAACTGTAAGAACTAAGAAGAAAATATCTCACAAAACTCTGCTCAACTTCCATGTTATTTCCATTTCCATTCTCATTTTTTTTCTTTTTTCAGTAAGTAAATTCAAAAACGGTAGAGATTGACAAAAATAATGTTGATTTCCTTAGCAGTTGTCGAAAATCTAATAGCATTCAAGATTTGGTGGCAAGGACCTACAGACCTGCTTCCCTGGTAATAGTTTGCTATAGGCCAGAAAGTAGCTGTACGTTATGCGCACTTGTCTGTTTCCGATTTTGGATGTGAATCTCTTGTTGATGGGGGCCTACAGAGCTGCTGCCCCAGTAACAGCGTGCTGTAGGCTGGAAGGTACCTGTACGTCATGCGCACCCATTCAACTGTCTATATTATGATTGTACATTGAGGGAACCAAATGGTGAACCCAGCATCAAACAGTACAGTAAAGAGATTCTCACTTTTGGTATTGTTGCCAACTGGTAAGGACCTGGTTATGGGTTTCAGAGAATACATTCATCGATCAATTGTGTCTAGGAGGTATTTGTAAGTTGGGTGTCATTTGTAAAAAATTGAAAACGTTTTTCCTGGAGAAAAAAGTGCGGGAACCATGTCGAACAGGGGAAATTCGTTCCATTTGAGGCTGTGGATCGGGAACGATTATAGAGAGGGCGTAGTTAATTTTTAGGTATTCTTGAAGTTATGTTTTTACTATACAGAGAGCGCAAGTGGAAGCATGCTAACTATTAAAAATGGAGTGGACAACGATTTCGAACACATTATTTATTTTATTGAAGTACAATTTAATAAATCGTACAAATTCTGTAGAAAACGTGTTTATACGTCGTAACTCTTGACGTCGACTGCGGGGTTACTTTTCTTCACCTAATGGACATAAAAGAAACAAAAGCTGTCCATCAGTCTCTAGTAAGAGAGTAAGTTCATCTACAAAAGCTAATCTCGCAGCGTCAAGGTACTGAGGCAATTCTTTCTACCTGACAATTCGTAGGCAACCCCACCAACGAGCTTTCGATGTGTTTCGATAAATTTATTTCTATTCCTTGCTAAAATAAAGCGTCGAAGTGCAATTCAGATGATTCGCCATAAGGTGACGGAGGAAGCTTAAGAAGGAATTTTCTAGGTTACGTAAAGAAGAGGGTTTCGTGGATAAACTTACATTATTCGTATCCATTTCTTCGGCTACCAAAGTTTCGGTCTGCCAATTTGACATGATATTGATCGAAGGAAGAACAAGAACGAAGATCGACCGAAAATTATTTGGGATAATGTATGCAGAAAAAATCCGGAAGCGAAAAATGCGGATATAGAAAATAAGGAATGTCGGAGAAAAACGAGGATATTGGAATTTTCTTATTATAATAAAGGCTTTTTTCTAAATTAGTGGCCAATTAAGTGTTTTTTAAAGTTGCGCGCAGGAATTGGCGCCAACAGCTGCTAACAGTCAAACTTGAAGAGTCGAAGCTTGCAGCTGGAGAACGTTGCGATTTTGTCCGGTAGGCTACGCATTAGTTTTGTTGATTTAGCGAAGCTAAGGTCGAAGATTTTCGACACTCGATATACTGTAAGAACTTGAAAAAAATCTCCCAAACTCTGCTCAACAACCACGTTATTTTCATTTTTTCTTTCTCCAGTGATTAAATTTAAAAAGGGTAGAAATTAACGAAATAATGTTGATTTCCTTAGCAGTTTTCGAAAATCTAATAGCATTCAAGATTTGGTGACAAGGACTTACAGACCTGCTTCCCTGGTAATAGTTTGCTATAGGCCAGAAAGTAGCTGTACGTTATGCGCACTTGTCGGTTTCCAATTTTGAATGTGAAGCTCTTATTGATGGGGGCCTACAGAGCTGCTGCCCCAGTAACAGCGTGCTGTAGGCTGGAAGGTACCTGTACGTCATGCGCACCCATCCAATTGTCTGTATGTATATCGAGGGAGCCGAATGGTGAACTCAGAAACAAAAAGTACAATGCAGAGCTACTAATTTTTTGATAATATTGTTGTTTTCAACTGGCGAGGATTTAATTCTTTGTTTCGAGAAATTTTCAAAATTAGTTCAGGGGACATCTGTGAATACATTTTTGAATTTCATCAGTTTCAATTCTTCAGGAAACATCGTATCAAGGGTCGGTCTGCAAAAGTGACAAAATTAAGGGCTCTTTATTCTGATTTTATACTGTTTACGCAAAAGAAAAACAAGAAATTGAATCTGTATTATTTCCATTCGTGCCAATAAGACTTTGAATGTCAATGTGCATCAGAACGCTCACAAATCGAAAATTCATCTTATTAAACGTCACACACCTGCATATACATCACTCACACTACTACTATAAAGTCTGTATTTCCTCGGAACCGAATAAAATCGTTTCCTCGATTTTTAATTAAAAGTTTTAGCGAACCCTTTGAACGTATTTTAATTTTCTTTCGTGGTTTCATCGTCGTCGTACTTCAAATTCTTAAATCTTTAACCGAGAATGATATAGGTACCTTTCTTGCATTGAGTAAATAACCGTGCGTCTAAAACGAAACGCTTGACGTTCTCTTTAAAAACCCTCTTGTCCCTCCTACGTACATTCTATCTCAAAGAGCGGCCAATACGATTTATAAATGATATCATAAACGTATCCGAAAACAATTAGAGCTCTTTTTATGGTTCGCCTTGCGTAAACGATATTATGATATAAAAATTCGAAAAACGTATCTCTTGCGATCGACTTATTTAATGGAATTGAAAATTGTTTGTATGTCTCGCTTCTTTTGTGACCTTGTTTATTTGAGAAACTTTCCCGCGTACGACACTAGCGTAAGACAATCATAATTCGAATGAAGCGCGCACTGTCAGGGACACGGGAAAGCCTTATAAAAAGAACCGATTAAAGAGCAATAAGCGCGTAATGGGCCATAAACGATATACGAATAGGACTTTATAAGCTTACAGTGAGCATCGGACAGTATAAAGATATCCTCGAGTTACACTCGACTTTCTTGTGAAAAACGACCAACATATTAATAGTACGTCTATACCCACAGTACACCAAGCAAATGTTTGAATACTGTGGCCTAATACACTCTCGGGCAGCGCGTTATTTGAAATTAGAAAACCTGCTGCAGTCGCTCTAGGGATACACGGTGGCTAGTATGTTTATGATTGTAAAATGTTTCGGGTGACATTGACGACTCACAGGACCCTAGCCGCATCTTCACGCTTCCTTGCTCACTCTTCTACAAAAGCGTAACGTTTTACTTGCAGTCCGCGTTTAATCGTCGTTATTATTGTCTGTAATCGCTTTTAGGAAACTGTTCACCCGCAAGAACAGGAGAAGAAAAACGAAAAGGAAATTTGCGTTAATCAGAACCGACTTTTTGGAACAGCTTTTCAATATTTCTCAGAGATTTGGATGTCGTTTTCTTTTTTTTTCATTTTCAACCAGGAAAATATGACATGTAGGCTAATCCGAAGAAGAAATATATCCCAATATAGCTGTTTGGGATTATCTGAGTGGTGGGACTTTTTTACAGTCCCGAGTATTTGTACTTATATTGATGATTTGGTATCTTCTCCAATTTGTACAATTCTTAAATTTCGTCTTTGACTGATCCTGCGATCTTGACGGTTCAATGTTCACGAGCAAAACTTCTTTGATAGCGCGTCGCATTTGGACACCACTAGGTGGAAAGCGGTCCAGGTTGTTGATTCGAAGAACCGATCCTGAAAAAGGATGTTGTTCATCGCTCCTCGCTTTTTTACTCGGTTTACAGTCGGGAACTGCAGAGGAAAGGTTCCCGCCCAATTTCCCAAAGCCATTTCCCCGAAAGCACATTTCCCGAATTGCCATTTTCCCGAAGCCAATTACCCGAAACTCATTTTCCCGAAGTCAATGTTCCCGAAGCCAATTTCCCGAACGGCCTATTTCCCGAATGACTATTTTCCCGAAACTCATTTTCCCGAAGTCAATGTTCCCGAAATTATGTGTTCCCGAAACCAAGTTTTGATAAACATTTATTTATAAATTTTGTTACCAGAAGTATGCCGCTAGGCTACATGAAGATTATATCCTACAGTTCGGAGGTACTCTAGAACATTATCATCCTCCTTATATGTCGGATACTCTTCCACAACAGCCTTGGTTCGCGTTTGTAATTCGAGCCACTTTCGTTTCTGTCCAACTTTCACGCGTCTTCCTAGCGACAATTCTGCTACACTAACTTCTGTGTCCCCTTGCTCTTTCTGTATTTCTGTTAAAAATGTATACATATCCGGGTGATGTTTCCCGACCAGCAACGCGAACCTCGTATGCCAGCCTTCGCTCGCATTATTTGTTTTGTGGCTGTCGTTTAAGGCGGACTCGTAGTGATTCCATAGACGAATGGGATATCTCGGTGCGATTGCTGCTCTTCGTCCTCTGGCTGGCCTACGCAAACGTAAGTGACTGCGAAATAGTCCATGACGTCTAGGAGTTCATCCGGGACGTCATCGTTTAAGAGCCTGAATGCTGTAGGAACGTCGTCTGGCGGAACAAAAGCTAAAGCCAATATCATGTGCACATAATTTCTTAAGGTCCTATCGTCAGGGTTGTTGTACGCGGTTTGTAATCCTTCATCTTGTACCTTGCGCTATAACAATTGCCCTAGATGGAATAGGCAAGCTGTCACCGGTACGCCTGGGAAGACTTTCTCAATGGAATTGATTACAGCCAGCTCGAAATCGCACATAATGCGTAGTGGTACACAATCGCCTGTGATTCGATATTCGTTTACGGCATCCCTGATAGCGACTAACACTTCTTCGTATTGAATGCCCTTTTTCGATGTCATCAAAGCGTACACAAATGGTAGTGGCACTCCCTCTCCACCTACTCCGGCTCTGTGTCGAACTCCGAGGACTGTAAAAAGTTGAGTAAATAGATTTGGTGTAACTTGAAACGTCCCGTCAATGAACCAAGTTTCGCTCTTGCATAATAACTCCAGATTTTGTCGTGTGGCAAAGACTAAGCTCCTTCCCTTTGGCGCAGCAGCAGCAGCAGCATCCTCATCCTCTTCTACGTCGTCTTCATCTGGGACTCCGGAGTCGTATACGAGGAACTTCTCTCCCTGGCGAGTTTTGGTGTACGTCTCTGGTAATTCTCGGAGTTCTTGCTGTGTTCTGGGGTTCGCAGGCAAGTCTTTTCGTCGTTCGCGTCGAATTTGTTTTTTTAAAGACTCACGTTCTGGTAGTTGGCTGAGTACCTCGCAGGGAATTCCTTCTAATTCGGTACGAATAAGTTGAGCCGGAGAAATTTCGGGGTTGTCTGCGGCCTTCTTTTTAAGTGTATGCGTTATTACTTCCGCTTTCGATTCTTCCTGATTGGGCGCATGAGTGTGTCTTGATTCGTTGGGGCCTTTCAGCACGACGACATTTTCTGGTAGCGCTGGATTATTCGTAATAGCCCGAGCCGTGCATAGGCCGCTGCGCACTCGATTGCAGTCCCAATATATCTTCTCTTTCGTAACTCTGGACCTCAGGTACACGTACCCATCAACAAGGAGTTTCTTGCCTACTAATTTCGCCATTATATTTTCGCACGAACTGACGCTCACAACGAAATGCAAGGGGTACCTCGACTTCCACATTACCATAGAAATCTAAAAATTATCGGCAACATCACCGTGTGTACGAAAAGTTGAAAGATGACTCTAGTTCAGGCGATATTGATGATTACTCTTACTTACATTCGCTTCTCTGTACGCCGTGATGAAATTCTACGCTCGTCGTGATAAAATTCTACGTTCGAGAATTCGCCTTCGGGAACCTGGCTTCGGGAATTCGGCTTCGGGGAAATTGCTTCGGGTAATTGGCTTCGGGAAAATGGCAATTCGGGAAAAGTGCTTTCGGGAAAATGGCTTCGGGAAATCGTACGGTAACCGGGAGGAACCTTCATTCGTTTTTTTTTTATTGTTTCACCAGTGAACGAGGAACAATTGTGTTGAAAGTAGAATTTGATCCAATGTTAGATTCTTGTGTCTTCAAAGCCATTTATTCACGATAAGTGGATTTCCTTCTTAGTGGGATTTTTTTCTTCTTTTGTAATTTCCTACCAAAATTTCACAGTTGGATCGAGCCGTAACAACTTCTGGAATTTGAAACTGAGCGATGTAATCTGCCTGTCATGAACCCAGCTCCGCAATAGCCGCAAGTCTCAATAATAAATTGAATTATGCCGGCGTGGTTCGTAACCTGGCTTGAACGACTTACCGCAACTTTCCCCTCTAAACCCTTCACACATTACCTTGCTACAACCAACATTTAGTATGTATTAACTAGCAAGACGGCGCGCCTTTCACGTTGTCACATATTTTTATTTTTAGATATTTCTCCTTTTCGGAATTCGAATATAATATATTATCTTTTTCATTTAATCTTATTCATTTTTTGATATTTGTGTCATCTAAATTTTCAAAATATATTTTTTCATATTGCCTATCACTTTTAACAAAACAGAAGTAAGAAATTATGAATAAATTATTGGTGAAGAAAACTTCTCTAGAAAACATATGAACAGGAATAATTTTTAATAGCTAAATTGTATCGGGTAAAGGTATGAATCGCGGTGAGGAAAAGGGTGCGGTTTTTAGTAATATAGATAGATACTGATTTACAAAAATCTTTCTTTATATATATTTAGAAACGAATTTTAGGAAACAATAATCCCTTTACTCTCTTACTTTCTTCAATTAAACTGACGTAATGTACTCAATTCCTCAACTTTCTTCTATTTTGGATCCCATTATGGGTGCATGGACTTGGATTATAAAATAGTCCAGATAAAGTGGTTCTTCAAAAAAAGAGAAGGAAAATCAAGGTTGTGAACTTTAGTTCTCTAAGGTTGAGAATTGGATAATCGAAAATATTTTCTACAAGAAAAAAATGAAGATCATATTCCATCTCTCTTTTATGAAAGTGAACCATATAACATCGAGGGTCTCCGCTTAACTAACTAGTTGTCACTTCATTAAATATTATTGGTCGTGTAGTCTATTGAACTTGGCTTTCCAGTGATGATTTGTAAAATGCTGATGACCAATCGTATTTCTAAAGAACATTTCCCCGCTTCTCCGATTAATGCAATTGATAAAATTTTCCTCATAACCTAAAATTATTTATCCCCCTCATTTGAGCAATCTGTAGCCCCAATTTCGGATATTTTCTGATGCTACTAGATCAAAAAACTAGTACTCTAAACGTTATAAAAAGTAAAATTTGAGTGCTTTATTCCTAAAGCTTTCTGTGGTGGTGGTGGTGGGATAAGATTTTTGTTTTCATCTTAATTTTGTTCTCGAGTGATGTTCGTATGGATTTTTTCCAAATACTTCTAATTTTTCTGAGAAAATCCGATCGCTAGTAAAATAGTCATCTAAATTTTTCCCATCATCCTCCTAACGTTTGCGATTTAAAAATCCTTTCAATACTGTACTTACATTTGCTTAAACTTGTGTTTTAACTGGAGTTTAAGAAGTGAAAAGCGTGCGCGAACTAGGATACCAAAAAAAGAAACGAGAGGAGAGAAAGAGAAGAGCGGAGTTACAGCAAGCGAGAAAACAGTATGCAAAAAAGTTAGGGACAGTATCCGATATGAATATCTAATATCTGTTTTATTTTTGCCCCGTCGATTCTGGCCGAATGTATCGTAAATTATATTTTCGACGAATTTGAATATGTTTGTGCAGTCGAATGGATCCCATGAATTCGGCTTTGCTACGTGACTTCGGAACTTCGGGTAATGACTGGCTACGGGTATGTGCTCACGAAGGTGTCGAAATTTCGTTACAAAGACGTGCCATAGTTACACTTGTTTTTCAAAAGACAAACGCACGTTGTTGGTAAGACATTCACGTCCTTTCGTTTAATTTTTCCCCTTTTCACCCTTCATCCTCGAATTGTGATGTATGCTTTCGCGCACACATGGATTACGTATGTACGTTATTCCTATCACCTATCCGAATGCTAACGAAAAGTTCAACTGAATGAAAAGGAAGATTTCAGCGTTGCGCTGTTCAGAAGTTGTATTTGGAAGAAATTCTAGTTCTCGTATGTAGCGCCCGAACACTGCAGAATTGAATATCTTCAAAGAGGATGTGAAGGTTTCAAAAATGTTGCGCGTAACTCTGTCGCTACTTGAAATGTGTGACGGTTTTATTACGACTTCCATACAGTGAACGACGAGCTCGCTCGAGCTGAAGGAAGCATGCAGAATTTAGGTATCCGGTCTATCGTAAGCGACGTGATCTTATATCCACATATGCGAGAATTTTGTAAAATATGAGTTTTTGTAACATTTTTTGAAACTTTCTCCTCTTTCTTTCATCTTCATCTTTATAATTTAAAGAACTCATATTTTACAGTTAGAGTTACGATACGAACCGAAATCACTTGATATGATTCGCGAAAAAACCGCGCAGTGAGGAAGGAGTGATGGCGAAGGCCGAAATATGGAATCTCGTGTACGCTTACCGGCACGCTACAGTGATGCGAATAACTTCTTTATTCGTAGCTCCGGTCGGCGAGCCGAAGGAAAGAGCGGCGTGAAGAAGAAGAGAAGACGCGTGAAATCTCCTTATATACCGAGGCAATATTTCTAAATCAGAATAGTTCTAACTCCCCTATCTCAAGGCGCATAAATCTTTGCATTTTTTTTAATAATCTTGTAGACCACCCTTGCAATTTGTGGAAAATGTGATTTGAATTGCTCGATAGTTTTTTTGAAATGACCGACTTTTTCGGAAAGTGCTATACTGGATAATTTGCTATAGGAGGTCTATTCTACAACCATCTTCAAGTTGGCTTTGGAGGTCATAATTGGAGAGAAAGTGAAGAAGTAAGAGAAGAGAAGTGGTTCCCGCCCAATTTCCCGAATCCGTTGTCCCGAAAGCCCGAATTCCCGAATGTCCAATTTCCCAGCAGCCATTGACCCGAAACCCACTGACCCGAATGGCTAATTTCCCGACACCCGTTTTACAGTTATATTTAAATAATAATTGACTGAACAAACTGTTGATTGAAGAAGACGTCAAAGCTTAGGCAATGTGTACATTATGGCCGATAGTCCGCAAGTAATCTACTATAGTGTCGCTCGACTTGTAATCGTTATACTCGAAGACAATATTTCGTATTCTCGTTTGTAGCTCTAGCCATTTTTTTTCGGGCTAGCTTTCACTTTTCTTCCGAGGTACAGCTCAGCGAGGTTGGTCTCGGCGTCCGCCTGCTCCTTTTGAAGCTCTTTAAGGAAGGTGTACTTATCGGGGTGGAACTTCCCCAGGAGCAGGTGGGACCTATTGTGCTTGTTTGTCTTATGAGCGTCGAGTATCGCGTCGTTGTAGTGGTTCCAGTCTTCCAGTGGAAATCTGGGCGCAATCCGAGGCCTGCGGCCTCGTCCCGGCCTGCCAGTGACGTAGTACAAGGAGAAGTACTCCATGAATTCGATTAGTTCATCTGGTGCCTCATCTTGGAGTAGGACGAACGCATTTTGTACGTCTGCAACCAGCACGTACGCCAGCGCGACAGTCATGTGGCAGAAATCTCTGACAGTCCGATCCTCAGGGTCGTTGTAGGCAACTTGGAGCCCTAGCGCCTGTATCTTGCGGTACACCGACTGCCCCAAATGGAACTGACAACAGCTGACACGCACTGGATTCGAAAATTGGAACTTTCGTGAGAATGAATTTCGGGAAATTGGACTTCTTCGGGACATTGGATATTCGGGTTAGTGGGTTTCGTGAAAGTGGCTTTCAGGAAAATGGACATTCGAGAATTTGGGCTTTCGGGAGAATGGGTTTCGGGACAACGGATTCGGGAAATTGTACGGTAATCAAAATGTTACGAAAAATAAATTACATTGAAAGACGCGTGAAGCTTTATTTCGCAAAATCTAAAAACAGAGCTCCTCCAACGACCAACGTCCGTATTCTATTAATATTTACATTGTCAAGGAAATTATAATTAATCAGCTATGCAATATGCGTGCTCCTCGTTTATTTTAGCAACCACCTATTGCTCATAACATTCGTAATAGCCTACCACGTAGCCTACCGTAACATTCGGCCATCCGACTTTTCGACCGTCCTCGGTTGAACGATAAAATCGGTGAAAGCGAAATCAAAACTGACCATTAGTTGTTTAAAACCAAATTTATTCTTGGCTCCAAGCCGATCATCAGTGTGAGCACTGTAGTGACTAGTATGCATGTACAGGGACTGAGACCTTATCAATAATCATTCATTTCATGAAAAATTTTTTATTATCAACAGTGGGTCCGACCCAAAACGAAGGAGGCACGATCTTTTCTTTTTTTTTTTTTATTTTAATAATCATAGCTACAAGAACAGAATGTATACAAAACAGTATTCTTTTCAGAATCGTGTAAACAAACGGTAAAGGCGTATCTTTGCCCTGTACAGCGTTCCGCTGTCGTATTCTCAGAATTGTGAAACTTCCAAATAATATGGTTAGACTCGTGCCGTCCACAAACCATATTGGGCCTCTACGAAAGGGCTCACCGTCTTCGTCGACCTTGTATCGGTCTCCCACCAAAGTTTCTCGATATTGTTAAGGGACATCATCCAGATCCTGTAGCGACTGCGGAATTGCGGATTTGGCAGCAAATTTTTCCGCCTCTTACGTCGAGTAGCTTTTCGCAGATTTTCCCTGAGCGGGAATTGGCTAATTCTGCCGCCAATGCGACGGTGGTCAAGCGAGTTTTGCTTCAGCTTCTTTTTGACGTTTTCAACCACGGTTTCCGCCTGGTACGCTTCTTGGTTCGATGGGTGCTGGTGTTTGAATCTAGAGGCCGAGTAGGTCGCGCTGTTACAGTCCCCACTGCACACTCCTCTCGCTTGGACTCTAGCGCAATCCCAGTACATGTGTTTGTCTCTTTAAAGAGTCTTGATATACCTGCAGCCGTTGATAATTAGCTTCTTGCGTACTATTTTCGCCATTTCTTTTGTCTTCTTTTTCTCTTCTCTGTCAGTGAAGATACTTTTGATTGCATTACGTAATGTCTCCCGTGGGTTAACTGATTACGACAGTTGCTATTCAAACAAAATAACACAATTTAGTCGACGAACGCTTCGACTCATCCGAGTGAAGTATTATTCGAACAAAGAAAGAAATTTGTGAACTGAAAACTCATGCAATTTTTGCCTTTGTTTGTTCATACTCTCTTTGAGCAACAGAAACATGTGCTGTCGGAGAAAACATCTCGGGGAAAATTACGTCGGGTAGACTGAATGTCGGGCTTACGACTTGTCGCGCAAATCGATTCGGGTCTTGCACCCTCAACAACTGAAATTCGTCCTCGAGTTGTTGTTGTCGCCATTTCCAATGGCACCCATTATAACTGATTGATTTTTACAACTGCTGCAATGAATCTGTTGAAGTGATCATGACTTTTACACCGACCTGATTTCTCGGACTGGTTACCGCCGGCTACTCGGTGTAGTCCAGCCAATTTCCTCCTTATCGACTATACTTTCAAAAATAATTTGCAAACTTTTGAATGCCCTCGTTCTCGACACCAAAAACGTTTGAGTTGTTGTAAGTTTTTTTTTTTTTTAAACAGAGATTTATTTCTAAACGGTGACGTATCAATATTCCTTGGATTCAATTAATTAATTAATCGATTCTACAAGTACCATTTTTTCGATTGACTTTTCGTTTCCCAAACATGGAAGCGTGAGGTGACCATTCTGGCAAATCGATCTCATTTCAGAAAATCGGTATGTAGGCATCCCCCTTTTCGCTGAAATATTCCCACATTCTTTGTGTCCTATCTCTCTCGAATGCCCTTTACCTCTCCCGGAAAAAATATGTGCTACATATTTCTTTGGTTATTAGGATGAAATGTTTTTCATTTGATATCAACTCGTATTTTTGTGTCGTAATACCTAGAATGATTCATAATTCGTAAATGATGACCTACGAGTTTTGAATCGGACACATCCTGCGAGAAGTTTGTTGCCAATAAAAAACCTAAGTGACTTGTGCACGCCTCTGACTTTCAAGAAGTATCAGGTTGACGTTTAAGGGGTAGTATGAGGTTGCTGGAGATGAGATGAGAATCGAATACCAAGTAGTCTTTTCAAAGCTTGATCTGTATGCAGACGATCCACTAGGAGAACATAAAAAAGTATCGTGGACATCCAAGCAAAGTTCCATTTGAAGTGTGTGTGGAGATGCGAGTAGAAATATTCATTTGTATGAGTGCATCCATATGATTGATGTGTCGAAATACATTTATCCATCTCATTATTCCGATCTATTCGAGTTTTTCATGGTTTGTACGGAAAAGGAACCCGAAATTGAAACTGGAGTCAAGTCTTCTTCGAACAAAGAAGAAAAATAAGTTAAATGAGAAGAGAAGAGTACATCATTATCGTCCACTAAGTTGGTAATTGATAGTGCGGAAGGAATAAACCGATAAGAAATAGACCCCAAAAAATTGAGATTTTTACTGATTCATTCCCATAAGAAAAAAAGCCTCCGTTATGCGATGTCTCTTGAATGGACGAATTTACGTCGTCTATTTCCGGAAGAAAATTTTCCTCGCGGCGCCATGAAAGCGATGCAATGGATTTTTGTAAGAACCGGGAACTTTTTTCAACGTCAGTGTAGGGTATAGCTCACGACATTTCCGGCGAGATCAAAATTCTGAAACTATAAATCCGATGGAATTTTTCTGCGAATAACGCGTGTTCTTCGATTAATTGAAGTCCAGTATTTATCGAACTGAACGGAATACAGATACACCGCGTCCAGTAATATAGGTATTCTCAAACTTTTTCTCGAATTGTATGTATACTCGAGTTTGATATTCGAAATACTATAGCCAGTGGGTAGCGTACAAACAGCGTGTCTGCATTCGTATCGAGATCAAAAATCGGTTACTTAC
Source organism: Aspidiotus rigidus (assembly GCA_035079385.1). Lineage (NCBI taxonomy): Eukaryota > Metazoa > Arthropoda > Insecta > Hemiptera > Diaspididae > Aspidiotus > Aspidiotus rigidus. Next base: position 25,632,461 of record JAVHKY010000003.1, read on the forward strand.
GACGACAAAGGAACGCTATGCTGTCTCAGCAATACTATAAACTTCTAGACATTTCCTTCAAACGTTCCTTATCGGAGAACGATGAGAAACGTTCAAATGTATTTTTCTCATAAAAAGAGTCAATAAACTTTATCGCGTTCACTTATCACGAGGAAAAGAAAACAAGGAAAACACAAAAATAAAAGTATATCGAGTAATTGAAACTCGTTTCTTAACCGACTAAGCATTATTACTGAATTGATATTTCTATTATAAATTGATTCAATAATTGTAACCCAGTAGTAGCATTATACTCTACCCATAATATTGGCTTTGAGAAGGTGAGCGGAAGTTTGTCTCAGATCTTTCGTTTTGTATTTTGTTGTCAATTTTGTTCGTTGCGTTGCAAAGCAAGCTTCAGGTAAAATTCTCCTTTAGTAAAATAACTTTCGAGTTACATCGTCTTTTCTTCATAATCAGTGAAAATTTTCCTGAAGATCGTTAAAGATGAAAGTGATTAGCAGTTGATGAAAGGATGACCACTACGAGAGAATTATTTGACTGTGTTGAATCACATTTTTTGCACGTTTTTTTCAAATTAATGATTGAAAATGTTTCAAGCCCACCAGCGTGGAATCTTGCGCAGCTCCAGCATACAATTTGATGGTACAGTTTCTAGATTGAAAGTTTTCAAAATTCTCTCCTTCGTCTAAACTTGACTTTCGATCTGAAAAACTTCCTTATTGTAAGAGTGAAATGCAGATAAGATAAGAAAGAAAGAGAAATCAACATATCTGAAAATTTTAAGAAAGTTCTGACCGTTCTAATCTAGGACCGGGTACTCGGCATAAATTGAAGTTGCGATGTTCTGAATTCAGGGAGACGCGTTATCTCTGTATAACTTTCAACGACAAGTTCTACATTTCATTTTCATCTTTTCTTTAGAGAGTCCGGCGAGCAGTTTGGAAAATATGTATGGTATAGTTTTCATTTTGGCCAGAGAGTCGGGCGAGCAGTTCGGAAAATACCTACGGTATAGTTTTCATTTTGGCCTCCTCGCTAAAGGTTTTTTCAGATACGTCTACAAACTGCCTACGGTCTATTATTCATTATAATCATAATCTTATATTTTCGCAATTGTTGTATCCTACCCTGAGAAGCAAGTAAAGACTTTGCCTTTCTACGAGTCGATGTACTCGTTTTTAAAATTTGATGGTTGAATTTTTTGTGAATTGGTGGCTTCAGTGATTAATTTTCATTCTTCTTCTTTTCTGTTCAATTACTTATTCGCCGGCTTTGTGTCATTCTAGGGAAGGTGATAGGTCACGTATTTGCTCTCTGACCCAATGCTATCTAACACAATTTGTAAGACAGTCGAATCTACTGAGCTTCATGACAATTAAATCTTACAGGTTTTATGATACATTTTAGGGTGGGTTAATTTTACCTTTTCGCCATCGGGATTATACAAAAGTAAAATGGTACCATTATCTGAAATCATGAACTTTAGTAATCTTCGACGACAGGAAAACCGTATTAGGGCGAGGAGAAATTCATCTCCCAACATATTTCGCAAGAGTTCTAGATGTACTCCATGTGTGACTGAGCACGTGAAAAGGACGACACGGGTTTCCATGAGTAGGAGTGGAACATCCTGTCTTATATGATTGGGACCAAAACAATCGACCCCCAGTATATGTAAGACTGGTACTACGTCCGCAAGGCGGACTCCTGGTGGAGGAGGCATTGGAGGCAGTTAGTATTGGCCACCAGTCCGATTTCTACATACAATGCAGTTACCAATGATTCTTTTAACCAGTGGTCGAGCTTTTACAATCCAATATTTTTCGCGTAGGGTAGATAGAGTCTGAGAGACACCGCATCAGTGGCTCTTTCTGTGGATAGAGTCAACTTCTTTTTGGTGGCTCGGTCCTTCCTAGGTATAAGGATGGGGTGAACCGCTCCCCATTTAAGAGAGGCGCATTAGAGACGACTTCTGCATCTAATTAATCCATCCTGAGAGGAGAAGAGGTCTAGAGAAGATTTTGGGTGAGCCTGATTTTCAAGTTCTCTTAGCTCTTTTGCAGAATATTTTCTTTGCAGTTTCCTTGAAAGAAGAATTTAGGTTACAGTGCAGTGTAAGTTTGTGTAAGGGAGAATGGCTATTTTGAAGGAGTCAAACAGCGAATACTCCATAATAAAGAATGGAAGGTATATTTTATGTAAGATTCCCAAGTAGAGAATCTATTTGCGCTTGTTTCACGAATGGTAACAAGTGTTACATTAGTTTTAGAGTTGGACGTATAAGCGGGAGCATTTGATAACAGTGACAGCCACAGTCGTTCATGGAACAGCCATGATGGACCTGATCACCAAAGCTCATTATCCTGCAAGGCTGAGGCTTTCTGATCTCGAGAGATGATGTCCGCAGGGTTGTCGGTGTAGAGACGTACCTAACAGTGATGTTAGATGTTTCCCTAATTTCTGTTAATCGGTTTTGTACGAAGGGGCGTTGAATTTTATAAGAATTCAGCCATTGTGGGACTGTTGTGGAGTCAGTCCATACTGACGAGCTTTCTATAGTCATCATGAGATGGGGAATTAAGAATCTGGAAGCTCTCGGAACGCAAAAATCTGCTAGGAGTTCCAGCCTAGGTATTGTGGTGCTCGGATTTTGAGAACAATTTTCAGAATTCTGTTTTTGTGGAGCCATTCGGCACTTTGCATGCAGTGAAGTGGATTCGTTGAATCGTCCTTAGGTATATGGCGCAACCATAGGCTTTAATGTGAAGCTCGAATGAAGAGTGATTGATCGAGGGGGTGCTCCAGAGGTACCTAGAACAAGAGATGTTGAGGATTTCACCTCTTTCGATCATAAGTTTTCTCAGTTTTCCCATCGTGTCATCAGGAAGGTTCTCCTTTCAGGTTATGTTTAGCATCCAACGTTCTTGCATGAACATTTTCAGATCTATAAAACGGGGAGCTACAAAACCCAAAGGATCAAATACCTGTTGCAGGTAACTTAAGGTCGAATTCATAGTGTCTGGGACAGTCGAATATTTATCGAATTTATGAGAAAATGTGTATTGTAAGGCATCTAAAGATCTAGGAGTAATTTCTCAAATAGGATACAATTTCTAATTGGATTTCCAATCTCGTGGGTTGAAATTGACCGAAGAAAGTTTCTCCGTTACCGCTTCCAGAAGTTGAAGACTGTGCGGGAGTGTCCAGGCTAGTGAGAAAATTGTCGACATGAAAGGAGTTTTGTGCAATACGGTACCGCAAGGGTTATCTTGATGATCTGAGGAGATGTCAAGTAATATCATTCTTAACGAAAAGGATGAAGCATTTATACCAAAGGCGGTTCTGGCAAACCGGTAAATTACCAAGTTATTTGGTTCAACAAGTTGAGTGTAATCTTTGACCCATAAGAAACGTAGAGAGTCGCGATTGGTGTTCAGGTCTACGGCGAAGAAACGCCTTTGCAATATCAGATGTCGTATAGACTGACTTGCAACGGTGTCTTATTACGAGTCCATGAGATTTTTTGTGAGTCGTGTCCTCTGGGTGGATCAGGTCACTCCTAGGGTTCTCCGCGGAACCATCATATTCATAAACAAATCGCATTTTCCCCTTCCGTACTAGCGGGCTCTGAGGGAGGTAATGACAAACTTGACCAGCTCTCTGAGGAGCAAACTCAGCAAGGACTTCCTCAAACTGGCCCTGAATGATTTCATTAGCTTGTGCTACAAAATTTTTCGAAGTCTCTCTGCTATCATGTATTGTGGCTTAGAGATCGAAATTTTTTCAAATTTAACATCTTTATCAGGGTAGGTCAGTTTTCGCTAGACGCCACATGGTGTATGGCGCAGGGCAAATTTTTCAGAATACCCCCTTCCTTTTCCCCCCAGACCAGTTTCATCGTTGCAAAATTTGACTTCCAAATTATAATATGGACGTATTACGATTTTTAAATGTACTCTAAGGGCGTTTGACGAGCTCATGGCCTGCTCGCGTGCACTTTGAATGTCACAGTAGTAGCACAAGTAGTCCTTGTGTACTGGTAGGAGTAAATGGAACAGGAAAGAAACTTGAAAAAATTCACATTGAGTTACGGTTGTAAGGGACTCAAATGAAATCTCTTCGGCACTCTAATTTCGAATTCAATTTTTGAGCCAATTCGATCCACGGAACAGGTTCTTCGTCTTCCTCATCTTACATCTTTGGAGAAGCCGTTGTTTTATATCTGTCATTTAGGCAGGTGTCAGTTACTTCGTATGATTCTAAGAATTTGAGTTTTTCTTTTGAGTTTGTTGGGTTGGCGTTTGTAATGGCGACAGAGTCATCAACTTGAATTTCATCTCTCCCCCCCTCTCTCTGTCTTTTTCAGGAACGTTGGAATGGTAGTGTAGGTCAGGGTACAGTGAAAAGTCTCCTGGCCGAAATTTGCTTCCGAAAATTGACCAGGAAAAATTTGCCAAGTACGAAAATTTGTCTGAATTACAAGGTAGTCTTTTCTTTTCGTGTAAGAATAGTGCAGCCACCTAACTAAAGCGTCTACGAGTAGATCGTCCACATTAAAAAAAGACGATTGAGTGAATCTACGCGCAAGTATTGTATGCAATTTGTTGAGGAATGTAGGCCAGCCAGTGTTACCCTGACGATACCATGAGGAGGTCGTCTCACATAGTCTTGGTTGTCTACCTGTACAGAAACATCATCATTATAGGTGTTTCTTCTGAACAAAGGTGAGTCGAAAATGAGTGTTAGTGTATAGCAGTTGTCCAGAACTTTGAAGCGTTATTGATAGGAAACGTTGTGAGCCACACCTCGCAAATACTTGACAACATCGGTTTCCTCGTCATGTAGAATAGATCTACCTGAGTCTGCAGACTCAAAGCGCAGTCTGTGTACTTCGACGGGGATTTTGCTGATGGCTCACCCGCCAACTGCTGCTTGTATCGCGCTTCCATAAGAACTCGTTCTTTCTTGAGAGCTTTGAAAAGTCGGTAATCGATGTGCGTCATAGGCAAGCTTCTCAATTGTGTGAGCCCACCTCTCAATGATGTCTTAGTGGTAACACTAACTGGCTCAGGAATTCTCAAAATCTCTATATCTAGCAAATTTTGTCATGGTAAGTCGGGAACATCTAGAACCGTAAGATGGGAAAAAGTTGAATATTGCATTCAATGCGTTGTATTCGTGACATGGAATAAAATGTCGTGTACAAGCTTGTAACAGTGGTTGAGTACGAAATGTTTTCCAAATTGACGACGTAAACGACAAAATGACAATTGTGACCACGTACAACGGAGAGAGAAAGTACACCTGCACTAATTTGAGCTGGAAGAATTTTAGCAAACAGGTTTAACCACGCAGTGAACGTCGAATAACACTAGGCAACATTTGAAAATTTTTTGAAAATCGCTGAAGTGAGATAGGTTGTATCTAGAAGTATTCTTTGCGCTGATTTCAGAACCGTTTTCCGTTTTTCGATAGGAGGTCGCGTGTTCTTGTTATCAGTTTGTTTAGTTACCGCGCATCGTCGCTAGACGAAGCCTTCCTTGTCGAGCGTTGTTACTGCTATCGTTGATCGAAGCTCGATTTCGTCTAGATACAACCTATCTCACTTCAGCAATATTTTCAAAAAATTTTCAATTATTGCCTAGTGTAATGAATATCGTATCAAGTTGGCCTTAACTACGATTAAAAGTTTTAAAGTCAACTGCGATAACCTTTAGCAGGTGCGTAGAATAACTTCTAATGGTGTAATCATGATTTGGGTAGTTTTTATATAGTAGATGCATCTCGGTCCTCGTTCACTTCAGTAGCTGAGAGAACGTTCGAAATGTCATCATGACGAATATTCTTAGGGAGGAAAACATTATGTGCCTCTCGCGCGCTATAACCCCTATAATATCTACTGACTTTGAGAAACCACTCGTCTTCGAGTTTAAATTTTTTCTTCACGGATGTCACCATTTGGGTCATCGGAATTTAAAATACACGTCCAGGTATCTTAATGACCAACCTGTCTCTAAAACAACGATTGTGACCACGCATACCGCGGAGAGAAAATTCGTTGACGTTATAATACTAATTTGAGCTGGAAGAATTTTCGCTAAAGATTAAACCACGCACTGTACGTCGAATAATGAATATCGCATTAGCCCTAACTAAGATTAAAGTTTTTAAGTAAACTACAATAACCCTAAGCAGGTACGTACGTGTACGTAGTACACGTTTTTGGATAGTCGTCGCGTTGCTTTTTCTCGCGGTACTTTCCGCGTTCGTATTCCAGAGTGTAGCGTGGCTGAAGAGTCTATCTCGCGCCACGAGCTAACGAGAGAGCGAGCCGCGCTTCGTGTTTTTCCATCTCTTCACACACGCGTACGGATTTTCTTTTCTTAAGTTAATTTCGCTAGCGTAGCTTAAATCATTTCGGTCCTTGTACTAATAAAGTATATCGTGTAACGCGACGGCCACCGCCACCATCGCCATAAAGGGTTTACACCGTAAGCGGCATTCTTAAGGAAGCTTTGCTGTTTTCTGCGTTTTAACCCTTTTTACGTATTACGAAACATTTCTCCTCTGCTGAACTTTCCAAATGCATATTTAATATCGAAATGGTTCATTTACGTTTTTACTCTTTTCCGCTGCCGTTCTGCGTACTCGCAGTCTAGCAAAGAAATTATTACCGTCACCGGCATCCGTAAATTTTTGCTAACGTATAGTATTAACCTTTCGGCGAACTGTGTTTAATTATTACCCGTTATAAAAGAGTAACGAGTTTACTCGTCGTAGTACATTTTAATTAAATTAAAAGAATCGACGTAACAATACGAGAATACGAGTATGTGTACTAATTCGCTTATCTACGAGTTGGTTTGTCGATATAGAAAAACTGACTTGAATTTTGAAGATGAATTATGTACAAATCTAGAAATTAGGATTTTCAATTTTCTTGGGAGAAGAAAGTGTTCTATAAGAAATTAGAAGAAGGCGACCGAACCAACAGGGAAGTGAACAGAGGCTCCACTCTGGAAAAACATTAACTTTTGGAACGACGCGGAGAGCAACAAGCCTGAAGGGTTTAAATTTGTATTCAGTTCATCATCATCAATTTTCATTAACGTTCGTGGAACCGTTTTCGTTATTCATATTCTCCCCTACAGTCAGGCTCAGTATGTGTCAAAAAATGTACGTATACAAGATGGTCAAAGTACATTTTGATCGTTCAAAAGTATTTCGTATTTTATTGTGTGAATTACGCTATTCATCTTCACTGTTTTTTCTTTTTTTCCATCCGGATCTTTTGGAAGCTGCTAGCTTTAACTGATAAAAAATGTAATATTTACCAGTTGTCGTGAGAATATGACATTTGGCGCAATTACGTTATTTGAATGCTCGAAGAGTTTTTGCTCCTCAGGATGAGCTTCCGAATCAAGATTTTGGTCTTCATTTACGATGAATACATGCCTATACTCGGTTCACCATCATCCTCCGTATTCTCATTTGTTTGCGTAGATGTGGCAAGGGGTGTTTCCGGTGAAATGATATGTTGAGTTCAGAGGTTAATTATTATTATAACAATGGAGAAATGTATTATTTAGGCGTTGAATAAAGATGACATCAACGAAGAATTTTATAGTTCTATATTATGTAATCGAATGATTAAATAGTTTCATTATATGTGAATTCATATTAAAAATTCGATGTATTTCATCCATAATTCATATTTTTCGCGAATATATAGATTTCCCTTAACAATTGACGGGGTTTAGCCTTAAATATAATATTTGTATTTCCTGGGAAGTACCCTCACTGTATTGGAGTTGCTCGATAACTGCTAACGGCCAGTGTTGTTTTTTCAGAATATCGTCGGAGATGAGGACAATGTCCCCGACCTTAGGAGGCAGAGGCGTAGTTTTTTGAGCAAATCGCTGTGTTTGAGGCCGTTCCCTTAGGAATTGCAGGTATTCCGTCTTCCACGTCCATATAGCCGCGGCAAATATCTGATGATGTAATTTCCATGTTGAGCGGAGGGTTTTGGATGTGGTGGTTATTCGTAACAAAAATAAAAGTTATATATGTTACGCTCAATTCACGTAATTGCTCATTACGCGTAATAAGCAGACGTGCTGCTCATTACGCGTATTGTGCACAGTTGCTGCCCATTACGCGTATTGAGCATCCTTATGAACGAATCCGAATTGGTTCGGCTTGGTTCAGTGGGGACTGGAAGGGATATCGTCGGTGCGTCAAAGCAATCGATAAACATGCGTAAAGAATGACAAAGTATGCAATTCTGCGTGTCATGCAGGCCGAATAGAAAGGTGGACTTTTTCTTGAAATGCATCTCTATTCTTGGGACATTTTGGCAACCATTGATTAATAAGGTAAAAACACTCGCTGAATCCGAAGTTCATGGTTGCCAGTCGAATTTTGCCTCCTTATTGCCCAAATCCAAGATGGCGACCAAACTCATTTCATTCCTGTTTCAAGGTAAAACAGGCGGTTGTAATTTTTTCCTTTTTGGTGGGGGGTTGCTGGTGTACGGAATTGGATCCTCAAAATCTAATTGAGATATTGGAATTTAGTCAGGTTAAAATCACAGAGCTTTCTCTCAACTGCATTATACACTATAAAAACGAAGCATATGTATCTCAAAATTAGTCTGTAGAAATAAGATGAACTGTAAAATAAGGAGCATTATTTAAAATTGTAGCTCGAATAACTTCATTGATAAAGAATCATATTTCTTGAAAGAAAAAGGGATAAAGAACACAGATAAGCATGTTTGTGACCCAAGGATCTCGACTTTGATTCTCAGGCAAGCTCATTGTGGTCGTTTTTTATTTACCCGAGTCGATAAACCATAGAAACGATACCCCCAGACTCTAGCATTATATTGCCAATAAATTTTGCCTTAATTTGACCCAAATTTGGGTCCTCATCTTGGCTGTATGTGATCTCAGTATCTCAAGTAGAGTTTGAAGATCCAATTCTGTACAAAAAAAAATACACCCTTCTGTTTTACCCCAAAACAGAAATGAAATGAGTTTGGCCGCCATCTTAGATTGGGGCCATAAAGAGGCAACATTCAACTTGGCAACCATGAAATTCGGATTTAGCGGGTGTTTTTATCCTCATAACAGGTGGTTGCCCAAATGTCTCGAAAAATTATGTTGGAATGAAAAAATTAGCCATTTTCATGATTTGTCCACTAGTCTAGAAGTTATGATAATCACCATTATGGTCCATAAATAATAGAATAAAATTTTGAATTTAGGAAGTAATGACGATTATTAAAAAGGGTTGTACTCAAGAGAGTAGCGTTTTACAAAAGATACCACACAAAACAAGCAGCCGCGAGCGCTTTCGGTTAATTAACCATCTTCTAAGCGTAAGTGAACGGAAGCGACTGAACCCAATATCAACGAAGACAGAGGAACACGAGATGAAATTCATGATTGAACTAGCGAGTCATCAAATTGTGAATCATTCTCATACACTAATTCAATCAATCCCTCATCAGGAATGTACCTGTTTAGAACAGTGATGTCTTCATTATTCCGGTGTCTAATAATTTCTATGTTTTCCAAAGCCAACCGCTTGAAGTACGAATTCTCCCTATGGAGGAGGGCCTCAGAACCTTCCTTAAACTTATGGCCACTCTCAATTAAATAATCGGAGAATGCCGATTCACCCAATTTACCCTTCTCCCAAGCCTTTTTATGCTCAGCTACCCGAATCTGGAGCTGGTGGCCTGTCATGCCTACATAGATACCCGAGCAATCGTTGCACGCTACACTATAAACTCCACTCCTCTCGGCCACAGGAACGGGGTCTTTTAATCTTACAAGTAAACTTTTAACCGTGTTAGGATTATAAAATGCTGGCCGGAATCCAAAGAGGTGGAGGACACGTCCCAATTTCAACGAGAACTTGCTCAGGAAAGGAATTCTAATCCACCTCTTTCTACTGTCTAGGTGGTCCCTAGGGAGGGAGGTTGTGGAATCGAGGCATTTTCTAGTGAGCTTCCTCCGGACCATTAGGTCAACATCCACTCTAACTTGATTAACCCTGGCCAGGTGCTTAATAGTCACGAGTTCCTTTTGAAAAGCCGCCTGACTGAAAGGTATTTGAGTCAGTCGATGAATTAGGCTATTGAAGACCGCAATCTTATGGGCAGTATAACAAAAGGACGAACCGTGAATAATGATATCGGTCGACGTTTGCATTCTATAAATACCAAACTCATGGATGCCATCATTAATAGAGATGGACAAATCCAAAAAGTTTATTGATAAGCCGCCGACTTCCAATGTGAATTTTATGGAAGGTATTGGCTACTTAAGTAATTGAGGAACTCACTCAGGAGTTACGCACATAATACGTCGTCCACGTACCTATGCCAGTGGTGGACGTGACTTAAGAACACCCGGCCAGAGGAAAATAAATCATTTTCGAATTTCGACATAAATACCTCCGAAATAAGCATTGGGATATCTTTTTTGTGAACTTTCGGCAACCCATAAAGGAGGGGAGGAACCGGATTGGGTTCCAAGATGGCCTTTTTAGTCAAGGGGCTTTTGATAATAAATTGACTACTATTCATGAGATTCCTCACTTTGATAAAATTTGGAAAATTGAAAAATGCATTTTCTTGGGCACCACACTGCCTGAGCACGTCATAAACTCCGGATACGTAGGAGGACTTATTCATAATTACGACGGCATTACTTTTATCTGCCTTCGTAAGGATTATCCCCTCCTCCCTGACCTTCCTCTTTGGGCCTAGAATCAAGTCATGGCAAGCATTACTCATGAGAGGGAGGGGGGTACTGCAGATCATTTCGGCACACTTCTTCTGGATATTTGCCCCAGGTCCAATTTTCACTGTGAGATCCGCCACGACGTTCGCGAGAGTCTCTTGATTTTTGAGGGGAGGTAGCCCAAACTTTAGTCCCTTCTCCAAGAGGGTCAATTCGTCTTCATTAAACCCAACTCTACTGTAGTTGATTTTTTTTTTTTTTTTTTTTTCTAAATCTAAGTTGATTTTTCTAGTCCAATCTTTCTCGTCTGGCTTATCATCCTCATTTTGAAAGCTTCTTCTAACTGCTGATCCAAATTTCCTCTTGGTTTTTACCAGCTGAAGCAAAAAAATCGGGGTTCTTTTTCATTTCTCTTAAGTTTGCCTTTGCCAGTTCAGACATCTCAGATGCGACTGAAGTCGATAACAGTCGATCACAATGGCTTTCTAAGTATATTCTTTAGAAAGACTCAGTTGTACATTTGGTTCATTAAAGTTGCCCCATATAGCATAGAGTGGCATACGATATATCCGGATAATTCACTACATCATAATCTTCATTAGCTTTCCCTAAGACCCTAATGTAAGGGAAATCGTCACCATGTTTCTCCAACCCTGATTGCCACACTCTATATAGCTTTAATGCCTGTCCAGATATGACGTCATTTGAAAGTATTAATGCATTAAATTGAGAAACGTACATATAGGTTGCATATAATAGACGCATCTCTGCATATTCCATAATCATGCGAATATGTTTCCTCCAATCGTTCTTGAACGAGACTAAAGCGTCGCTGTCGGGTGGTTTTTCAACTATCAGAAATGATGCTACAAATTGCTTCACCCCAAGAGCTTCCTCCCAGTACATCTGGATCAATTCAGCTGTGTGTCTTCTTGACGTTGGCACATGTTATGGGTTACTTCTCTTGAACATTGCCTGCAACCTCTTTGTCATCCATTCGTCTACATGAGCTTCCATATATGATTTTGACATAAACGATACGAAAACTAACACTTCACTAAGGAGAGAGTTGATATGAAGCTTTCCATGGACTGTCCCGGTCCACTCACCTGCTACATATCTAAAGTATCGTACCATCTTGTCCGAATTTGAAATGAGGGTAATGAGCGATGGATAAACTGACACGAGAGCACAGAAGAAATAGTTAATCCGATTTATCTGCGCCATAACATCAGTTGGAGCTGTCGTCAAAAAGTCTGCACGTGCAAATTGGGATTGCACAGTCTTGAATGATGATTCTAAGTTTAACAGTAAGACTGCCCTTGGAACAACTGGAAGATCGATGGTTGTTTTAACAATGGCATTAGAATCCGGAGGTGCTGGGAGTTATGTTACATTTTCAAAAGCGTACAGGATTGAAGTCTTGTATTCTGGCTTGGCTTTCAAAGTCAACATTTCCTTATCTCCATTGTCAATGAGCTGTCGCACAAGTTTCACCGCCTGTAGTACTCCCGTTTTGAGGAAAAGAGCGTCATTTAACCTAGACCCAGGGGGAGACTTATTCTCTAATTCCATTTTCACCTCTCGTCCTGCAATGTTCAATATTATGTCGTGAAGATCGTCCTTTGTGTACTCAGCAGGACCTACGATAGTCCATTTGCCGAGACGTATCCCATCAATAGCAGTAGCATTAAAGTCGAAGGTATCTTCCATAATGTTCGATTTTAAAATGAAATTGTACAAACTTAACCAACATATCGACGGAAGGTTTTTTGTTTCAATCTCATATTTCAATGTCACTGATATAGAATCAGGCGCGGATCCACGGGGGGGGGGGGAATCCCCCCCTAAAAAAATCTGTAGTATCAAAGAAAATGTAAAAACAATTAGACTTTTTTTTATATTATTTCACCTGCCAAAGTGATCGTCTGATCCACGCCTGTAGAATTACTGAAAGTACTGGTAAGTTAGCGGCATCACAAAGTTGTTGTAGTCGACGATTCTACATAATTCATCAGGTCAGCTTTTCTTCATGATGTTCAGAGATATTAAGGTTGATTTTCTTGCGTTAAAAACCATTCTTAGTGTAAAAAATTTTGTCATCGTCGTCCATACTTTTGCATTCTTTTCTTCAATGGAAACATACCCGAGTCGGTAATTTTCCTAATATATATTATCTATAATATTATTCATACTTTTTTCAAGTTTATTCGCTACTTGTTATACTTCCTGTATGAGTCTTTGTCCAACAGAGCATCAGCAAAAGGGTGTTTTTTCATGTCCAAGTTTAATTATTCCAACCATTACAATTCTCAGTTCGACGTTCGATTTAATTATGTTTTCTTTGGGGGGAAACAATGTTGTTTTCGAGTTTTCTCATAGTATTGGTAATGTCGTGACAACTGTGTGGAAGATTCAGTTTTTTTCTTCTCGTATCTTCGAAAGGGTGTTTTTAAAGAGTTCTATCTGGAACTGCCAGATGATGGTGAAAAAAAAAAAAGAAGGAACAGTGTAAAGGGTTCGACGGTGATTGAACTAAATGAGACTCAAATTGCTCACACTTCAGTTACTTGTTTAAAAACAACAACAAAGTAATTTAATTGAAAGCATTGATGAATGTGCTCGGACTTAATTTTTCTTATTTTTGAAATTTTCAAAGTCTTCGGTAACCTTCATTTTATATTCTCCTATTTTTTCCGTTCAAAACCTTCTCTTCTTCCCTACATTGTTTTTCCTCGTTATAGTCCTTAATAACTTCTTCGCTTGTTTTTATTAAGAAAAAAGAAACAGTAATGAATTTTTTCGCGCCCAAAACACTCCTCTTATTCTCATCTCAAAACAGGGTGAGCACGTCGAAAAAAAATGAAAAAAAAAAAAAAATCATTAAAGCCGGAAATTATTATTTTTTCTTCGTTCAACTTTTGTACTTTGACAAGGGTGTTGATAATACTTCTCGCGAATACTTCAGTGTCCGTTATCAATTTTCTCCCCTACTATCTTGAGATTATTTTCTTTGAGAAGTTGTAACATTGCCTGACCTCGTTTTTCGTGTAGCGAATTCCGGCCGGACTCATTTTGTAAATTTGAAAATCTGCTTTCAGTCTTACACCTAATAATCGACAATAATTAGACGCCAACATTATTCTAGTAATTTGAAATTCAGATGAGATGTTCTTGAGTGGTCGTTCCCCTCGAAATATCATAAGAAAAGAGTGTGTCACTCGGTCGAGTTCGTTTGTACGAATGTTTACACGGACCGTACAAGACTATGTATACCCAGGGCCGTTTAATGAATGAACGCCAACCACTGTTACGGGAAAAAAGTCATCAACTTCGAGGGGTGATGTTGCGTTGAGATGAAATTAACGAAGGGAGTGGAGTTTTGATAGGTACTTCATAAGAGGGCTCTCGGTCGACTTTACGCGTTCAGTTATAGCGACGGACCAAAAAAAAAATGTCTTTAATTGAAGCTACTGAACAAATTTTGATAAGTTGAATCCAACAGGTCGAGCTGCATTTTAATTTTTTTTTTCAAAAAGGAAACGTAAAAAACATTGCATTTCATAAACACGTAAAAAGACGTAGTAAAATATTATGTTATATGTTTTCATTTTCTTCAAATGACAAATGTAATTGTTCGTGGACCAGTTTTTCATCATGACTACTGAATTTGTCTACACAAAAAATACACGAAGTATTCAAAAAATAAGTACTGATGCATTAATGTTCATTGCGTTTGTAATAACAACTTTACCTTCAAGTATATCTGGGCATTTCTTGATGAAGAAATTTCACCTCCATCGATCAGCTTACCCACGTCATCATTCCGAACATCAATTCGTTTCAAACTGTATAAATAGAATAACGATTTGTTTTTGAATAACAAAATCCTCTAAAATATGAGAGGGAAGTTGAAAATAAATTTTCACTGTTGAAAATCTTATTGAATACAAGAATAATCAAAAAGTAATAAAATAGGATTATCAAATTAATGAATGGTTCTTTCCTTTATGAATTGTGAAGAGAACTTAATCGTGAAGGGCTTTTATCAGATTTCGAGGATTCAATTTAATTTTGAATGCCCGCTTTTCCAATTTCTAAATTCATTCATTGAATCAGAGAAATTGAGAATTGAAAATCGGATTGATAAAAAAAACTACTGATGAAAAGCAATGAGCCGTTGACGTACTGAAACAATTTTTTTACATATATTGACCTTTGACATCATTATATGCAAAGAAATTGACCATAGCATCTAAAATCCTCCAATATTGAAATACGCCATTTTTACTCCTAATAATTCGGAGCATATCTTCCTCCGGCCGCCAAAAAATGCCTATTGTCTTGATTGTGTAACATGAAAACAATGAAAGGCTATCATGAAAGCGTAGACTGCACCCAGCCCCGGACGTGAAACATTTGGTGTAGCCGGGGCAACTGCACGGGTAGTCCAGATAAATACTACATGAAACGCTGGCCAATCTACCGTTTGATAGGGAAATTGATTATTGCACGGGTTGCCTGCTAGAAGGCTCGCTCCACTTGCCAACAGATACAAAATGGGCAATTGGTCGATTGTGAAATGTATGTTTTCGACAAAACACGGGTAGCCGGCGCTCACCTATGTCTCTAACTATTCCACTTGGGTTATGGCTGGATTCACACTCGTCAAGATGTGATGTATATTCGCGTTCCATCCGGGCAGCGGGGCGAGGGCCACTCTTGTCTCATTGGTCAATTGATTGCCTATGATGTAGTGCCGAAATTTCGCGTACCACGCGTAATTGGCGTATCTTGTCATCGCCACTGTTAAGAATTGGATAAGGGCGACGGGCACGGAGTTTTCCTCCCAAAACAGTGGCCAACTGTCGTGAGCATATATTTTCGCCCACCATATACTCGGCGTATATAAATGGTTCCAAATCATCGATTAGGACGGTGGCGTCGGTCGTCACCAAAGTGCGGATCGTCTGGGCTCGCGTCACCATTGGCAGGGTGGCGTTTGCTGGAGCCACCATACAGCTGAAGGCTGGGCCTGTGATCGGGGAACTCACTTCGTATTGGCCTCCATGCGTGGCATTGTGGTTTTTGGGCGGCATACCGAATTACGGTAGCCAGCATACTATTCCCACTTGGTATATCCCAATTATCTGAATTGAAGACTTGAGTCTTCGAGTATGGCGTTAGGATACACGGAGTGGTTGCCAATCTGGACAGCCTAACGCCATACTCAAAGACTTAGTCTTCAATTCAGATAATTGGAATGCTTAACCTTATATCTATTAATCGAACTCCTCCTCGCAACTGCTTGCGTAAAAGCTCGTTTTGGGCATTGCA
This sequence comes from Aspidiotus rigidus, assembly GCA_035079385.1. Classification (NCBI taxonomy): domain Eukaryota; kingdom Metazoa; phylum Arthropoda; class Insecta; order Hemiptera; family Diaspididae; genus Aspidiotus; species Aspidiotus rigidus. The sequence goes on from JAVHKY010000003.1 coordinate 25,648,555, forward strand.
CTATTATCGTTAGAGCTTTACTTGATTCAGGTAGTCTCGGAAAAGCTTTGCTTCAGATGAGGAGTAATGTGGCGTGGTCCCGACGCTCGACCCAAATAAACCTCCATTCAGATCCTTGCTTTAGACAAAAAACCCAGGGACCATCAATACACTGTCCATGATTCCTCATGTTCTGCACTGCTGCATCGCTGTCTGTCGATTGAGTGGGCGCGTCTCCATCTAGCAGTCGGGCTCGACTGCACTTCTGCAAATCGAACTTTGTCGATTTGTATTGGGTCATGGTGACTGCCTACCATGTGAGGTCGTTTTCCTCCAACACAGTACAAACTTCACGGCACATACTGAACCAATCTACAATCGTCACTCTACAGATGCCCGTCATTGTTTCGCAAGTATCTATAGGTATCTCCAGTACAAACATGGCTAATTTTAAAATCTGGTACAGCTTCAAGTTACAGTTGAGCCTTCCATTGACGTCTGTGTAAAGGAAGAACTTGTTTCCAACTTGCAAGGACCGTGTTGTTTGGCAGCCTTTCTTTCGGAATCGTGGAACATTCTCCTCCACGATTGCGCTTTCGGATCGTCAACATTTCCCCGCCACACTTGGTACATGGTGCAACGTCATCCTCCGGTGGTAATAGATCGTAGTCCCGCGAAAACGATACAGCTTCCTCATCGGTACGTTCTCGCAAACGCATTTTGAACGAATTCTTTCGTACACATAATACTGAGCTAAAGATAATAATGTGTTCGTTAATGATCTATACGGATGCGTTCACTGTCAAGATTAATTATATTGTACGAGTACAACGTTTGTACTTACTTCCGTTTTATATTTTGCATACTTCACAATTGCAGGCGGATTTTTTGGCAGACCGCGCATATCATCAGTAGTCTGCATGCACGAGGTAGACCTCATACTAAACCAGCACCAAACAATAAATAAGTAAATCATGCTACAGGACGAGTTCATAGTATCTCAATTTAGTGTTCTGCGATGGAAATTTTTCCTGAAGGTATCTTGCGTTTCTCAGGTATATAGGTGAGAGTTCGTTCTTCTTGACCTAGATTTTGTAACTTCTCTTCAGTTTCCTAAAATTACATACTATGGTTGTCAGAAATTCCGAATCCCATCTTCTTCTTTTCATAAAAAAGCGATTTGTAATATACTATTTCCCTTCTCTTTATGTCTTCTGAATCGCTTCTTACGGATAGTTTCATATTACTCAAGGGTCTCTTCTTCGTTTAATATCGTTGAGTAGAGGGTGTTGTTGGAGGACCAATGGTTTACAAGAAAATATTAACTCACGATTGGCGAGGATGCCGCTTTATTTTCAACTGATTCGTACAATTCTCGATTGAAAAATAGGAGCTAGGTACTGCTGAAACTATTTTATCCATAACATAACAGGATAGAGTTAATTTCAGATTTGAATATTTTGAGCCAATCATTAAATGTGTCCCATAGCGTAAATTGTTCGATTGGTTAACTATAACTGTAACTAATTGTGACTCACAGAAAATGGGTAAATTTAATTTTTTAATTAATGACTGGTTACAATATTAATTTGACTTCCTCCATCTAATAAGACTCGTATGTGAATTTTAACTAGTTGATTTTTTCTAAACGCATACACAATAGCAGTGGCGAGGATAGGTTCGCGAGAATCGTGTGAAATGATTGTACTAGCGGCAACAGAAATAGTAATTATTGATAAATTTTTACCTTTATTAGCTAAAAATGTAATAAAGTGTTGTGATCTTCTCTGCAAATTCTACACGGACGTCGATAGCAAAACTTCAGGTTGCAATGCAGACGTAAACAAAATTTGCACAGTTTTTTCTCCGCTGTGTATTGGACCCTCTCCTGGGCTGGAAGTTCTCGGAATTTCTCGCACCCCGTGATGAAATGTTGGACGCCCATACAATATTGACATTTCTTTTCCTTTTTCTTCGCTGGTTCACTCACCGCTACTGCTGTGATATGTGTTCGCGTCTTCTTCGGAAGTGGTGTCTCATTCGATGGTGTTTGAGAAAAAGAGCCCTCTGAAGACATGACAGCTTGCTCCTCTGCAGTGCACAAGGTATCGATGAATTCGACAAAATCCTCGAAATTCGGACAATTTCCCTTTTGTGTCAGATGATTTTTTGCTTCCCGATTCCATTCAACTCGAATACGTTCATCGCACTTCATAAGAAACCAAAAAATCATGATTTGTGACGTGCTGTTCATATCTTCTTTTCGTGCACAGAGTGTTTCTAATCCAGAAACGTGTGGACGGAAGGTTACGATGAGTTCTCGTAATCCTTTGATTTTAGCATTGCCTACGGCTGTCGATATATTTTTCGCGTTTTGTAGTTCATTGAGATACTCATTTAATTCATTTAACGGATTATCGAAATGAGATTCCAGTATTTTCCACGCAGTTTTTAAATAAGAGCCAGTGCAAGGTAGACGTTTAATGAGTGCCTTTGCGGGTCCGTCTACGAGCGTACGAAGGTAATTATACTTCGCTGTGTTATCTAGATCCCATCTATTCATCATTAACGATACGAATAAATCCTTAAATTCTGCCCACTGTGAGAAATTACCCGAGAGGATTGGGATATTTATAGAGGGTAATTTCGAAGGCATTTTCGTCGACCATGCTGTTGTAAGTGACGTTGTTGGCTCTGGTAAATTAGACATCAGCATCTTTCTAATCGATCTATATTTTTTCAAAAATTCAATCCGTTGACTTTTCAACTCCTCTATTGTCTCGGTATTTCCCAAATCCCGTGCACAAGTTATCGCCTTGATCGAAGCTTCCGAATACTTAGCCTCGATTTTATCAATTATTTCTACTTCAGATTTTATCTGAGATACGCTATCTTCTGGCTCTGGTGGTTCGTCGTGAATTATTAAATCAGCTAATAATGATTCACATGTTTGCTGATGTATACCGAATGCTGGTCGTTATTCTAAATCTGTCATCTGAGTTGATTGACGCTGACTCGGTTTCTTCTACCTCTGCATCATTGATGTCTGACATGGTTTCACTTCACAGCACTTCACACGAGTATATAAGAGTTCCGACAAATTGTTTCTCGACAAATTTTAATTAATTTTGTTATTTGAAACGAAAAATGCTCGAAAAATTAACTTAAATCCAGCCCGGAGGGCCAAAAATGTTGGAGGACCAATGGTTTAGAAGAAAATAATAACTCACGATTGGCGAGGACGCCGCTTTATTTTTAACTGATTCGTACAACATTAATACTTCGATACATTTTAGTTCTTCATCTATTTCTTATGAGAGAAAAGCAAAAAATGCTGTAACGTATAAAACAGGTACAAAATAGTGTCTACCCTAGCCCGTGTCCATTATTCGGACCGTGGACCATAATATCATTTCGTAGATGAACGACGAGTCGTGTTCAGATAAATACCTATAGTTGGCTTATATTTTTTGCTGTGTCTTCTTAATTGTTTAACACCCTCGCTGGTGCAACCGGATCATTTCATAATGTTCCTTGAAGGAAGGGTTACACGGATGTCAGGGAGTGAAAGTTGGCGAGCAGAAGACACGATATGCATTTGAGCACGTTGTTCGTCGTAAAGCGACTTCTATTTTAGTTTTCGAACAGGTGTTGTGATTTGTATCTTGCGGTTTGCCGTGGATCGTACGAGATTTGAAGACTTGGCCTAGCGGGGAAATCACAACAAGTTTTGAGAGAGTTTAAGAAAGAAAATCGGCTTTAGGTCAACAAATATTAATTTAATTAACATAAGTAATTATAAATCTAAATCTGTACGAGTTAATTTTGTAAATCTACGAGTTGATCGTGTCGTTTCTTTGATTTATCTTGAAGTTCCTAACGGACAGAAAACGAAAGAAGACCGTCAATCTATATCTGGTAGAGTAAATACTAATTCAGAAAGATCTTAATATAATCTAAAGGTGGTTACTAAAGAAGAGTCAGAGGCGCTTAGTGAAGATTGCTTTCAAATAATAGGTAGATTCCATCTCGACTTGACCAAAGCTATCTTCTACGACGACGAAAGTTGTCCGAGTCGTATTTGAAGAATGTAAATTTAGAGTTAGATGATAATGAGCTCGCAGAAGTCTTTCAGAATTGGTAGATCAAAACAAGAATTCAGTACATACGAAAAAATCAGAAAATCAGTACTTACAGTAGCGATCGCTTCTTCTAGGGTAACAATGGTCTCTTCGTTTTCAATTTCTATGATGAAATTTAATAGAATCTACTATGTTATTCTTCCGAGAGAGTTCGACGGAGTCTACTTTTTGGGTAAATTGGTGGTGTTGTAAAATGATATCAATAATAAATTGCTTAGGAATTGTTTGTGTTTAGATGCCAATTATTTCAGTGGGAAGGAGGCTGAGAAAAGAAATGGTTTAGCCTATTTAGGCTAAGTCGAATAATCGATGATGTAAATAATCGAGGATTTCGACAGAGGGGAAGCCGTCCTTTTTCTGGATCATGTCAAAAATTTCAACTTATTTCATACAAACAAAAAATGTCAGTAGTTCACATTACTACGATAATCAGTCATTTGAAATGTTGATAATTTTGTTAACCGATGTACATTTAAGGAAGAATGTTTTCCAAAATCTAACTGGAGAGTGAGAAAAAGAGGATACATAACAAGAAAACGTTTTTCCTGTCCTTGCTCTCGTTCATCTTTTAATATTAAAACGCGAAAAGGCCGGCAAAAGTTCACTAAAGTATAATATTAATTATCCTAAGTGGAATTTAGGTGCGTACGCAGAAGTGTTGAAGAAATGCGAAAAGTTGTTGGATGCGGCAGCAAAAAAATACAAAAGAAAATGAAAAAGGGTTATGACTTAACGTGGCCATTAAATTAATGTGAAAGTGTCTCCTAATAAAAGGCGACAATATATTAAAACTTAATTGGTTGAAGCTGCTTATTACTCATTTCGGGTACAATACCATGCCGCATCTAACGGTACCTATGTTGACATTGCCCTGTTCTACCAATTTGTAAGTACGTTCTTTGTACAAAAGCGTACATCATAATTACTATAACGCGTAGAATAAGCTCTCGCAGCTTTTTCAAAAATTACTGTCAAAGCCGTCGTAGACGTACGCAGTATGATATTCTGGTTTATTTAAGATGACTGTCGCTGCATACATCGATATCCGTTGTTCATCATCGAGTCGCAAAATCTCGTTTCAAATATTATAACGGTAATAATAATAATTCTGTTTTAGCGTGTATTAAATCAAAACAGAAAGTAGTAATGTTACGCGAAGCACCGAAATAACGATACTAGCGTTCAGCACGCATACCGTTCTCCAAATATCTAACATTTTCAAGACGACGGGCGAGCCGAAGAATAATGGCTTGAGACTGATAGCGAGAAAAACATCTCCGTCTTTTGGGCAAATATTCCGACCCCCGGTCTATCGGAAGCCCATTTTCTCAGTTCGATACACAGTATAGAGGAATTTACGAGAGGAGCGTGTTTTCAACCCCTTGGTGGAAGGCAGGCTAAATAGTGGTAACATTCACGTGATTACGCCGCGCTCGTTGTCCGACCCGAGAAGAATGTGCGGCCTTAGTGCTAATTTGGGAATTTTATTTTCGACGTATTGATGAGAAATGAAATCTAATTTGCCATAATTGTAGTATTGTCTAATGCCCGTCTCGCACGATAACCAGCGAGCGATCGTGTGTGGGGATCTTTTGACCGGCTTATGGTGAATTCCGTATTTCAAAAGTCGGCCTAATTTCTCTCCCTTTTTTTTTCTTCCTTTCGCGTCGTCCTGCTCGGCGTCGTATACGATTTCCGTTCGAATTCACACCGCGTATACAAAATCGCGAGGATTAAGGAGTCGAGGATTAAAAAGCTGTTTTCGTCTACAAGTATTTTACATTTACTACTCGGACGAACGTCGTCGTTATTCGTTGAAAGAAATTTTACTTGATTTTTCGGCCAACCTCTAACGAGATGAGTACGCTTGATGTATATGAAAATCCCAGATGAGAGAGTTAATTAGTTTTAGCTTATACATTATGTTTTTCGAATGACGAAACCAACGAGAGCTCTTGAGGACGCAAACGGACGGCTTCGAGTAATTGATGTGTGCACTGCGCTTTTATCAACGCCAAAGAAAATGGTAAGCTAGGTTGGGCTGCGTCATGTAGGTAAGCCGAATAACCGCGATCGGGCCGGTGGAAATGAAGCGAAGAAAGTTTATTTATGTTTGTTAGTTAGTTAGAAATGGCAGTTATAATCGTATTACGCGTCGAGTTTTCATATAAGCGGAGTATTGTGCGCGCCTAACCGTTTTCGCGTCGGTCACTTTTCTCTTAATTTTCTTGATGGAGAGCAAGAAAATTATGTAAGGGTGTACGATGTCCACTTGTGTAGCACTCAAATCATCTTACAGATCTATGCCTTATGTACACTATACGTGTCGTACATCCTTTCGAATTATCTTTTCACCTTGCTCGAGCGCTAATCTTGTTGGTCCTAATGTGTAATTTAATGAAATATCCGGGTGAATAACAGTTGCGTTATTCGGATTATCTGCCTTTGTATACGGATTGTATTGAACTTGACGTGTTGCTTTCATGCAAAAATAAGATTTTCATAATCGATTTTCATGTACTATCCACTGGTTCATTTAGCCGGTAGGAAATCGTTGAAAATAATTCTGTAGCTTGTAAAAAAAGTTCAGAAAAATTATTGTTTGTCACAAAATATACTACAGATATTCTACGTTCTAGTAAATGTTTTTTTGAGTAATGTTGTCGCATCTGTTACACCTGCAAAAATTTTCAAATCTCTGAACAATCTGGAAATCGTTTTCACAAGTGAAAGAAGTCACTTTTAGGTGTCTTCAGCTACATTCCCTTATTGAAAAAACTCGCAGCCCACACAGTTAGCTGCTCGGAATTGCCTTCATTAACTCTGTTAATTGAGGCAAACAGGGAACCTGTTTTATGGGAGTAATCATGTGAGTGTCGTTTTTTGCTTTTTGTCGTCTCAAGTAGAGTGAACTTTGTTCCTCACCACCTTGAGATCTCTTCTCATTAGGTCAAGTTCTAGGCGCGTTTTTTTTTTAGTGGTTTCCCCTGTAGGCCTAATCCACTTCAAAATTTCTATATTAGGAAAAAGTACCCTATTTATGCATAATGTGTATAGATGAGTGACCTTGACATTAGGTAACAGGTAAGTAGCCAATCAAGAACAAAGATGTTGAATATTTGTTTCTATAGTTGGCTGAATTGCTTGTTACTTATTACAAAGTTTTATCTGGTACATGTTTGGCATATTGGGTAAGTCCACTAATACAGACCTCCTAGACCTATAGTATAAAGGAAGCCTAAGACCTAGTACAGAGCTGGGACAAACTGCTGGTATAAGCTATTGATAAAGATCTTGTAAGCTTATGGTATGAAGGATGCCTAGACCTAGTATAAAGGAGGCTTGGACCTAGTATAAACCTAGTATAATATACTGCATGAAGCAGAGAGGATAAGTCCCCCTCCTATCACTTCATCAAAATTTTTTTAAGTCCCTTTTTCTTGCCGGACGGCGGCCGGCGCCCGGCGCCCGTCATTTTCCTTCAGTTTACCCCCCGATAAAACAGGTTCCCTGTTAAAACGCAAAATGACTCTACCTGACGATTATATTGTAGATACAGAATTGGATCGTTTGCTCAAGGTGAAAAATTCCTTTCTATTCTTGATATCTGTAAAGGAGGGGACTCGGTTATGCGCAATATTTTCGAGTATCACGTCTCGAGAATCTACAGTTCTGGAGATGAGAATTTGAAAAAGAAAGAAGAGAATTTTTCGATTGGAAAACGTTAAAAATATCTGTGCACCTGAAAAAACGTGAAAAAATCTTTACACCTAGAAATTTTCATGAAAGGGATGAATACTTATACGATGAAAAAAATACCATCAACTATTTAAATAGTAAATAGTCATAAACTCAATTGACTTTCGGATTCAGAACCCGTCAGTTGTGTCCCGGAACGAATTCGTTTACAGTACGATCGAATGGTGTATCCTTCCGATTTCCGTTTCTCATGTTTCGTCCTCGCCCCTCTTTGTTTGAGGGTTGGGAGCAACAAAAACAATCTCTTCTGGCGAGTGGTTTATATTTATCCGAAGCTATTTTTTGACCACACTAGGACCTCCTTGGCATAGTGTTTTGACATGTTCCATGTCTTTTCTCTCGCCAGACCCCGATTTTGAAACTCGCGAGTACACCCCCCCCTCCTCCCCCCCCCGTCAAGAGAAATCTCTACCCCGTGGGTGATTCAGAAATTCGCGAGTACACCCCGCGTAATAATAATAATTAATAATAAATAAATAAATAATTAAATAAATAAATAATTAATTAAATAAATAAATAATTAAATAATTAAATAAATAAATAATTAAATAATTAAATAAATAAATAATTAATATAATTAATAATTAGAAAATCTCTACCCCGTGGGTGATTCAGAAATTCGCGAGTACACCCGCGTAATAATAATAAATAATTAATTAATTAATTAATTAATTAATTAAAAATTAAATAATTAAATAAATAATTAAATAATTAAATAAATAAATAATTAAATAATTATTTAATTAAATAAATAAATAATTAAATAATTAAATAAATAAATAATTATTTAATTAAATAAATAAATAATTAAATAATTAATATAATTGATAATCAGAAAATTTTCCAAGTCCCTCTTCCTATCATATATGGCTGGATAGTCGAAATTTTTCCAAGTCCCCTAGACTTGAATTGTCTCATACCATTCCAATACAACAGCGAGACAGGGGGCGAACGAGCGGAGCGAGTTCGCGCTACCTCACATTTCTCATAGAAGACTCGAATTTTCTCATACCATTCCAATACAACAGCGAGACAGGGGGCGAACGAGCGGAGCGAGTTCGCGCTACCTCATATTTCTCAAAAAAGACTTGAATTTTCTCATTCCATTCCAATACAACAGCGAGATCGCTCGTTCGCCCCACCGAAAGTTGATACCTCAAAATATAGAACACCCACAATTACCTCAAAATATTTCTCATACAAGACTTATACGACGCCAAGATAGGTAAAGGGGTAAACGAATAATATCTCACGAACACTTGACCTAGTACAAGAATTAATAATAAATAAATAAATAATTAAATATTTGAATAATTGAATAATTAAACAATTAAATAAATAAAGGCTGGATAGTCGAAATTTTTCCAAGTCCCCTAGACTTGAATTGTCACATACCATTCCAACACAACAGCGAGACAGGGGGCGAACGAGCGGAGCGAGTTCGCGCTACCTCATATTTCTCAAAAAAGACTTGAATTTTCTCATACCATTCCAATACAACAGCGAGATCGCTCGTTCGCCCCACCGAAAGTTGATACCTCAAAATATAGAACACCCACAATTACCTCAAAATATTTCTCATACAAGACTTATACGACGCCAAGATAGGTAAAGGGGTAAACGAATAATATCTCACGAACACTTGACCTAGTAGAAGCCTAGACTGAAATATTTCATGATGACTGATAAAATATAAAAGACATGGAACATGATTTTCATTTATTTGGCTATGCCAGAAAATTTAATAATACTACAATATGACCAAGTTACAATTTTTTTCTTTCATTTTTCATCGTTCCATAATATTATGAGGACAAGCTCACACTTTGTTCATCAAAATTCATCTTTCGATCGATTACATTGGTATAGTTTTCAGTAATGCAAATTGACAAACATAATTTCTCGCCTCTTTTCTCGATACTCTACATTTCCTGTTCTGTCTCCCTCTAATCAATCATCTCTCTCTTTCCATGTCACCATATACCACACGTGTACTCCCTTTCTTTCGATATTTTCCGGCTACTTAATACTGCAAAATCCCGTTACTCGATTCACGCCGATCGCTCACACACTCTTCCCCTTTTTCAATTATGACCATTTATGGTAATCTTATTATTAATTAACGTTTAGCATCTATTGGGCATATACACATAAATTGGTAGCTTACATTGTTCGAAGCAAATCAATACACGCGCTGAAGATCTTGTTCTCGTTTTTTTGTCAAGTTACGATTCAACCCTGTAAGATTGCTTCGAGGTTTTCAAGGGGAAATTTGAATTGCACGTTGACATAAAATGAATAAACGATGAAAACAAAACGATAAAATCAAGTGTCAGAACGTTAGAAGATTAATGAATTAACGTTACATGAAACACGATTTTTTACAATGGAATAACTTTAATTTGAGATGAGATCCACGATTGAAAAATACACTGATCATTTTTTGTTTTGATTTTCAAGATCAAAAAATGTAATGCACTTGTTTTTTTTTCTCACCCGCTCATTTAATAGGTACTGAAATTCTTCGGAAATAAAAAGTCACATTAATACAGGCATAATAGGAAGTTGAGCTGACCGGTAAGAGAAGAATGGTGACTCATAAAGTGTAACAACTGAAGTTCAGTATTGAAAATCTGAAAAATTGTTCTATGGTTCAAACGGACACCACATACAAGATTGTGTGGCAGGGTTACCCTGTCATGCTGATTGGTACAAGTGATAAAAGCAAGACTTTCCATCCTTTCGCTGTTACTGTATGCAGTAGTGAATCTGAAGCAGACTTCGCATTCATTTTTGAAACGTTGAAAATTCACTACTTAGCCTGGGACCCGGACATTCTTCTAGGTCTGGTTTTCGCAAGGTTTTTGGTGAACCAAAAAAACGGATCTTTTGCTACTTTCACGTTCTACAAAATCTTGAAAAATATATGAAACCGTTGACAAAACGACAGTACACAGATTTGAAATCAGACATTCGTTCCTTGCAAGTGTGCAGTAGTCCCAAAATTTTCGAGAAAGCGTCCTCGCTCTTCATGGAAAAGTGGTGTGCGGAAGATGATATGCGTGTGAAGGACTGCATCAATTACTTTCATTTTCAATGGTTGCAGAAAAACTAGTTGGTACGAGGGTTTCGCTGTGGGATACCCATCGACAGGCTACGAATTCCGTAATAAAAACCGAACATACATTTCGTGAGCGTTTGCCTGTAGGGCAATCTTATTTTTAAATAATCTTGTCGATCTGGTTCGTAAATGGTCGGAAGCTCGGAATTCAACATCTGTAAATTATGTTCCTTTCCACAAGTCACCACTTACTTCATTACGTCAATGTACTGATTCCTATCAAGGGGCTCTGCTCAATACTGCAGTGATGATTCCAGCAAATGAGGGGTGAACCACTTCTGTCGTCTTCATCTCGACGTCGTTGATTTCCATGGAAAAATTATGACCCAAGTTCAGCGGCAAGAGAGCTTATCAACTGTATAATAATGTGGTTGATTTAAACACGATTGTGAACAGCATAGCTTCCTTAGCATCGCGCTCTCGATCCCGATTGACCGTGACCAACATGTGGACCACCCTGATGACGTCATAGGCTGGGAAATTATTTGTCTGTGTGACTTGAAGGGACCTAGAATTGAAATTTGCGGGTAGATAGTGACCTAATGTATATGAAAAGGTCGATGATCTCGAACTGGGATTTACGGTGACCTACATGACTTTCCCAATGACGTCATGGGCTGAGCAATGTTTTAAAAGATCCAGAAAGGAGGGGCGTTTCCCCTTCGTCAGGCTGGTTGTGGTACATATATACTCTTCTGCCCCTCTCCCAGAATAATTTAAAATGTTCATCAATTCAAACTTATTGACTTCATAGATATGAATTATGATCTACATTTTTCACTTCTTATAAGTTTAAATTCTCCATAGTTGAAGACTATCCCCTTTCTCACCGACGAAAGGCATGTTTATAGATGCAAAATTCTCACTGACATTCTGGAGGTGTTGACTATCCTCGATGAGTCTCTGCAAGGCGAATGAAGAAGTCATGTTTCTCGATGGTGCGGACATCTACATTTTGACAAAAACTGATCCTGTAGCAAACTACTAACAGAAAGTGGTCGCTAAGCAACTTTTGCACCTTCTTTCCCAGTGCTGTATCCCAGGACGACTGACAGAATTATATGGACTGAGGAACTCGAATGTGCATTTGCAAGGTATTCATCACTGTTGAGTTCAGAATTCAGTTTTCTTTTCCGAGGAGGGCGGAAGTCAAACGGAAAAATTTTTTTCGTCGTAGAAGGCTTCCTAGAGGACAAAATTCGCGATTGCTTTGAGCTCGAGTCTTGAAGCACATGGATTGAGTTCCAAACTCTATGAAAGAAAAAGAGTTGAAACAAATGAAAATAAATACATCATGCGTACATCTGTAAATATCGGATGATGTTGATGAATGGCTTTCAAATCCAGCAATGCGACAACGTCGTCAAATGTTCTGAATATTAGTTCTTACTCGATTAGTGAGACTGTGGAGGATTACGATTCGATCCCCTGTGATAATATAAGTTTGAGGAATTCTCAATGTTGGAAGTTTCTTTCACTTCCCTCAAAGTGGAGTGGTAAGGTTCGCTTCACATGAGCTCGGCAAAGTTTTCTCCTCTCGTCGTCTTTTTCCTTGCGGAATAAGTTTTATTTCTGAGGTATCGATATTTTTGATATAAAAAGATGACTCGACATCTATTTGCATAATTAATACTGCACAATCATGTCAATTCGTAGACACGGAGCCCCAAGACTTTATGATGGGTGTTGTTGAAGCCAACACATTCGTACACACGGTAACCCTTTGAAAAAGATTGTTAATTTTTAGCGCTGCTTGTTGCGCTACACCCACAATGAGTGTATACAGACCTCTTTCTTTACGTGACATCCCCTTCTCAAAACGACGACGGCAACACAAAAAGAATAAATTTTCAATGCTGACGAACAGGTCAGAATGTAATTTATCATTGCGAATGTCTTCTCCACCCTCGTTCTCGTTTATTCACCAAACTTTTTCTTTTCGGCATCTCGATAGCGAAATATGCTTTACATGTTCGAAGAAAATTCCTGAAGCTCTACCGAGAACAAAAAAAACGGAAAAAGATTTGCAGAAATATTTGACCGCATAATAGCGTTATGTTTTCCCGAATTATTTCATTCGAAGCTTTATTTTTTCATTCTCGGTAAAAGATGGAAGGGAGGAAGCGAAAAAGAACGAATTTTGTCATAGAAGTCGGTTATCCTCTTTCACCGCTCTGGTGTACGAATTAAAATTTGCGACCATTTGGAATATTTACGCGCTCATATACCGGGTTGAAGACGACGACACAGCGCAGCGTATATTCATTCCGGGCAAGAATATGCGAATATCTGGTATAAGGGGTAAAGTTTAAAAAGAATAAATGGGGATTGTTTAGCCTTAAGTGAGAGATGGTAAAAGGAAGCGAGGAAGATTTATGCAAGGCAAGTACATTATCTTGTAGTCTCAGACGGCTAATTACCGCCGTGATGGTACCGCATTAGACCGCAGCAGCCTTTAGGCGATGTTTACCCCCTTCCGCGATGCTCGACGCTTTCCTACTCATCTAATACAGATAAAATTCAAACGACACCCTTATTGCTCTTTGCTCTTCTATCACAATCAATGACATCTTTTCCCGAATGGAATTTCAAACGTTTAATAGCTTTTTCGAAAAAAGAAATGCATTTTATCCTCGCTCTTGATAAGGTAACGTTGATAACGCCAGTAATGAGATTATTTTAAATTCTTAGTTTTTTTCTCTTTTTCATTGTCGTTCTACTGCTACGTCTACCAGATAACCATCACGACAAAGTCGGCGATTGTAAATCGACAGTGACAGTGAAACGAGAAAAATGAAACTCGCTTTAAATCTCGGAAGTCGGGTACAAATATCGTTTCTGAGTTTTCAATTTTAAGTAGGTTAATGCGAGCGATAACCAAGATTTGGAGGTCAAAAGTTCAAAAATCAGTTTAGTCAGAACGATTCATTTCGGTAGTAGAAATACAATCATATTGCTTATTGTGGTTCAAAATAGAAATATCCTAGACTCAATACATCAGTCGCTTTTTAGTGAAAGGAATCCTGTAAAAAATGGGCATCTACAGTAATTTAGTGCGAAAGCTAGAACTTAGAGACTTTTATAATCGTTTCCCGGAGTTCTAGTACCGCGAGGTCAGTCGGTATCAAGGCCGCGAGATCAGAATCCTACAAGTCCAGATTATTGAGCTGCTTCTCTTCCTTAACATTTAAATTCAGGGTGTGTACTGGCAAGTGAAACAACCAAAAGCAAGTGAATAGCAATTATTTACTTGAGGGGGCATCCGAGCATATAAATAGCATCCTTTTGCACTAGGAGCAACCAAAAAAACGGAAAAACGGGGGAAAAACTTCAGTACTGCATAATATATATCAATAGAATTGTGAAGCGTTCTGGAGAAATTGAGCAATTGGGCACTGTCTGATCATTATTAAAATCTATAGTTCTGACTTCTGAGTTCACCTCAAAAGAAAGTTACTGTCGTACTTGTAGATTAATAATTTCTTATACCTTTCTAATTTTGTTCTTATATAATAATAATTTTGGTGATTGGAGAGGTCGTGTTTCTTTTCTATTGATATGTGGGTGATTCTACAGAGATAGTCATATTTTGTGTTCCAGTTTATATAGAGTACTCAAATGCGATTCTTCCAAAAAAAAAAAACTTCCATCATGTAGAGAAAAGATTCCTCTACATACCCCAATGTATCAAAATCCACATAAAATATCAATTACTGTATGGAAAATGAGATTAAGTGGGTAAAATGTCCATCGTCGTGGATGTTTCAGCCTAGAAATATAACTTTACTTAAATTTTTTTAGAAACAACGATCACAATTTCTTGGAGTTTGAATGAAAAATATATGAGAGTAAGACTTGTTCTCACATCCCTATTGAGTTTTTGGTCTAAAAACGTTTTCATTTCCTTAAAATCAAGTTATGTTGTTATCTTGTATCTGACAATTTGGTCCATCGTCGTGGACAACTTTCAGTGGTGTGTCAGCATTAATAATTTTTCATTCCGAACTTTTTAAAGAGGTCACACTGATAGATTCTGCTCCCCACTAATAGGTCCACACCTAAAAAAATCAATAATCTGTATAGTGAATGTTTCTACCTCATTTCATCTGTGTAAAATGAAAATTCCATTTTTAATTTAGCCCAACCGTCGTGGACCCTATTCTGTGGAATGCTTTATCAATTCTGACACCAAAATCGTGGTTAATGTTAGCTAAATCGTGTTACATTCCACTAACATTGGCAAATTTTCGATCTGGAGAATGGTACCTGGTAGGTAATGAAATGAACATGATTTTGTCTAACGCCGTGGTCGTTTTTTTTTTATGTTCGTATGAATGTTGTTGGTCGCACAATTCAAATGGTTATTCAGAGCTTTCGAATTCGTTATTGGCGCTTGAATTGTTGCTTCTGCTTCTGTCTTTCGTCGTGGCTGAATCATCCATGGCGAAGGACATGTATCTATTATCCATCGTCGTGGATAGAACAATTTTCAAAACCTCTTTACATCCCCCTCCCAAATTTTAACCATGTTAATGATTACTAGCATTTTCTGCTACCTACCTGCTACCACTTTACATCAAAAATTTATGAAAAAATGATGCTTCAAAAAAAAAAAAAAAGAATTTCAAAATATGGCTATCTCGGTAGAATTACCCATCATGTAGTCTTGAATAAAAACTAAAAAAATCATCTTACGATTTGTCTGGGAGCTGCCCCTTTGTCAAGGCGCGCAACATCAAGGGTTTTCGCCTGACAATTGAGGATTTTTTTTGTGGTAAGCAAGTAGCAAGTAAATGGCATCCTTTTTCATTTCATTTTTCTAGTAGACACCCTGAAATTGCGTTCCAGTGTAGTCTCTCATGTAAGTCGAGGTCAATCAAGACCAGTAACGGGAAGTCGAAAGTTCTTTAGATCCAAGATTATTGGACTCATGAAGATGGTCCGCTTTTAAAAAGTTTCAGGCTGCCTTCATCATGCGACTGTTAAGCCTAAAAATCAGCTCCATCGTGGTGCCTTGCGTATCTTTGCCCAACGTCACGTATTTTGGTGACGTCATATTTGTTGATGGCAAAAACGAAGAAGCATGAGCGAATTATCCATTGCCTGACCAATAAAATCTCAAACATAAATGAAGGCATTATGGGGAGTCGATTAGTGAAAATATTTGAACCTTATACAGTCGCGATTTTTCCTCAGATCAAACATTTTGTGTAGTTTATCAAATAGCAATATGAAATTAAATTTGAGTTTACCAATGTCATCCTCATCGATGTTATATGGAAAAATAATTTTGTGAATTTCTGCGGAAAACCCTGAAATGAATTTTCGAAAGTGCAGTGTATATGACATAATTATGCATTTTGGGAACCTAGCAGTTTGTAAAGCATACTTGATTCATTGGTTTGGCTGTCCCCGCACAGTATTAAGTAGTCCAAGATATTCTGTATTGTATTGGTCCACCTTCAACTACTGAAAAAGTTCTTTAAACTTTTGGAACGTCTTTTTGGTTTTTTTGTTGATGAGGCGACGTCATCTTCCTTTTCGGGGGGGGGGGGGGGGAGTGACGGATTCTCTGCTAATATGAATGACTCAATTTTGGATTTGAGCTTCTCTTCGTGAAACAACCCCATCATCAATTTGAATTGTATTTTGACGGTGAAAGAATGTACGTTACAGGAAAAAGAGTCACTTCTAGTAAGTAACGTGCGCCTGAAGGTAACAGCTTTTGATCTTGAATTTCAATAATGGAAAGGATCATCTTCTGTGAATATCTCTGAATATCGTGGCCTTTCGTTTATCGTTGAACTTTGGTTTCTACAGAATATGCAGTACATAATTCGGTGAATTTTCTTTCATCACAAATATTCGTTTTTGTTCCTGGAGATTTCATTTCCACTCCCTGAAAAAGAATATTGTTGATGAAACGTGAAAGACGAATACTCCGACGTGGAGTAAAACATGCAAACCGCAGAAAAATAAAAGACGACGAGCGCTTTCGGTTAAATAACCATCTTCAAGCCAGAAATGAAAGCAACTGACGAACCAATGAGAAGAACGAGGTATTAAGATCGTCCAAACGAGAAATCACGGTGTTAGTCATAAACCAGTTCGATCAGGCCATCTTCCGGGATGTACGAATTGAGTACAGTGATACCGTCAGTGTTGAGATGACGAATTATCTCTATATTCTCGAGGGCGATACGCTTACGGTAGGAATTCTCCTTATGGAGGAGCTTTTCGGATCCCTCGCGGAAGCTGTGGCCACTGTTTATTAAGTGATCGGCGAAAGCTGACTCCCCTAAGTGTCCCTTCTTCCAAGACTTCAGGTGCTCAGCTACTCTAACTTTCATTTGGCGGCCGGTCTCACCAATATAAAAGCCTCCACAATCCTCACACTCCAACTTATACACACCACTCCTCTCATCGACAAGTATGGGGTCCTTCAGTCTCACAAACAATTCTCTTTTGTTCGTCAGTTGCTTTCATTTCAGGCTTGAAGATGGTTATTTAACCGAAAGCGCTTGTCGTCTTTTATTTTTCTGCGGTTTGCATGTTTTACTCCACGTCGGAGTATTCGTCTTTCACGTTTCATTATGGATAGCCGTAATATAACTTGAAGGAACGGATTCGTTTAAGAATATTGTTATTAATCCTGAAAACATTTGGTTTATTAGTGAGTATCTGGATAAATCCTTGTCAGTTGAATCTCGAAAATAGAATAGTGTACTCAGATTACACCTCTCTTTCTCTCTCCTCGCACGTATCTTAAAAATGTAAAAAATGATACAAATGTTCGAATAAGAATATACTGAAATACGTGCGGAAGCTTAATTTCTGAGAAATATCGAATCCACACGAATCGAAGAAGGTCGAAATATGAGCGGGAGCTGTCAAATTATTTTTATATTGTTTTTAAAGCCTGGAACTGGGGGATAACGAATGTAACGACGGGATACCTATTAACGAGCTACAAGACGATAATGGCTCTTTGCTCGGAGTTACAACAGTTATTGCTTTTACGTGATATATTTGGCTAGTTGATACGCGCTGAAAAATAGAAAAACTACAAAGACGAAAAAGCTCCTCCTTAATAATAGATCCGCATGTAACATATTGTCCTCATTAAAGACTGGAGAAGTGCGTAACGTAATTTATATGGATGGTACGATATGATATCGAGGGAAAAAATAGTATTTGACAGGCAGATTGTATGTGTATTTGGGTAATTTTCATCACCCTTGCTCTCGACGGTATATCGGACGTTGTCTTTTTCGCAAAAACTAAATGCGACAGAAAACTGTAATTATGAGCAGGTTGACGCATTAAGACGAAATGATCGATGTCGAAATGGAGTTAATAACGTGAAACAAAAGAGAGCTGTTGACAATGGTTGAGACATATGCGAGAAATGTCGAAAAGACGACGTCGACGTATCTTTTGAAAAGATTAAGAAGGTAACATAATTCACGTATACGCGGTAGAATAATCGCGCACAAAAGACGAAATATTCTGTTCTCCCTTTTTATACGTACTTTAAACTGAGCACAAAGTGCAGATTGTGCTACTGTACTTTTTATCCCAATGAATAAAGTAGTGTTCAGTAATATGTACTCTTGCAGCTGTGGTGAGATATCACATCAGCAAGTTCTATACAGATTATTTATATTTTATTACTGACTTGAATTTTCTGTAAGCACTTCACGAGAAAAGGGTAAAAGTAGCGTGTTCTTACGTTGTATGCTTTTTTCTAGAAAAATTTGCAAAAGACGCGTAATTAAAATATTGCTTCAAATGAAAAATATGGTATCAAAATGAGAGCAAAGAACTTCGCAAATATAGCAATGGATACAAGTATAACATAGTTTGTCTGGATTATCGGTTTTAAATTGAATTATATTTGTCTTACAGAGCAAAATTTTCAGACTGTTTATTTGGTGAAAGTCACTCAATGTGAATCAATTTTAATTCTTATCATATTCTGACTATAGTTCGTACGCTTATCAAATATGAGAAAAATATCTGAGCATTATTTTGTGAAATTTATTATTTAGTCGAGTGTGAACATTCTCACTGCTTGAAGATTTGTTGAATATGAGGAAAAGAATGAAGAAGTAGATTGCCTGCCAATAAGTGCTTCTGATTGTTATCAAGGAAGTCATTCTAGGAGTGTGGGACGGAGTACAAAGATAGCATTCATGTCTTCCAATCACCCATTGGTTCACCATACAAACTAAAAGTGAGGGCAAAAGAATTATTGTTCGCAAATGGGGTATTTTAGTGTAATATCTCTTGCCAAAGAAATAGTGGCTTACTGCGTGAGGATTCCATCGGCCAAGGACCTTATTGTAAAAATCACAGAGACGAGCAAACCGAGCGGGGAGCTGACTTGAACTTCATCAGTCTAAAGTAATGGGTAGGGAATGTAAAATTGTCGAGATAGACGAAGTGAAATTAGCAACAAGGAAATACAGTGGCGGATCTAGGATTTCATGAAGGGGGGTGCTAACGCTAAATTTGACCACAATTTTTTTTTTTCCAATGGTTTACCCTGATCTGTCAAACCGTTCCTTACTTTATTTTCTCAAATCATATAGCAAAGGTATGGACTGATATGAATGTTCACGGGAAGTTGGTATAAAAAACTGATATTTTCTGTCAAACAAGAAAGGCAGCACATTGCAGAAGAAATTTATTAATAAATATTATTTTTCCATAAAAAACAAACAACTTAGAAATAAGATTTTGACAAAATGACAACATTAACGGTTACTCCAATCAGCACACGTCATACGACGCGGCTTCTTTTGCGCGAAGACATCGATGAAATTATGACCTTTGCCTCTCACCCTAGGTCAGTTCATTTGCATAGAAAGAATTTATTGCAGCCAGTAATAAAAACTACAGTAACAATCAATTGAATTAATAGCATTGAGACTTACAATATCTGATTCCAATTCTGATTTTTTCTTTTTTTTTAATGAAAACCATTGCCGAATGTCCGAACCACGCTTCAATTCTTTTTCAGCGCTCATGATTTCAAAGAGAAAGAGAATATCTAATATTCAACAGGTCAGTTACCTGTCTCATCTGGTTACACACAACTATTCCACTGATAAAACTGACTGATAAGGCAATAACATAACAAGCATCAATCCATAGCAGCAAGACAGCAAGGTAGCAGTTGTGGCAATTCACGCAGCGCTTAAGGCATTAATGTATTGAAAACGCATTGTTTTCACATATGTGAGCAGGCGTTTTCTGGCAGTTTCTAGTTTTGATTGGTTCTGCGGGCACCAAACGCGCACTCTATGTATGAAAAGTGCAACACTTGACAATGACTCTGTTGAATGCCAATAACTCTCCAAACATTTATTAATTATTTGATTCATTCGTTTTCTCCTTAATTTTTTTTTCTCTCTTATTATGACATACTTTTTTTTCTCCAAGGGGGGTGCTATAGCCCCTTAGCACCCCCCCCCAGATTCGCCATTGGAAATACCATTGAGGAAGAATGTTGCAGGGAAAATGGATCTTTGATGGAGTCGAGAAAGGAACCAAACGTACTTTCTATAACGGATTTTAATCATGGCTCGTCAGTTCCATCAAGTTTTCATTGAATATCGGAAATTGCATTATTAAAATAGTATAAATCATATAGTTTGCTGATTCTCAGAGGAAATATTGAAAAAGGAAACCCTTCGAAAAAAAACTTCGAAGAAATTATCGACTGTTGAAACAGAAAAATCTCGCTTTAGCAATGATTTTGAACGCGTCTCTCGTAGGTTTGAAGTATCAAATTCAATAGAATTATGTTGGGAAGTCATCAAGTGCCGAGGGAAGGCCTTTCTACAAACTCAACATGTCATCTACACAATGGTGCCAATAGAAGGAGTACTGATTTGGAGATGCATTAGATAACAATTGAAAATTTTTTGAAAATTGCTGAAATGAGAGGTTGTATTTAGAAGTATTTTTTGCGCTGATTTCAGAACCGTTTTCCGTTTTTTGATAACGAAGTTTCATTTAGTATAAACCAGCAAGTCGGCGCGCTTATGTTCTCTCTTTTCACTGAATGTTTCGAGTTGAAGTTATTAATCTTTCTCATTGAATTTCTTCTTTCTATTTCCTTTTTGTCTAATCTATAAATAATGATATTTCGTACATCACGTAATATTTATATATTTTTTCAAAAATATAAAAGTAAGCCAAGTTCAATACAATTTTAATTCGTCATTCAACCTCTCCACTTTTCTCTTCAAATATTTTCTCTTTTCGTCTAAATCCTGCATCAACTTTTCTATTTCCTTCAATTTTTCATTTTTTCGCTCTCTTTCTTCCAAAAAATATTTTCTTTTCTTCTCCTTACTTTCTCCATCATTTTCCTCTTCTCCGTTTTCAACAGGTAGCGATATAATCGGTTCGTCACTTTTTTGGGTGACCGTTTTGTACAGTCTGAAAAAAGATAAATTAATTACTTTGTAGTTGTTACAATTAATTTCAGATTTTTTCTTCTAAATTATTATATTTTATCCCCTACTATTAATACTTAAATCAGGCACTCTGTAAAATATTTTTCCTTTTTGATCCAATGTATTCCAATAGGTATATAACTAAAATTTGAGACGTACCCAACGATTTATTAATTTTGTTGACTCTTCAAATGCGTGACCCAAAGTTCATACCGATCTCCTACCAATCAAGCCAGATATTTGTAGAATGAACAGAAGTTTTTCATTTTGATTTTTAATTTCTTCGCATAAATTCGCTTAACAGTTTTTCCTCCTTGTTTTCACGCTTTCATATATATTTTTTATCGTAATCTTTGATCTTCATGGTTGTCACTTACATTTACAAAACTTACTCTGTTATCGATGGTTACTACACTGAGCCTTATAGTGTTTGCACTTAGCGATGCTTCGTATTTCTGGAATTTCATATTTTCTACTCGCACATACAACCCTTCATCCACCGAAATATTAGAGGAGAGGGTTGTAATTTGGACCCCCCCTTTTTATTTTCCAATATATTTTCGAACTTATGCGGCTCATTTGCAATTTCTCTTGGTAAGCAGACAGGAAAATCGTTCCTACATATGTTCCCTGATTGGCATAGTCGAAGAGTCATGTATTGTGTCACAATTTTTATTTGGGCAAAAAAAGTCAAAATCGACCCTCGTTGTTAATGGGCAGGTAATTTGAACCCCCCATTAAAAAATATATAGATGAATTTTAAAAGTATTTAATTTCGTCAAAAATCATGCAAAATTATTCAAATCCATATTTGGGAACTAGTATGTTACCAAACTACAGTGGAAACTCTAAATAACGAATTCCTCTATATTACGAATTTTTCCTCGGTCCCTCCCCTTTCAATGAATTTTACGTGTTAAAAAATCTCTTTATAACGAACAATTCACTCTATATAACGAATTTTCTACAGAAATCTTGTCATTTTTTCCAAAAAAATGTCGATTTCTAGCCTGAATTCAAACTTTTTTCTGAAAATTCTGATTGTTTGGTAAACATTTGAATATTTTCTCCAGAAAATATGAATTTTGACGAATGTTTCAACATTTCCTTCTAACAATAATGTCAACTTTCAGGTGAAATTTGAAAATTTTTATCATTCAAAATGTGGAACTTCGCAAAAATAAGAAAAAAAAATGAATTTCTTTTTAACGAATTTTCTATATAACGAATTTTTTTTTGTGGTCCCTTCAGATTCGTTATATAGAGTTTCCACTGTAGTTATAGGTTTCGAAAAAAAAAAAAAAAAAACGGAAAATGAAGACATAGACCGTCCCATTTCTTACGAGTTTTTGCCGACTTTAACTTGTATGGACACATACTTCGACGAGGCATTTCTGAAATTACGTAAAATTCACATTTGAAAAACATTTTGAACAAAAATACTGCATCATTCTTCTTTTGTGTGTGTGTGTTTTTTTTTGGTGGGGGGGGGGGGGGGTCCAAATTAGTAACACCGGACGCTTTTCGAAATTGGATCGTAACTTGTTGAAAAAACTTCAAATTCTAATGAAACGCACCTGATATGAATAGCCGGAGTCCTACTGTCAACTTGATATAAGTCAGCTTCTTCCTGCACTCGAAAAAAAAAATGAAAAAAAATCTCGAAGTTCGTCTGCAAAACTTTTTCACTTGGCAAAAATTTTCAATCCGTGATATCTCGTGATAAAAACATCGTAGAACGCTCGAATTTCCATAGATTGACTCTGTGTACATGTACTTCACATGCATCGCATGACCACTAGAGAGCGCTGCACCATTCTCGAGATAACAGGGAGCAGGGGGGTTCAAATTACCTGCGGGGGTCCAAATTACAACCCTCTCCTCTATCTGAGTTGTTTGCGATTTCCTGTCAATGTTACAGGTATAATTTGAATTCCATTTTTCTTTGAAAATTCTAATCAAAAGAACATTTTTTCTTACCTTCTGCGTCTTGAATTAAACAAAACTGATGTTTCAAGGATCCAATTTCTTTTTTTTTTCGATACAGATTCCTTCGATGCTTCCTTGGGTGTCTTTTTCAATCTCTTTTATCTTTTAAAATTTTACAAGTCCAAAAAATATGAAAATATTTCAACTGATGTTTCAACTATTCAATTTCTTTTTTTTCGATACAGATTCCTTGGGTGTCTTTTTCAATCTCTTTCATCTTTTAAAATTTTACAAGTCCAAGAAATATGAAAATATTTGGAAGTCCAACGATTGGAAAATAAATAATTCTAAGTCCAACAGTTGAAAATATTTCCAAGTCCTAGAAATGGAAATGAAAAATTTTTCAAGTCCAAGAAGTATGAAAATATTTCGAAGTCCCACGGCATCACTCTTACTCCGAGTATGGCAATAATTATTCTCTCCCGTCCATTTCTTCCTGACTATGAGCTTAACATGCTTGCCTAATGAGAGGACAGCAATTCTGCTTTCCGGGTAGTGACTTGTTATTTTGTGATACAAAATCAAAGATGTGTGACGTATCTGATTAGAAGTCCTAATAGTCAAAGATGGAAAGTAAACAAATATTGCACATCTATATTGTGCCATTCATTTCCTCTCTTTTGGCAGATAATGGGCACTTGTAAAATGTTGCTTTAATGTGCTAAAATTTGAAACTTGTCTATACCTCCACATTAAACTACCGTATGTGATATCAAAACTAGTAATATTGATCCTTATTGTATTTACCGGATCAATTTTCTTTGACAATTTTGAATTTTTGCGGCTTATTCAGTGAACTATTAAAAGTTATCCTCTCATGAAGATTCGGTCCTATAATAAGTCGCACAAGCCGCGTGAATCTTGCGCTTTCCGGGTCAAATGCTAGACTCCGGCTCGTGTAAATATTTGACTACCTTTGATAAGAGCATTATTTCTGCTAAGAGTTAAAGCCGGCTAAATGAAATTAATCTATCCTCGCGGATATCTGGCGCACATATACGTCTCCCGTTATTAACGTTCTCTCTATGGTGGCCGACGTTTTTGCCTAGTGAGCGACTTTGCAGATAGCATCGTGTGTACGTGTAAGCGTATAAATATACTCTATTATTCGCACTATCCCATGTACGTACGATCCAGATAAATTGGTGTATAAAGGCGCATTAAAGACCCGGCATGTATATAAGAGAGCGAAAGGACATTGCATAGAATGAGAATTAACCGCGGCTCCGGTAAGATGTTCGTACCGGTAAAAGTACGTGGAACTTTCCATGCTTAAAATGATTACGATAACCCCTTAATTTGTCTTGAGGAAGTCCTGGTAACTGATTGCGACGGCACATGACGCGCAGCACGAACGTCAGCGGGCCTCGATTCAAGAAAATACAGCACGGTTGTTATAGTGGCAGACTTATGAATTCAAGACCCCAGTAATGTGTTCGATGCACGTCGATCCTACTGTAACCCTTTCAGTTCCTTCCTATTTCTCATACATCGGCTCAGTCCGCTCGCAAGGGTTTGTACGCGAGTGTCGGTGCGGGTATGGGCAGGCAAACTTCACCGAGCCTATCGCTTTTGCTCCAATTTCACCTCGCTATCGTCAGTCTTATGTCACGCACAGAACTTTTCAACTCGTCCAACTTTTAAAGCTTAAATAAAGGTTTCGACTTTCGGTAGGTGATGAAGAAGAAAAAATAGTTCCTTGTTCTACAATTCGAGAGCGGAATAAGCCTACATTTTTTCCACTTTTTTTCGTAATTTAATCTATAATTTTAGCGTGTACGTACTTGTACTTAAAACAAGTGTAATTTTAAAGATACGCAGCACTACAACAATCTACACTTCACGTTGTTTGGCGTGTGATGATCCGATGACGAGGAGGGTAGATAGAATTGAAAAATGAGACTAATACGCGAGGTAATGAGGCGCGAAAATATTTTCTGTTGAAAATAGTCAACGGTGAAGAAGAAAAAGCGATATTAAAAGCTGATGAGTTGTGAGATATACTGAAAAATGAGCGCGATTTTAAAACGCTCGACCCTAACAAAAGTGAAAAATTTCCATCTCGCTTCATCGTGGTCCGCGTATGACAAATATTTTTGTTTCTTTGACAATTTATTACGAATGATGAGGACGGTTAATTAGAGAAATACTTCACGTTGTTCACAGACGCAAGGGATATTTCTATATGTATAGTTTCGCCATGGGAACGTTGGCGGCAGAAGAGGGTGTACGTTCTCGGACAATTGTTGACCTCTTTTTAGGCCTGGGTGTTTTTCCTGCGTTTCGATGTGGAATTGTACATTTTGAAGTTTATTTTCAACCTTGAGATAGCTTATTCGATTCACGCTTATTGTCACGAGAGCCATGTTCACGAAAATGTTTTTACGAAAGTAATTTTCACAAGAGCGTCTCATTTCAGGGAAGAAATTTTCACGGAAAAGCTAAATTTTTAGGAAATAGAGTTGGTCAGAACAATCGTGTACGCTAACGTTTGCAGATGGTCAACCTCTGTGTTGTCAACTTTATGCTGGTTGTAGTTCATTACTATTCCGCGAATTTGTTGCTGATGCGCTAGCCACTTTCGTTTCAGTGAGCACTTTAACACGTCGGCCGATACTCAGTTCTGCTATCGCGACTTCGGTGTCGTCCTGTCCTTCTGTATCTCAACGATGGCGGAGTAAAAGTCGGGGTGATAATTACCCGCCAGGGCACTCTTCACACGTCGTCAGTTGGTACGTAGATCATCGCAAGCAACATATGAGTGTGAATCTTCAAATTTCTGTTTTCCAGATCGTTGTTATGCTGTTTTCAGCCCCTACCACTGGATTTGGCGGTATACCACCTGCCCCAGATGGAAGAAGCAACATCTAATTTGGGCGTTGGGGAAAACCTTCTTTGTAGCGCTGATGATTGCCTTCTCGAAATCGATGAGTACGCGTTTCGGAACGCACTGCTGTATTCTGTATTGTTTCACTGCTTCTCGGATAGCGGTGAGGACTGCTGTCTGTGTACATGTTTTCACTCTCAACACAAGTGGAAGTGGTACACGTTCACGACCCGTTGTTCCGTCGATGGGTTCCTAGCATAGTAAACAGTTGCACAAAAATTGTGGGAGCAGTCTTGAAGGTGCCGTCGACGAACCGCGTTTTGCTTTGGCAGAGTAGCTCAATCAATGTTCCGGCGAGTGGCGAATACAAGTACTCTCTCTCTCTGGTTGTGCTTCTCCGTCCTCATCCTCATCGTCTGAATCTTGTTTGGGCCGAGAATCAAATAACAAAAGGTTCTCCCTCGCCAAGTGATCCGGTACTTCTTTCAAATCAAGGATGGTCTTTGGGTTGGCCAGCAGGTCCTTCCGCCGAGTCCTTCGCATGGCTTTCTTCAGAGCTTCCCGCTCTGGCAGCTAAGAGAGAACTTTAGCTGGTACGTTTGCAAGCTCCGTACGCAGCAGCCGAGCGGGCGGTTCAGACGGATTCTCCCCTGCGTTTCCCTTGAGAGTGCTCGTCATTTCTAGAGCGCGCACCTCCTCTTGATTGAAAGGATGTTGATGAGGTGATACGGTAGGTCCTTTGATGACCACCAGTGGCCAGCCAGGATTAGGATCATTGGGGATCACCCTCGTCGACCGCGACTTGTTACAGTCCCTATATTGGCGATCGTTGTTTTTCCTTGACCGGTAGTACACGTAACCCTTTAGGAGTCGGCTTCCGCCTACTTTCGGTTCCGGTCGGTAAGGGTATGGGATGCAAAAATGCCATGGGATTTAAATATTGGGTAACACGTGGTTTCGTCTCAACGGCGAAAAATGTTCAATGTTTATTGCAAGTCTAAAAATAAAGTTCTTTCAACATATGCGAGTTCTGTAATAGTGTAGTACTCAACTCGATATTGTAAGGGGAAGAAATGAAGATGAACGATTTTGATTGGAAGCTGAAAAGAGTCGGAGCAAGGCATTACGTTGCTTCTTCCAGAATCTGAAAACAAAAATTGATTTTTCCAGCGTTTGCAAAGAAAACAGTTTCTCAAAAATGTTCTCTCTTTGATGACTGATTTACTATTGACAATTCATCCCGGAGTAACGCAGCTGGTGGTTGCGCTCGATTAGCCGAAGCTTTCTCCCTCATCTTTTGTTTTACCATTTCAGTCTTGCATACAGCCTTGTTCAGCCCCAGCGAATGAGATGTGGTTGGGTTTTGTACAACGAGTATTGGAGACTGTGGCTAAGCCCCTGCGATGGCAGTACATTCACCTGCTCGTGCTTATTGACAATCCTGATATGTTTGAGTTCCTTGTTGACGCAATTTCACTTAGATAAAGCTGTCAATAACCAATTTTTGTTGCTTAAATTTTTTTTTTTCATCTGTTGTTTTTAATTTCAGTGTTCATGAACTATTACCAAGCAAACATACTAAAAGGTATCTACTTACCAATGCTTGCTCCTCCTCCCAGCAATCAGAGAATGTTACAATTCTCTGCATCAATTCTGTTAACTGCTGATTACTTCTCTTCGAGAAAATAACCAGCGCACGTTGTGAGAAGGTGGGATTGTGGGCCCCTTCTTAGACTGCGTGTTTTGTATGCTTTTTTTGCTTCTTCTGAAATTCAATTCATCATTAAGTTGAATAAACGCCACAATTCACCGTCAAGTAAGAAATTATGCCCGCCATCAAATGATACCGAAAAATTTCGGGAAATGAAGTATTCGATGATACAAGAACCGAAAATTTCGCTTATAGTCAAGTTTGGAATGGCAGGTAAGGCGCTCATTGCTGTTTCTTTGCTTATGACAACCATAATGACTTTAATGGATGTAATCCTGATTTTCATCGATCAATATATCCCCTCTCTGTGAATGTTGATTTTCGTATGACCTTGCCAGCCGCTATATGTAACGTAAAAGTTTGGGCATCTTTTTGGGCACCGATCTTTTGAACCCTTCTGTATATTATGGTGGGATGTATCTGCAATTACGAGAAAATGAATCAGGTTTTTTAGTGTGAGAATATTTTTCTTACCTATGGTTTTTAGTTTTAGTGTACACATGACTCTTCCTGAATTGTCCAGATAGCTTGGCACACTTGACCACTAGAACAAGTACTGCGAATTTTTTCGCTCGAGCTTGAGCGTCCAACTCATTAAACCGCTGTAACATGCTTTGCACATTGCGTATGCTTTGTGTGCTTCTTGTAAAATTCTGTTCACCACCAAATCTGGTGAGGTGTCCAATTAAGATGCCATGACGTATTTTTGTACCGACACATATTGGTTGCAACGAGGACAAAGAAAGTTTTGAGTCGGTAACGTGTGCCGGGTAACTAGGGGTCGGGTTGAAGGATTCTGGTGGAAAAAAGAGGGAAAGAAATTTTGTCGAGCGATTGAAGGATTTGGGAAATCGACCTTGAACGACCACTTTAGGCCTTCTGGTTGATTTTCAAGTTTACGCTCAATGATGTTGCTGAAATTTGACTCATGATAACGCAGTCACATATCAATTCACTGTTCGATGACGTCACTGAAAGAGTCTGTATGTTTTCGTCGCTAATTTTATCCTCCGTGATACAAATTCTGATATTCCCTTCTTTCCTCATCGGTCAATTCTTGAAATAACCTCAATTGCTGATCACAAGACGTATTGTTCACTTAGGCTACTTCATCGTCTGTGAAATAAATTGATTTTGCACTTGATTCGGGATCAATGTGTTTTTTGAATCAGTTTTTGCTTTCTTTACGAGTAAATTATGAATCTCAGTTTCGGTATAAGTTACTGTGCCCAGTCAATTTGTTTTCATTCACCGGATGTAAAGATGAGGTATACATAATCATATTCATTATTGCTGAGTTTAGAATGCTGGCAAATTCAATCAACGTCACACCCTCATGATTTGATTATTATGGGTTTGTGCTTCAAAATACTTGTAGAGGGTGGAATGCTTATTGCGAAAGTGCAATTGTCAAAATTCACACATCAACTAATGTATACGTACCATCGATTTGTTCGTATGTGTACTTCGTTCACATAAAAAAGTACGTTCATATCTACGAATCTTACGCAATAGTTCGTGTAAAAGTGATGATAATCCGATGTTTTAAGCATACAATGAGAGGTACAAGTTGTTATCGAGAAGCGTCAGGAAAAACGCATTTGATGGGGAATGAAGCGATCTCAGTCAATATATTTCTTTAGAATCACGAAAACGTTTTTTTTTTTTTTTCATCCACTTAAGAGAAAGACACACTTCTAAGCCTATTAAGTTACTAAGCCACCCTACATTTTATCCTTGCATTTTCCCCATCCTTTTCTCTTTCGTATCTTTCGTTTTCGCCGCCCTCGTTGTTTTTTTAGACGTATTTTTTTCCTCTATTTTTCGAATGTCTCCTTAGTCTCGAAGGATGATGTCACGTTACTTCTCTGGGAATCACGTTCTCGTTTCATTGCCGGTCATCTCGATCATAAATGGAGTATCAGTGTCGAAAATTGATTCTGTCAGGCAATTAATGCTTGTCAAATTAAATGTGCAGAGAATTATTACCGAAGAAGAGGGTATTTTTTTACGGCACGTCGAAAGTGTCAATTAGGACGTTTCAGTTTTGGACACTACAAAGATACAAATATTTAATTTGCTTTGCAATGAATGGGAAAGACCAATCGAATAACTATTTAGATAATGATTATGATTGGTCATTTTATAAACTGGTGGCTAGAAAGATAAACTTTCGGATCGCGAATATTGCCGCCGGTGCGCTTCTTCAGGTTGTCCTCCGCAAATCTCGTAGACTTGTAACGTGCCGAAATGGTGAGCGAAAATTGGGCGCCACGAAGAATATAATGTATTTATAATGCGATTTCTGCAGTATGCGGTGGAATAGTTTAACGAGCTGTGTGATGGTTACGACCACTAAAGTAGCATTATATGGCATACTAAATTTTAATATCTCTTTTCTAATGTATTGCGCGGGTTGCATGGTACAGTACTGTTTTAGGTGAAGACGTAACTTGATTTGCGAATTGTCGTTTCGCGGCTGCGCTATGGAATGCTTCAATAATGCCGCAGTATTATCGAGTTGTACATAATATATTTTCTCGTATAACTAGAAATTGCTCGTGTTTGAGCAACGGCGTAGTTTTACTTCCTCGCCTAAAATGAACTTTCGAACCATTGACGATCCACCGATTAGGTGATGCTACAAGACGTGGAGTGATTGAAAATATTTCAATTTGATTCAATTCTGTAAACGAATCGTGTCAGCTGGGAAATTTCTTGGTTTTCAATTTCTGTATATGTCAACGGTAAATGCTCTTGAAATCCTTGTCGGTGGTGCACCTTTTGTTCTTATGTGTAGGAGGTAAATTCATCGAAGGTGACGAAAGTTTTCGCTCTCATTTGAGTTGTGCTCTTACGTTGTTTTCTGAAGGAAGGGCTTGTACGCAGAATCGGCATGGCACTATTTTGAAAAGTCACCTTCAATCAGAAATCAGTGAACCTAGTTTGAAATTTCGATGATTTTTTTCCTTGATTTCTGTATCTGTGCCCTGAAATGTTTAAGAATGGTTTCTACTGTATCATCGGCATTAGATTGAGTTAATGCATGAGCAATTTTGTATTGAGACCCGTGTGTGCCTGTGACTGCACCAAAACGGAGTGGTTGAAGAAGCTACAGACTCGTCGAATTTTATTTTTTCGAATTGGAGTCGTTGAAGAGGCTGCAGATTCGTCAGATTTTTTCTCTGACCAATAGTCGTTTTTTCATCGTTGTTCTCAGGTTCAAATGACAAAGGATCTGTTCTTGAAAAATCCTAGAACATGCAATCAGTATGTGACGAAAGTAAACCGGGTATGAAGACGGATCCGCAAAAGTCACGACTTTCGATCATGAAATTTTTATGAAACTGTCTTCATTCTTGTTGAGGTTCCAAAAACAACAATTTTTAATACCACCCAATGAATTATATCTTATTCGAAAATAATGTCCAAGCTGCGACCGTAGGACATTAGGTTTCAAAAGGCAACCGAGCTACAATCAACGCGATCGTGAAAGTCCCCGTGTTAAGATTCTAAATCGTCTTCTGTCCTCAAACTGACGTCGGATCAGACTTAAATAGGATGATTTATCATCGTGGAATTGAACTCGACGCGCATGAAAAAAGACTATCGTCGACTCGTTAGCGGTAAATTAACGTCGATAAATCCGCAGCCCTTCTACTCGTCCGCTTATGCGCCACGGAAAAGCTTTTTCCGTCGAAAAGAAAAAATTATAATGTTCACCTCGTGGCATCTACTCAATGACGAATGGCGCGGGGTAGGTGGATTGAAGAGGAAGACACTGGCCGCGGCATTGTGGTTTCACTCGTAGAACAAGTACAGTGTCCACTGAGGCGGGGAAAAATGTTGATTTTATTAAAACTGCTTTAAGCGGCTTCCTAATGCCGCGTAAAAGTTACTTTTTACTACAGCAACGTTGCTGCAGAAATGTACGAGGATAGGACGACGATGCGACAGAAGATGGAAAAGTAAACCCTTTTTCGTTTTAAGACTAAAATGCGAGCTACTGCACTCACAACAACGAAGGCGACGACCCTTATTAAGAGGATTAAACTTTGATGAAGCCAAACCGATTTTCGTCTTGCGAATATCAACTCCGCATTTTCCATTCTGTTCTTGCTATCCTGTGTCCATACAGCCTTTTTTGTTTTTTTGGTCCCTGGAATAAGATAATGTCAACGTATGCATAATGCGTCTAGGACGTTAATTCAAAAAACTTAATCCGAAAGTGTTTTTTTTTTTTTTTTTTTTCACAACGTCCGCATTTCTTCCTCTCAATTTCTGTAATAACGGTGATAATAATATTATAATAAAGATTCCGGATGTTTCGAATGCGTAATGGTGAGGGGTCGAGTCCATGGCGTATATTTTTCATGGGTGATCAACGTTAATGAATTTTACTGCGTAATTAATTCGACGCCTAAACTTATAAACAAAATGACTTCACCGCTCAACAATATTTTGTGAGTTGTTAATTTCGTCGGCTTTGTTCTTTGTACGTTTCTTTGTGGATTTCTCAGTTTGTACAACTTCTAAATGGGTAATTAATTAGTGGAAAATTACGATTAATTTTCTATCTCTAATGGTAATGTATCAGTTTTTCGTGATGAGATACCGATGACGATATTTTGGGCAAATATCGTTGTCTAGGTCAACCATTGTTGTAAACTTCCGCACGATACAAACCTGTTAACATTAAAAAAGAACTTTCAAGAACTAAAGTTTTCAGCCGGTGAAAAACATACAAGTCAACTTTGTAGCGAAAATAACTTCGGAAAAATGGTTTCATTTTGTCGCGAATTTTCAACGATGAAAATTTTCGTGGGAGGGTTGGCTGTCATAATATTATTGTATTTTCATTGACCGAAGATTTTCGCTCGTGAATTTAGCGTCTTGATATTTGTTGATGGTCAATTTTTACGCTTCTAACGGAGATCAAGAAGACTAGCATGAAATTTCTTATTGACGATCATGATCATTTCATATGGTATACGTTCTCAGAGAGTGTATGATTTGATTTGATTAAATTGTAATATGATTTCACTTCACTTGAAATTTTATTCAGAGTAAGTTGATCGATGGCTTTGTACTACGAGCTGTGTTTTCTGAAACTTCGTTAACTAACTGTAGTTTTTGAGTATCTTAGTATCGCCCCGTTCTTTTGCGGTGCAGGTATACAAGTCAGGGTGATCTTTTCCTGGACCGGTCATGCCAACTTCCTCTGACGTTATTAGGTTTGTGAGAGTGGTTAACGTGGCGTCATGTTGGTTCCATATGGCGGGTGCGTAGTGAGGGAGCACAGCTCTTTGTCTTCCTCCTGCTGGCAAATATTCATCTCTACCAACGCACCTTCAAGTAAGACTTGATGGTAACGCGCGAAGAGCGTGTGCGTGTGAATTTTCATACTCCTGTCGTCTGGATCATTGTACAAATATCTTGTTTGTAAGCCAGTTTCCTGGGTATGAATGTCGCTTGACCGAAACGAAAAAAGTTTTTGCAGCACGAAAGTAGTGACAGGTACAAGAAGTGTTTTCAGGGTACCAATCATGGGACTGTCTTGAGTATTTCTTGGGGGCATACACCCTTATTTTCATCATCCGTTGATGCGCGTTTCTTCTTTTTTGACATGTTTCTTATCTTCATTTTCAAGTTTTATCAAACGGCGATTATTCTTACGTTTTTGCAATTGTTTTCTCAATTTCCTACGTGCCATTTGGAACGCAAAGAAGGACAAAAAGAATTTGAAACAGAAAAACTTGACTCGCGCCAACCAAAAAGTTCATAGACAACATGATAATGATTTCCTTCGGAAGCGCTAAATTATCGAAATGATTACGCGATTTAATGCCAAACATGGCCTCCATTGGTGTACATCGTAGAGCACTATGGAAACACCTATACGTGCAGAACACATTACATAATTACCAATAATGGAAGAATACCCGCAAAGTAAGACATCCAACAACAATGGTGTATAATAAATGTAATTCATTTACACGCACGACGCGTGGCCAGTACTCTTGATGCGCGACTTTCGATACTGTATGGGACATTTAGACTACGAGTCAATTGCGATAATGTAAAAAAAAAAAACACGACTGAGTCGCCAGGAACCTCAGTATACGGGTCTTTTACGTTCTTCTCTTTCTTCCTCCCTCTCTTTATTTCCCTATTTGTTATTTCATGAGAATTTATTTTCTTATTTTTTTCAAACACTGAAAGCAAAACCAAACACATACTGTTATTTTTTTTTCAACATCCAGAATAGATCTATATTTTTTCATCTGTCGTCTTATCGCGAAATTCTATTTTTCATACTGAAAAAATTATGAAAGGTATGTCTTGTGCAGTATATTTGGGTGAATAGTGTCAAATCAATAAAAGAAAAAAAAAAAAAAAGTACCTAATTTGATGAATTATTCACAAAAAAATTGTAAAAGCCTTTATGTATCCATCAGAACTTCGTCCTCTAGAAGGCGCTTTTGTATCAAGTTCAAAATTTTAATCACGAAGATTCTCCCCTTTGTATTGTCGATGTTTTCAGACAATGGTCTAACTAACAGAACTAAAACATCACTAGACTGTATAAGAGTTCAGAAAATACCGTGCAAAAATAAAATCTTGGGTGACACAGATAATACTTGTATCACTGAGAGAAATTTGTATAACGATAAGTACTATAAGACATACATTTTTGGATCCTCTCTGGAAAAATATTAGTTTGTCTTATTAGATATTGCATAGAGTAATACATAAACCTGTGACTTAATACTATCATATAAGGTGGTATTTGCTATACTGCGTTGCATCCTATCTTAGGGAGCTTGTATCTCTATAATGAAGAATACTATAATCAATATGGTAAGTCACAATACAAGATTGTATTTCATGTTAATGTTGAGTGGCAATAGTTCACAGTAGCATATATGAACTGTTACTGTATTAAATGTGATATTGTACCATATTATGTAATAGTTGGGGCTATGTTGAATAGTAACAATTCATAAGTATATATATGAATTGTTACTATATTAAATGTGATATTGTGCTGTATTACATGGTAGTACAGGCTATGTTGAATGGCAACAGTTCAGAAGTGGATGTATGAATTATTATTGCAATGGATAAGATATTGTACCACAATATATAGTATTACGTGCAATGTTGAATGGTAGTCGGTACAATTTGTGTGATTCTCAAAATTAGGGCATATTTCAAGTGAATAAAATTTTTTTTGCTGAAGAGCTATTTTTCAGAATTTTTTTCTGTAGGTTGTTAGTAGACAGGTCCCTGATACTAGTACACGCCTTTAGCTTAATTCATTCCAAGAAGGGGCGGGGGTAGAGGGTATTCAAAAATATTGATCCATTACGTAGGAATTTCCATCGTAATGGCAACCATGGTGTAAGAATTTCCATCGTAGTGGCAACCAAAATGTAAGAATTTCTTTGGTAATGGCTAGACTGGATGGCTGATTTTCAAGTATCTAGATATCATAACGTTGATATTGCAAGGTGAGTTGACTAACAGCATAATTATGTACTTTTGTTACACTTTAATGAGTGCCTAAATTCCCTTAATTTCAGGTGAATATTGTCATTTGTAGAATACAAAATAATGGTCCATTCTGTTTTTTGGCTGACATGAAGCTAGCAACACAAGAGGAATATCACATGTAAGGATTTAAACTATACTCATTTTACTATTTAGTAATAAGAAAATATAATTGAACTCACAAAGGAGAAACAAAAAACATGACTAAAAAAAGTAACTTCATCGGCTGCTAAAAACATAAAGAACACAAAATGTGAACAAGTAATATTCTCTAGGATTTCTTCATACTCCTGAATCCAAATGTTGTAAATAGATGAACCATGTATTTAACTTACAAAATAAACTTACAAAAAAGAAAAAAAAAAGAACTAAAACAGGTAACTTCTGTCTGAACAAGTAACATTCTCTAGGATTTCTTTATACTCCTGAATCCAAATATTGTAAATAGATGAACCATGAATTTAACTTTTCTTACGTCGGAGTCGTTCCTTTTGTGATAGGACCATGACAGAACATGAAGCTTCGAGTAGGTAGTTGACAAAACCTGCAAGAATTCTAAATTATCATTTCAGATAAAGAATATTATCCAGAAACTTGTAGAAAAATCTCACAGCCTCAATCCATCGTAGTGGTCAGAATTATTACCGCCACTACGAAAGAAATCCATCGTAGTGGTCAAAATTATTTTACTGCCACTACGAAAGATAAGCAAAAATGTCCACGGCCAAGGAAAACGTGTCGATAAATCAAATTTAAAGCCTCATACAATAGTTTTTTCAGCTATTATTGACAATTTAATTACAATATACTTACCAATTTTTTATAATGCTTCTTCTTTTCTAGGATTCTCTTCCATGCAGGCGAGATTTGACGAGCCACTACAAAAGAACCGCGAAATTGTAAATAGGACACTTCTCAGACACTTTTGATAATAAAACCTGGATGATGTTATTTGAATTGATAATCTAAGCTGTTATTCTCTACCTGAGCCGACAAGCAAACAGCCAGCTCGCGACATGAAAATAATATTCAACCAGTGTGACCGGAAGAGCCACTTCAAAATTATGAAAAAATAGCCACGGCGATGGAACTACAAACTGTTACCAAACTTTGAGTTTAACCTGAGGAAGTGTGGTGTACTCACAGTCACTATTCTTGGCATTAATAGTTACTTTCACTCCTGCTAGTGAATTTCTGTCAACGTTTTCCGAGGAAAAACAGATTTATTACATCATTTTACCAAACTCAAGATTTGAATCTATTTGAGGTTACAGCCACTACGATGGAACATTTTGTATATTTTGATTCATTTTGAGGTACATGAAGGGGTGGGGGCATGAATCTATGTGGCTATACAGGTTGGGGGGATTCTATATTATCTATATTCACAAAAGAAAGAAGGAAAATGGACGCATTTTAGTCCTTAAAAAGTGGAGTTACAAGAATATGCCCTAATTTTGAGAATCACCCATTTATACTTGTAGGTAAGTACTATATTTGATATCTCATGATGCCATATTCTTTAGTAGTAATTCATATGCTTCATAATTAGGCGCATAAATTTACTCGCACTAAATAAAATAGGACTTGCAGAGAAATAAAAATACAATAACGTTTACAAAAAAAATAATCATTATGTATAATATTGATAGAAAAATCTTTGTAAATTCATCAGAACATTCATCATACTACAATTACACATAATAATGAATAAAATTATCTTTGGCTTACATCATTAATACCATTTTTTAAGAATATAAGTTCCTCTAGATAATCGCGCCTCACTAGTTACTGTGCTTAAAATTATTTTATCAAATGGTAGAAAAGGAAATCCACAGTTAGAATCTACAATTTTATAGGAATCGAGTTCTTCACTATAAAAGGCAAATATTTCATTACCATATTATAACAAGTTTTGAATTAGGTTCTAATAATATTAGATCCACGCTCACAAATTTGGGTCCAGCATCTTCAGCAATCATTAAAATTGAAGACTTTGTTATATGGTTGCCACAAACGACAACATAGCTTGTACTACATACTTCAGTGGTTGAAGAAATAGTGGATTGACAGTTAGAATAGATTGGAAAGCCGACAGTATCTTTAAATAATTCTTTTGAAAGTATTGGTCCATGGGTAAATAATGAACTAGAATTTCCCATGTCACTCAAGAAACGGTAATTCAAAATTAATTGATGCTTGAGAGCTATAGTTTTAGGAATGTTTAATCGATTTCGGGATACAGCTGATGTGGTCTTGCCCTGGCGGTGCTTAGCTTCATTTCTCATAGAGGACACAACGCACAGGGGACCCACTAGCCTCATTATTCGGGGATAGTGAATTAGATGGTGATGTTTGGGTTTAAAATGCATGTTATTGTTTATGATTAATTCCAAATATTCAGAAATATAAACCTGAAGGAGCTCATAGTCATTTTTGTGCACTTTTTTTGCACTTGTTAGAAGAACTATTTGTCTTAGTCGTATAACAATTTGCCACAGTTCACCGTTTTCATCATCAACTTTATCTCCTACCATCAAGGGCATATGAATAATAAAACATTTCATTTCTGATGCTGACATGTTCAAGCTTTTATTTTTAATGTGAATGTGTACAGCACATACGAGTAACACTTAAATACAGCACGTTTCAATACAACATATAGCGCGTAATGCATTTAATACTTCCATTGTGGCAAGCGCATACATCTTCTGTTGCCGGCCGCTACGAGTAAGAGCATCTGTTCTTATGTGCCATATCACAAAATATTATGCCTGATAACATGTTATCAGACGCAGTATAGCCAGAAGTCGTACGCGAAATGACACTTATTAGTCAAGAGGATTACGAAAAGATAGCAGATTTTTCTAAATTTTATCTCACATCCTCATATTATCTGAAGTAAAAAGTTCTATATTGTATTATGAACAATTACTATGTCCTTATTATTCTGTACGTCAAAGAATAGTAGTTTGTCATATAAACCTGCCGTGCTATACATGATGATGATTTTTACTACAAAATTAATTATTTATTATGATCTACAAAGTACTTATTGTTCAGTATAGGAATTATTGCCAAGTAGATACCACTATTTCCAATGTATTGCATTTCTCTCAGTGATAGTGCAAGTCGTGACGTCACAACGTACCTTTAGGTAGGAAACTTTCATGAAGTCGGAAACATCCTTTTATAGTAATTTGTAGCAATTTGAAATTCGATAAGATAATATAGTGCAGAAGGAAAATACCAGTAAGAGTATAACTTTTAGAAAGGACCAAACTACAGAAAACCACACTCCACACGCAACTCGATAATTTTTGGCCTACTCTGTAATAATTGAAGCTTCCAAATTCCTCGAATTTACTTCAAGATATTCAAATGAGAATAACAACTAGTAAGTGATACATAGAAATCACAAAACCGAATATCAGAGAAATCCTTGGCACAAAAATTATTCTATCGAGTAGCGAACTATGAAATACTACCAATTTACTCGCTACATGTCACTTACTCCTATGACAGGAGCTCGTTCCAAATTCACACATAAATAAGAAGTCATTAACCTTAGACATTTCAGCTATACAATCTTTACAACAAACTTTCTTCTCTACATCTTGCTACAACTCTCGCACCTCTCACATCTGCTAAATAATTCGAACTCAACCGCTGTCAGATAGTCAAATAACGAAATTTAAATTTCAAAATCATACCCCAACTCACATATGATAAAGAGTTTTCACCTACACGCGTATACCATATCAATTATTATTCGTTGTCTATAGAAAACAAACGAATTTATACAATATACTTCGAAATACGTCTGAAATCGGAGCGATTAGCACGACTGTTTATTCGAAATCGAATGCGTCGCGAAACTTCCGCAACAAAGTTTGTTTCCAAAACAAAGTTTATAAAGTGCATCACATTCTCTCGGCGCGTTAATAAGAATCAGCTGATGCTTCTTTCCATTTTCATTCTTCTTCGTCATTATAAACGGTCATTACTCGAGTCTCGAATAAGGAGTCGATCTACGACAAACGTAACAGATCTATAGGAATATTTTGAAAAAATTTTGTTGATAACGTTATCGTGGCGACCGATATGAGTTGAGATTTCACGATAGTACTACAAGGATAAACGTGGAGGAAAGTTACTGCTCGAAAAAACTTTCTTCAGTAAGATTATTTTGTAAAATTTTTAGCGAGTACGCGCTATGAATTATATCAACACATTAAATTTTATTCTTCCTGCTAAAAATTCTTTTCAAACGGGGAAAAAATACGCGTGTCTTAGGCCATGCGAATATCGCCTTCGTGTTGACTCCAGCAGGAAGTTGTGAGGATTTTCTATAAAAAAATGAAGAAAGAAAACTTTTCGCGTTCATACATTGAATGTAGATTTTACAATATTGCTGTACATACATTTTCGAACGCAAGCACAACTTTTCAGAATCGAATCGAGATCAGTTGCCAAGCCAAGTCTGCACATGTTAACGTATTCAACGCGAATTAACTGGAAGGAAACTTGAATTGCCAGAAGAAGAAAAAAACTCACGCAGTGGCGTGAATAACACCGACTTTTCAGCGACGATCTCTCTCGCTCTCACTCACTCACTCACTCTGTTCTGTCTCTTTCACACTAACTTTCAAGTCAAGATGAAGAGCAATTTTATTACAACAATTTGACAAGAAAAGCTGCAGGGTATTTACGTGGTTAAACAAATACCATTCTGTCCCCTGCCTGTTTGTGGATTCGCCGCTCCTGGCTCTTACGTGTCTCTCGACATTCAAAGAAGTAGGGGCACCGCTCCTCGTTCATCGCCCTCTCGTGTTGTGGCACAACTGCAGACAAACAAATGAAATAGTGTCAAATTTACAGGAAATATCAACAATTGGAGCGTTCACCATTGTGGTCTGTAGGCTGCAAACTGACAATAACGCCAAGGGGCTGATTATTACATATGGGAATTATGCTATAAATCTTGAACTGGACGTTGTGAACATTTGTAATTTGAGAGCAGTATATTACGCGACTATTTTGCACGAGTTGTCTATGATATTTTTCTCAAAGTGTGCGAATAAAGTCGCGATATTTCTACACGTGCGGGAATATCACTTTTCCGCAATATTTGAGTGACCATTTGCATTGTCGTGTAAGCGGAATTTACGCGTATTTTCGCATTGCAACTCATCTTGGGAACATTATATTTTGAGTCAATTGTGTCTCGGGTCAATTGTTTTTTAGATAATTTGATATTCGGGTATTTCAATTCCGGCAATTTCTTTCGGGGAAGATAACGTTCGAGATTTCCTTAATTTTTTTTTCAAGCATCAAGTTTCTGGGGAAATTTTTTCGGGCAAATTTTGGAATAATGAATCAAGTCCACACTACAACAACAAGAACGCATGGCTTGCACTTTCTTACCTTCCTGCGAGTAGGGGTGGTCAGCCGCGTACGACCCCCGATCTTCATGGGTGACCTCGACACATTGGAAGCGGCACTGAAAACTAGGCCGAGACCGTGCGGGGTTAAACTGGATGCGTGTATCCCCTTTGCAGCGGTGCTCGGCCTCGTGCTTTTCTATTGTCTTCCTATTACCGACTACCCGGCAATAGGTGCACGCTTTCTGTCCCTGTGAATAGAACATATTATGTATTTTACAATCATATTGCAACAGTTCAATGAAAATCGACAGAATACATACAGGTTGTAGTGTCGTCAGTGGCCTTTTGTGTAGCCGCAATGGCTTTGGAAATTTAGGAAGGGCGAAGGCCTTGATTGTGAGTGTAATTTTTTTCTGGACGTGGATCGTTTGCTAGAAAAATAAGAAGAAAGAAAGTCTGTAATTTTGGGAGATGTGAGGATTTCTCGTCATCTGACATCTCCAGAGGTCAAGGTACGACAGCAGTGGTAAAAGTATTTATACGACGCTAACAGAGGTAATCTCTTTTTGGTATAGAACTTATGTATGAAAAGGTTGAAATTGTTTAAGTGGTAGAATGATTCAAAAATTCTGAAACAGAGGACGGATGATCCATCGCCTTCAGGTATAAATAAAAATAAAATGAGACGGCGGAAGACTAGAAGGAAGACTGGAAAGAATTGAATCAAGAGGAAAAAATTTACATGCTCTTGCTCAGGGAGCAAGAGTTGCGGGAGATCCGCGACTGATGACGGAGGGTTCAAGATTATTAGTTTACGTAGAATGTAAGCCTATAATAATTCACTACTGAACAGCATTTTATGAACATGCATTATCTAAAAAGTTTCTAGAAGTACTTTTCTCGCTGAACACTATGTCGTTTACCGTTTTTCGCTATCACATTGGAGTCTTGAGTAATTCGCGTTTGAAAATTCAAAAATTGCCGAAAATTGTACTTTCAAAATGCAATACCACAGCAAAAACAGAATACTGAGGTATGTTGAACCTCATAAAAATGTAGTTTGAACCTTGCTCTGTAACATATTTACGATTTAGAATAATCGCACAAT
Source organism: Aspidiotus rigidus (assembly GCA_035079385.1). NCBI lineage: Eukaryota > Metazoa > Arthropoda > Insecta > Hemiptera > Diaspididae > Aspidiotus > Aspidiotus rigidus. Next base: position 25,690,601 of record JAVHKY010000003.1, read on the forward strand.
TCTTCTAGCAGATATGAACGATATTATACAAGACTATTTTCAGCTTTGAACGTGGGGCGATGTACGTCCTCGCGTCGCGACGCAGAATCGCGTGTTTCCCCGCATTTGAAGCTGAAAATAATCTTGTACAATATCGTTCATGACTGCTCGAAGAATTGTGCGATTATTCTTAATCTTAAATATGCTATACAGTAAGGTTCAAACTACATTTTTGTGCTGTAGAACATACCGTATTATTCTGTTTCTGATAATATGGTATCGTGTATAAAAGTACAGTTTTTGGCGATTTTTTGATTTTCAAACGCGAATTACTCGGAACTGCGATGTAATAGCGAAAAACGGTCAACGGCAAAGTGTTCAGCGTGAAAAATACTTCTAGTAACTGCTTCGATAGTTCATGTTCATTCAAAAAATGTGAAATTTGTTCAGTAGTGAATTTAGGTATTTTCAAAGTAGGTTACAATTTATCCCTTCTCTGTAGTGTCACGAATTTTTCCAAGTCCCATTCGGACCGTGCACACACTACTACAAAGACAATCATTGATAAGCGATAAGGGTGATATTTGACAGCGCAGTATATGGCAATTGTGATGATTTTTTAAAATATCTCAAAAACGAACGCAAATAATGAAAAATTAAAGAGAACATAATTTAAAGAGCATAAAATTTCCTTTCAGATGAGCCCCTATTTTCATTGAAATCCGCGCAATTTTGAGTTTTCCATAAGAATAGCATTGAGGTTGTCGTTGTAGTAGTAACATCCGTGTGTAAAAACACAACGTTGTTGTTGTTGATTGCACCGTCCGAATAGACGGCTATAGAGGAGCCAGTAATTTCTGTAAGTCCCAGCGTTAAGAGTCGAGAAGGTCACGAATTTTTCCAAGTCCCAGCATACAGGGTCAAGAGGGTCACGAATTTTCTAAGTCCTATAGAGAAGTATAAAAGAGCCAGGAATTTCTACAAGTCCCTATACTAGCCCATAGAAGAACCCGGAATTTTCCTAAGTCACTATACTAGCCAATAGAGGGGTATAGAAGAGCCCGGAATTCTCCAAGTCCCTCAACTAGTCCATATAGGGGTGTAAGATGGGTATGGAAGAGCCCGTAATTTTTCCAAGTCCCTATACTAGCCCATAGAAGAGCTCTAAGTCCTTATAGCTAATAGAAATAGAGGGTATAGAAGAGCTGAAAATGTTTCTAAGTCCCTATAATAGCCCATAGATAAGGTCACGAATTTTTCCCAGCGTTATGCGTACGCGGACAGAATCCTCTGAGGACCCCCAGTCACTAAACGGATGGCAATCAAGGAAATAATTTACGATCACTGCAGAATGAAAAGGGACGAAGCTTTTCTCGTGAACACCCATCAACAGGAGACTTCAACTAACGTATCGTGAGAAAGAGGAAATTGAAAAAAGAGAAGGGAGATCAGAGGTCATTCTGCGACGATAGTAAATTATTCCCTTCATTAAGATAATCCTTAATGTAGAGGATCGCATTACTACACTTACATTGTCTTCCTCTTGGGCGCTGTTGATGCGTCTTTCTTCTGATCTCATTGCAGCCTATTGAGAAATATAAAGAACGGAAGATTAGTGATTCATAATTTCCAGTACCAAATGATATCAAACAACCGGTAAATGATAATTCTAGTATGTTAATAATAATCTACCTCTCTCACATCTCTGCAAACGGTTGTGGGTCATTTTGGTCACACCAGTAAATTGAATGTTTTAGTTATCGGTTATAATTGTTATGACGGTTTTATGCCAAAAATGAAGGTTTTTTTTACAGGCACCTTGATGTTGACTGTATAGGACATATACGTTCTGCTGGTATGCGGTCGAGAGGTATCTGAAATAGCATAAAGAAAACGCCTTCATTCCTGGACAGTCATAGGAGAAACATGAACTTCAAATCAAGATCAATATTTTTTATTTTAGACTATAGACTACTAAACAAAAGTTAGAATAGTTCTCGTCTGATTTATGAACACAACACCCATTCCCTCATACATCATCTCAAATCCGGTCTGGTGTTCTATGATTAGGTCAACATCAACTGCCGCAGCAAAGAAATTACAGACTTTCACATCCTTTTTCCGCCAATCGTTTTCCGATATTGGCGATGACTCCGGACGTACCTGCGATGATTGACGATCTCTTCACATCCTTTCAATTTCAGCAACAACAGAAATTTGTACCTCCACTTGTCGTACGCATCACCTTTGGAGAAGCGAGGGACTGGCAGCGCCCCATATTCAAGATCAGTCATTATGATTTCCGCGTTTTTCCGCCTACACAAACACTCGACACTTCCGCGATTTTTGATTTAATTAAACGATTTAAACGCAGAAAAATTTTCTCGATTTCCCCTTGGTAGCCGAGCCACTTTTCCGGCAACCACGCTCTGCTACCATGTTAAAATAATGAGGGGAAAGGGGGTTCTTGAAGGTCCGAAGGATGAACACAGATCACTCGTATAGTATTTATCATACGATCATCTTTGACGCGACGTACCAATATACGAGTACGAAAAACACGACTCATAGAAACTAACATTTGCGGACGACTAATTTTTATTGCCTTTTAAAACTCACTCCTGAACAGCTACTACTCGTACAAAACATAATATGGTCTTACGTATACTTATGAATACTTTGTATACCTATAATATGAAAAACTTATTTTAGTTTACCGTTCAACAATTCTCTTTTCTGATTTGACGTTGATAAACAAATCCTTCCAAAACTGATTTTTGTACTTGACCACTTCGAATATAGCTTGCCGTCTTCGGCCAGCAAGCTTATTCAGTTATTAAAAAATTAAAAACTTTACAAAGCACGTATAAATCTCTCTTTTCTTTTATTTAGATTCAGCTTAGCTATTAGTCTCTTCGGCCTTGACTGCCCTTTCAATTCAGAAACAAAAAATTATCGAGTATAATTATTGCTAGTTTGATCGGTTGTCTCCTAGATTATCTTGTACCACACCATTATCAAACCAGCTTGGAAGGAAATGGGGCGTGGTGGTGTATTATGATAATAAGATGGATACGTTTATACTAAGCAATATTATTTTTAACATTGAGCTAAATCGGATTCCGACCACATCTCTCGAGTCATAAAACGTGATCGTGATTTTTATATCTGTATTTTTTTTTTTACGAGCATTTAGGCAACACAACTTTACATTTTCACATAATTACACAATTATTCTTCATATTGAAATTATGGGTTACAATGCTCCATTCAACACTATCTAACCATTTTGAAGATCGGGAATCGTATATCTCTATCCCGTTTGGTTTTTTCTTTTGAATAACACGAAATATAATATATTTGTGTACATTATGGACAAGAGGGAAAGTTGCATCTCTCACTGGCTGGTTTATCACCCTGTTTGTAATGATTGTAATGAATACGCAGTAAGTACGCAAGTTGTACGGCGCTTCGCTTATGCTACTCAAATGGCAAGACCTGTATTTTGCGAGAGCCCGTCATCGAATTTGCCTACGCAAATCGCCGTATTCTAGTTATCAATCTGTTTAGCGTACCCGTAAACTTTTTTCATAATATTGCGTAGGTTTTTCGACGATGAAATTTGTCAAAATTTGTACGTTTCATCTTCTACCAAAAGTAGAAGTGCGTGTTATTCTTACGGAAAGTGAATTCAAATAAGGTCAAGTCATTACGGGCAGCAGATGATATAAAAATAATGATACGTATGGATGTGGAAAGACTTATTCGAACACTGTCTTAGAGTAATTTTCTCTTGGACGTACTTGAAACAACTTCATCAAACTTGACTTCAAGGGCACTAGCCTTTTCTCTTCAAAAAGCGAACGAAATTTTGAAAGTTTTTCACTCAAAATCTTCCATCATCCGACCTGCTATTACAAAAACGCACCTTTGTTTCGTTCGTGTGATTTCTCGAAATATTCCGATTTAATACGTGCTTTTTTCAAAAAGCTACGATTTACAATTTTGCGACTTGAGTTCTGTTTGAGATTATCATCAGTTCATTACTCGCACTCTTTCACCGTTATATCTAGAAAAAGATTCATTCGTTTTCCTCTTTATTTCGAAATTTTGACGAATGATACATTTTTAACGAGCCATTTTTAGCCCAGACGGAAATACAAAGTTGCTAAGAATTATTCTTCGTTATAATATATTTACATTATTAAGGCATCGCGTCTGAAGACGATTTTGGAAAATAATGTGAAAAGTTTTTACCAGCCTCGAATTAATGTTTTACGTCTCCAAGAATTTTACTCCCAGGTCGGTACAAAACTTCGCAGTCGTTACCCACTGTTTCTGTTCTCGGCGAGCTCGACATTCATTGCAACGCGACACTCTCTGTCCTCCATTTTAGCGTTAATTTTTGTCCGAAAAATTTTTTCTCACCAAGAGAAATTCGTCTAATTTCGGGTACTTCTGGTACCTGGCTAAATTATAAAATATCATTTTAATAATGTAGAACATTTGAACGTAATATTTCTTTTCCTCGTATACCACATTATGTACGCGTACTTATTTTTTATCTCAGGGAAAAAAAATTCTCTCTTCGTTTCGGAAGCTTTTTTTTTTCTTTTTTTTTTGGTAGCGTTCGGCGCTTCTCTTTCGCTGAAGTTCTCGAGGAAAAAGTTTTCGTTATATATGAACTTGGGATTGGTTAAAAGTTTAATGTGTTAACCCGTTCGTACTCTCCGCCCTACGAGTAGTGGGGCGCTTTACGAAGAAAAACTTTCAAAGTAATCCTGCCCTCGCAATCAATAAGGGCGAGTCTTCACGATCCTACGCCTTTTTCCCCTTAAACCATTTTCAACATTGTTCTTGCTCAGACGTTTCGGCCTCGTGCATTTAAAACTCGGTTGAATTCGGCAGGTGTCGCCGTCTTACGTCGGGAAACGCCGCGGCTTCGAAAATAATGTTAGTTCAAATTACTGGGTATATTTTTGCGATTTAGATGTACATATTTGGAAAGTCGAAAATTTGAAGACTGTTATTATTTATCGAGTTTTTCTTTTCTGTTGGTTCTTCTTTTTTTTTTCTTCATTTATCAAAAATTACAGTTGAAAGAAGAAAACGATTTTTGTTTACCGACGACAGGTAAGAGAAGTGTTCTATTCGGGCAGAATGCTCATATTTTACTTTTTGATATAGCGACGCGAGTAGAAGTGCAATAAAAGCGACTTTCGAAAACAAACTTTGTTTTTGATAGTACTTTGTTGTTTTAAGTTGTTTCTTAGTTAGGAAATTCTTCTAGTTAGTCCCATCGCGGGTGAGGAAAAAACTTTGTGCCCGCCGTCTTCAGTTTTGTTGAGGAAGTTGGTGGCGGGGGGAGGTAGACACCCAACAATCCCGTCAAGTGTGTATGTGTGCGTGTGTTTTCATACAATGTCACAAAAGTAATAGTTTTCAAAAACTTTAACCCGGTTATGATTTTTTCTTTTTTGAACTGGCGGAGTCGAGGCCCTAGTTCGCGTGTCCTCGATATTCAAAAGTCGTCTGGTTTGTTTATGAAGTAAGTTACGAGTTTGTGAATCGTCGAATGAATCTTCGAGAACTTTGTCGAGAGTTGCTTCGACGATCTTGACTAAAAGTTTGGACTTTGGAACTTTTTAGAATAGTGAACCGAAATTTCGTACTGTATTTGGGTTATTCAAAACAGAGCTAATTGAAGTGTCGTCATCGGTGCTACATGTTGGGCGTGTATTATCGTGAAGATTCTACGACCGTTTTTTTCTTTATTTTATTTAAAATTTGAAGTTCGATTTTTACGGTGAAATTATTTCGAGTTTGGTTCAGTGTTGATTTTTTTGAAATGAAATTCGTACTGAAGATGACCTGCGGCAAGTGAACATCCGTTTCAGAACTATAAGAATAGCGGCATTTACTTCGCGACGCTCGGTCATTTAAACCTTTTAATCTCGCGAGAATTTGAAAATTTCGAAGTTTTTTCGAATTGGGATTTTATCACGAGGTTTTAAGAATCCCTTTTGGAAGGATTTTTTTCGATCCGTTTAGGGAGTGTCGCACATCGACGGTTGTTCTTTGAGCGCTTTTAGCGAGAAGGTCGAGCTGATTTCGCGTGGGGAATTGAGGAATAAATCATGGAGTTCGCTGCATGATTCAGGTAAATTTATGGATGGGATTTTAGTCCGACTTTTCATTAAACAAGTAACAAATTTAGAGAATTGGATTGAAAACTCGGAGATGAAAGTTCTCCGAGAATGATGCATTTCGCTTGGTCATTTCTTGAAATTTTGAACCAGTCAAAGAAACTTCGTCGTTATCGCTTGATTTTGATAGATGATTGCATCCAGACATTTAACTTCTAATTTTACACGAGTCGTGTGAGAAGCATGCATCTTTTTTTAGTCTGATGCATACCGTCAGCGTAAAAGCAAACGTGTGCAATAATATTATTAATGCTTTGTTTTACATCGACTCTTCCTTCAGTACTTGGACAATATTTGAACTTGATAAGAGGTAATGAAATATCATTGATAACATTTGAGTTACTTAGTCATTAGTCGAAATGGTCCTATATTGTATCCTCACTGTTTACCCGAGAGGCGTAGAACAAAAAACATACCTGTTTTCTCCTTCTTGATAATCGTGCTTGGGCTTAATTGAATCGGGCCGAACTAGTTTTTTTTTTAGTCAATTTGAATTAATTTTGAGTGTGCTCGTTTACTTTTAACGCATGTTTAATATCAGAAAATTTACAAAATTGAGTAAGATGAAGGGTAAGCATAGATGATATGAATTTTATACCGTAATAGAAAACAAAAGACCAGCATAATTATAAGTGAAATGGAAATTCAAGTAAGGGTATAAACTTGAATCGTACTCAATTCGCAGTATTTGTAATAGAAATTGGAATTATGAGGAACAATTGCTGACTGGACATCGTTGTGGAAGTTGAGCGAAGGAATTTTTTCTTTTTTCTTGTGAATCCACGAAAAATAAGATTATAATGATTGGACTTGAAATAATTTTTCCAAGTTTTCAAAAAGGTATGACTTAGTTTAATTTTTTGAAAGTCAAAAATTTTGGTACTGAAGATTTCTGTATTATTCTTTTTTATTCTTGAAATGAGTTTCGATTAATTTTGTATCGAATTTCAATATTGCTTCCAAATGCATGTGGAATAGATGAAAAATACTATATTTTTGAAACCTAGGTTATTAAAGGAGTAATTTACCATATTTCCTACTCTAAAAAAGGTTTGTTTAGTAATTTACGAGTAGATCAGTACAATAAATTCAGGTCATGAAGCATTTTTTTTTTTTTTTTTTTTTTTTTTTTTTTTTTTTTTTTTTAGATAAACGAAATGTCGTTTCCCGTAAATTTGACGTGAATTTTGTAAATATCGTCTTGTGTGTCGTGCAATGAGAAACACAAATTTTACACAGAATTTTTGTCTTCCCCGTATCAGGTCGCGCATATTTTAATATTTAGACCATCCGAAATGGAGTTAGAAAATAATTGGAAATCCATTTTCAATAGAAAAGTTGATGAATCAACGGAAAACTTGCGAGAAGTAATTTGCAAAAGAGGAAATGATTACCTTACGTTCATGCAAAATTAAATGAAAGGAAAAAAATTCTGTAGCAAACACTTTTTTTCCATATTTTTTTAAAATGACTTGTTCATAATACGACAATCGTCGTCACCATCCGGAAAAAGTTATGGATACTGAAGGGGTCATATAAATGCGTTTTGTTGATTCTTTTGAAGGTATGCTCTATAATGTAACGAAAAAATCAAAAAATAATGAGCTTTGATAAAGGAATAAAAAAGATGACCGGTATTGTCTATTCTCAGGGTGTCTACAGGTGTTAATGGTCGTGATGAGTACTGGAATTTCCAGAAAAGATCGTTCAAATCTTTTATTTTTATCTCAAGGCCGTGCTCCCAGAAATCAATGTTGTAAAAAATGTAATTGAAATTTTCGAGATCGATGTAGGCAAACTGAAATGCCCTGCAGAAGGTCCTATTTTCCGATTTTTGTTGACACCTTTATTCTTTAGTTATTTACTCAATTACCTACGTTCCTAAATGATGTCTCGTTCACTATTATTCTTCGCTGCATATGACGACGGCAATTTTGTCCTGGGAAATAGGCAAATTAGTTTAAATATTCAAATAGGCGTGTATCATTTATTTTCCTAGAATATGACTAATCAGCTATCAAAGTTGAATCAACTGATCAATTGAAAGAAAAAGTGGGATAGACCAGGTGAAATTGGTAACGAGTAGAGTTCTTGGAAAAATGGCCGCGCTAAAGCATGTCTGAGGAACATAAATTCGTTACATAAGGCCACAAAGAGAATAAATGAGTTTTCAAAAAATTGAATTCTAGTTGAAATAAATGAAAATTGTAAAATAAAGAGACAATGATGATGAATGCAAGAGCTATGTGAGATGCATAATTGAATGTCAGATACAATATCTATCTCCGTAGTATCGATGTTGAAATTGGCTATTCATATATTGATGCGAGGAGAAAAAATTGGGAAATAGTGTATTACACGACTAGTGCGGAAAAGTGGAAAATGACTTTCAAGTACACAATGTGCGAATGGATGCGAAGCCGAATGAAGCAAATTGCACGAGGTCATTATTTCTACTTGTTTGTATGAGTTTTGTACAATGCTTTTCACAACAAATGCTTGGAAAGTACGGCAAAGTATCGTGAAAAAGCTACTTTTCACCATGGTGTTGTGAAAGACTCATTGCATATTCTTTTATTTTTCTCTTCTCTAAAAACTTATTATTTATTCATGAGGAAATGGGCAAAATGGTTGAAAGATTTGTTTTCAACAAACTTGACTTGTTACTTACAATACGAACAAGTGATTTTTTTCGAATGAGCCTTCAATTCTTTAATACTTACTGATAGCCCCAAAACACTGAGCTTCACACAACACAATATTCAGAAATTCATTGTTCGGGTATTGTTTCATTGTTGAGAGTTCAAAGAATAGATCAAAGAACGGGAGTACTTGATGCAAAATTTTTATCTCCGCAATGAGTTTCATCCCACAGTTTTCCCGACTTAAAATTCCCTAACAAATTAAAATTACAAAGAACGGAGGTTCAACAAAAGCATAGATTTCGTGTATCATACGCCGAGAAGAATTTAAAATTCTAAATAATTGAACACGATCCAGTATACAACTAATAGACTAATTAATAATTTGCTTCAGAAATGACATAATGTCAAGCATATTATTTTTCTATCTTCTTCAGAATGATAATTAGCAATATATTGCTTCCGTTTGCGAGAATTAATTCTTTTGGATCTTTTTTTTTCTTAGATTAAGCCTTCGAATATTCAGTATACAGGATGTCTACCATAAGTCCAATAAAAGTTCACTATTTCAAAAATGGTCCAAGAAGTCAATAAAAGTCCATTAATTTTTATGCAAGTCCAATAAAAATCAATAATCGAGGATAAAAGTTCTAATTTTAATATATGTTCAATAATCAAGATTTTTTTTTTTTTTTTTTGCTTTGCTTTGCTTGATAAATTAGGAGATTTGTGACAAAAGGTCCAATAAAAGTCCAATATTTTTAATTTTCGAATTTGGTAGACACCCCGGTATGGGTTTCATAGTGCCTTTCTTTTGCCTAGGATTCTTGTCATAGCCCGTTGTGCATATTTTAGCACAACGATTGTTGATCACGTCACCCTGGAATGATGAAAAATGAGAACCATAAGTGTTGATGGCCGTGTTCTGTTGTCACAAGTCGTCTTACTTGACGTTATTTTCTATCTCTCCCTTATCGTAATTTGACAAAATTTCGGTTGCATATAAGCAAACATCTAGTATCTACAGTTGCACAAATTTATTCGGAAGTCGAACCGAAAGGTTAAAATGCTCCATTATTCGTTCAATAATATTCCGCATACGTGAAGAGCTCGAAAGCTGTCATTAATATGCGTGGCGAGTATTTCAGATGATCTGTTGATTAGAAAATGAGCTTGCAAAATGCTCGTTGAATATCCGTTAATTAATGATTCCGAAATAGGATGACGCGCGACAAGGGTATTTAAGACGAACACGCGTGTATCTGCGGCGAGATGAATCCCAATTCGGTATTTAAGGTAAACGGAATGTTATGCGATACCCTCGAACGATATGTGTTTGTTTCATTATTGCGGTCTCGGCCTATTTGCCGATTTGACGTGGGGAAACAGAGACGGAAGATTGAGTGCGGGAGAGCGAAAGGTGTTTCCTAGTGTATATACACGACAAAAAGGGTTAATTACAGAAGACAAAAGCATAATACGGTTTCAGCGTTGTACGATTTTCAAACCGAATGTTGATGTGCGAAAGGTCGAATTAAAAGATTATGTTCACTGATTACAGATTAACGAGCATTTCATACGTGTCACTATAATAAATGCCTGAATATTTTGTCCTATTTTTAGATCACATTGACTGTATGAGCTTGTTGAGTCAGTGAAGGATGGAAAAGTTTTGCTCGCATTGAATGAGTGTTCCTATGATTCGAAAACGGCACGTAAATGTGAGCATTTAAATTGTATCATTCTTCTACTTTACATGTGAACGGTGGTGGAAATGCGTACTATGTTGGCCCGTAGTTTTCGATCTTGAGTGTGGAAATTTTCTGAGTCACTTTTGACAGCGTTTTGAATAGGATCAGCGTTGGTATTTGCAATGAGATTACATCAGCTAATTGTGAATTCTACATTGTACAAGTTTTACTTCTCTCTCTAAGGTTGAATCGGAGATCTCGCGCAATCGTCCTATCTGTGAGAAACTTACAAAATTGCAATTCTTGAGTCGTATCTTTGGAAATTGCTACTCTCGTTCTAGTAATGTTCTTGTAAGACGTTCAGTATCATTCTTCTGGTTCGACGGATGAAGAAGGACGTTTAATTATGTAGTTGACATTCGTCGACAGAAGAATATTCTGCTTTTGTTTTCTAGGAAAAATTTCACTACCTGTGAACATCCTGAATTTTCTTTTTTCATTTTATTGAAGACTGTCTTCAAGAGTAGCCGTGAAGAGAGAAGAAATTTACAATATAAAAGGAAATACGCTCATTCTCGTTGTCTGAAAATGTGTGAAATAGGTATCTGTCTTCATTGTCTGAACTCTTCCTAATGATTCATAATTTGAAATATATTACTTACTTTGGATCAGTAATTTCAGTACCTTTGGGTCGATATATAACATCGCCTTTCTCTGAGCATCGGTATGTTGGTCAGTGATGTACGATTGCCACAATGATTATTTTAGATAACTCCTGTTACAATAATTACAACGCTGTCTTACTTTTGCTGTAGAGTTCTCTTGGGCCATGGCGACACTAAAAGTTCTCTTGCTAAACAAATGACATTCCAATTATTGATCTGGGTCAACCAACAAAAAAGTTGTGCCAATATTAGCGTCAGCACACGCTCTGAATACATAGAAAGAAATTTATTATTATAGGCTGTACTAGCGCCTCCAGCCTACCTTGCTTGCCTTCATGTCATTGTATGTTTTTTATTTTTCGATATTTCTCCTCCCTTGTAATTTGAATCACGTATTCTTTATTTTCATTCAATTTCATGCATTTTTGATTCCTTCATGTCATGTATTTTTAAAATATTTTTTCATATTGTTTGGGCCTGTCACTTATTTTAAAAAGGAATTTGTGTAAGGCACATGAAACAAAAGTGTTGATTGCTGATAAATAATTTTATTAAATGAGAGCCGGTTTTCCAAAACTCGTTAAGTCCATTTTAATCAAAATTAAGACATTAGCGTTTTTAGCGTCTTATGAAAGTACTACATTATATAAAAATGTCAAATCATTTTTTGACACCACTATCTACACGTGATAAGTTCATGCTTTTATTTTCTTGTTCTTGTATTGAAATTCGTGCATTCATTTCATTCATATTTTCAGCCTTATTACTTTGACATGATGAAGAGAGGGGAGGAGCGCGTTTAATAAACTTGAAACAACAAAAAATTAACTAGATCAGCGTTTTAGTACCCTTCCTCAAAATTCTTTGGACATCAATAAGATAAATTTGATTTTCAAAACTCGTCAAGTCCAAAATTTGTAGACTTTGGCGCAGCCTCACAAGCTAATGAACTATAGCTCGTAGATGCCAATTTTTTTACTCATGTATGCCCGACCATCTTCTCCTACTAAAACCATTCACAAATTGCTATTATCTCTCACCGTGACGAATGGAGATAGTTTTTTATTTTTTTTGAAAAATTTGCTCAAATAGACTTAACGAGTTTTGGAAAATCGGCTCTCAAATATAGGCTGATAACACTTTTTTAGTTTTTTCTAATGATACCTCATTTTTTCATTTAATCTGTTCACTTTTCTTTTCAAAATTTTCCTATTTTTGTTCAGATTTTCATCTGTTCAATTTCAATCAATTTCACTTTCTTCCTTTCTAGTTCTTCCTCGTTCTCTTCGTCTTCCGGGTTTTTGTCATCGTTTGGCAATGACATATTCGTTCCCTCATTCCGTGTTACGGTTTCGTATAATCCGTATTGGTAAATGGAAACGGATAGATTAAATTTTAATCGATTCTTCAAATCTAACTGGAATAATTGTACAATTCTTTTTGTAAAAAAGTTTGCAGGTGATAACCCTTTATTGTGACATTTTGAACACACCATAAGACTACATGTTGAAATTTTGTCAGAAATTGCATTTCATTTGTTTAAATAGGCTTCGATACTGGATTTCCAAACAGTATCTCGTGCGAGTATCCTTCAACTTTCATCTCTGAACTGGTGGACGAAGAAATTAGGCTCTTCATAATGTATTTCCAAAGAAATTATCTCAGCTTTTCAGTTTAGTATGCATCGCGAATGCAAATCTTTTTAATATATTCCACCCTTTAACACGCCCTCTCCCCCACTGGTACTTACCATCTTCTGTTTTATCGATAAAGATGTGATACTTGTTTCCAATGTTCAACTCTAATTCGCTGTAGTACATCATTGCATGGGGAAACCTTACACTCAACGAACTCGTGCGCGGTCTCTCAATGGTTCTGCAAGTCTCAGATACCCGACAGTTCCTTAGTGCAAATTTTGCGTACCGCGAAAGCGTGTCTGGACTCTGTAGGCCTACATTCCGGAAAGATGATGACAAGTCTTCGTACTCCAATGGTTGTAGTCGAAGATTCTGAGAATGACTACTCAAGTTCGTCGGGTCGGTCTAAAAATATGTATGATATGTGGTTTTTCTGTTTCATTTTATAACAGTCCGGTGAAACTTTTACTATTAGATATCCAGTTTTAAACCTTTGATGTTTTTTGTTCAGTAATCGAGCACATCTAACATGAAATGCAGTACAACCTTTACTTGCAGATACTTGAATTGATACTTGATCATGGCTATTCAGCGAGCCACAGAAAGAGAATTCTCCTACTTTTCTCTAGCCGCTCAAATATTAAATAGGGTATAATTTATGTAGGAACTATAAAACTGAATCCTTGTCCTACGTTTTATCAACATCTTTTTTTGGTAAAATATATGAAATACAAACAGGCTCATCGGTCCATTTTTATACTACATAATTCTCTTCCGGTTTACTCGATTCCTTCAAAACAGCTGGCAATTCATGAGTGATAACGCAAAAGGAGAGAACGTGAATGAGAAAAAAAATCAAACGAACCCCTTTATTCCAAGAGGCACGTACGCGTTGTACATCAAAACATACGATACTACGTCGGTAATAGTGCGTTTTCGGCCTTCTCCCCTTCTTTCTTCTACCAAATTTTTCTGGACGATGTCGTCGCCGTTACAAAAAATTTATGGCTGGTTTTATATAAATTGTTGGGAATAGATTGTGAACGAGGAATCGTCGAAAGAATCTCAACGGTCTTATTTTGAATTACGTGCTCTACTACTAGAAGTTACAAGATTTGTTGTAACTTCCAGACCACTTAGTCAGTGTTTGACATTCCATTTTCCAGTTTTGAAAAGAGAGTGAACTAACAACCTAAAATTACCCTTTCCTGTAAAATATCTTGAAGAAATTGAAAATTTTGTTATATAGGTTAATTTTTCATAAGTGGTAAATTATTCAAAATATGTATTAGCTAACCTTTGATGAAGGTGTACTTCAAGTTCATCCTCAAATCAATGATTTTGGTACTTTTGAAATACTGTTGATATGATGAAACGGGTTGTATCTAACATCGTTGCTTTCAGGAATATTCACATTACTGAAAGCTTTCCTCGTAATTTAATTGAAAAATCTGTGATTTCTTGTTTTCAAAAGATCTTTCTTTATTTTTGTATAAGGATTTAACTGAAAGGTAAAGAGAGGGGAAGTCCTTTGACATCCAGAATACGAACTTTTTTATAGAAAATAAATGAAAAAAATGTATACTTGCATTCTAAGGGATTTTTCTTCTCTCTCTCGTGAAAATCTTGTTGGCTACACCCATAATATCTCCAATGCTACAGTCAACTCCATTTTTGGGGCTCTTGCCTCTGGCAAGGCGAGAGCCCTTATGCAATTGCGGAAAAAAAAAAAAAGTTCTCACCGGAAAAATGTGTTTCTGACGTCACTCAAGTAATACCATTCTCTGTTACTCGAGATTTTATGTTTGCATGGCAATTTCTAAATTTCAGGAAGTTTTTCATTAAGATAATATACATTCTCTGTCTCTTGAGATTTTATTTTTTCCTAGCAAATTTTATTTCTCGTACAGTCTTCGTCAAGAGTGAATATTGATGATAAGATAATGTATATCGTTTGATTAATACTGCACGTATTACATATTATTCTGTGTCACCTATGATTTTTTCTTCATTGCATTTTTCAAATTTTCGGACAGTCTTCAAAAAAGTTTCTTCTTGATACTTCCTTAATGGTAATATACCTACTGTATGTGCAAATATTAAGTCTTCAAGATTCCAGATCTGAGTGGAACAAAGATGCAAACCTCTTGGTTTCTAGAAAAATCGAGATTTCTTGAGCTCTACATCTTAATAAGAAAAGAAGCTCTTGACCTTTTGAAAAAAATTAGAAAATACATTTCCATCACGTATTAGTCAATTAGAAAAAAAAAGAACCAAGAGACCCGGATACTGAGGCGCATGGCGACTCAGTCTTGTTTAGTGTGCGAAATTGAGGATCAAGAACAAATCGAAAGAAGAACTTCTTCCTGAACATCCTTAGCAAAAAGTAAATCAAGCCTTCAGTGAGACGCGATCGGTCAGGAAAAAGCCTACAGTACTCGTAATTTCCTATCGCTGTAAAAGCTCGCTTTTAACGGTTAATCTTGAAAATTAGTTCTACCGCAGCGTGATTCGTTTATCGCTTGTTTACATATGATTTACATACATACTTATGACCCTCTCTAATTTTGCACGTATATTTTGGAAGAAGCGTGGCCGTGCCGCGCCTCGCTCAACCTCGATCGCGCGCTAATTTAACGAACGTGTGGGCTTTTAGTCGGCTTCGATCTAAATTAATTTCCGTTATACGCTCCGTAGAAGATATCTACTCGGGTGGAAGTCTGGGTATACACTCAACTTACCGCAGGATCCGAGTCTAACTCAAAAGTCGGTACGTGCTTCACTCGAACGGTCATCTTTTCTCCTCCGCGCGCGTAAGAAAGCGTGAAAACAAAAACGGTAACCCTAAAATTATTATGTTATCAAATCGTGCATTAACCGAAAAGAGAGTTCCTTCACGGAATGGGCAGCTATTCGAGTTGAAAATAACGGCTGTCCGTGAGCATCCCGCGCGAATATTCCTTTAGCAAATACGACGATGATATTTATCGAATAAACTGGACCGAAATTGGGGTCATTTGGAGAATGCTGTTAACAGATTTGTAGCATATATTTTAGATTGTTAGCGCGGTGTATAATTCTGAAAAGATGACAAAGTAGCAAAATTATAAGACGGCGCTTCGACTGTGCAGTAGAGCCTCGAGTTTTGAAAAATAATAAATATTGGAAAATGTGCTGGTTGCTGTGAAAAAGTTGGCGGCAGTAAGAGGAACGGGTTTTGGCTGGAAAATCTACAGCGTTGTAGTGTCTTTCGCACCCTCGTAAAACGTCATCGTCATCCTCCGCTGTATATCTCCAACAGACCGGAACCGAAGGAAATCTTTGAAGGGGTTTAATTCGTTACCCAGTGCAGTATCGCGGCACAGGATATCTTATCTCTCATTTCTCGCTTCGTTCGCAGTTTAATACACTTTTCTAGCGCCACATCGATGTTGGTTTATTAAGTTGAGCAGGTTTGTGGCGGATGTGCTGCTCAACATTACCCGGTTCGACTTCGAAGATAATATTCGGAAAATTACGTATATTTTTCTATTTCAGCGTGCCTCCTCAATTACCTCGTGAAATAAAAACGAGCGTGTTATCCTCGATTAAAAATTTATATCTTGTAAAGAACGGACGAGCCTCTCAAAAACCATTATTAGCCTTTACATTTTACTATTGTGTATAAATATTTTACAGCACTTACAATGAGGGTTTGAGAGAATAAATTGTCATTGCGTGGCGCTGATGTGTCCAGTACGTATTCATATTTTATGAAGCATGATTTTGGAGAATAGGAAGTCGCCTCCGTAGGCGTTTTCGTATGAAAGAAGAAGCGTGGGAAATGTAGCATACCTTTAATTTTGCGTTTTAGTTCGCTGTTTCTTACAAATAATTGAATAACGCTCACACTGCGGGTGCGTTCTTATTGAGTGGTCAATGATCAAATATGTACTCTGCTATTAAGGCCACTCTGTTTCAAGTTGTGTACGTTACCGAAACGTCACGACATACTTACGTAGTTACACTTCGGCTTATGATTAGGCACAAACATATGTTCAAAGGTCGGTAGTTTCGAACTTGTCTGCTCGCCAAAATCATTGGACACGAAATCAAAAATTATTATATAGCGTATTGTATGATAGACATCGAGATTAGGCTAACGCTTTTCTTCAACAATGGTACAGCTTGTCACGAATTAATCAAGCCTCGTTATTCGCTGCGACGATAGAAAGTAATTAACATAGAAACATTGCTGTCGCGGATAAGCGTTAATATAGTGAAATATCGCTTCTCCCTAATCCGAACTCACACGCGATTATTTCTACCAGCCGATTAAGTTTACATCGAGTACACACCTTCACCTTTCTTGGAATTACGTTCTATCCTCACGATTCAGTTTGCGCGTGGTTTGGTATTTCTGCATCTCGCGTATAACCATTGAATGATTTGAAATAATGTATTTAAATTATTTTTATAGTCGGAATACGGTTGAAAAACTTAATTTATTTCTGAGATGGATACTTTTAGAGCTTCTTCTTACCTACATTTCCAACGTTATCACTGAGAACTGATCTGAATGACTCATTCCTTGACTAAGCAAATTGATAAAAGTACCATCTCATCAATCTTATTTGTCTAGGAAAATCATGAGGTTCCCGAATCTTCTTTAGATTCTCAGATTCCATACTGATACTAATGAAATTATTCCTTAATCCCTTCTATTTTCGTTTGCAGACATAGTGATTTATGTATTGAATTTTGAATCATTGGACGGTGGTTCACTCGCGTTATACCCGCTGTCTGCTTTAATTACCAACTTTTTCTTCCGTAAAATTGATCGATTTTGTAAGTTGTATCCGTATTTTGGTTTTTCGGAGTTTTTCTTGGGACAAAATCGTGACTTGGATGAGCCCTTGCCCAATTCTTGAAAGGCATAGATTTGATCGCACGCCTCAAAAAACAAAATTGCCCGCCTAAGAAATGTATTATACGGATAAAAACGAAGTAAGTAATGCACACATCCTCATATAAGTTGTGCACTCAAGATCCAAAACAATAGAAATCCCATGAAACCGACGAATACACCAAGTAAGTAGTGCACACATCTTGATACAAGTTGTGCACACAACATCAAAACACTCAAAATTCATTGAAGAGGAAGAATACACCACCATGTAAGTAGTGCACACATTCCCATATAGTGCACACTTAAGAACATGCGGAACAATGTGCGATCCACATTTAATTCATTCAACTATAATATATCAAGTAAGTAAACCGGATACAGGAAGAAGAACCAGGAAAGAAGACAATGGAATGCTTTGGTTACTGACAAGTCAGCACAAGCCTCAAGGCAGCATTCCAAGTGCAGTTTTTTTTTTTTTATTTCATAAAGACATTACAATATTGATACATATTAATGCAATTAACAAATATAAGTTTTCAAATAATTTACAACGGCTAAGCCCAACCGCTTCTTGAATAAATTCGAGTTCAAGACTACATGGTACCTACCTTCATAATAACGAACGCCGAGAAGAGTCGAAATTAACATCCGCCTACCACTTGACATGTGCAGCGTGAAAAGCTTCCTGAAGATCGAAAGGAAGCTCCAAATGGGCCTGAAGATTAAACTCCATCAAGAACCTTGATTGCCAAAAAGGACCTGCGAAAAGGAAGAGTGGAATTGGCAAATCACGGGAAGGATCAGAAGTGCGAATATTGTCGAAACGGCGAACTCTTGAATACAAGTTAATAATGAAACGTCCGTGGTTATTGCACTTGGCATCATACTTCTGCCGAATCATCTTATTTTGACGATGAACCTCAGTGTTTGATCAACTAGTGAAGATCTCACAACAATGCTCGAAATCCAATGCATTAACCAACTGACTCGACTGACTCCTCTGGGGTGGAACAACTGGGAAAACACCTCCATCAACAGTCATACCTCACTCATAGGGAGTTTGAGGTTTATTATGGGGAGACAGTGTCTACTGTCAAGCCCATCCTGGCTGGAGTTCCTCACAATAAATGCAGCAAAATTATCTTCTTTTGAAATGCGGGTCGTGTGCCAGTCCTGACGTGCATTTATGGCGTTCGTCATGGTTTCAACGTCGAGTCAGTTTTTTTCCGTGGCGGGAGAGGAATTGGCGGTCAATATAATTTTATGAGGCGTGCACTTATATATTTCCCTTCTTGAAAATTCTCCGTCATTTCTAAATCTAGATAACCTCGTTGTTTTGTGCGATTTATTTTTCTTGTATCCTCGCTTGAATCACTCGGATCGATTGATGAGCTCGAAGAGATTGATCATGAATTATCTGAGTCATCAGACGAGTCGCTGGTATCACTTGGTGGACTGTCATATCTCGATATAATTTGAGTTCTTTTTTCACGAAGGAGAAAATCGTACTTTCATTACCTTGTACTATACGTGGGGATCCGTTCAATTCGGCGCCAGAGGGAGTGGTTCAAGTCGGCGCCAAGTCTGACTCGGCGCCGCTGGACAATTGAGCACCTGAAAGGAGGTGTGCTTATGTAGACAAAATTCTGATGAAATAAATCAGTCTTTTGTTGACGCAAATAGTAGTTTTGATAAAAACGACGTGAGCTATCGCGCGTAAAAATTCGATTCGCGTAATCATTGACGATTCAAATCAAAGTTCTGCAGCTGCATATCTTACTTCAGTGAGTCACTCTTAGCGTACAACAAGTCTCGACCTTTTTGGAACCGACGAAGAGTTTTTATGAAGTGCCAAATAGTAGGATGATGGAAAGAAAATTCATTCTGCAACGCACGATGTCCCCTTCTGCATTAATATTGGTTCGTACCTCACTTGTAATAGTGCGATCACGAACATTCCACCACTGTTCCTGAAAACACGGCCTCCTTGGAAGCGCAAACGCCCAATGTAGGTGTCTTGAAAGTAATCAAATAACTGCTCCAGGTCTGAGCTCACAAATTCTTGCAAATCTTTAAATGTTGTATCAATGTCTTCGAGTGGAACAAATGCTAAGGCTACAAGCATTTTAACTTTAATATTAATATTTTTAGTGTTTTCATATTTCCTCTCTAAGCCGAGCTTGGAAACCTTCTGCTGAACACTTTGAGAGAGATGAAAGAGGCAGCCCAGCTATTGTCGATGTCGGGAAAACGTTCATGAATTTCTTCTTCATAAGAGCAAGTTCGTAGTCACAGGAGAATAGACGAGGGGTGAATGGTACATCACGTAGGTTCTTGATTGCTGAGAACGGCGACTTGTACATTGCACCTGTTCTGTTCGGAAGAGGGGCATAGAGAACAGGGTGAAGTACGTCATACCGATGTGTAAAAAGTACAAAAACTTGATAGAACAGATCTGGTGCAACGCTAAAGGTCCCGTCTCCATACCAAACAACAGCTGCGTGCAGGTTGTTCACACTATTCGGCCTTCCATAAAGTTTGAGCGACGAATTGAACTCAGCTCCGATTCGGTGGCACCGATTTAAAGCTTGCGCCGACTTGGGTGGCGCCGAATTGAACTAGACCGTATACGTGACAATCGCCACAGGAAAATACTTTTCAAAAACCTGTCAAGCTTGATAGACTATAAGCAGCGGTGCAGTAGAAGCGGTAGTCCGATGATGGCTGGCAGGTGTGGTGCTAGAGATGGTAGAGATGGCAGCTAGGCTTCTGAGAGATGTTGAAGCTGCTAAGGCATCGTTTACAGTCAATGCGAGATTCAGTACGGGTAGCTCTTCAATCTTTAATGTCGAGCAGTGGCGTCGCTTGGTGAAAGAATCCGGATAAGTTTACCTTATTGTAGCCATACGAAATCCGTCATAATACTGATGAGTATATGGTTATTAGTGACCAGAAATACAGGTTGTTAGGTTCTCCACCGCGTTGGTTACTTGGTGGCCGACAATATTTGTAAAATCTTGGCCACTTTACTAAAAATTCGTCTTCAAACATACCTTAGCGGAGTACTATATCCTAAAATTTAGCATAAAATATTTTCCATAAGGCGGACAAGGTTTCAGCCTTCGGCGCAAAATTTTGTCCATTCTAAACAATTTAGGTACAGTAGTATTCTCAAATTGTGGACATGAAAATACGTTCTTAAGGGTGCAAAAAAACATATGACCTATTGGTGCAAAAAAGTAAATCCAGGCCCAACACAGAAAAAGAGGAGGAGATTACGTATCAATGTTCCAGTTTTGTGGTATATTTTTAAAGAATACAATTTTAATGTGGAATCTGCATTGGATAATGGGCTTACGACAACGGTTCACTCTGTGTCCTCTGCCTTTGGAATTGAAACAACAAGAAGTCTTCATTCGTTTCTTCTCTTCATTCTCCCTAGTGACATGTTCAAATGGGAGCTGGTGACTCCTTGTAATCAATTTCATGTAAAGTGTACGGTTCTTTCCTTGATGGTAGTGCAGCAGAAATGGGTGATATTGATTGAAAAGTTTAAAATCAATGAGGATCTCGTCTACCTGTTGCTCAATGTCATTGTTGTCTTCCTGCCTCTCGTCAATCATTATCAATAATGATATTTGTAGTTGATAACGGGAGAGTTGATGAAGTTGAGTTTTAGCTGCTTCATCTGCTTCACTTGTCGAGCTGTTGAAAAACAGAGTGGCCCATACTTCTGGATCTCATCGTGGTGATAATATTTATCTCAAAACAAAAATTGGTGGTATGCGTAATATTCAATCTCTATTATTAAGACATAGTTCTGCCAAAATAATACAATGTCACATCTGCTGCTGTGTGCATCTTCAGAACTGGACATTGAAAACCAATGAAGTCGAATTTTGGGTGAATTCTCATTATTATTAAGAGTAGGTAACAACGAATGAATAATCTGATGATTTATAGGAATTTGAGTGTCTTTAAATAATAATATTTCTTTGAATGCTACGCAGAATTGGTTTAAATCAATCTCCTCAAGTCGGAACTGGGTTTATGATACCGATACGCTGAAATTTTTAAGGAGTAACAAAAGAAATACCACCAGCAAGATTGGTCGCATGCAATGGGAGAGTACTTGGCGAAATTTATATTCTATATCCATTCAGCTTCGTGGTTTGTAAATTCAGGCGGGAAGAGAAGGTTGCAAATCGTAAAGCAGTCGTCACAATTTTCGATTCGAGGCCAATAACCCTAAATTATTTTTTCTTTCCTTCCACGCCACGATACGAATTTTTGTAAATTCTCGCAAAAGGGCTAACGATTGTCTTAATTATTAAAAAAAAAAAAAAATCTCGTATATTAATTTCTCCCCGATTCATTTTTGTTTTTATATTTTTTCATCTTCCTTCTTATTTCCACTTCACAATCTCTGTCAGCTAAACGAGCTAAGCCGTCGTGGACCAATATCGCGTGGCTGGAGCATAGTTATGGGTAAAGTGTGACGCGATTTTCTAAATGAAATTGAACTTCTCGCTCGCGTTTTTCTCTTTTCCACGACGACTAACGTCCTCAGCAGTTTTAATTATTAATTATCGAGCGTCGCGTATAAAACGGTCGCCCGTTAATTTCAAAATAAGGAAAACTGAACTCGTCGCCAGCCCATTTTTCAGAAAATCGGCTCCACGAATTAGCTCGCCCCCGCTACCCCTTTCCTTCGCAGCTTCTACGTCTTCGACCCCAACGCGATTCGTTTTATTGGTTTGCAGTACTACACATATCTCGTCTTGCGCCCGGATTTTGTTTTTTTTTATCGGCATAATTGGCAAGAAGAGAAGATCGTATAATTTTGATAATTGAAAGAAAGGAGTGAGTGCTCGTATTCATGGCGACTGTAATGTCGCGAATTTCACGATTCGGGTGATGACACTTGTAGCAGTTGCTTGTATTTCATAATCGGCTCTTTCCCTCTTCCTCTCTCCCTCTCTTTCGGGGTAAAGAATCGTTATCCGGATTTCGGATTCACTCTCGACATACGACGACGAGAGAGGATTTTTCGGACGTACTACATTATTATAGTCGCTATCTTTTATGAAGAATTATTGCAACGTCGTTATTATTACGAATATAGAGCGGGTGTGGAGAATGCGGGAACGTTTGCAGCGCTGATAACGGCGTTGTTAGTTCGTCTCCCTCGAAAGTGGTAACTGTTGTACAACCCTTTTCCTTCTTATACATTTTGCTTGAGCGCTAATAACTTTGAGAAAATTATTCTAACTTACGTCTCCAGAACAAAGCGAACATGCATGTGCATATAGGTTGTGTGCCGATTGATTCTTTTCGTGTGCTTGGGAAACATTTGCATAAAATCGCAATAGCCTGGTGGACTCAGACTAATAAAATTTCATTCTCTGTTTGTACATGAGCGAAGAGTGAAAGTTATTGCTGTCGTGCGGGTAAGAAAATTTATTGATAAGTGTAAAATTTATGTAAACCGCGGGTACTACTTCCCTCCCCTCCCCTTGGAAGCGAAAACTTCGCGTAGCCATTCTCTCCTCTCTCTCTCTCTTAGTTACGCGAAAGAAGAAAAAAATGTACGTACTCGTGGTCTCTATAACTTGTATATAAGTTGAAGAAGAAGAAAAGAAACTTCAAGAAACAAAAAATAAAGTTTTTCGAACTTTAATATCGTTGTTTATTTATCAGGCCTTCATTTACACTTTTCCTTCTGTATACGTTAGTACATGATGTTCCTCTCTGTGCTTTTTTCCTTACATTGTGTATCTTCGTATTATTTTATTTCATTTTTTTCTTTCTTATCTTAGGGAGACTTCTTGTCGGTTATTAATTTGATGGAGCGAATAATTTTTTGAACCGGAATAAATAGAAACCATAAAAGCGAGAGAAATTTGTTAACTCGATCGTTGTTCTTTCGGTACCAAATGAGCAGGGGTGCGATCAGAGTCGAGGTAAACACGGAAGCGAAGAGAAG
Organism: Aspidiotus rigidus; assembly: GCA_035079385.1. Lineage (NCBI taxonomy): Eukaryota > Metazoa > Arthropoda > Insecta > Hemiptera > Diaspididae > Aspidiotus > Aspidiotus rigidus. Next base: position 25,714,295 of record JAVHKY010000003.1, read on the forward strand.
AGAATGATTTGAGCAGAAATTACACAGATCATTTCATTTCGGAAAAGAAAAGAGCAAAAATATCCGCGGGCCTGAAAATGTTCCCTATTCGTTTCAAGATAGTATTATTAAGGAATTATCTCCGGAGTGTTATTGCTTTCTTTCTTTTGTTGTGCGAGTTGTGAACACTTAGTCTGGGAAGTCCACGGAATAGAAATTTGGTACGTCTTTTAAATGAGATTCTTCAATTATAAATGACGAAATTGTAGTTGTCATCTTGGGTCTTGTGGTGTATTACAATAACTTCAAAATCTTTCCTTTATTGTTCCATTGCGAGGATAATGAAGGTATTTATTGACATATTTCATGTCTTTTCTCTCACCGCACCCTGATTTTGAAATTCGCGGGTCTCTTCCCCCCCCCCCCCCCTCATGAGAGACCGTGCGTGTGCAAATCTCTACCTGCTAAGTGATTCAGAAATTTGCGAGTACACTCGTGTGCGTGCGTGCTTGAGCACATCTCTATCAGAGATTTGCGAGTACACCCCGCGTGCGCGTGCAACTGTATTCCTGTGGGGTAGTTCAAAATATTTCTCATACCATTATTATACAACAGCAAGAGAGGGGAAGGCGAAAGCCCAAAATATTTTATATCAGACTTATGCTAAACCGAGATAGGAACCAAGAAAGAGGACGAACGAGCGGAGCGAGTGAGCCCCACTAGCACTGGGATTAAGCCTGTAGTATTAGTGGTCTAAACCTAGTAGGAAGCTAATATAAGGAGGCTAGAACCTAGTATACGTCAAATAGTATACCTTAGCTCGTATATCAGGTTAGTATGATGTATATTAAGGCTAGTATACTGAAGCCTAGTATACTAAGCTAGTATACTGTATTGATGGTCTGGGTTTCACAGCTATTCTTGGCCTACTTTACGCTAGTATACTGTGTATGTAGCTTTCTCTTAAGCCTGTAGTATAAAAGAAGGTTAGATCTAGTATGCAGCTACTATAAAGGAGCTTTGGACCTAGTGTTGTGATTTGTATCTCGCGGTGTGCCGTGGATTGTACGAGATTAGAAAACTTGACCTAGTACGGAAATCACAAGTTTTGAGGGAGTTTAAGAAAGAAAATCGGTTTTCGGTCAACAAACATTAATTTAATTTACATAATTCTAAATCTACACAACGAATTAATTTTGTTAAACTACGTGCGATGGTGTCAATTCCGAAGGGTTTATCTTGAAATTCCTAACGGACAGAAAACAAAAGCAATCCGTCAGTCTACGTATGGTGGAGTAAATACTAATTTAGAGAGATCTTAACGTAATCTAAAGATGGTTACTAAAGAAGAGTCAGAGGCGCTTAGTGAAGGTTGCTTTCAAATAATAGGTAGATTCAATCTCGACTTGACCAAAGCTGTCCTCAACGAAGACGAAAGTTGTCTGAGTCGTATTTGAAGGATGTAAATTTAGAGGTACACGACAATGATCTCGTAGAAGTCTTTTAGAGTTGGTGAGAATTCGGTACGTTTACAAAAGGATCGGAAATCAGTACTTACCAAATCGATTGCCTCGTTAAGAGTGACTATGATTTCTTCCTGTTCCATGATTCCCTGAATTTGATGAAACTACTACAAACTAGTACACACGAAAAGGATGTACTTGTAAAATACTTCCAAGAAATCTACTTGTGAAATTTACGGTTTGTGACAAATCGAAATATCGGAAAGATATCGTAGCTGATAAATTGCTTAGTAATCACTGTAATGAGACGCCTTTTATTTTTAATGGAAAGGAGGTCGAGAAAAGAAATGGTTTAGCCTATTTAGGCTAAGTCGAATAATCGATGATGTGAATAATCGAGGACTTCGACACCTAGTATGAGCCCAGTAGAAAATGTCAAATAGTATGGCTTAGCTATGTACTAGGCTAGTATACTGTATATTAGGAATGAGCCTAGTATACTGTATTTATTAGGTCTGGATCTAGTATAAGTTTAGTCTAGAGTTAGTATAAATCTAGTATAAGCCTGGTATACTAGTAGTTCACTGCATAGGTCAAAAAGAGGTCGCACGCACGCACATTCTTCCAAAATTAGGGTAGGGCTTAGAGAGAAAAATCCCAAGTCCCAAGGTCATCTGGACGCTCGTTTGCCCTACAAAAGGCAAAAGCCCAAAACATTTTATATCAGACTTATGCTAAACCGAGACAGGGACTAAGAAAGAGGGCAAACAAGCAGAGTGAGTGAGCCCCACAAAAGCTTATAGCTAAAAAAATATTTCTCAAACTCGATCTCTATAATAGACGGTATCCATAAGTTTGGAATTTACAGGAAAGATACTACAAACGATGTTCGTTCTGTCCTGTTGCTCACGATATGGCGCTTTTAATAGCGTAGTGCACAGATTGACTCGTATTCCTTTGAGTCAGTCTGCTTTTAAGAAAGAGTTACTCACAATAAAACACCTGGCTAGAGTGAATGGGGTCAATGTCGATGTTGATATGGTGGTTCGGAGGAATGTTACAAGGAGCATTCTTGATTCCACCACTTCCCTCCCCCGAGACCTGATCCGTGATCGTCGTATGCGTTGGATCAGTCTCCCTTTCTTGGGGAAGTTCTCCCTCCAATTGGGTCGGGCCCTCCGCCCGTTTGGCTTCAGACCCGCATTTTACAACCCTACCACAGTTAAGGGATTGTCTGTGAGGCTGAAGGACCCCATACCCATTGATGAGAGGAGTGGTGTTTATAAGATAGAACGTAAGGATTGTGGAGGCTTTTATATTGGTGAGACCAGTCGCCAAATGAAAGTTCGAGTAGCGGAGCACCCGAAGTCTTGGAATAAGGGACACTTAGGGGAGTCAGCTTGTGCTGATCATTTGATAAACAGTGGCCACAGCTTCTTTGAGGGATCGGAAAAGCTCCTCCATAAGGAGAATTCCTACCGCAAGCGTATCGCCCTGGAGCATGTAGTGATAACGCGTTATCTCAACACTGATGGCATCACTGTGCTCAACTTGTATATTCCGGAAGATGGCCTGATTGAACTAGTTTATGATTCACACCATGATTTCTCGTTTGGCCAATCTTGATACCTTTCTTTTACATAGACAGAGTGGCATCCATGTAAATTTCTGAGTAGGCAAAGCGGTAGGCTTAGTCTTTAGGGGCTTGCTCCGAGAGACTGGAGCTGAGACACTACACAAACTTGGCTATTTGACTGCGACATATACAGGTATATGTTTAAATCTACCCATCCTCTCCCTCCCCTAAGTACAATGCATTGTAAATGAGATATTATATAGAGAAATTGTGCCCATAGATAGGTAGGCCTACACCACAGAATTATAAGGTAAATTACCCATTGTAAATTGGTTATTATAAAAGACATAAACTTTCTCGAAATCCTTCTTCAAATTGTCCTTCGGCAATGTTTTCCACGATCAAAAATTGCGTTTCTGTCAGACCATTCCCCACGCATACGAACTTGAACTTCTTGGTCTTTTTTGTAGATTGTTTGGTCTTTTTCCTGCGCCATAATTTATCATTTTATTCGTTATAATTTTGTTTTAAATATTTGACAAATAATTTTGATAATTAAAAAGATAAAAAAGAATTATTGCAAATTTTGAAAATTTTAAAATACGAGTATTTTGAAATTTGGTTTAGCTCACTTGTTTCAAGCCTAAAGTTGTTGATTGAAGAATCAGAAAAGCATAAATTGAATTATTGCCAATAATTTGTGATGACCATTGGTTTTTAGGTTCGCCTAACACAGTTAAATAACCGGCAAAACTGAGAAACTCAACAATTCGCATAGGTACAGCTTTTTGCAAAACTTGACACGCACTCAACACGTTAGGTGAAGCCTTTTGTGTTGTTTTATTAGGGTCGTGCTCGATGCTCGAGCGACGAGCCTATTGCAATCACTTCCCCTTTGTACAATTATAATCCAATTACAATTTTTGGTTCACTGTCAACCAATTTTATGATTATCGAACTATCGAGTTGGAAATAACGTGCGTAGAAACCAGTGGTGTACTTTGATGCAATGATATCAAAGCAAACTTTGAATTTTCGTCGGTATTCTTTCAAATAATGAGTCAGTTTCCTGTAAGATTTTTTTTGGAGAAGACCCGATTCTCTTTGGAAGGATATCAACAATTTCGTCAATGAGATTTCAAAAAACTACTACTGAGTTGGTAGGTTTTCATTTTTTTAGGAAATGCTTAATCAAAAACACCATCATGTCCAAAAAAACATGAATTCCGTGATGAGTGTGCGTCTTTCCCGATGAAGTTATTCTGACTTACAGCACAACCGCCTGTGGGGCCGTCATCAATACAAAAACCACACTCCAAGGGGACAAGCAGAAGTGGGTCCAGTCTTTTGGAGTTGAAGTTTGGTTTAAGGATATTTTAAATATTTTGTGGAAAGTTTCATTACATGGAGAACCGATTTTGAAGGTAGTTAAATGTTATACTCTGATGTACAAACTTAGATTGTATCTGAGGACCAATGATCAGACTTACAAATATTTGCTTACATATAAGATGATGGTTGTCTTCAACCACACGTTGTTTTGCAGATACATCAGTTCATGACAGAAATGTACTTGTATATTTCATCTAGCGGTATATTCAAGGATTCTGATTTCTTTAATACGATAATTCTCTTTTCTCAGAAATTTTGCGTTGACATCTAATCGAGGCATTTTCCCAGAAATGGTTTGGTAAAGGTACACAGAGAACGATGATTTTGTTATAACTTTCTAAAAGTCTATAATGCTTCGTTTGTAGTGAGTTCATGAGCATGATGTAACACAGACCTGTAAGGTAAATAATTCTCGTTTTCGAGGGATTTTTCTCACTTTAGTTTATATCCAGACTAAAAACACATAATATTGCGGCACCTGTCATTTCTTCAACCTCGTCGCGTGTTATTCGTCGTGAATTTGAACGAATACTGTCGTCTGACGAAGATCGCAAACGCGCTACGTGAAATTCTAATGGTTCGTCGTGTTGTACATACCCACAAAACGCGCTAGTAAACCCACCCGTCGAGGTTGGCGGGGCATCGATGTGGCCCAACGGTCGAAATAATAAAAATTCGCGCGAGCGCGAAAAGGCGGGCAAATGCCACGCTATACAATTTTCTGTATACTCGTATCATTCTTTCGTTCATCGTAAGATGAATTTTTTTCTTCTCGCTGCGCGACGCATTAAGTTTATTTGTGAAAAGTCATATCGCGTCGTAAGATTCTTTTTCTTTTTTTTTTTTTTTTTTTGCTTAAGCGTGCTTTTTATCGCACTTATTTGCGGCTAAAGTAGGGAGCAGGAGAAAATGAACCGCACTGTTACACCTAAAACTATTTAACATGATGTAGCAAATTGCGAGCTTTTTCCCTCCATCGTTGATAAGTGTGTCGGCTTTCCGCGAGAAGACCGCCGTCTTATTATGAACATTAGTTGTTGATGAGTTGGGTTGAGAGTGGGATAGACATACGTACACCGACGTTACATCGTTTTTGTTGTTGACTCGTGTATAGAGTGAAGGCTGCGATCTGCGTTCCCCATGTAACGTTCATCCACTGCTGGGGAAAACAGATTTCTTCGTCTTTCGCTGTCTATCCGAATCCCCGAGGAATATACGGCAATAAGAATGGCTCTGTAATTTGCGCAAAATGTTTCCTCGATTTCGCCCCAGTTTTTTTTTTCTGGCTTCTCGTTGAATTTGCTTTCATTTGCTGTACCGAGTTTCGTTTTATTTCGAAAGTGGAAAAAAGAATTTCGGGCGTTTATTATTCTTATTATTAGCATCATAATCGCCATTATTCTCTCTTCTTCTGGCTTTTTTTTTCGCCAGGATACGAGCTTATTCGTTTTCCACGTATTCCTATCTTCTTCGTTCGGTATAGTCTCTTCCTAATATAAAAATACGTCACAATAACGAACATAAAACAAATTTGATGTTTATTACATTTTGGAGCGTAAAATTTGGGGATAAGTAAAGTTTCTGGGAGAAATACGGTCTAATATACGCGCAATCTGGATGAGCGTATATAGACAGGAAAAGGAGAGAAAAAGTACAAAACGTATAAATCAACGGGTGCCTTTTTACCGGATGCAAAAAACGTGTTACTCTAATTATTTGATTTTGGATGAAAAAACAGTGAATAATGGAGGTTTTGGCCTCGAAACAAGGATCAGTAATATCAAATTTTTGTGCGTGCTTTGCAAAATATTGAAAATTATATCTTGAAATGATTGAGTCTATCAAAATCTCCTGATAAAATGCATCGCCCATTTCCCGCGGATCTAGAATATCGACAGAATGGGTGTCACGAAGTAGGGATTTTTCTTCCCTAGTATAAAAATGGGTGTTCCATCAGCTTCAGTTCAATTTCGAGCCGAATCGAAGTTTTTACTTCTTTTTCTACGTGTAATTGTTTTCAAAAAATTAGTCGTGGGAAGGGACATGTAATTCATGAATCCATAAACCTTGGAAAACGCACTTTTGCGGTGCACAACTTCCATGTGATCTGGTCTTGGACAATGTGCAGATGCGCCTGTGAGTGGGTTTGTTCCGCGTGTAGGGACACGTCAACGGCACACTGGTGCGAAGACGTCGACGTGTCCAGGGCGACCACATCGCTCATCTCTAATTGGAGGCGAGCCCGTGGATAAGAGCTAGAGTCACTCGGGACCTCGTCATAATTCATCAGAATTTTTTTATGTTCCATTGTAATTCGTTGTTCTGTTGTAGCGTTTTTATTAATTATATTTGAAAGAAAAATCTTCATTAATGTAATGGTTATCTCTGGGTACTTTCACCTTGGTTTTCTCAATTGAATCGTACCTGTGCAACCTTAGGAAAAATGTGGAGGATTTCGCTAATTCCATACCTCAAACATGATATATTCCCTCCAGTTTTTTGCTGGTGATTTAATACTCATTAAATTATATTCGTTATGCATTGCTTACAACACCTATTCGTCCACATAAGGCAAGTAAGGAACAAATAATTGCCAAGTCAAAATGTATTCAATGTAAATGTTTACAAAAATAACAAAAAGCGCTGTTTGAGAAAAATTACGATACAATATGAAAAATTACAATAATACAGACGCCACGTGTTGGATGCATTTTTATTGCAGATTCATACGTAACTTGTGAAATCGGAATTCATTTCGGTATTGTAAATTTATGACATTTCTAGGTACAACAGAAAATCATTGGAATAAATCATGCATAAGAGTTATTGAAATAATGTCTACAAGTAGGCCATTACACATTGAATTTATTATTCGCAAATGAGGACATTTTTGTACTTATTTGTCTTACATACAAATACGTTATCAATACGGTTTTTCGTTTGAATAGTAACGTACAATTTTGAAATATGTATATCGTACAAGAACTATGTTGGTTTGTTTCTAAAAAGTCAAGTCTCTGAAAAATTATTAGCAGGTCTTGTTCCAAAAATTGGAAAACTCGTTGATAAAACTTGGGTCGCAATACTCCATCATAATTTTGATGTGTTAGTTTAATCACTGTTACTGTTCAGTTTATAGTTGGGTAGGTTGTCCTGTGAGTTTCATCAGCCTTTTCGTCATATAACCACGGACGCATTATCGTGACGGTGAAAATGATCTCAAATTTTACATTTCCAAACGGTCCAATTTACCTTATATGATGAAGGTTCGATCATTTTGCATAACAAATCTGTAATATCATAATTGTAAAACGAACTTTCTGAAGTGAGTATACTTTTGTTGAAGCATGCCCAGAGGTCCTCAATAAGAAAGAATAAAACAGGTACACGACGAACGAGTGTAACAGGGTGGCCAGTTTCTGGAAAACCGGGAAAAGTCAGGGAATTTAAGTGTTCAGGGAAAAGTCAGGGAATTTTGGCTAAGATCAGGGATTGTTTTGAGACCTGTGGCTAAATAATCTGAGATAGAAAGAAAAATTAAAAATACTATTTTGCTTCAAAAATCACGTCAATATTTTTTTTTTTTTCCTTTTTGAGCCGAAAAAGGGTGGAGATTTTAGTCTGGAAAAACCTGGAAAAGTCAGGAAATTTTTTCTCGGGAAAAAACTGGCCACCCTGTGTAATCAAGAACGTAGGACGATATATAACAAAAACGTACAGAAAATGGAAATCATAAAATCATGTACATAGCCTTTAAGTATGCGCGCGCACGCTCCACCTAATCTCTAATCTCAACACCTTGGCCCATGAACAAATAACATGATTGTCGCGTCAATTAGTTTGGTACTATCCAATAGAATCTGTGGATTCAAATTCAAATTTCCGGTTGCAAAAGCTCTATGCATCGATACTCATTATTACAATTACCTAAGCCTAATTCCGTATCAATATAAAGAGGTATACGTTTAAAGATGTACTTATAAATTTCGCTGATTTCATACGTTCTGTTATCCAACTTAATATGACAATCAAAGATACGACCACTGTTAATCTAAAACACAAATATTTAAATATTAATTACTATACACCAATATCGTATTTAGTTAGAGGAACTTCTTACGAGAGTACGAGAGTGCGACGATCGATGGAAAATTGACAATTTATTCTGGAGTGTGATACAGGTATTTAATGATTCTTTTCGCGCATACATTCATCTGCTCCTTAACCCATTATTGTCACACATTCCATTTTTCAAAATTCCATTAATAAGATGATACAAATAATGACTTGATATGATACAATTGAAAAAAAATTTCAACAACTACTTTCAACTTGGAAATAATCAAAAACTACGTAGGCGTTGTCGATGTAGTTGGAGGAAATGGGAATGGTTCAAGAACTTGGTACTTCTCTGCTGGTTGACGGTTTGGAAAAATCAACGCAACGTATGTAGATTTGTACTCCAAAGCTTGAGCAGAAGTGTTCATACTAGTTGTGGCCAACTTCTTTTGTCTGACCAAATCCTTTTTTCTTGTGAAATTTTAATGATGACTATGACTAATTATCGGTGGGAAGCACAGACACGTAACAAGTTCACAACTAGAATTCACGTAATTGAATCAAAACATCAAATAACCGACAGAATAAATTTACCGAAAATTAGACATATAGACCTCAATTACGAGGTAAACCGAAGCTAAAACATACAAACCAAACGGTCGAAAGTTCAAAAGTTCAAATAAGATTCCAAATATAAGTTACATAGGATTAAAAATTGAAAATTAGAGAAGTCTAGTTGTGTAATATACTACGACCGGTTTCGGATCGAAGTGTTCGAACCATCTTCAGGTGTGGACTGAGCAAATCGATGAAGCAATTAAGACGTCTGACGGGATGGAAATATGTAATTCAGGTTTTGTCTGGTACTGATGACTCGATCATATTCGAGATACCAACGAATGAGAGGATTTAGAAACGTGGCCTGCAAGTCGTTTAGTAAGTTTTCCCCGTGTTCTTTGAAAGCTGCAACCGATTCGTACTCTTCGAGCCTATTCATGCGTGAGCCTTTGTTGCAGGGGTGAACCAGGGAGGCAGAGATTCTCTCAACTTCATGTCCCTCCTCTTGGCAATGACGGAAAACTGCTGATCTTTCTGCGGTGGATTTTTGTTCCTTAATTCGCTTCGACAGAGTTCTCCCCGTTTGTCCGATGTAGATAGCTGGACAGTCCCCACATTTGACTTTGTAGACCCCTGATTGGTCATTATGAGGAATCTTCTCTTTCAGCCGGATTAGATTACTAATTGTAGAGACGGGGTAGAACCCTGTACGGTAGCCGTAGTTCTTGAGATCCCTAGCCAACATTTCAGAGGGACGACCTAAATACGGTAAGCGGATCCATGTTTCCTGGAGGCTTCATCCGTGGGAGGGTTGGGAGCTGGAGAGTCGATTTGGGATTGATTCGTTGCGAGTAAGCGCCTCAAACTCTTCCGCTTAATCATGAGTCTGACGTCTACTCGTAGGTTATTTACTCTGGCAATCCTTTCTATGTTAGAGGTTTCTTTTTCGAAAGCAGCCTCGTCGAGGGGAATGGTGAGGAGGCGATGAATGGAGGCATGGATGGTGGCTAGTTTGTAGCACAAAGGGTGATATGAGTGATGGTCTATGGACATTCCAGTAAAGGAAGACTTCCTATATATCTCAAACTTAGGAATCAACATAGAGTCCATTTCCACCAGGGAGATTTCCAGGTCGAGGTAGCAGATCCGGTTCCCTCCCAGTTCCATGGTGAACGAAATTTCAGGGTGAAAGCTGTTGATGTGATCTAAGAACCTGTGAAGGTCGTCATCGGAACCATTCCATACAACCAGGACATCGTCCACGTATCTTCTCCAGAAGCTGACCGGCTTTGAAAAGAGAGTAGTCGACAAGACGGATGTCTCCAGGTGATCCATGAATACATTCGCAACCAAGGGAGAAAGTGGCCCCCCCATCGGGAGGCCATCTGGAAACACGAACGTCTGACCGTTGAACCGGCACAAGTTAGAGGATAGACAGAAAGTAATGATGGAGGAGAACTCAGAGATGGTGTCCTCATGCACGGAATGCATTCATCATGACTATGACAGCAACAAGAATGAAATATTTTGTTTTCGTCCGTAAACCCAAAGTCGTTTGCCCGAAAAATCATTCCCAAACGGACAAAATCCTGAAAAAAGTTCTGTTTTTTCTGGGCAAGAACTCTCAAACGAGAGACAGTGCGACCGTCTCACTGAGTGAGTTTCTTCGTTGAACCAGCCACATAATAGTGAATACTTGGTTGAATATCAACGGAGAATTTTTAAAGGTGCCGTCGACGAACCAACTTAGGCTCTGGCAGAGTAGTTTTATGTTGCGGTGCGTGGCCAAGACAAGGACTCGAGAGAGAGTCTTCAATTTGCTCTTCTTCAATATCGAAATCTTACTCATCCTCATCACCGCCGTCGCATGCATCGGAATCGCTCTTCTGCCTGCGACAACTCGAGAGCAACCAGCAGTTGGCAAAGCTAGGACAGCTTCCTTGGGGTATGGGAACTGTTTCCTTGCCGCGCTCGGCGAATTGTACGGCGGAGTGAGTTTTGTTCCGGGAGTTGGCTCAGTACACCCGCGTCAACGTGGTACTCGGTCCGGATGTGTGGTGGCATCTTCTTTCAGCTTTTGAGTGAGTGCATGGGCCGTCGCCTCCTCTCTGTCTGGCGGATATACGTCCGACGATTCTTTCGGCTCTTTCAGAATGGTGACTTTCCCATCAGTTGCAGGTTCTGTAGTGATTGCTCTTGCCTTACACGAAACAATTCCAGCACGTTTTCGATTTTACGACTCTCAAGCGAACGTATGTAGATGCATCAGCAATCGACGTGACATAGAGCTTTCCTCCGACTACTTATCCTCATTGCTATTTCCGTTCTTTGACTTCGAAAATGAATGACACAGATACAGTGAAACTTACCCGGTACTTTGATGATTAGTCTAGCCCTAAATTTGCCCTCATTGGTTGACTCGCATATTTTCTTCCCGGGTTCCTTATTCTACGACGAAACGTTCTGAGCGACAATATCCATCTTGTTGATTCAATTCGAGATTTTTTGATTTTCAATGACAAAATATCTTACGTTTAAACGATATTGCGGTCAATAAATTTCACGCGTTCAAAAATCGAAATCCTTGCAATCTTTCTTCCCGACTGGCGTTTCTAAACCTGTCATAAATATTCGCATATATCGCGTTGTTTCTATTTACACGTAAACCATACGAGATATATATAAGAGATTTCGAGCAAGAGTTAATGGTACAATAGTGGGGATTTCATTGGTATACAGCGGCACTATTTTTAAAATCCTTCAACTTTTCACTCCGCGATATAACCATCAGAAAGGGGGAAGTGTAGAGGTACGACGATGAACGAAAACGCTTGAGAAAAAAAAAAAACGAAAAACTAAAACGCTCAGAAAGAATGAAAAAGCAGCTTCATCTTCGAAATCTTTGCACAATCTTCGCTATTTACGACACTGTGCACCGCAGATTTTACCCTTTAGTATTTGCATTTTCGGCAGTTTGTTTTCCATTCGTTGTACTTGTCGTCGATGTGCGCGTGCAACAAAATATAATATAAAGTGCGAAATACAGAAACGTGACAGTCGCCAAAAAGTGGGAAGCTTTCGTTTTACTCGTAGTATCGGCGTGCGAGCAATTTTCTAAATTGTTTCGCATTTTGTTTTCGCTGATTGAAAATTGATGATCGATATCGCCATGAACGTCTTACAAAACGATCAACTTTATGTAAAAGAGATTCGCGTACGGACGTTATCCCCTCGTCGTAAGAATTTGCGCCATTTTTCCTCTACAAAACGTGTCCAAAAAGTTGAATTTCTCAATTTAGGTAATGGTTGAAGACGAACTACGTGATCTAGTTTTCGTAGGCGACTTTTGTCTCGATATTCAGTGTGAAATGATTTTTCACGACTTGTGGATTACTTTTGCGTTTTCATTTTTTTTCATATATAATTTTGATTATCATGAAGGTGGTGGGGGGAGGGGAAGCCTGGTATGAACATCTCTCCACTCACTCGAAAATCAAGCACTCGATTATAATTATATAGGAAGCTGATTTTCAATACTTGGATTTTTTTTACAAGCGCTGATGACGAGAGAGACAAGGAAAAAAGCGTGGATACCCTTTTGTCGTATTTTAACCATTTTACAGACTGTTGTGTGTGTTACACACATCACGTATCACGAGAACATATTTTCCGCTGCAGGAGCTTGTTTTCCCTTCTTTTTTTTTTGGTCTCGCTTTTCTTCTACCCGCAAAAAACACATCACCGTTGCTTAAACGCAGTCAAAATAATAGAATATCAACTATTGTCTACAAAGATCCTACGTGTAGTGATTCTAAACCACATAAAAACTATGTTAGAGAATTCACAAATTAATAATAGTCGTCCTCGTGTCAGCCCAACCTTTCCACATCGAGGGCCAGAGTATTGCACCCAGCTGAAATCCAAAATGCGAATTCAGTCAAATTTTTACTGATGAGAGCGAAGCTGAAATCGAGCTTCATTCAAATTTTCCTCCACCAAAAGCCGAAATGAGCCAAGTTTCTTTCTAAAATTTCCAATTTTTTGCAAAATAGAAAAATGCAGGAAGAAGAATCACAGATTTACAGCAATATCTTCATACAGATAAAGGGTGGTTCCGGTTCTGTTCAGTTCAGTCATTCAGGATAGAAGCCTGTAGTACTTGTACAGTTATGCAATAGGGAGAAATACAACCTGAAGAATAGGTAAAATTTATTTCATCTGATTGAGTCTCATTGTATAATAAAGATAAAAAAGATTGGTTCCGGTTCAGTTCAGTATTTCAGCATTCAGCGTAGGAGTCTGTAGTGCAGTCACCTAATGAAGAAAAACACAAATAAAGAATAGGGAACTTCCACGAGTATGACGAAGCACCATTTGTCCTGATCGTTTCATCTGGAACAGGTTTCTTTATAACATTGATCAGCCAAAAGCCAGAAGCCGAATTTTCCACAGACGTGAGTTTAGGCTGAAGCTGAAATTTTTGACTGCAATACTCCATCGAAAGCTATTTTTTGTCCGACATATGCTTCGAGAATGATAGAAATAGGGAAGAATACTCATATGACTTGATATAGAATAATAAAAAGATACTCATTAGGCACACTTGATCCTAATTTTGTACATAGTTGTGGAATTACTAGAGGGTAGGACCCTTCTCCCAAAATCTTTCGCACCTTCAATCCAACCTAACCCGAGTTTGCTACCTTCTACTGATTCAAGACTGAGAGCTCAACTCTATAGAATTTCCTCGCTCCCATCCCCTCAATATAGCTTGGATTTTACGAGTAGTATACTTTCTCCTTTTTTTCACTGTGTGAACCGATCCTCTTATATCTGACCAATCGAAAGAAAGAAGAGACCCATCACCTCTGAACAACGACCAATAGGAGTTTTTGAATGAATCATATTTGAGTTAAAGTTGCTTCATTATTGTTGCGAACTTATTCGTTTCTTGACTAGTCAAGACTGAGTTGGGCTTACCATTCAGGTACTATTTTGACAAGGTGATATCCCTAATTGTTCAAGCGTTAGTTGCAGCTTACTTGTCCTCCTCAGTTATCTTGCTTTCATGACCATCTTCTGAGCTTTACGAGTCAAATGATTCTGGAACTGTATTCCTTGAAGATTTCGTTCTTTTGACGCCCTACTTTTTTATCCTAATATCCACCTTAATTAGAATCAGGTCTGTCTTTCGATTTCGTTTTCTGGTTGCTATCTTACGTTTTGCGTGTGCATCGCACGTATCATAGTAACTCCTATTTTCTTAACTTCATCATTAAGTGCTTCTATCTAGTCCTCATGTCTTTGCTCTTGGTCTTCCACCAACTCCAAAACTCACATCTATCTGTATCTGTACGGGCGTACTACCCTTGGAACCTACATAATTTTGGGACCCATTTATCGGCCCAGGAAAAATAATAGGAATCACGAGATAATGAAAGTGACATAGCAGAATTTCAAAATGATGACCATGAAAATAAATTTTCCACAGAAAAAAAATATTGAAAACGAGAAGAAAAAAGTTTTTGGCGACATAATATTATAATCCACGAGAAATTAATTGGCACACGTCATTACAATATGTATACACATGAAACAATATCATTCCTCACGAGATGAGCGTACACAGGAAAAAAATTAAAGTACATGAAATTGTCGTAAAAACGTGCGAATAAAAAATAATATGTATACATAAAACATTCTCAGCAGTATTTCTCTTGAAATGCACATTGAAAAAACTAGAATAGAAATTGAAATTAAAATGCAAGAACTAAGTACCTACTGCACAATCAAGGCTTTTTTATCCTTCGCAGGGCGCCCTCTCTTCCTCTTTTGTCCCAGAGGGATGTTTTTCGCCTCCGCTGGAACAGTTACCTCCTTGCGGCGGATTTGAACACCGAGCGAATATTTGCATTGGCGCCTCTTGAGAAACTCAGGACATGAGCATTCCACTCCAGAAGATGAAACACTAATGGTCCAAATCTCCGTGCGCCATGCTTTGTATTCGTCGAAATCTGACCATTTTCCATAACGATTCTGGTGCTTCTTCAGTACTCGCGGCGTAATTTCAGCATTCATTGTAGACGATGCGATGAAGTACTGTGTGTAACTTTCTCCATCAAACTGCAACATCGCGGAATTCGAGTGTGCCCAATTGTAGACGTCCTTCCACAATTTCAGGGGAATGGTAGGTGTTTCAGCAAAATGTACGCAATTACGAGATGTTGGATCCCGCCTTCGTGACCACTTCCCGACCATGTCCAACATACAGGTTAAGAACTGCCCCACGGGCAGTCTCTCTCGCAATGTGTGTTCTACTTTAACGATAGCATTTGTCCCTTCTATACCATTGTTGGTAGAGGGACAACGCTCAGCGGCTCCTTCGTACCAATTCGGATATTTTTGGGACCACTCCCTATCGAAGTATTCAATGAATTCAAGGATACGAGTTTCTTTCTTCTTTTGCCATTTTTTCAAAAAAAGTGAAAGTAGTTCTACATTATACTTTTCCCGGGAAAATCTGTTAATGTCTCGTGTATGAGCAATCCTTGTCAATCACTTTTAAAACTAGGTCATTTATTTTGTTTTCCTGTTCTTCATTTCTCGTGCAACCTTTTTTATTTTTCCTGTGCTGTTTTATATTCCCCCATAATTTTTCTATCTCGAAATCTGAAATTTTCATGCGTCTGTTCTTAAACACAACCGCGAGGATCGTGTGCACCTGACTTCAGTTAACTGACCTGTAAATGTCACTTGCAAAATTGGCTCTTTTGCATCGCCAATCGACTTCGTTGAAATAACCCCTTCCACGATCTACCTTTTGATGCTCACTGAAGAGTGATAAATGCGCATAAGGGAGGTACGGATAAGACTTTCGGGATCAACGACACTTGAATAATCAAGAGTGGTTTTTAATGTACGAGACACGTCTCGGGTAAAACAGGAGGGACGGCCGGACGATCTGGACGGAACAGAATCTGACGTAGTAAGAAATGATGTTCCTCGTATGCAGATACAGGAGACTTTTTACGAATCTCTCTCGAAGTGTATTTTGTATGTTTCTCAGAGCGAGTAAATAATTTCGTTTTTTATGCAGTAGTCCATCTTTCTATCTTATTCAAATCTTCTATCTCGCATACTTCATTAGAACATCAACGTATGTTTGCGAGATGTCTTTTATGGAGACAAAAGCACCGCATCTTATATCGTCGAAAAACTTCGAGCTCGGGTTCAGAATGGCTAGGTGGAATCGAGTGAAGCCGGACAAAGGCGTATTTCTTTTCGAAAGTTTCTCCTCCCGCTTTGAGAATTAGTTAACGCTAGAGTTGACACTTTGAATTTGCGAGCAGAAGTTTATTTTGACTTCATGGTAAGTAAGTATAAGTAAAGAGACTCGTCTTAGCGAAACAGGATTATAAGGGTAGGCGTAATTCCTGAGGATGAGTAGACTAACCTTCGCGTAAAATCGCTTCCGTCGTCCGCCTTTCTTAATAATGGCTAAATAGAAATTTCTGACTAACGTTTTTAATATGATATATACGTATATATTAAGCTCCCTTCATTATAATTATTCGTTAGCCGTTAAATAACTTTGATGTAAACTCATACCATTTACCTAATGCACTATACATTTTCTTTAATAATCGAAAATAATTTAGAAAATTAATTTTCTTCGGAAAAAGAGAATGTGGAGGCGGCCACCCTCTTCAATACTCGCTAGCACACCGTTAGTAGGTCGATAGGTATCGCGTATACCGTTTAACCTCGTTGTGGAAGATTTTCCGAAAAGAGGGTGCGATTCTCAGTGATGGAAGAATACGGGTAGTTTGTTGTTTTTTTTTCTTCGTTTTCACTTCCATAACATTCTGTTTCAGTGCGTGCTTAGGGTTGCCAAGAAGGTCAACACGTTTTTTTCCCTCGCCTCCGTTACAGCAGGACTATGAATGTTGAAATATTTTGAATAATTTCGCGATAGGGTTGTGTTTGACGAACCGCATAAAATAGCGCAAAAAGTATGGCCTTGAATACTCTGGCAAATTAACGCCGTATACACGAAAGGACATGTCGAATAATATGAGTAATTTGTACCGCCTTGAATGGCTTGACGATATTAAAGATCGTCCCCGTCAATAAATGCGTTCATAAGAAGAGAAAAGGGTAGCTTCGATGGCGAATTTCGTATTTTTATGAACAGAATCACTATCCGCATACAGGATGAGACAATCTTCATGGAAAAAGCTGGTGCGCAAGAAAGTCGTATTTAATGAAAGCGTCTAATAAATCATCGCTCGCGGGCGGTTTTTTCTTCTCTTTCTTTCAAAAGTGCATATACGGAAGACGAAGAGGGCGGATGAGAACGATTTATTTGTTTTCAGCGAAATGGGCGTTATGGCTGGGCCTTTCTCTCGCATATGTTTTTTATTGTTACGTTTTTAACTACATATTTCACGCCGGTCTACACCTGCTTTAAGATGAGAAAATATGTATATCCCTATCGTCGTCTTCGTCGTCGTTCATCAGCGCAGACATATTTTTATCCTCTTTCATATAATCCGACATAATGTTATGCGTAACGGTATGCAAATGAATTTACTCAAAGTGCAAAATAATAAAGATTTTTATGGTTTACCGACATCTTTGATTATACAATAAAAAGGGGGTGAATACGTAATGCGCGTGTATTTGCCTTATGAAGACTTTACGCTACCGGTTAGAATTTACGGAGACGTTGAGTTGCTGTCGGCATTTTGGCTACTTTCTTTTCATACTTTTTTCTTCTCTTGTTTAATTAGCGACAAATTTTTATTATGCGCGACGATATTGTCAATTTTGGCACCCCTTCAGAAAGGAAATGTTTGCTCTAGAATGTTTTCAATTGATGACGACCATTAGTAACATTTATTGCCAATTGTAGAACAAACAATAGATCGCGTCAATGTCAGAATGGTTGGTAATTTGTCAGCGAGAAACGAGTAAATCGGGGAACTCGGTGTTGATTAATCGCCCAAAATGTTGCACGCGACGGAGTGTTAACCTGTTGCGGCTGATTTAGAGAATACGAATCAGATTCGTATCTCGTTGGAATAATAGGAGGAAAATAGAATAACGATACCAACATATTCCTTAACCCCAGTGCTGAAGTAAGTATTCCATGTGTGAAATTGAGTTGATCTGGAGCGGATGAATGATTATATGTGGCCAAGATCATTGAGACGCTGATGGTCACCACGTCACTGCTTTAAAGGGGTGAATGGTAGTGAGCCTCGAGGATGACGTTAGGTGGGAGCAGATTTTTCCTTCATAACTTTGTAAGGCTACTAGAAAGTCGAATACAAGTCCAAGTACACGTTTGTATCCTTGTGGTTGACGGAAGTCGCTCCATATTGGAGTATTCACATTAGAGCCTCCAAGATTTGGGAAATGATTAGGTGTTTTAATGCCTGGAATTCGAGTTCACCAGAAGGGTTGTATGTAAAGGGTCGATTATTGACTACTTCTTATATTTGGTGTAGAGCTGTTTGAAGAGTGGCATAATCGATCGTTTATGTAATATAAACACTTAGTGCTCTCCGGAGAGAGATTGGAGATTTTGGTAACTTTTTACAATGCGCTCGTATGCTCCTCCATACCATAGAAGAGAGAGCACATGGTATAGTCGCAGCTATGTTTTTGAGCTCATCATTAAGCTGTGTTCAAGTATATTCCTCTTCAGCACACCATCGAGATGTGCTCAACCTCAGCCTAGAATGAAGGTCGGGTGTCAACGACGGTTGGGGGTCACTTTGCCGAAGCCGTATTTTCGAAGTCCACTCTTCCGCCTGGACAAAAAGCCGAATAATTATTTTCCGAAAGAATTTTTTCCGAAGGCCAATTGGCCGAATGTTTAATAAATTGACCGTATATTTATGAAGTCGCGATGTATTGTATTTTACCGAGAATTTTGGAGACCACATTTTATGTAATAACATTATGACCGAGAGTCAGGAGATACTCCATGATCTCATCATTGGCTGCGTATTCATCGTACTTTGCCGCGATGCCTTGAATGCGAGATTGTAATTCTAACCACTTCCTCGTAGGTGCTACTTTTACGTACTTTCCAAGACTCAACTCCGCTATACACGATTCGATAAATCCTTGCTCCTTTTGAAATTCGTTGAGGGCCGCATAAAGGTCCGGATGGTGTTTGCCGACCACCACTCTAAAACGACTATGCCAGCCCTCAGATGCGTTATTTGTTTTATGATGTTGATTTAGGGCAGCTTCGTGGTGGTTCCATAGCGCAATACTGTACCGTGGACGGACCGCGGGATGGCGTCCCCGTGCCGGTCGCCCTCGGATGTAGGTATGATCGAAGTAATCGAACACGGGGAGTAAAGCAGGTGGACATTCGCGGCGTAGCATCCTGGCCGTTTCAACAACATCATCCGGCGGTACAAAAGCTGTAGCAAGGATGGCGTGAACATAATTTCGTATACTTCGATCGTCTGGATTACTGTACGCTACCTGAAGACCTTCACGTTGCACTCTGCGGTATAAACTCTGACCCAAGTGGAAAAAACAACCACTGATGGGTATGTTGGGGTACACTTCGTGACAGGCGTTTATAATCCCAAGCCCAAAGTCACTCATGATTCGTAGTGAGACACGAGCCTGCACTCGGAAGTCCTCGACGGAGTCTTTCACAGCCCGAAGGACTGTCTCATACGCCGCTTGCGTCTTGTTCGGTAACAGTGCGTAGACTAGCGGAACGGGGACGCCTTCACCTCGTTCAATGTTTCGCCTTCGCAGTCCTAAAATGGTAAAAACCTGTACGAATATCCCGGGCGAGGTTTTAAAAGTGCCGTCCAGGAACCACGTATTACTTGCGCACAGTAACTCGATATTCCGCCGTGTCGCAAAAACTAGAATTCGACTCCCTTCGTTTCCATTCTCCTCGTTATGGTCTTCGTCAGTGATATCCGACTCGTCATCGTGCACAACAGAATCGAACAGAAGAAAAGTTTCACCTAGCAGTGTTTGTAGATATCGCTGTGGAATATCACCAAGATCTCGCAGTCTCTGCGGATTGAGCGGGAGATCCTTCCTACGTGCGCGCCGCATGCTCTTCGATAATGCCTCTTGTTCAGGCAGTTGAGCAAGTACGCCAGGTGGTAGTCCCGCTAGCTCTGTACGAAGGATTTGAGACGGTGGTAACGACGGGTTTTCAGTAGCCAAACGTTTTACTCGGGCTGTAACTTCTTCAGCAGCGCTTTCCTCAACGTTTGGCGGATGCGTATGAGCCGAATCGCATGGCCCCTTGTGAATTACTAGGTCTTCGGCGCATGCTGGCTCGTTCGTGATCGCTCTTGCCTTGCATTCACCCTTCTTAGTCATTCGACAGTCCCAATAAATTCTTCCACGAGCTTTCTTCCACTTCACGTAGATGAAGCCACTCAATTGCAGTTTTCCATTAACTATTTTACCTGCCATGATTGTTCAAAGACTAAGTGTTTCACACTTTTCCGACAGCGTTTGAGCTTCCACTTTATAATTGTCCATAGAAATTAAATTCGGCAACAATTTCGGCAAATTTATTTTCGGAAAGCATTCGGCGAATGCGTAGTCGTCTTCATGTCCATTCGGTTTTTTGTCCAGGCGGAAAAGTGGACTTCGACAATACAGTTTCGGCAAAGTCTAAGAGTCATCATATGAGGACATTTAACTTTACATCCACGTAATATTGTACAATTAGCTCAGGCCAGTAATGTGAAAGCAAGTTTATAATCGATCATGTAGGGAATGGAACATGAAACTGGAATTACAAAAACTAATTTCCTTTTTCTTCCCTTGTAACTTCCATGAATGGAAAGGAGAGTGAGAGGAAGAGAAATACGTCTTTATCATTTTTGTTTTCTCCCCGAGATAAATTTCAAGTCCATTTGCGATCAGGCTCTTTGCCCTGTATCTCTTAAAGGTATGTAGCCCGCACATTCTTGTTGCAAGCAAATAAATATCAACCTGTTGCAACTAAGCTGGAACATACAAATCAGATTTATTTCTCGCCTAAACGCTGGAAAAGAAGACTTCTATGCCGTGTGAGTGGGTAGAAGTGTACCTACATTGAATTGAATGCGAAAATCTACGTATATCCTATAATAGTAATGTACATTTTTATTATCCCATAAATATAAGAAGAAGACGAAAAAAAAAAAGAGAGAAAACAATTTCCTTCCCTCTATTATATATTCTCACTTGTATGAGGGTTGGTTACCGGTAGCCGTCGTTTTCAAATACGTTTTTTAAAACCATTTTTACGAGTTAGTAACGTCCGCGACGGCGATATGTCATAAATTTGTTCATACTCCGCTCTTTGGCATTTATGAACTGGTAAATTCGAGTACAGAGTGTGTCGACAGGACGTCCGTACGCCTTTGCATACAAAAAAAGAAAAAAAGTCGTCGGAGTGATGGGGTGTATTGTTGTTGGTATGGCTAACATTAATTCGAAGACAAGTTCGATATTTGCGCTCATCCGTCAATCTTGTGAGATTCAATGACGCTTACAAAAACCGACGAAGAAAATAGCCCGACTAGAAGAATATAAAAGAATTGTTCGAGTGACTTTCCCTTTTCACGGTTCTCAATCGTGTGTACGATTTCGGAAAATCGTGTCTTAGTCGTCACTTTTTCGCTGTGTTCACCGCACGTTATACCGGAAAGAAAGAAATTTCCGGTAGTTTTTTGAATGACGTAGTCGCCTTGCACCGGATCTTGTCAACAAAATTGGATGTAATAAGATATGGCTAAAAGTGTGAGATTTCGAATAGCCACGGTCGAGAGAGGAAGAAACGGGCATTATCCTAGAAAATATTTCGCAATACTTGCATTTTCAGAACATTGACTCGTCCGGAAAAAAATTGCCTCCCTCATCATGAGTAGGACTGGTAGTTCGATTGCCGTGGTGTATTTATACTAAAATTTCGGGGGAGGTTGAGGTTTTGAGACTTTTTTTTTCGTCGCATTAGGAATTTTTTTGGTGATTTCGGATTACTACGCCACTATTGGGAGTCTCCTGCGTATTTTTTTCCCTCGCTGTTTCCTTTTTTACTCTTCTCGAAAACCAAAACCCAACAAATACGCTTACGTCTCTGTCGTCAAGATCCACTATTTAATAGATCTAGATTCTTTCTTTACAGCAAAATTCTATTTCTTATGAAGAGAAAAATTGTAAAAGATTTATGTCCTAATTCAATAAGTTATTTCATTTAGAAATCGCAAAATTATTTTCCAGAAAAAAGTTGATGTAATTTTATAATGTACTCATGTTTCCATATCCTCATCGTCCTCTGGTCGTTCATGTCATCAAGTCTCTCGAAGTAAACTTGCTTAGACCCGTAAGTCAAAAGTTTACAAAACTGTTGCAATAGAAGTCATCAAAATTTACCTCGAACGACCACTTCGAGCACGGACTGTTGAAAATACGGATTTCACGTGAGATCATAGACGTTTTCAAAAGTACGGCATGCATAATCTTCTCTTTTTTGCAAAAACTCATTGACAGCAATATCTTTTGTCTTTTTAAATGTCACAAATTCTGGTGCATTAACAAAGGAATATTTCTCAACAATAATTCTTTCAAATACTCTTTTTGATCAGAAGTCTGGGCTACATGAGTCATCATTATTTAAAATTTCATGATACGTATGATTGATTCGATTCACAATCTTTCAACACCAAACTTTGTCAGACCGATTCGATAACTTCGAGATCTGAAGCTTTCAAAATAGGAATTTTCGATAGTCACTCTGAAAAGAAGATTCTTTCAGAAGCTCTCTTTCAGCGGTAATGGAACAGGACCGATGATATTTCATTTTCAATGTCACTGCGACAAGATCATCCTCAGACAGACGCTATAATATAAATTAGTCGAACTTTTATCGTGTTATCGGAGGTAGTTGAGCCAATATCGCGCAATTTTTTGCCCATGGCACTTGTTTGCCCTTTATGGATTGCCTCATTTCTGTCGTCTTGACGAAGAATGTACTTTTCACTGTCAAAATTACTTGGCTTTTGCATTTCGAATACCCCAAACTATCCGAAGACGATGGTGTCGGTCGTCCTCTAGTTTTTCTCGTGTCATTTGAACTTGAATTTTTGAGTATTTTTTAGTTTACTTACCTTTTCTTCACTTACCAAAGTAAAATGACAGGATTTATGATAGCCATACAAGAATAAATTGTGAACTTCATCATACCTCGATCTTTCAATGACTTACGCCCATATTTTTCAGGTGTCAATGAAACTCTTAACATGTGAATGATCTTTGAGCTTTCCGTGAAATTTTCTTCATTGAAGAACACTACGACTCCCTCTAAATTGATTTTGCTTACGAAGTTATCGACTTCATCTAGTTTTTCAAATTGCCTATTTTTAACCAGAAAGTACGAGTATTAGTGAATTTCGTTGTACCTACGCGTACAAAAAATATGTTAAATATTGTATTTAATGATAATTTACCTCGCATGGGGAAAAAACTACAGGTACGTAAAATTTTTCTTTGTTACTGGTTCGTAATTTTTTTAATTTGGTCTTCCGAAAAAGTCGGCGATAGGTCTCGGATTTTCATTCAACAATTCTGATAGACGCCCTTAAACACGTTCAAAGTCGGCAAAGTTAGGTTAGGTTAGTAAAATTATATACTTTGCTAATTCTACTTAAACGTCCCATCGACCTCATAGGTTTTGACCATTTCCACTTCAACCGTATTGCCGGAGCCTCAAGTATCACGAAACAAAATCTATCATTTGAAAACTTTTCAATCTAATCGGTGCAGTCGAGGAGGAGCTCAATCGAAATGAGCTCTCATTAATTTCATTTTTCAACTGTTACATCGGCACTTTCACCGATACTTACGGTAATTAATTTTCTTATTCCATTGTGCTCAGAGATTTTGTACTCTAGTTTGTTGATTTATCAGAAAGTGCACAAAACTAGATGTGTGAAGATTTTGAATGACGTAAAGAATTCACTTCCCTCACTCTTTGCTTTTTTTTTCACAAATATTTACGCGGAAACGAGTTGTTGACGAATTTAGATTAGCCTTTGCATCTCATATGTGATAGGCTGACATTCTTTTTTTTCTTTTTTTTTTTCCTTTCTTGACAAACAATACATACGTCGTCGGTTGCCAAGCAATTCTTCTTCCTCTTGTGTAATGAAGTTTATTTAGGTGATGACGTTTTATCGTCTCTCACTATGCAAGCCCGACAAAGTTAGGCTGTTTGCATGCCGTTGCCACATTTTCCCATTACTCTATGTAAATCAGACTTTCTAATTTTAATTTTCCACCCTATATTAAAAAGATATTTTCTCCTGCCACCGACAGGTTAACTTTTAAATGCGAGCCGTATTACACCGCGGCTGTTATACTTTCTCTCGGTACCAAGAATACTTCTGAAACTTAAAAAGGGCTTTTCGGAATTATTATTCGCCAACGTCGTCGTCGTCATCATCGTTGTTCGTATAACTTTCTGTTTGGAGCGGTAAAAAAAAAAAATAAGAAAGGAAGAAATAGAAAAAAAAAGAGGTGAAGTGTATACGTGTACGCGGAAAGGAAAAGGCGCGATAAAAGAAGTCTGGGTTATTCCTACTTACCGTTTTCAAACGCTCGAATGTGACGCACCAATACCAGAATTTTTCGCGATTTTTACTTCTTGTCGGGAAGTTTTCTTCGAGTAATTAATGAAAAATATTTCCGCAGAAGAAGGCTCGAGTCTCGAGTGGTGCACGCATTCGAGACCACAGACTCGCACCATCCATCGACGTGGGTTCGCGGTCGACGCTCATTAATCAGTCGAAGACTTGCGCGAACGATAAATATTTTGAAATATTACCGTACTAATTGGAGAAGTCGTTTTTAATATAATACGGTATCTCTACCCGTGTAATTTGCGGATAATTATGTCACGTTAGTCGAATATTATAGTAAATCCGTTAATCTAGGAGAGTATAGAATTATGTTCAGGCTCACTCGACAAAGAGGCTCTTTTGATTTCCCAAAAAGTTCACCGAAGTCATCATCGGTGCCGAAAAGAGCTAAAAAAGTAAAATAAGACAACGTACCTATGGCCGGAATGTGTTTAAATTGATGTAAATCTACTTTAAGAAGACAATCACGATGGAAAGTACGTCTGGGAATGCACTTTCTTCTATTTTTTTATCTCCCTTCCCGTTTTAGGGTGAAAGTACGATAAGTAGAATGTCACCGAGAATGTTTACAGTCGTAAAGTGAAAGTGGAAAGACAAGCACATAAAAGGAACGAACCGAAATAGGGTGGAATGGACAAGGGATAGTGCGCGGCGATGGTATTTTCGAGGAGAAAATTTTCGGTCGCGCGTCTCTAATACGAATTTATCAGCCGACGCTAAATCACGCTTCCTTGTACTGTAATCGTTTCTCATATGGACTGTAAGTTCTGTAGTTGTCCGGCCTTTGTCGCGGAATGTAAGTTGAACAAACGAAATTAGGATTCTTTAAAAAATAATTCGCGTCCGTGGTTGACTTTGCGAGTCGTTATTTCGAGATCTCTTCAAATCGCATCGCCGTACTTTCGACATATTTGTCGACTGCATTATCGGCGGGCCATTCAAGTACTATCTGCCGCGTTGTCCACCCATTATCACCAAATTAAAGTCGTTTTAACGAGTGAAAATGACCATTAAATCGGCGTGCGAGAGTGAGAGAAAAAAAAGAAGTACAGCGAGTTGAATAACTCTCGTCCGTATCGTTACATCGAAAGACGAGAAACGAATCGTAAAATAAATTTCAACAACTTTTAATACCGTGGGGATTGCGTCGTACCTCTCTTAGAACACGTCCTTGAGGGAAGAACACTGTGGACAGTAAGAGTGCTGTATAGAAGAATGCTTGTACCGGAAAAGGGGAAGTATACTCGCAAATTGAGAAGTGTAGCGCATTGGTCGTACGATGGTCACTGATGTTGTGTTCCAGATTCACATTCACTCAAATTACGTTATTCGAGATGACTGTGAGTGTACGCGTACGTTGGTGTATTTGTAATTTGTAACTCGAAGATTCACTAGTAATTTGTTAATTAGTCTTGAACAAAAAAGTGAGGTTCATCCACCACGGAACTACTAACAACTGTTTCTTTATTTGATGGTCATTCATAACGGTTACGGCCTCCTGTTGCTTTCACGACTTCTCGCATGCAAGGTTTTGTAAACTACTGGTTAGTTTTCACCTTTGCCACCTGTCGCTACTTGATCTAGATTGCTAGCTGAATTACGTTAGGCGAAATTTAGTGCGTTGTTCTATCTGGCTACGGTGACGGCTAAAAAGCTGGGTTGCCGCTGGACAACCACGTAGCCAAATTCAAGTTTTGACTCTCCCTCTTTTACAATGATAAGAATGGTAACTTTTTCCTACTCTTGGTTCATCTAAGCTTCCAAAGTACCCTCAAATATTTCGTTCACTTCAATTAGGTACAGGTTTATCTATAGAAGTTTTGACGAGAAGAAATCTCAAGCCCTTTTCGAGTCGGTTCCCCACCTGAGGTGAGCGCTTATAGGCTCTACCTGGGGCCCCAACTTCAGACTTGTTTATTAATCGAGGGAGTGATTTATTTTAATCGCTGCTGGGTAGTCTTGCCAAATTTCCTCCGATGATTGTGAAATTAACGTGAAATAATTACCTTCAATCGGTATTTCTTCGATGCCATCCTCCTCATTTACATTTTTTCGCAATTCATGAATCTCCGCGACTTGCTGTTGTATTCCTTCTTCATTTGCAGGGCCTGCAAAAAGACATAATTATAGTAAAAAATTATAATGTACTGGTAAACAATTATTTTCTTCGATGAAAAATCACAAAAATTCACAATACAAATGCAATTACTGAATAGTCCTTAGATGTTCCGTAATTGAATTAAAAATATTTTTTCTTGTTTCGTCTACATCGCTCCACGGCTGCGGCTGTTCATAGGCTCTAGGCACAATATCTATGAATGGTGTTTGCACTTGCACATCCTTCAGCATGTTGCATCCACTGAAATTGAAGTTTCGGTCTCTTCGTTAAGAGTTATTTCCATGTCATTTGAGAGAAAAGGCGGGCCGGTTAGTTCGATACCTAAACCGCCTGATGAGGAACCTAGGACGATCGAGAGAAGCGAGGAGAAGGATCATGATGAGCACCACCTTGTCGATCCTCCTATACGGTGCGCCAGTATGGGCCGACTGCATGAAGATACCATACCGAAGGAGAGAGATGGTAAAGATCCAACGAAGAGCTGCGCCAAGGTGTGTTAGTGCCTACCGCACTGTCTCGACGGAGGCTCTTTTTGTATTAGCACGTTCACCACCAATCGAGCTCCTTGCTGAGGAGAGAGCGGTGGTGTTCGAAGCAAAGAAGAGAACGACGACCAACCAAGAAGCTTTATGGGTCAAACAGGAGGCCAGGCGCTCCATGCTTGTGAAGTGGAAAGCAAGAATTGCCCAGAGTAAGCTAAGTACATGGACAACCCGTGTGCTAATACGCGACCTTGATGAGTGGATGAACCGACACCATGGTCAGCTGAACTTTCACCTGACGCAGGTGTTAAGCGGCCATGGCTGTTTCAACAAGTACCTTCACGAGAAATTAAGGAAAGTTGAGTAGGCAACGTGTTCGCACTGTAACCAAGGGCGGGATGATGGACCACAACACACCTTATTTGAGTGTGAGGCGTGGAGGCGTGAGCGGGACGAGCTTAGTCGGTCTCTTCAAGAGATCGGGGTAGATGAAGCGCTCGACCCGAGTAGCCTGGTATCCACCATGCTAGGTTCCGAAGAAGCATGGAACCAGGTGTCTGCATTTGCGGCCACCATCATGAAGAGGAAGATGGACCAGGAATGGAATAGGCAAATGCAGAACCATGCTATGGCCTACTCAACATTTGTGTACCATCAACATCCAGATCTGCAGGAAGAAGAGGACCAAGCCTGAAGAGAGACGAAGATGAAGAAACTCCAACAGTGACCTACTGTATTGTGTATTGCGGTGGTGTTTGTTGTTGTGAGTGTTCTTATGTTTTTGTGCGTGCCAGGGGAGCACTGTAGCTTGGCGGTTGCCAAAGCAACTTTGCAGTTACCGAGTAGAAGAGGGGGTTCACCTAGGAGATTCTTCCTTCACTGAAGTTATACCCGAAAGGGTCGATTCCGCGCGGTGTTGGAGGAAAGAATATTAAATGCATAAGCAACCCACACGTATTCCATGATGGATGACGGTCGGTGCTGCACATGCGACACACAAGCGATATCATCTGAAAGTATTGTTTCAAAGCAGGTGCAGAAGTTTTAATCGAAGCTCCAATATTTCGGATGAGAAGACAATGATTGTTACCAGCTTCGTTGGTTCATAATTTCTGGCCATAGCATGATCAGTATCGACTTTTGTAGGTATGGAAAAAGACCTCAAATCCAAATAAAACTGAGAGGTATGAATCAAGAATAAGAGAACTTGAAAAATAATTACAGCAGTAAATTTCTCGATTTATTGATAAAGCTACCATGCCACTATTTTTCCATTTGTGAGCCAGTGATTCTTCAATATATTCTTTGCCAACAGCCGAGGATTTCCACTTCCCAAGATTTTTCCATAGGAGCATCACTGTTTGCGAGTACAAAGGCATATTATGTTCGCGAAAATGCGTATCCTGCATTATTTAAAAAGGTATACTGTCTAGTAGGGTATGAATAATAATATGTGACCCCATCTACAGAAACACGACTTAGTGTTCAATTACAATCAGGAGAAAAGGGTTCTTCCTTCCTCTCTGAAAGATCCTTTTCTCCTGATCGATATTCAAAGCTGAGCCGGTGTTCCATAGACGGGGTCACATATTACGATTAGGAATTTGATGTGATGTCCTGTATACTTATCAGATTCAGGTAAATCAAAATATTTGCTCTTTCACGGGGCATGACGTTGAATTTATTTTTCCCTATAACAAATTTGGTACATATACCCTTTGAGTATCGCGCAAGAAGAAACAATCTTGTATATCTTATTAATTGATGATCATTTGTTGACTTCGGTAATTTGAAAATTAATAATCCCAGGAATTAAAAAATATAGCAAGAAGAATAAAAATTGAACAAGATGATTTCGGAAATGAAAAGAAGAAAATAAATTGACAACTTGATCATGCATAAATAAAATTTTCATCGCTACTGAACTCTACTGTACTAATGATGCTTGGTTTGCTTTCGTGGGTTGCCAACGCTTCCTCTTCTGGCCCAAGGGCACATTTTTGGCTTCAGGTGAAACGGTCATCGAGTGCAAGCGAATGAGCTTAAATAAAGTGTGTTAACACTGAAGTGTTTCTAAGAAAACCAGGCACGTACAATAAATTACCGCTTATAGCGTCGTCATCAGTTCTTGAGTCGACTTAGAAAATACTTTCTACACATAATTTTCGTTTTATCGAATATCAGGTCCATTCCAAGCGATCATTTTTCAATCGAAAATTGAAAGTGGAAAGGGTTGTTCCTGACTGTGTCAATCACGTATAAAAAAATTTCCACTTCTCCCTTCACTAGTATCAAACTTCTTTTGTAATTGACTGAACTTCAGTCATAAAAGACGAAGCGGTATATTTTTCGAATATCATTATTCTCCCGCTAATGAAGGACGATCACTACGAAAAATTCATCATCCCCTATTAAGAATTAGCGTAAAAGGATATTCAAACCTCGATGGATTGTTTTTTCCCCTGTCTTGAAACACAATCAAGATAAAGCGTATTTTTGTGGTATTAAAAAAAGAGAAAAAAAAATCACCATGGGAAATTATTGTTAAAATTCAGAGGTAACAGCATCCGCTTTCTAAGTAAACAACCTTAATGTCAGTTAATTGAATAAGGGTAAAAAGAAAGGAAGAGACGGGGTGTAAAAAGGGTAAAAGTCAGTCAACTTTGATTCTTTTTTTTTTTTCATCATTGTTATTCAAGAAAAAACCATGAGTGAAAGGGAGATAGAGAGAGAAAAAAGAGAAAGTGAAAAACATATCTGTATATATTTCGGATTGGGGTGAATCAAAAGTAATTCATTTACATACATTTCATGCCGTATTCTCGAAATGAATTCAAAATAAAATCTGCGCGACAGCTTCTGCTAGTTTTCAAAAAAAGGAGGAAAAAGGACGGACCATAAGAGGAGATGGCATAAAAAATTAATAGCTTTTTCTATCCTTCATATATGTATACGTTTTCTTGTCGAAAACAATTTTTACGATTTTTTTTTTTTTCCATGTAACAGCCAGACTTGATCCTCGTACACACAAGTTACTATTCTTTCAAATTATTGCCATATAGCTACTAATGCGCTTCTACTCGGTTCTATTGAGTGGACACCCTTTTTTTTTTTTTTTCATCCTACGACAATATCAACACTGTGAACAACTTGAGTATATCAATTTTTGTTTATTATTGCCGTATATTGTAGGTCTGGCATTAGAAAATCCGCCTTCGTACAGCGTCTATAATGAGAATCGTGGACTTTCATTATTCCGTCCAGTTACGAACTTTTTTTTCTCTTCTGTACATTCCTTCTAATCAATACAATTACAAAGTAGTAGGACATTTATTTTGAGTAATGTTCGCGTACAGACGGTTCCTAACGTATTATTGATGCTGACGGCGAGTACAATTTATTGTAATCAAAGTCCTATAATAGCCAGTAAATACGTTTAAAATTATAATGAGACTCACATTGGGTATTGAGTAAAGTCATCTATAATGCACGTGGTAGCCTCAATGAATACCAGATTCTCCCGATCTGTGACCCTACGAACATGAGATAAAACTAGCAAAAAAATCTGTCGAGTACGCCGCATCCCATGAAGCTGAAATAAGGCGATAGAAATTACTAAACTTCGCACCAAACAAAAGAAATAGTAGAAGAAAGAAGCCGAGTCACCTTAGGGTTATTGTTTTAATCAGCGTAAAATAGTTGTAGTGAGGCCAAACAACGCGTTATTCGCTTGTTGGACACAATAAATTTGTTCCCTTTTTGGAGTGGTCTTTCGCCCTATTGTCCTAGCCAGACAACTGAGTGGAAAGGTGTATGTGTAGGTGAGGTAATATATAAATAGAGAGATTGGAGATAACGTAGCGTTGTGAGAAGAAAGAGGAAGAGGGTGACGAGGTGTCCACTTTAATTTTAAGCGTTAACCCTTTTACCTCTACAACCCGCTTTTGTAGTGCCGCGCCAGTGACCACTAGCTAAAGCGTGTAAGGTTGCAGGGCGCTGAATAAATCTGTTCGCAGCTTTCTATACAACTACCAATAGAACTTAAATTTCAACATCTTTTCCTTCATAATTAGGGATGCAGACGAAGCTATTATTACAACGTACGGTGTCGTAAAGAAAATGCGGACTTTATAGAGTACTTACGAGAGCTTATAATTAAGTTTTAATCGTTACGATATGCCTGCTTTAATAACTCCTTTATAAACCACTCGGCTTTTATAAACATCGTTGTCCACTTTTTGTTATAGTCGGTATTCATGTAAAGACTTCTAATCAGGAAAATGTTTATTGAAAAGCGTGCTTTGGGAAGTCGGGGGATGAGGGGTGGACGAATATTTGAGATCAGTGAGCTACGCATCTCCTCATTTAGTGACGTGTCGAGACACTCGAGTGCAGTTTTTTTTTTTTTTTTTACTGACCTAAGGATGACACGGTTTCCGGATATGTTCCCGAAGCCATTTTCCCAAAAGCCATTCGCTTGAACAAATATTTACGACCGAATTAACTTCCGCCCAAATGTGCCACTATCAGCCTCTTGAAAAACGTTGACCCAAATGATTTCTTTCGAATTTGCTCATTCTGGAGTGGCACTTCCTACAACCACTGGGAACCGGTTATATCATGCCCCACTTAGATTGTTGGCACAATGTTCCTTATTGACTGCCGATTCGTAATGGTTCCAAATGGTGTTGGCACAGCTGCACGTCGTCCGCGTCCTGGAACTCTATTTACGTACGTCTTATTGAAGTATTGAAATCTTCCTCTCTCATGTTCGTTGTAGCAGTGAAAAGGTCTCCTTGACATCCGTATTTGGAACAAATGTAAAAGCAAGTAGCGCTTAGATGTGTAGGTTGAACTGACGAGCATTGTGATGTCCAACTTTACAATCTCTTCATCAAAAGCTTGTTGGCGTTCTGGAAACTCACTGGTACATGGATGCTTCAGCGCGAACTTGCCTCTGACCTTCTTCTTGGATTCGAAGATACCCCGTGCAGGTATTAGCATGGATTTATTGCCTCAACTGGTCTTCTTACGTAATCCCAAACTTGTGAATTTAGGCTCGTCTTGACAGGAGTTGAGACGGGAAAAAAAGTTATTCTTCCTCAGATACCTTTAACATATGATGATGGCGGTCCTGTGAAATTCACAAGATATCAGTTGGGACTATCAGTAAATATGAATTACTATCATGCCTGTATTAACAGTCCAAGAAAAATTTAAACACTCAGAATACAGAGTTAGGTAGTTTTTAATACATAAAAAGGCCCAAAACAAGTCAATTAAAAAAAAGAGGTAGCAAGTGTTCTTAAATAGAGAAAAAAAAAATTAAATAAGAGTAAATCCTGAAGAACATGAAAAAAAAAAGGAAATACGAAGGCTTACTCAAAACAAATTATGAGGAAAATTGAAAGCAAAGTATGATTAAATCCATTTTCGAATCCAAAAAAAATAAATATTATTTTTTTTTTTTTTTTTTTTTTTTTTTTTTTTTTTTTTTTTTTGCAAGTATCAAATCGTAATAATATTGGCAACCGCAAACAAGTCAATTAAAAAAAAGAAAAAAAAAATGGCAAATGTTCTTAAATAGAGAACAAAAAAATTAAATAAGAGTAAATCCTGAAGAACATGAAAAAAAAAAGGAAATACGAAGGCTTACTCAAAACAAATTATGAGGAAAATTCAAAGGAAAGTATGAATAACAGGAAAGAAGAATAAGACTTGATAATTTAACATCGGAAGGCCATTCCCGGGTTTAAACGAAAGGTAGTATAAAAAGAAGACAAATTATTCATTTTCTTTTCAGTGTACTTCGATTCAGGACGAAATAGATATTTGATCCATTTGTCAACGGAATAGGCTGCAATTTCATTGCGTTGAGAACATTTTGAGCATACGGGTTTTAAGAAATTGAGATCACAAGCGGGATGGTCAAATGATTCGACCCTTGCTGTGTATTTTTCAAGTCTATCTATCGCGACCGACGGCTGTAGCAGAGGAAACTTCTGTTCCTTGCACAGATTCACTCCTCGGTCGATATCAATTATACTGCGCATAGGGTACGCTTTACCAATTTTTTTTTTAAAGATTCGCGTACATGCAGTCGCACTCTTCGGAGAACACCTTTATATTTTTAAGTTACGTCATTTCGATAAAATAGGCGCACTCAGGGAAATCAAAGCTGTAAAACACTGGAAGGTGGTTATCCGGATACGGCATTATCGTCGCCGATTGATTACGCCGTTGAAAAATACCATTGAGAGATACGTGAATTATGTCGAGGATGGTCTTTTCCTATCCAAAATTGAATAAAGTTCACCGTAAAAGTTGAAAGAAAGCTGTAGCCTATAGTTAAGTAATGAAAGTATGCTAATAGTACATTTGTAATGAATACCAACTTTCTGCCTGGTTTGTCCGCCATGGAGTCTACAGAATCGTCATGAAC
Source organism: Aspidiotus rigidus (assembly GCA_035079385.1). NCBI lineage: Eukaryota > Metazoa > Arthropoda > Insecta > Hemiptera > Diaspididae > Aspidiotus > Aspidiotus rigidus. The sequence goes on from JAVHKY010000003.1 coordinate 25,748,054, forward strand.
TTCATCGTCTACTTCTGGGGCGGATTCAAGGAAATAGGCCTGAGGAGCAAGCGTCGGCAGGGTCCGAGGGTACTTCTTCCATTTTTTTCCGAAGTCGGAAGGCACGCTTCCATAATTTTCCAAGAGAGTCCGAGACGGCTCACTTGCGTTTTTGGCCTCCGCCACTGCTCTTCTTCATGGAAAGTATCTTCTTCTCCTTCACATGGAACGTAAAATAAAAATTTCCCACCAATATATACAGCCACTAATGAGAAGGCGGTTGTCTAGGATCTGCAGATACCTCGCGCTTCTGCTTTGCCATCAAAACTTGTACTGCTATTTCCTGGGACAAATTTTTAACCCCAATAGTAAGGAGATTTGTGTCTGAATTCATACCCTTGACTACAACTCTAATTTCACTACAAAGTTTCAAGAGGGGTATTGTAGTGTTGTGCCATCGACATGGCAATTTTGCAACTGCCTTCATGGTGACACTAAAATTCGGAATTTTTGATCCGAGTGGACAAGGTGACTTCTTGGGAATTTTGCCTCGAACCCTGATAGCAGGGGAGACTCGGTCAAATTTCACTTACTCTTATGAACTGAAGAGTAAGAGTAGGTATAGGACTTGCAGAAATTTTAAGCTCCTAACTTCTATGGAGGAGAGTTAAGAAAAATTGCTTACAATGGTCCTGTATGAAATGGGGTTCAAATCTGCTTCAGACCTACTGTACGACGTACGTGCAATATCGTTCCATCAAACATACACTTCGGAACCAGGTGCGCCCATTCCCTCATTTCGAAATCACGAGGAGCAACTCTTCTAATTTTACGAGAATTAAAGTTCCATCATCAATATTCGTGAGTTGTAGCTGGCTTGATTCCTACTATTTTATGGTGTTTAGGCCGTATTACTTATTTTTGGTCCAGCGAAAAAAATGTCTATAACCCAATTTTTCATCAACGCCTCTCAAATACGTATCACTTACAGCGTGCTAGAGGCATTTAATCTGATGATGCCGAAAAGGGCTATTTGGCAATTTGTTATACCAGAATTATTATCGAGGCGACGAAGTGTGCATCGAGATGGCCGAGCAATCGTATCGTCTGTAGCGCGATATATATCACCGTTAGTACTCTCTTGCGACCAATTTCTACCGGCCGTATATTTTCGCTTTTTTATTGCCGCCATATAGTAATCGTAGTCTCCGCGAAATTGACGCTACTTCGATTTGAACGTGCGATGAAGAAATCAGTGCTTCTTCCATAATCGAACCCGTCGTACCTGATTCTGTTGTAGACTTGCGAAGACGTTTCGGCTAAAGTCTAAAATCAGGCAGATTCAACGTTTTCGAAGACGATATACTCTTTCCCATGCTTAAATGTGTTATATGTATACGTCTTTACAACATTCGCGTAGTGATTGAAAAGAAAAATTCACGCTATCTCGAGCGGAAGAATACTTTTGAAATTACTCTGAGAAAAAAAAAAGTATTCGCGAGCTTAGCTGTACTCTTTTTTCCCGTTTTATAACTCTCGTTCCGTCTTACCGAGCGTACGTACAACAGATAAAGACGTATGAAGCTTTTTATTGCATTTATTGCGAAACCGTTATTTTATTATATCGCTTTGTAGCTTGTTACGTTTTTTTTTTCGTTATAATAAAATCAACGAATTTTATCTAGAAGAGGTTAAATCTGTGTCTCGTACAGATCACGCGTCACTAAACCTTACAGCCTAGGCGCAATATATAGTTAGAGCTTCCTTACATCGTTTCAGTTTGTATGTATGGGTATTTCAATTCTCCTGCCCCCCTTCTCACGACATCTAACTAAGTTGTCTTTTATCGACCGTATTTCTTTGAGTCCGGAACAAGAAGACAACAGGTAACGCTCTATTTCGGTCGTTGATTCTTCCGTCCCCCTGCCGTGATCAGTTCGGGGACTGGAAAATTGAATCTCATATTTTGAGTTGGTCATCATCTTGGAAATCACGTAAATATAAAAAATGTACCGTCGAGTTAGACTTTTGTTGAGGTTCAAAATTCTTGGTTAAGATTTCAACCGAGAGCTATTGATTCAAAATCTGGATAGTGCAAGTGTGATATGGGGTCCAGGAATTGAAAAAAATTGAACGTATTCAAAAAAACGACGGCTTCCTTAACGAAGTTAAACGAGGAACGGAGGGAACCTGTTTTATGAGTCAAATGGGATTTGGTATTGAAAATTCAAGGAAGCCTAGACCTAGACAAAGCTAGTCTAAAGAAGGCGTAGACCTACTATAAGCCTAGTATAATATAGTTTGAGAGTCTAAATTTTTCTCGAATCTCGAGCTATATATGATAGCTCGAGAGTCTAAATTTTTCCCAGTCTCTCCTATCATACATGGCACGAGAGTCGACATTTTTTCCAAGTACCCCTCCTATCACATATAGCGTAAGAGTCAAAATTATTTTAAGTCCCTCTCCCATCAGAGTCGAAATTTTTTCAAGTCCCCCTCCTCACATATAGCTCGAGAGTCGAAATTTTTCCAAGTTTTAGCGGGGAACCCGCTATCCATTTTGTTAGGAGATTACATTCTCAGAAAACGTCCGCGTCCGCAGGTTAGGTTAGGTTACGGGACTTGGAAGAATTTCGAGTCTCGAGCTATATATGATAGGAGGGGGACTTGGAAGAATTTCAAGTCTCGAGCTATATATGATAGGAGGGGGACTTGGAAGAATTGTGACTTCCGAGCTATATATGATAGAAGGGGGACTTAGAAGAATTTCGACTCTCGAGCTATATATGATAGGAGGGAATGTAGAATGATAATTTCGATTTGAATTATATGACAAGATTATCAACTCAGTTCCACACCACCTGAGAGGTCGAGTTAAGGAATTGCGGGTTCCCCGCTGCCATTGCAACGTCTGCAATGGCTTCTAATTTTTTTTGCTGAACGGCGGACGGCGCACGGCAAATTTTTCAAAAAGCCCCCCATAAAACAGGTTCCACGTAAAAATTTTTGCAAGATATCTCTATTTTACAAATTTTGGATATTACGATACTCAATTACTTATTCGGAATTGGTCCTGGGTTACGAGTTAACTACCTACTCTAAAAGTGAGAAGGGAACTTAGTTTAATAATGATAGTGAGGGATATCCTGTGTGGAAAAACTGAATCGTCGTTTTTACTAAGTAAGATAAATTTCCTTGCTCCATCGAGAACGAGTAGGTGTAGGGAGATCTTTCAGATTCCTCAGCACAGAACGCAGTAATTTGCTCCTGCTCCACTTCTTCGTGCCCTGTCTCTCTTGAACCGTGTTTTTGAAAAGGACCGCACAATTGATATATTTTTTGACAGTAGGAAAATGTTAAGTAGCAAGATGACGACAGTCCTCATGAACTTGGAAGCAAATTGATGCCTTATTTGTTCATTATTCATCTTTCCTTTTTTTTTTTTTTCATAAATCTTTTAGTTTGCTCTTGTCCGCAGCCCTATGATCTAATGGCCTTCATTTATCTGTAATTATTATTACTATATTTATTTATTTATTTTTTGTTTATTCTTTGAAATGATTGGTTTGTGGAAGGGTTTGGGGGATTGGACATGGGACCAGGTTTGGGGTGCTAGTGGTGGACACATTATCATTATTTATTTATTTTTTTTCTTTTTCGTTTATAGTGCCCTCCCGTCATTGCCCGATTGGCTGTTGGAGGGCACACTAATATAAATAAATAAATAGTGCTTGAATATCTGGCCTCACCACCGATAAAAACACATGCAAATCCTCTTCCAAAGACCAAAGTTGATTTCTAGTTCTAGGCTTAAGTGTTAGCAAACACGAGAAAGCCTGCTTGCATAAGCATGATGACGAAAATAGCAGTAAAACATTCACAGCCTTTTCTGCGAATGACGGATATGAGGATCTCACATTCAGCCATAACGTTGAAAATGATTCTTCCATCTTCTCAAACTTCTCTTTCAAGATCACATCACAGGACATATCAATAAATTGATCTCGTTCTTCAGTATTGAATTTTGTCAGAAAAAAAGGAAAGGATTCTGGATCCATTTAATTTCCTCCAGCGATGCAGATGGGAAGTAATGGTCCAGCTTAGATTCGAGGTTAGAAATGTGATTCATAATTGCCTCTTTTACAATAGTGATTCGTTTTCCTTCAGCGATGACCACAGTGGATAATGCAGGGAAAATTTGTAAATCATGTGCATTGTATATGTTACAGTTAAACCCGAAATCAGTAAATTCTAAAATTCACTAGTCAAAACTAGTTGCCACAAATGACTTTAGTCAGAACTAGTTTCGACTAGTTAACTCTAGAATTTACCGTGACCCTCAGCGTTGGAGCTAGTTTTAACTTAAATAATTTCAGGTAAAACTAGTTTTTACTAGTGAAAACTAGAATTGACTAGTAAAAAGTGAAATAGAGAAGAAATTATGATTGTCGGGGAACACTAGTTTTAACTAGTGAAAACAAGAAGGGTGAATCCAATCAGTAAAATGAATTTCTTTCCTAGTATAAATGTAATTGCATTTTTATCAAGAGTGTTGGAGCAATTTTTTTTTAGAGGCCTCCGGAACGAATACAGAAAATGACTCTCCGACTCCGGTTGCCTCCAGTGGACACGTTTGGAGGCGTCTTCTGACCTCCAAAGTATGTCTCTGGAAGTACCTTAAAATGCCTCCAGCGCAATTACTGAGATTGGAGAAAATGCCTCCGGAGGCACTGTCGAAAAACCGAAGACGTCTTTGGAGACGCCTCCGAAGGCACTTTTAACGTTGATCATGGTGACCAGATGTAGCATATTGGCCTACCAGTGTTGCCAGATGACAGATGATACTCACAAGGTGTATTTAAAACTTTGGCTTTTCTTCGAACCGAGCAGCGCTAGCATCAAAGTGGCTGAATGAGGATTCGAGGAATAGAATACTGTTGAAAAAAGTGCCTCCTAAAGGATCTTTGGAAGCACCTCCAAGCCTCTAGGTGGAAGCAAGGTACCTCCGGAGGCAAAATGCTCCAGCCTCCAACATCTTGGTTTAAATCCTCACCATCTTCGCCTCATTGGAGGCGGAGGCAAGGTACCTCCAGAGACAAAATGCCTCCAGCCTCCAACACCCTTGAATTTTTATGTTTCACAAAGCTTGTTTGTACTTGAATGGTGTGCGTCAATTAGTCACTGTTAGGTTTGCTCTTGTAACGTTTATAGACCGACAAATTCGTATGATGTACGGTTTAATGTGTGTATTAAGGAAGAAAAATTTAGAACTTTTTCGTATATTTTATTCCAGTGTGAGCTACTTATCCTCAAAGTTGAGCAGAACTACCAAATATCTATCAAGTTGGCCGAAGTATGTCTGGAAATACCATCACCTTTTGAACTCGAACAATTTCAATTCATTTCAGTTATAACTAGAATTTACTGATGAATTCAAACAATTTTTTTATTCTAGAATTAACTAGTCAAAACTAGTTCTGACTAAAGTCATTTGTGGCAACTAGTTTTGACTAGTGAATTTTAGAATTTACTGATTTCGGGTTTTAACTGTAAGATATACATTTCTTCCACATCTTAACTTTTCTTCTGAAACCATCAATTTTGTTTGTTGATGAAACAATTGTTTCATTTTTTGTGAAAATCTGAGAAATTTTGCGGCACACTTTGTGACGTAGAATTGAGTTTGAGAAACACTGCTGTAAGAGTTCAATAATAATTGAAACATCAAAGTTTCTGTAGCCAATCCAGTAGGTTACCTAACAGAATAATAAGAAATTGAAGTTGAAATTCAATATTGTCACATTCGCATTTCTACAATTTTGACTGATCCAAGCCTCTTGAGCCTTCTTGTAGCGTTTGAGTCGTCCACTAATGGGATCGATTCCAGGTTTTGAGTGCTTGTGTAGCCATTTTATATGTTACTTGGTACCTTCGTGACCAACTACTTCTCCTTCTGACCACTCCTGTTCACCATTGACCAATATTTTGGCCATTACCTTGTCACTAACATCGATGACTTGATATTTTCTGCCACAACCTTTAACCTGCCTTTCTATCTGGTTAGCTACAGAAATGTCAGGAACAAAATTCATACACGACTTTTAATTTTCCGAACTGGAATGAGAACATTTACCAGGTAATCGCCATAAGGCATTCACAATTACTCACTGTAAGTTCCTAATTTAGCAGTCTAAATACAAGGCGTTTACTTTATTTTTATCATTAAATTATTGTTCTACGTAGCTTTTAAGCGCCGTGTCTCTCCAAAAGAGGTATTCAACAATGTACCACGTTCAATTATTGGCTGTAATTTTGTTAAACGGTACGTTAACGTAAAATTTTACCAATGAAATTTATTTTACGTCCATCTCCAAGAACATAGTCTTCTTGTACTTTAAATATCTTTTTATTTGTGAACCATTTTTGTGCCACATAAGAATCAACCGTCGATGTGGGTGAACAATCATCAAGCTTAAATTTCAACTCTGTATTTTCAATATCCAATTTAAAATAGAGTGATTCCAAAAAACTTGGGTCCATTGGACCATTTCTCAGTGTTATTGTATATTGCATCCAACAAATTAACTTTCGTTCGACATTTTGATTTGCACTTTCGGTTGAACCCTGGGATTGCGAGTGACGCGGTGTGCCATTTTCTGACCATAAAGACAACAAGCTGTCAATGACCTATTCACAAACAAGTATTTTAGAAGTTCTTCCGCTTAAGCATCACGAATAATTCACCATTCAAGCTCAAAACTCGCATCCATTATCAGAATGTAAGATTGCTGGACATCCATTGTCTGGAAAAATAGATAAAAGATGTTAAGCAACCATAGTTGCGATCCTCGTATGCATCAGTGGTTGTAACTCTAGTTATTTTGTAAAATGTTCCTGTACTCGCCATCGGGTCCCGTTTGCATGTGCGTTAGGTCGATTTACCTTAAATTATGTAATATACTCTTCTTGGTATATGATCCAGTGATAATTTAAAAAAATTTTACCATCGTCGTTCACTCTTCCAATTTTCAAAATATAAACAGTAACAGATTATTTCATCATCCTCGCGACACTAATATTGAAACATACACATTTTTAATGCTCGAGTCAAGGATAATACAACGATATTATGCGAATCGTTGATTTTTCTACTTCCATTCTGATTTTCAGATGGCCCTTCTCTGGAGCAGGAATGCTACACACCTTATTTACCGATTTATCTCGAGTACATTATCCTCTTTTAAAATCATTTCAACGTAGTGAATTTACCATCAAGTTAGGCATTAAACGAGTGTGACTGAACCAGATGTGAACATTCCCTGATAGAAAAGGCTTTTCTTATTCCAGTATATAAGTTGAACGTGACAGCAGGTGAAAAGTATCACACAGGCGTTCGTCGTACTCCTTTTCTCATCCCTTAAAAGTCTCTATTACAACGAATACACGCGTATACGTGCGCCGCTACACGATATAGTGATGGTCGTCATCGCTCTTCAAAATCGTACACAAAATAAGAAGGTCTCCGAACGTGCAAAGTGTATTAAATCCTTTATATGAAGAACTAATGCTAGTGCTACAAAATCGAGTGAGCGATACCAATAAAAACTTTTCCCCGACGCTTCTACCTTACTGGCTTTTTCTCCTGAACTCGTAGAATTATTTATAATGAAGACGAATGCGTTGTCGGTCTGCGTTCGACTAGAGCGTCATCCTCCAAGAAGACGAAATCAAGCGAGTGGCAAAGTTGGTAAAATAAATTTGCGAGCATCGAGAAGGGCAACGACTACGGTATAACCGCGTGGTCGCACCAAGTCGGCAGTTTTATTCCCTCAGGTGTAAGCGGCGGTAATCTTAGCTAATGAGTGCTATTCATCTGATAAACCTACGAATGACGGATACTTCGGGCCAGCTAACCCGTCCGCCCATCTTGACCTGCAGTTAAATTAAGTGACCCTTTTAATAGTTGCGGCGGCTTAAGGTTCATCCGGAGTGTCTCAAAAATCTCGAATGTTCAACGGAAGCCGCAATTTGTGCGAGTATTATGACGAGTAATTAAGAGCCGAATGAAGTCGTCGACGAAAGAACGCAATAGAATTACGAAAGACGTTCGATCCCGCATCTATATCGGAAATGTATGATCTCGTCTCCGTAAATCATCGTATCGCGTAAGGGCTATCTTGTCTTACCCTTTCGATCGAGAGCGTAATATTTTGTCCGACCGTGGAATTTATGTGATTTTTTTTTCTTCGTCTTTCGTTTTTTCATATTCTTTTATCTTTTTATTAACATCGTATCATTGCGGCGACTCACGCAGCCAGAGCGTGATATGATGATGGGAATAAGACGAATGCAAGACAACCGCCGCCGCTGACGTGATAGGAATATTAAAAAATATACAAAACGCATTCTGGTGGTAATATGTCATCGTAAAGAAAAGGGGATACGCGTTTGTGGGGCTGCACACACTTGTGTGTGGTCAACATCTGCGGTCGCCCTTTTCAGCCGAAGTGAAAACGAATACAACGTTCTTGCGTCAACTTCTGTTAAAAACTTTCGCATAAATCTCTTCCGTTCTTTCTCGGCGGTCTCACCCCACGCGAACGAAATATGGAAACAAGATTTATAAAATTCACCCGGTTCGAATTCTGTTTATACAAATTTTTATTTGTATGACCGCGACCATCATTGCCACGACGCTGGATAGTCTATCAAAAGCTCGTGAGATTTTTTCTCCCTTTCTTTTGCGCTACGATGGAATTCATGCGACACGCGAGCTCAGTGAAAAGGAAACAAGTTACAGAACGAAGAGAGGTTCTTTTTTAGGCATTTCGAAAATATTTCGACAAAATCTCTGATAAAAGCGTATTTCCTCTTATTTACCAAACCTTCAAAGTTTTCTTTTAATTACCTGTCTCATCTGTTACGTTCATCACTCTCAACCCAACTTCGTTTTCATTTCGAGTATGCTATGGATTCTCTTCTTCGATCTGCGCGGCGTGCAAATCCCAAAAACCGCGTTCCTTTTTGTAGATAATTTGCAGCCGTACTATCGTTATGATCGTGTAGCTTTTGAATTTGATTTCTAATTCTCTTATTGGTGTCGATTTATTTAGGTGAAACTTTGTTTCTTTTGTTGAACTGTAATTTATAGTCATTGATACTTTTTAAAAATTATTTTCCGTTGGAAATGGTGCATAAATGTTGATGATAAGGACAAGTATAATCAGGCCCGTATCAACGTATGGGCACGCGAGGTACGTGCCCAGAAGCGCCAAGAGTGATGTTAATCAATGCAGGGAAGAAGAAAAACAAGATTACTGTAAATCGTCATAATCCACCAATCAGAAAGCACGCTACCAGGGTGCGCATCATTCGATGTATTTGGCGAATAGTTTGAGCCCTAGACGTTCAAGGTGGAGGTTCTCCTTGTAGGTGAGAGTTTTGTTATCCTAATTAAACTTTTTCTTGTGTTTGATCGGGTGTGCTGCGAGAACAGATTTTTTTGGATGTTGACTCTCAGGAGCTCGGACGTGTTCATCGGTCCTCGTATTCAAATGTTTCCCTCTTTCTTCTACGTAGCCGCACTCTCATTGCAGCAAACTTGTATTTTTTTTCTTTCCTTATTCTTCGGGATTGGATCTTTGCTTGGGTATTGTACTACAAATTCACGACAACAATTTTTGATACACATTTTGAAGTCGAAGATATTGATACTGTCATCTCCCACCTCGATCGTGAATTTTATGGTATGATATTAACAGTTGAGGAGTAAGAGTGACGTAGCGACATCAATACTCCACGCATTCAAGCAGCCGATTCCCAGAACCAAACACTTAAGTCCAAACCCCATGAATACTTCCGGCTGTTGAATTTACGAATATTTGGAGGTGACCAAAAATAAAAAATAATCTAAGCTTTTTTGTATTGATCTCATACCTCTTCCTTCACTTCGGTTCTCTGGAGTACCCTCGCCCATGTGAAATTCGGTGTTCAAAGTTAGCCTTGCGTTTGTTAGTAGCGAATCGGATCATATGGACCGCAATTAGTTTGCACTGCCTCGTCATCTTGAGACTAAGCGATGGTGGAGGTACCTCATGTACAAACCATCTTTGAGAAAGTTTTGGAAGAGAGCAAAAACTTGTGCATTGTTCGTTGCTTTGTAATTGTTTCTTTCTTCATAAATAAGCATTATTTATATGTGTTACCCTCAATACGCGTATTGAGCATCCTTATGAACCAATCCGAATTGGTTCGGTTTGATTCAGTGGGGATTGGGCAGGGATATCGTCGGTGCTCCTGCAGGCAGAAATATCAAAGCGATCGATAAACATGCGTAAAGAATGCAATTCGGAGTGCCATGCAGGCCGAATAGACTGGTGGGCTTTTTCTCGAAATGTATCTCTAACATTGGGCAACCATCGGTTAAATAAGGTGAATCCGAATTTCATGGTTACCAAGTCGAATTTTGCCTCCTTACGGACAAAATCCAAGTTGGCGGCCAAACTCATTTCGTTTCTGTTTCAAGGTAAAATAGAAGGTTGTAATTTTTTTTTTTTTTTGGGGGGGGGGGAGGGTTGCTGGTGTGCAGAATTGGACTTTCAAACTCTACTTGAGATATTGAGATCACATACAGCCAAGATGAGGACTCAAATTCGGGTCAAATTAAGGCCAAATTTATTGGCAATATAATGCTAGAAGGTGGGGTATCGTTTCTATGGTTTTTTGACCCGGGAAAATCAAAAACGACCACCATGAGCTTGCCTGGGAATCAAAAGTCGAGATACTTGGGTTCTGTGGTTATGTTCTCACAAGCATGCTTATCTTTTATTAGTTCTTTTTCTCTTTTTCCTTTAAGAAATATGATTGTCTATCAATAAAGTTATTTGAGCTACAATTTTAAAAAATCCTCCTTATTTTACAGTTCATCTTATTTCTACGGACTAATTTTGAGGTACAATATAATATGCTTTGTTTTGATAGTATATAATGCAGTTGAGAGAAAGCTCTGTGATTATAACCTGACCAATTACCAATACCTCAAGTAGAGTTTGAAAATTCAATTCTGTACACCAGCAACCCCCCACCAAAAAAAAAATACAAGCTTTTTTTTTTATTATTAGGGAGCTATGCGACTACGCATACGGGTCATCAGCTCCATTTAATCTTTGTTTTACCTTGAAACAGAAATGAAATGAGTTTGGCAGCCATCTTGGATTTGGGCCATAAGGAGGCGAAATTCGACTTGGCAACCATGAAATTTGGATTCAGCAAGTGTTTTTACCCTCATGACCAATAGTTGCCCAAATTTCTCGAGTAATGACAATCTCCTTGAGTGATGATAGAAAGTAATTTGCATTATAATAATTTTTTGAAGTATGCCAAGTAAAATGGAAATACTAACATTTTACAATCAAATCAGCTTCTCTTTGGTCAATTCTACCTGCTCATTATACGTGAATTGAGCGTGACATATGCTCCAGAAGAAGTTGTGCATCAGACTTAGACCGTTTGGACAACAAATACTCAGTTTCAAAAGACAATCGAGAGTAACTAAGACTTTGTAGCTGCATTTGCCAATGCGTTACGAAGAAATGATGTTGAAAGACGAAGAGAACTTGAAAAACATAGAGCATCACCAAATTTAATTCAAAAACTTTTGGGATTTAAAATGCAGAATGGCCGTCTGCTGAGTAATTTTTGGGGCTCTTGCCTCCGGCAAGGCGAGAGCCCCTATGCAATTGCAAAACAAGACTGAGTCGCTGTGCGTCTCAGTATCCGGGTCTCTTGCATTTTTTTTTCTTTTTTTGAGTCTACAACCCCCCCCCCCTCTCCATTTCTTTCCTAAGCCTTTTTTTTTTTTTTATTATTGTCCTTTTTGTCACTCGAAGATATTTCAATTACAACATTTGAAACGTGTTGGAATACAAACTAAACGAATTTTCTGACAAACCCGTCAAAAATATTGACATTACTGACGATATTTACGAGTATAATTTGAACTATAAACCTCCACTCGAACTTTTTGTAATCATCTTTTTTTTTTTTTTTGTCTTTCTTTCAATTTAAATTTACTACTTTGTATTATTCATCAAAAATCTCAAATTAATAGTATACTAGTAGGTTTATTTTCAGTTGAAGGAATCAATATGATATTTGTCTTCATACAAGTGAATATCCAAGAAATGAAATTATTATCGATATAATTAATATTAATAGTCCGGAATAACATATTTTATTATTTATTACAGGGTGGCCAGTTTCTGGAAAACCGGGTCAGGGAAAAGTTATGGAATTTTGCTTAAGGTCAGGGATTTTTTTGAGACTCGCGGCTAAATAGTCTGAGATAGGCGTACTCCAGACTCTTGTTTTAAAGGAATGTGGAAAATATTATTTTGCTTCAAAAATCACGACAGATTTTTTTCTTTTTTTTTGAGCCGAAAAAGGGAAGATTTTAGTCTGGAAAAACCTGGAAAAGTCAGGGAATTTTTTCTCGGTAAAAAACTGGCCACCCTGTTATAAAATGTTTATAAATTGATTTAGTCGGCCATTCTGGAATCATCTTCCAACAAATGTTTTTGGTTGAGGTTCACTACCTCCTGTTCGAAAATTCTTTCTTTTGGGGGGGGGATTTTCCAAATTCGAAACGGTTTTATTTAGCAAATCAAATACATTTTTCTCCTTCGATGAAATTAGATCAACTAATTTCCAAATTGCTTCGAAAATTTTATTTTTCGCTGATTCCTCAAAAATTTTGAGCTGTATTATTATCAACAACAATATTGATTGATACGCAATAATATGTAATACGTGCAGTATTAATCAAACAATATACATTATCTTATCATCAATATTGACGTTTGAAGACTATCTCGGTCACTCTTGACGAAGACTGTACGAGAAATAAAATTTGCTAGGAAAGAATAAAACCTCAAGAGACAGAGAATGTATATCTTGATGAAAAACTTCCTGAGATTTAGAAATTGCTATGCAAAAATGAAATCTCGAAAAACAGAGAATGGTATTACTTGAGTGACGTCACAACACACTTTTCCGGTGAGAACTTTTTTCTTTTTTTTTTTTTCTTTTTTTTTCGCAATTGCATAGGGGCTTTCGCCTTGCCTGAGGCAAGAGCCCTAAAAAGTTTTCACCGGAAAAATGTGTTGTGACGTCACTCAAGTAATACATACATTCTCTGTTACTCGAGATTTTCTTTTTGCATAGCATTTTAATCGTAATATCTACAGTACGTACAAATATTAAGTCTCTGAAATTCCAGATCAGAGTGGAACAAAGATGCAGACCTCTTGGTTTCCAGTTCTTGACATAGAAAAAATCGAAATCTCTTGAGCTCTACATCTTGGTAGGAAAAGAAGCTCCAGATCTTTTGAAAAAAATTAAAAAATAAATTTCCGTCACGTAACAGTCAATAAAAACCAAGAGACCCGGATACTGAGGCGCATGGTGACTCAGTCTTGTTGTTATCGTATTGACGTGACGTTTCAGTGGTCGTGTCAAATATCTGACGCATCAATACCTCAATCTCAGTTTATAATTATCATCTCTAAAAAATGAATCTTCCATTGTACCCATCTAGGCGTAATGAACGTCAGTTTTAGCAAGATCTTCGAGGTTTAATTGCGTAGTATGGTTGTATGGGACTCTCAAAAAGATAGGAATACGTTTTGCTCCAACACATGATGATGATAATTAAGAGGAAAAACGTCCAAAAATTGGAATGATATGGAGAAGATCGAATAAGGAAGGAAAGGAAAATAAACGTAAAATGAGAAGTTACTAAAGTACTACGATAATGTAGTTGGTCGTATTGGATCTTGACGAAAGTTTTCCTCCATCTTATTTCCAAACTTAATATATACGTATCTTATATGGGAGATAAAACATCTTAAATCGTATCTACGCATCCTGTGATCACGAGCGGACTTTCCAAATTTGTTGACGCCGCTCCGCGCAGTTTATCTTCACACATGGGATATGCTCCGAGAAGATTTTATTACGCGATAGAAGGCGGTAAAGGAGTGTAGTTTTTGTGTACCCACGTCCGATTATTTTATTCGCTGCAAAGATGAAGACAGTACCGAAGGAGGGTAAAATAAAGTAATAAGAAATACGGGCTGAGGGAGCGTAGGAATAACGGTGGTCGCTTCGTGCAATTTATTTACATGCGGGCAATAATAATGTCAGCTGTAGCCGATGACCAACGGCTATTCCAGACTGGAAGCCACTTTCTTTCGGGATAATATATTTATGCAAAATAAGACGAAAATCGAATTTCATTCGTAAGAATTTCGAACAAACGAAAGAAAGAGACCAATAGATTTCAATACAACGGAAGTTGTACGACATCGGTCACACTTCCGTTGCCTTTTTTTCCTCTTTTAAAAAAATATTTATATCGCACATATACGTCAAATTTGAAATACGAACTGAAGGCGGACCTGTCTCCCAGTTTTTACATAGAAAAGTTTCTATGCTGTAGTTTAGCGAATTTTCGAATGATCAATAACGAACAATTCTTATACTTTTTCTATTCCAATTTTTTTCTACATTCTGCTGTTTGACTGTTTGAGGCTGCAAACTTTACCACTCCACGGCGAACGTACGATATTGTCACTCTGTCATTGCGTGGAAGAAATTTTTTGATTTTTTGCATTCTTTCCCGTTCGAAGTAGAACTTCGTACAAGAAACTTCGGAATGCGCTCTCTCGATTATCGGTTCGCACAAAATGAGACGTCTTCAGAAAATCCTACAAATAAGTCGTGTATGTATTCATGTAGTATTTCATTGTCTTCTCTATATAACCATCTCGAAAAGTAGAAGCAAGGGTGAGAAAAACAAATAAGGGTGGAATCGATACGGAACGAAACGGAAGCATTAACCGAGTGAGTGTCTTGAAGAAGAGAAACGAGGGAGGAATGTATGTGAAGAAGGAAAAGTTCGTAAAGAATGAAAAGAGAAGTGTACATCAGTAGCGCAGAAGTTCTATAAGATACTACGAACGAGATATTCGCTGCCGGAGTTAGATAAGTCCCTGTGGACCTTTGAGGAGGACTAGGTTGGGCCTTTAACCAATTATCTTTTCTCCAGTTTCTACTCAAGACTCAATTGACGTAGCTGAATTATTTACTTTCCGTTCGCCGCATTGCGTCGTCGTGCGTTATGAGCTCGAGTATGGCAAACTCTGTTAAGAAAAACTTTCCTATCAATTATCGATGAATGATGAAATCTCAGCTAAAAATCATGTTTCAAAAAAAAAGTTTTTCCTCTTCTTTTTCTCTCGAGTTTTATCAATAAGGCGTTAATGTTCGCCATTTACCAGTTCGAGAACTGTTGCTACCCTCGTTAGAAATGAATAAATCCGCCGATTAACGTTCACGTTGTCGACCCTCTTGCCTTCTGGACTTGTGCCTTGCTGAAATGATGGACGGTATCGGGCTGCGCATTTTTTCACTATTACTGTGTGCAATTTTATAGGTGGCGTAAACAGTCGGGTCGCTGACTGATATAGTTTAGAAACGATATTTTCAAGACAGCACGCAAATTGCGCTGAGCGAATCTTATCAACTTTTGAGCTATCGTTCACATCATATATGAATCCCCTGCGATGACGTCATCAGATGGTATCTCCCTTATCTTAGTGTGTTTACCTATGTAAAGCATAAGTTTTCAAGACGTCATCAAAGGTTTGAAAATCTTTACGCGAATCATCTCCGCGCTCCCTCCCAGTTGATCATTATTTTTACCGTCTAAACATATTTTGACCATGTAACTTCACAAAGATCTGCGCATCAACCTCCATGCGCCATTCAATAAAGCCAATTTGCTGTCAACAGTCAACCTGTTCTATGGGGATTTTTTCAAACAATTTGCCGCGTGCCGTGTAATGTCTAGCCTGAACAAAAATGATCTATGCCCAACAACAACGGCAAAAATGGTCCAAGTCCCCTCCTATCATGAGCTCAAAGGTTGGACTTGGAAAAATTTCGACTTTCGAACGATTATATATGGTGGGCGGGGGACTTTTCTCAGTCCCCCTCGTCATATATTATGGCAAGGAACTTCAAAAAATTTCAACTTTTCACTCTGTGACGTTATGGTGAAATTTTTCTAAATTAGATAGACTTTCGAGCCATCTTATATGATGGTAAAAGTACTTGGGAAAATTTCGACTTTCGAACTTGTGACGTCACGATCTGATAATGTCAAAAGTTACACCCTGACAAAAATGGTGCAAGTTCCTCTTCCATCATATAGGTCGGAGATGAAACTTGGAAAAATGTGGACTTTCGACCCTGTGAAGTCACGCTTGTCATAATATATGATAGGTGTACATACATATTTCTATAGTTGGAAAAATTTATTTTCAGACTACATATGTCACGATTTTTATCGAAACTCGTACCTACTTTAGTGAAACTCACGCCCGTTTAACATAGGAACAAGCGAGGCGCGTGAAACAGAACCAGAATCCTCCCTTACGCGTCACATAAAACCGGTTACACATAGGTAAAACATTCGCATGATATACAAGGACGATGGTTCAAGCCCCATATTTTTCCCAAAATTTTTTTTTTCGTTTTTTCTTTTTTTTTTTTGGTTTTGCCTACTTTTCTTCATTTTAATGACAATGTTTTCGCAATTGGCCATTGAAATTAAAGAAAAACCAAGATATTAAAAAGGTATTCCAACTAATTTTCACCTACGGATTCATTCCTTCGTTTTAATTCATTTGTAACAGACACGCATGATACACGAATTGATATGAGGGAAAAATCAAATAAATAAAATAGAAAAATTGGCAATAATTTTCTCATTCGAATTCATTTCTGGCATCATATACGATCAAGCCCCATGCTTCTTCAAAAATTATTTCTTTTCTTTTTTGGATATTTTCGCTTACTTCCCTTCGTTTCAATCACAATGTTTAAAATTGCAATGGGCTATTGAAATCAAAGAAAAACCAGCAATTAAAAAGGCATTCCCAATAATTTTCTCCTTCGGATTCATTTCTTCGTAATTCATTTGTAATTCACATGAAAGAAAAACCAAGAAATTAAAAAGGCTTCTCCAATAATTTTCTCCTTCAATTCATTTGTAACACACAGGCATGACACACGAAGATTCCACTTTCATGCTTCTTTTGACACTTCTTTTTTCCCTATTCTCCTATGTTACATGAGTCGAAACGTACTTACGCTGGACATGAAGTTCAAATTTACCTTGAAGTTAACATGTACACAATTTCGACATGAGGGAAATATCAAAAAAATACAAAATACAAATTTGCAACAATTTTCTCATTTCAATTCATTTTTTTTTTTTTTTCGATTCATTAGTGACAGACAGCCATGATAAACGAAGGTTCCAGCCTCTTCTTTTCCTCCCTTGAATTCATGCTGGACGTAAAGTTAAAATTTACGTTCATGTATTACTTCTTGAGGTAATTATTACGCCTGCGGGAGTGGAAAGTAAATCACGATGAGTACTACATTTTCTATTGTTCCTTTCATTTTTCTTTCATTTCTCCTCTTACTTTCGTACGTTTTTTGACAATTCTCCTATTGATATTAGAGAAAATCAATTGAAAAAAACAAAAAGATTTGAGAAAAAAGTTACTTACGCCCGACATGAAGTTTAAATTTATTTTCATACATTATTAATTGAAATAATTATTCCAAGTGCGATTCTTGTGACACTTCGAGTTACAGACCAGATTGTTGGAGGCACATCGACATTTAGGTCCACACTCTTTTCTGCACGTGCATTTCATGAACTTTTGCGATGTACCTCCAACAGATGACAGCCCAGCAGCCTCGCGCAAACTTATAAACTTATCTCCTTGAGCATCCGTCGGTTGAAGGAACTTTTCGGTACATCTGTCAAATTGATTTGTGGAATAAGCTCCTTCCAGCAACCCGAATTTTGTACCCAGAACATAGCAGTTGTCTTTCTTCTGCTCTACAACGATGGCGATGACGTTACGTTGGTCAGATTTCGCGCGATTCACAGGCGGCACTGGTACATGTACTGAAGTACCGAGTGCTACTGTGATAGCACTTTTCTTTGACGTTCGGGTCAACATTTGCTCCGCTTGTTGGGTTTGCCTTCTTCGACATCGCTCTCGAATTTGTTCGAATTCACTAAATTTCTTTCCAAGAACATTCCCTATAATAAGATTATGCAAATTACTGTACATGCAATGACACACGTCATCCTCATTGCAGGCCTGGTAATTCGCTCATCACTTCCTGCTTCACGTAATGCAGATGGACCAGCTTCAGGCGACAGCTTCTCATCCTCACTCGCGAGACAGCATCTTGCTGTACAGGAACCCTAATGCGGCTTACGTTTATTCTCCTGACAAACTTCAACATCCCTTCCTGCAATACACGCAAGGCGGAAGAATGTTAATCTTTCTCCGTACTAACAACGACATTATATCTTACATAATAAATGCGGGTTCATTTTTGCATTGAACGTGCCATTATTTGCAAAATTACTAGGTCCTCGGTAACTACAGATAATTATATGTGCACTGTGACATGAAGCAATGTCACTCACTTACCACCCGCTGCTTCGTGTACCAACGAAGGTCCTGCCAAAAGGGATTCCTTCTCATCTTCATCCTCACTTGAACGAGAACATCCCGCTGCAGAAGTATTCAGCTGCAACATTTCTTCATTCGCGTGACATTGGTCACCACTTCTATTACTTCCCTTCAGTATCATTTTCACTTCATTTTTACATAAAAAATAACATTACATTCCTCACGTTCTACAACGACCCTCCCTCTTCTCATATTCTAGTACTGCATTCACAAATAAAACATAGATACTCATCTTAGAGTCTGTCCAAGTCTTCTTCATCATTCAGGGACCTCAATACATTCGAAGGAAGAGCTAGTTTCTCCAGCTCATTCCGGCATTCAATCCCAAACATCGCCTCAAATGGGGTGCAGCCGATTCCTCCATGAAAACATCTACAAAAATTAATGCACCGTTTGTACACATACTTCCCAGTACATTCTTTCACAATAAATTTACACACCTGTTCATGGCATACTATATGAATGGTAATCCTTTGACCCAGTTTGTACTCCCATTGTCTGTCATCCAGCAAGCAAGCTTCTTCTCCACGTCCTGGTTTGCTCGTTCAACAGATCCCTGCGACTGCGAGTGCCGAGGCTTGCCGTGCAACAATTTACAATTGGGCCACATTTCCGTAAGCGCCTCAATCAACTGCACATTGTCACATTCAAATTAACCTAACGCCCTTCAAAACAGTACACGACTACGAAAATGGTATACTTCACTTACCATATTGTCGAATTCTCTACCGTTGTCCGTGTGCAGGATCAACGGAGCCCCAAAGTCGATAAAAATGGGGAACAATCCGTTCACTATCGACTTCATTGTTTTCGTCATCAGGGCTCGTAAAATGACATACTTTGTCGAGTGATCTTGATACACAAGCACGAACTTAAAATTGCCGTCTGGTCTACTTTGATAGTCGATTAAGTCTACCTGGCAGCGTCCATTCATCTTTTTCGTCAAGATTGGCTTCACAACTTCATGGTGGTGTACCTTATTCCGCTTCATTTCGCACACTTCACATAGGTCAACGAATTTTGCAACAATATCTCTATGAATGTTGAAGTACCTTCGTCGTAAATATTTCAACATGACCGTGATGCCTCCATGAATTGTCTTCTCATGAGCTTCACTCACGATTTGATAGTAATCATCCACTTGAATGACAATTTTCCCACTTTCTGTATGCTTCACTCTTCTCACGTTGTCCACCTTCTCGATATGAACCCGTTTCACTTTCCGGTAGTCATTTTTATCATCAAGAGGTAAACCTTCATCTCGACGTCGAATCTTCATCACCAATTCTTCATATTCGACGACTAAATAAAACTTCCGTGTGCTCCCTTTATTCGATATCACGTTCGCAACACTTTCACAAAATAATTTCTCAGAAACCATCGTGGTTCAATTAATACAAACAAAACGAGTCGAGCAATAAACACCGTACTACACAATTGCAAACCTTCTCTATCACAAACACTCGTAAAGAGGTATCGACTGCTTCATTGCCACAGAGTAAAAATAACATACAAGAAAAATTCGAGTGATAGCAATCGGGGCTATCAACCTGCTCACTATAGCTCCTACTCCTGACTTTCATGCTTCAAGGAGAAATATTATCTACCCTTGAAGCGGCGATCAGTGGTCGAGCGGTCAGAGGCGCGGCTGCAACACACGGACATCGTCGTCGCGTCTTCAAAGTCCGCCTCTCACGCTGAACACGCGGGCGACGTGCGAGTTTCACTAAAATACGGAGTTTCGATAAAAATCTTAACATATACACCATGACACAACAGACTTAGAAAAATTTCAGATTCTTCAAGATTTCGATTTCATTTCTCAATACTGAAACCAATTCGACCCATAGAAAAGGCTCCCTGCGTTCTTCGTGTAACTTCGTTAAGAAAACTGTGTCACCCAGACAACATGCTTATATATATGGGCTATCAGACCAGAAAGCTCTGAAATGATGCAGGTTTCGAAACCACGCGTAGCTTACGACGTCATCAATAGTTACTTCTCCCGCCCTTCGGTAGACGTTTTAATGACAAAAAACACTCACGCAGTCGCGTGAGTAGTACACGACTTTTCTTCCCACAATGCAAAAAACATTGAGAGAGTCACTCCCTCTCTTTAAATTAAATACCAATGACCTGTCAATCATGTCAAACATTTGTAGAATAAACAATAAAACTCAGTTTATAAATTCTATCACTACGATGTCACATCAACAGATAACAGAGTAAAAATACCTATAATCCAATAAAGAAATCTGAATTTTGTTATAATTTAGGCTAAGAGTCATCTAAAACCTACAAAACGTCTCCAGAAAAACCACTCCCCCTCCCTCTGTCCAAACTGCTACGAGGCTATAACAGTTGTTTCTAATAAAAAAAAAGCTCTACAATCATTTTTTCCCATACCTTATTCTTAGCATATTATTAGTCTAGTATACTGTATATTAGGATGAGTGGTTCAATTCTTTATCACTTCCGATTCCTGGCATCTCTTAAAGCTATCTCGAGCTGCTATTCCTCTCGTGCACTCATAAATTGCCTTCACGCTATCATATCACCATTTTCTATGCACACTCCACCCCAAAATTCTTCATCTGGGAATCCAGTTACAACGAGATCCCGAAAAACTAAAAAAATCGATGTCGAAACGAAAGAAGCAACCAATCACCCAATAGTCAACCCCTCATCCCTTCCCTCACGCTTCAACCATTCCAAACGTATTAACAAAATACCTCACTTTTCTAGCTAGAAAATTCGGTAAAAATATATAGCACCCAAGCCCGGTTTACTCATTAGTCTAATCTCAAATCTCACTCAAAAAAGCCAGTCCAAATTGAAAATAATCTTTCCATCTCTTTTGACACCTCAAATCAACTATGAACCACTATTAATTATGTACCCATACATGAAAAAATGACAAATAAATCAATTATTAATTAAGAGTGAAATCACCCAGGTAGTCTCGCATCAGCACACTTGATGAAGATTAAAAAATTGTACTTAATCATTCAAACTCAAGGTTTTCACTAAAATCAGTCGAATAACAAATTAAGAAAAATAAAACGTGAACCCACATTTTGGTCCTCATCCCAACGAAATTCAAGGCAAGAGGAGGTCATTTTAGCTCGGCTGCGAATAGGCCACACTCGTCTTACTCATACTTATCTTCTCACTAATCTCGCTCCTCCATCATGCCCTCACTGTCTCCAAGAAAATTTATCAGTTGATCATTTTTTTCTCATGCCCCGTCCTGCAACCCACTCGAACCTCCCTAAATATATCTTCCAATATCAATGCAGCACTAAACAACAACTCCGAAACCATCGACTCAACCCTAACTTATTTACGCACCACTCAATTCTACAACTTCATATAATTCACTAACAAATTCCGTTCGATCGCCACTCAATTCCACCAATACGTACCTAATTTAACCTAATTCAAGTAATGTTCTAAAATAAGATTGTAACGCCGAGCAAATAACCCTCGTGCAGTTTATAATGCTCGTAAAATAATAATAATAATAATAATAATAAAAAAAAAAAAAAAAAAACTATCGAGTATGACTAATAATAATGAAAAATAGCTAGAAAAATGAACAACTCGCCATTGCCACTATCCGTTCAAAAATAAATTTAACAAAACAAATAAAATTTGACAAAACAAAATTCAACGCTCTAGGGGCTGTGGGAAGCGAGATACAAGTGTACTAAATTTGAACGAAAAGGTTTCATCAGAAATAAAATCCAATGAACCCTTGGTAAAGAATGAACAAAGAATGAACCTGTCGAATGATGAAAGGTTCTTCACAATACACGTATTGATAACGAAAGTGGTAAACGTATAGGAAAACCCGCTTCTCCTAACGTAAGCAGCTATTCGTAAGAAGCTACTGGTAATAGTGAAAAATTTTTCAACAAAAGTAAAAATTTCTCGAGAACTACTCATCCGATCCTCAAAAAAAATGCAGGTGCACATCTTCAAATATAATACTACAATATGGCCGAGTTACAAAAAAATCCATCGGGTAGTTTCGGAGGAGTTCCGCGGACAAAAAGGTACTCGAAATACTGCAAAATTTCTCAACAAATTGAAAATTTCTCGAGAACTACTCATCCGATTTTCAAAAAAATTGCAGGTGCACATCTTCAGATATACTACTACAATATGGCTAAGTTACAAAAAAATCCATCGGGTAGTTTCGGAGGAGTTCCGCGGACAAAAAAATCTTATATATATATATATATATACAAGGAAACCTGAAATTTTTTTTATGCTAGTTGTGATCTAGGACCCCTAAAACGTCGAGAAAGTTCATTGCCCACTCCCCCTGTTGACCTTGCTACGGGTGTAATACCTCACTTTTCTAGTTAGAAAAGTCGGTAAAAAAAGTTGGCTTCCGTTTTGCTCACGAACCTTATTGGTATGATATGATAAATGAGAACTATTCAACTGCGAAAGATTCTCTTGAATTCGAGAACTCCGGTATCTTTTGAAGTAGCGACTTCTCTCCTTTATTGCTTAGTGATTACTCCTACATTTTTAATTTGATGTATAACTTTCTTGCACGTGATGATCGGTAAAATCACATAAGAAGACTCATCAGTTTTTTTTCACTCCGTGTATGTATTTGATACTTATCCGAATAATCACGCGAGTTCTCACATTTTCATTGAAGAATAAAAATCCCATCTTCCATGGTATTTTACGCATTGCATCATCTCTAAAGCCATTAACGTCAATTTCGCAGTCTCATCGCGTCGCGTCGTTCGGCGAGGACCAGATCACTATTCCTTATTTCTCGAACGTTCAGAATCCTGTATTTTTAATCTATAAAAATATAATTAGTTTCTTCCGTTTTCGCAGCTGATATTCTTCGGCAAAAAATGCCCGAAGAGGGGGTATTGTGCGCATCTTACTGTAAAGCTGACATGCTTGACAGAACGTTTAATTACTGGTGTAATGAGTGGAGGTGAGGGACGCACGCCGCCGGAGAAGTCGACGATTTTTGTTGATTAGAATTCAAAAGCTTTGAAAAGCAGTCGCTGACAGTTTTAAAACGAAATAAATGCTCAAATAATCGCGCGTGCGAGGTTTTTCAATTCGACAGCTAACGGAGAATGCAGCAAACGTTTTCCCTATTTCTTTTCCTTGATGTACAGCACAATGCTAGCACGTTGATCCACACTTTTACCCCTTTCGATACGCGCCGAGATTTTCTTTCATTTTAATTCTTATCGTCAGAGAGACGAAGAATTTGAAACATTTTAATAGAATTTAGATTCTGATGTACGCATCGAGGGAAGGCGCGTTGATTGTCATTAACGCCTGGCAAACTGCGTAACTGCGGTAAAGAAGAGCAGAAAAAAGTCTGACGAACGAGTATTTTTTTTCTTTTTTTTTCCCAAGTGAAAATTATTCCGCAGTTGAAGTCCGTCGTCTGCACGTTGCCAGAAGAGGTGTTTTTAGTAGTGGATAGCTTTAATTTTTGATCGTGTTAACACAGTAATTTTAACGCAGGTGTTGTCGAAAACAATTACGAGTTCGCGATGTTTGAAGACGCCCTTTTGCGTCGGTCACTCGCCGACGAAGCATTCGAGAAAGTACTCTTGTATCTGAAAGGTTGTTGGAAGTTAATAAGCGGTTCCTCTTGAATTATTTTGTTGGTGCTGACAACGGTAACGACAAGCACGACAATGACGTTGACCTGGACGATCTGAATAAAACATCAAAACAGAAGAAGACTTCGTGGTGGACGCGAAAGTTAAGGAGAGAACTTTTTGTGTAATGCGTGTCCGTGCGGCTGATTATTTGTACATCGCTGAAACACGATTTTTATTTTAAACCGAAATAAACAGTTCACTTTTCTGAGCAAACAAGAAATGTCGTGTGGAGGTAAATAAAGGTAGCACGTTTTATCGCATCGCAAACAACCCCACTCATCATTATTAACGAGTTAGGACGCGGAAATTTCTGTACATTGGGAAAGCTGTGCTGTACTGCGATTTTCGACGTTTTCTCTGAAACTGTTCTTCAAAAAAAAGTGGAATATTTCTACATTTGAAAGCCCTATTTTCGAACGCCCTTCATCAGTTCAAGAATTAGTGCGAACAGAAATTTGTCTTCATGAATGTGTTTAAAGGAACGAAATATTATCTAAGGAGATCCTGAAGAGAGCATATTCCAAGAATTTTGCAAGGTTCCTTGGCTTTTGTTGAGGTTACAGATATCATAAATGACGTTCTTCCATAAAATTTGGAAGACCATATTTGTCCCACAATTTTTGTTAAAGCACTTGAAGTTGTGCTCAAGCGTTTTAAATCCCCAAAAAATATTTGTGAAATAATTTTGTTACTTGCAGAGTTTTTCACTGTCGCCTACAACTTTTTCCTCATCATCAATTCTCACTATATTGCGTCGATCGACTGCTCCATAAATTCGTGGCGTGGCGGTGAAAGTCAGAAGAAATCAAAAATAGGGAACTAGATCGAGGAATAGATCGTTTGTTTTCTGTTTCAAACATTCTGAAACTAGGTACGATTTAAAACAGGATTGAAATGAATGGGGATTACTGAGTGAATGGACTCCTTTTCTCCAGATACGTGCTCAACTGGATTAAAACAGTCGAACTCTTATTCATGAGTTGTGGTCCTCAAGACGTTGAACAACCATCATGGTAAGTCTCTGATGCGGATGTTTATTTCTCCTGTGGTCGAGGTGTGGTGCCGCATTTGGAATTCAGTATAGACTTTATTTCGATAAAATTATTCTTTTAATTTTAGCCTGACACAGGGGTTATATTTTATGAGACAGCTATCAATATTCGTCGATTGACAGTAATTTTAATAAAATTAGTTTCATTTCTTGTGTTGCAGAAATATCCAGATCCTTCGATCAAGAAGTTGCTTTCGGAGACTCAAGGCTCGTGTTCACGTCGGTATAATTCTTCGGTTTCCTCCGGTGAGTCTCGGACCTTTGAATAGTATCTAATCAATAGAATATTAATATGGAGAGGAAATGGAAACCAATGACGTATTCGAATACAAGAACTAAGATGTATAAAATACGTGTATTATGTCGAATTCATTATATTGGCAACGGGTTTAACGAAATTCGTCCAGTCGACTTGTTTTTGTATCTCCTACAGGAGACAACGCTATAGAAAGATGTGGAAAATTAGGTCGAAGTTCCGAGAACCGCATTGGAATTCTTTTAAAAACACTTGACAAGGGTTGATGATGAAATTTGATTAGGAAAGCTTTGAGTTGACAAATTCGGAATTGATGCCGTTGATGATTTCACGAATCTGCCGAATTCACGATTTGGACAATTATGCGAATTCGGCGCAATATGTATTGGTTGAGGAGAGCTTGTT
Organism: Aspidiotus rigidus; assembly: GCA_035079385.1. Taxonomy (NCBI): domain Eukaryota; kingdom Metazoa; phylum Arthropoda; class Insecta; order Hemiptera; family Diaspididae; genus Aspidiotus; species Aspidiotus rigidus. The sequence goes on from JAVHKY010000003.1 coordinate 25,774,034, forward strand.
AGTTCATACGAAGACTTCACCAACTCGGTTAATTAGAAATGTAGGGAGCTGTTCCTGGGATGAAAATTTGGAATATCGTGAAAAATTAATTCGAGAATGAAATATTTGAACTTAGAGACTGATGATTATCCTGACGCAGATGTGGCACTGCGTCCTCTGAAGTTGTATGTCTCATAGGTAAAAGCAGAAAGGATATCCTATCAAAAATCAAGATTCAGTCTCATCTTCTTTGACGTCATCTAAGAATATTATTGCGATTGTTCTGAAATATAAGTTGGAGACTTTCATGTAAGTTAGTTGCCGGTTTCAGTTTTCTCGTCAAGTTCCATCGTACTTGTAAATGTTAACAAAAACATGGAAAGCACTTAATCGTGGAAAGTTTGTTCAGGTTTAATTGTGCTTGATTAGTTGAATATTTCGTGCTCATGACCCTACTGGCTTACGTAGACTGAACTTTCGTCGGGTCGTGAATAACATGATTTCTCCTCCTTCTTCTACTGTAAGTTCTAGTCTGGCCGATTCGATTCAACGCGTCATTGCCTTTAGACAGATATATCTCCTCCGTATCCAGAAGAGGAGGTCTATATCAGAGCCTGTAATTTTTTTTTTTTTTTTTTTTTTTATTTTAATTAACGAGCTACTAGCAGCCTGCCTTCAGGGCTATGAGCTCGGCTAGATTGTGTGATTATATGCGTGAGAGGAAGTTGGCTTGTTGTAAAAAGTTGAATATGTTACGGATGGAGAGAAAGAGATCTGAAAGTGCTTCTGTATGGTTGTGGGGGATGGATAAGGAATTACGGAGTTGGGTCAAGTTGGGGCAGCAGAAGATGTGTTGAACGGATAGAGGGTGTTCAGATTCGCAGTGAGGGCATGAGAGAGGCATAAGATGAGAGATGAGGTGGGGGTGAGTGAGTCTGGTGTGGCCGATTCTGAGTCGGGTGATGACTATTTCTTCTCTGCGTGTTGACAGATTTGAAGAGTCCCATGCGGTGGGAATATTTTTAATTTGGGCTAGTTTGTTTGAGTGTGATTTGAGATCAGACCAATGGGTGAACCATGCTTGAGTGATGAATTTGTTGATGTGTTTGGAGAGATCTGAGCGTGAGGGGAGGAAAGAGCGGTTGACTGATGGGTTATGGGTTGCTAGTTTGGCTGCTTTGTCGACATTTTCGTTTCCTGGGATACCCTTGTGACCAGGTACCCAGATGAAGAATAATGGGATGGGGATGGTATGGAAGGTGTTAATGAGAGTGTGTATACGACTTATGAGTGGGCGGGAGGAAGTGTGGTTGGATATGGCGTCGAGTGATGATAGGGAGTCGGAAATGACTAAAAATGGGTTGAGAGGAAGACGGGAGGGTAGGTTGGTGAGGATGTGCTCTAAACAGCTAAAGATTGCCTGTAGTTCAGTGGTAAAGACGGATGCGGTGTTGCGATGTCGGTGAGAGACTGTGATGTGATCTATTGAGTAAGGAAAGCCGGTTTTGTTTTGATATTTAGAAACATAGTATAGGGTTGTGAAAGTTGTTAAGGATTTTGTTAAACTGTGCTTGGTATTCTTCGGGAGAAGTTGAAAGACGAGGGAGGCGTTTTAGGTCGCGAATGATTTTGGGTGGAATAAAGAGCCAAGGAGGGGTTGAGGGAACGATGTGGTTAAGGCAATGGAACTTGAAGGGGCGTGCTAGTTGGAGTTCTAGGTTGGAACGTAGATTGGGAATTTTTGTTATAATGAGGGGGGAATATGCGATGGTGGACGGGGGTTTGCGGATATTGTAGGACAGTTGTGAGGAAGTTGGTTGTCAGTTTGAGGCGTCGATAGTGAAGTGGGGGGAAGCCAGTGTCTGCACAGAGGCTTTCAGCGGAGCCTGTAATTTTGAAACACTCAAATATCATTAAATATTGTAATGCTTCTAAATGGCATTTTGTTTTCGTCCTGGAAAAATTGTGGTGCATCCCATAAAAGCAAAATGATGTGAACTTTGAAATTGGACTGGTAACTGACTCTTGGAGATTCACGGCAAAAACGTGACTCCTACAGTATTTAATTTTTGATGATTTAAATCCATAAATTCTTACTACGTTTGAAATGTTACGTCAATCTTTTTGTTGAATATTCTCCATCTCGCTTAGCTTTTTATTCGAGAACATTTTCGATCCTACTGTCCGTCCTGTCCTTCTTAACTTTTGAAACTGCGTCAATTGTTTTTCATTATTTCTCTTTTTTCATCGAAACTTCTTCAAAACTTCAAGTGAAAAGTCGTACTTCAACGTAGGAGGGAAGAATTTTCAATCCGCAGAATCCTCGGGGCAGTCGTTGAATAGTCATTGACGTTTGAACTGATTATTTAAAAAAAAAAAGGATAAGAGAAAGGGACCAGCGACCTTAATTAATCCAATTTAATCGTTTCGCGGATCTTTCTTTTTTTAATCATTCGTATTTTACCTATAGTCTACGTTTCTCATTTTTCAAGTGTTAATTCCTCTCTTTTCGTTCACCCAGCGCGAATTACGAGAGTGGATAAGAAGAAAAAATTTAATTTCATTCATCCGTTTAAGACTCTTTCCCTATTTTGCACGTTAGATACTACTCTCGGTAACATTATTAAAATAACCATTTTCGTATTTTCCATCGTGTTTTTTTTTTTTTTTTTAATTCCTGCGCGACTCGCGATTTTTCTTCCGTTCGTTTTCCTTTCCTCATTCGGTCCTTATCGAGGATTAAAATTTTTTACTTTCCTTTTTTTCTTATTTATTATTACGATTACTGTTATTACGATTTCCGGTATTATCGTTTTCGAGGGAAAATAAGAACTTTTTTTTTTTCGAAAACTTTTTCTTTCTTTGAGTTAGCGGAAACGTACATTAACGTCACCGAGAATAACGTCTTAACAAGCAGAAACATATTAGCCTCATATCACTTCATCTGCCTTCTCCCCGCGCTGCCTTCTGCGTTCTTCCTTCACTGTGCTGCTGTCGCTTTTCTTTTACTTTCCATCTACACTCAGCATCCAACGCCAACCAACAAGTGTAGCAGAAAACGTGTACGCGGCGAAGTAACAACATTTCCTGCAATTATTTAAATTAGAGCTAACTTCTCGTAGTTATAGTGCCACCGTATCTGGGGGTTGGTATTTCCCTCTACAGACGGAGCATCCACTACCTTCCAGCCTTTAACAGCTAATTCGACTTAACGTTATACCGACGAGGATGGGAAAATTTTCGCAACAAATACACGCTACTTTTTCTGCGTTTTCTGTTTTATCGACTGTAAAATTAACGGCTCCTTCGTTTGCGTTTGCCAGCTAGTTTAGACGATAATGAATATCGTAATACGAGCTCTTTGCGGATGTTGTAAAGTTCTTAAAAATTCCTTCTAGGATATCGTCGTCGTCGTTATCGATGTCTTTGTCGCGCTTTCGTTGATGGATCGGAATAATTCGCAAAAGTATACCGCATAAATACCGACAGCTTGGGAACGGTTTTACGAATCCCAATGTATGAGATACGTTTTCTGTTGTGGTTCTTATTCGAGAGGGAATTCTGTCTCGATACTTGATTGTTTAAGAACTACACAATTCACGTGGAATCGTGGATTTCTCGCAATAGATGGTTTATCGTCCTTCCGGTGGTTTTTCGACATTTCGGGGTGTCTACCAGGTCAATAAGTCCAATAAAAGTTCACTATTTCAAAAATGATCCAATAAGTCAATAAAAGTCCATTAATTTTGATGCAAGACCAATAAAAATCAATAATCGAGAATAAAAGTTCTAATTTTAATACATATTCAATTATTCAATAAAAATCAATGATCGAGAATTGAAAAAACTTTTTTTTTTTCTGCTTGTTAAATCAGGAGATTCGCGACAGAAGGCTCAATAAAAGTCCGATATTTTTAATTTTCAAATTTGGTAGACACCCTGCATTCCGAGCTATAAGGATTGTAGTAATAACCAAGTTGGATTGTAGCTTGTACCTATATTTTTGGGAAGAGCACCGTTTTTCCAAAACCTGTTGAGAATTCCACCATCTCAATATCAATAAAAATATGTAAATGATAATGAAAATTATTGGAAAGAGAAGAAATTTTGTTCGAGATTTTCAACGAAAATTTGAAAAATTTGCCTATGGAGTTGAATTTTTTGTTGTCATTGACCGACATATTTTGTAAGATTTTTGTTGTGTAACGCTCATACCTTACATTGTTTTTACTTCACCAATTGAATTTCCAGCGGAGGTAGCCCTTTTTAAATCACCTGCACAATGTGAGTGAAAATGTTAGTTTCAGAACACGAGCTTTTTTGATGATGATACCGGCTGGAAGAGCTGGAAACGTTGGCGAATGATGTATGAAATCACTTAGATTGGAATTTCCAACCTCTTTTTTCTGAAGTGAAAATTACTTCCAAAAGCGCAATCCATAGAGTTTCACAAATTTAATATTTTTTGTAAATATTATAAATTAGATAACATTGTAACACTATATCTGAAAATTCGTACTTCATCGGAAAAATATGGAAACGCTTGATATTTTTGTACAGAGACATACTCGAGCCCGTGGAGCCATTTTTTTTTTTTTTCAATTGGTGAGAGATCGTTTTGGAATCTGTGGTATCAATCCTGAGTATAAAACGCATCAAACATAGAGAATATAATCTAATAAAAAAACTCTCTCTGAGTCGTGGTGCCCAATTTCTGACTTAGTTTAGCTGATTCGCCATTCAATCGTCGCCTTTTTCACTATCTCGCTCCATTCCTCCGTGTCTCTTGCAGCGTTGATGCATTCCCGTTGTGATCTCCAGCTGTCCCTCTTTGTATGCCATCCGTCCATCTCGTCGGTGATTCACTTTTCCGGTGACGCAGAGTGTACCCATGTTTTCCGCTCTTATGACGTAGCCGAAGTAGCGCAAGATACGCGCCATGACTATTGATAAAAGACTCTTTTTCCCTTTTCCGATTCGAGTACTCGTCCTCAATATGTCTTCTTTAGCGACCACGTTTCCTCCCCGCATAGGAAGATTGAAAACACCAGTTTCTTCATTAGTTTAATTTTGACCGTCTTTGTAATCGCCGAGTCTTTGCATATCCGCCATAGTCGAAGTCATAATTACTATACCAAGTAACATGAAATCTTACTTTTCGAAAATTCCAAAAACTTTTCCTGTCGTTGCTAGCAGTCACGTGCCTTGATGTGGGTTTATTTGGACACATTATACGATTCACAATAGCTTTTATAATTTTTTCACCACCTTAATCAATACATTTCATAGGGATCAGACCGTCTAATGATGACATTATTGACAAATTAAAGTGTAAACTAATCATGAATTGACAAATTAACTAATAATGAATTATTTTAACTAATGATGAATTATTATTAGTTCAGAAATTACATCCTGGATAACTGATTTTGCAAAAAAAATTATATTGATAAAGACAAAATGCGCCGAGTTGATATCATCCCTAGGCAATAATTTCTCATACAAAAAAAAAGGAGATTACTTTGTTGTGTACTACAATACGTGTAAGCGTGATAGTAAAATTGCCTATCAAAAAGGTGTTAACAGAAAAATATGAGAAAAATATTTTATTGGGTACAAAATAATATTGTTCGTATTAACATCTTTATCATCTTTATTCATTCTTCATTAATATTATTACTTTTAACTGTCAAAAGAACTGAATTTGTAATCAAGAACCAAAAAAAAAAAAAAAAAAAAAAAGTGAGATTTTTGATAGAGAAAGATACGTTTGAAACCTCAATACTTTTAAATTAAAAGTGCCCTCCACTGGGAAAAGAATTTGCCACAGAACGTAAAATTATGTAACAAATCACCAAAAGAGTTGTATCATTCAAAATAAAATTACGATTTTTTTTTTTCTTTTTTTTTAATTAAGAGAACTTAATTACCCTTTGCACCTCATACCTAATTTACCCAATAAAATTTAGCGAAAAAATAGCCAAAGTTGAATATTATTACAATAACAATCTTCCCTTTGCACTTCAAGCCTGATTTTATCCTTTATAACACTACTGAATAGCTATCCTGTTACAAAGATTCTTTTACGTGATTCTTAGATACTTTTCAACGCTGAACACGGATCCGTTGTCTGTTTTTTGCTAACACGTCACAATTTTTAGTAATCACGATAAATATTCACGTAATCATAACAAATATTCTCGTCTACTTGCCGCGCGCTATCGCGGAACGTAACGAACGTTTTCGATAGCGACGCTGCTATCGTCAATGTGTTTTGCGACAACGCGCGGCAAGTAAACGAGAACTTTAATCGTGATTACTAAAAATTGTGACGTGCTAGCAAAAAACGAACAACGAATTCGTGTTCAGCTTTGAAAAGTATCGAAGAATCACGTCATAGAGTCTTTGTAACAGGATAGATGTTCAGTAGTCACTTAGCAAATTGGAGAATAATTAGTTTGGCAAAGAGTTATGACGTCTCAATGTTCACATGAGGGTAGCATTATATGAAAGAGAACCAAAAGGGGAAGTAGAAATTCATAGTCGTGATCAAAACACGATGGTCTCTTATTAGTATATCAACTTTTTGAATCAAAAATCACTTCAATTGTAGGAAGTAGAAGAGGATAAGCAATTGAAAATGGAATTATAAGGCCGTACTCTGCGTAATACGAGTATCTAGCGTCTCAAAATTTCGTAACTATTTGACAAAGGAAGGAACGCTGGAAATATTTTTGAGACGGATTAGCCAATCGATTGTGGGTTCAATGGTAGTCGAAAAGCTTTAAATGATTTCAAGTTATTAAAATAATTGAACTCCGTTGTACCAGAAACGATAGCGATCTATGAGCGTTTATAAGTTGACAGGAGCCCGAGAAAATTCTGAGTTGAGCCTAGCCGAGGGGTGAGAAGAAGAAACTGTAAAGTTGAGTCATATATTTCTACTTTAAAAAAACTTGAGCTCCATTCCCAAAATATTCTCCGAGATCCGCCCCTGAGCTACGCACAAGAATTTTAAAAAATGAAAAATTTAGCTCCAACTTCCTCAGAGAAACAGGGGATGTGACTTGAATCAGTGTCGCAGGTTGAACTTAATCGAAGGAAATTTACTTTGAAAAATTAGCGAGGCTACGTGACGAGGATTGATTTCACATTGAGCTCCGTGTTTTTCCCGTTGTTTATTCGAAATACAAATTTTTTCCGTTATTCAGTTCAGTAGATTTTCCTTTTGACGAGCGAGGTTACAACAGAATCTTTTTTTTTTCTTCTATCTGTGCTCATTTTGTAGTAACAAATTCATATCATAACCACACTCGAAAACACGTCCCACGATGTGAAATGAGCGTTAAAAATTACTCGTATATTAAGAGAAAACAATTCGACGCGTGTAGGAAAAAACTGCTGAAAAGAGCTACGCGATATGAGAACCATTATACTGTATATTAATATTCCTAACGCAATCCTTCACTCCAACGTTTAAAAAATCCTCGTAACGTTCATGTTATGTTCGCCTTTAGAGGGGGATGTCACGATTTCAAAAGAAAGGCGACGTAAAAAAATGAAAAAAAAAAAAAGGTTTTTTATTAGTCGTTTTCCTGTCTATTTGAATTTCGAATATTTGTATTATACATATGGTATAAAAAGCGGGAAAAACAAAGCATTGGATGGAGAAAGGGAAAAAAATGGAAGTGAAAGTGCGGAAAAAATGTCCAACAGGTGGTAAGACACGTTATCATTATTCTATGCCTTTTTCATCTCATCCGTTTTATAAAACAATTTATCTCCTACATACTTGTTACCCGTCAACGGAAGCATTTGGATTTTCTTTTTTTTTTTTTTTTTTTCCTCACTCGTTCTGTCTGAGAGTGTGTGTTTACGTTTTCATCGGATGTTAAGTACGTTCGCCAATGATACACATATTTGGTGAAACGTTTGTGAGACTGTCATTTTGCTTCTTCAGTCTTCTTTTTCACGTATTTAGTGGGGTAAAAAACGGTTGCTTTTGTGGCGATGTCGTTACAAACGAGTTAGATCAAAATGAGAACCGCCTCTAAAGTTGTCGAGCCAAAATCCGATTTTTTCTCACCTCTCAAAATTCTTTTGATACCCTGAAATCATGATTGCCACTGATTGTCCACGCGATTGCCTCAGACATTTTGTGGCGAAAGCAAGAAATGCTTGCCTCTTATTGTTTTGTGCTGACAACACACCTTTACGTCTATATTGAAGACGTGATATCTTTAGACACATTTTAGCGGACGCGTCGTCATCATCAGAAAGGAGCTTACTGCCTCTGACTCATAGGCGCTTGGCATCCACCGTTTCGTTGTCGCAATCCTTTGGGACTTGAGTTCAAATACATGGGGCTCAGATTATTGTGATCACTGATCTTGAAAGCGAGCTGGAAATGACACCGAAGTGACTGGAATGCGCACGAGAGGTGAAGCTCTTGGAAAACCATTGAATACAGATAAAGAGAGCATGTTGAAGGCAGAAGTGAAAGTAGGTTGGACACGTAACAAGAATACAAGACCGCCGATTGACGTATAACCTATATCAAACGAGAGAAAGGAGAAGATAGAGGCTCGAATAGAAGGACAATTTTGAAAAATTTTCGAGGAATAAAATAATCATAGCCATATCTACAAAGAGGACCCAACATTTTCTTTCCTTTCTTCTTAGGCGGGCAAATTATATCGAAGCCCCGATTTAGGATCAATAAATTGAAAGTTCTGATGACGTATGTGTCTTCGAATTTGATTTGTGTATTTGTTTATCTTCCGAAAACGAGGTAAACGCGCTTAATATACTCACACTGTTGGAGTGGTGCAAATATCATCAACTTTTGCTAACTCAGTACACTTGGATGGAGCGATAGGAATCTTTATTCTAACTTCACTCGTCAATTTGACCCGTCGAAGAAAGTCATTTAAGCTGAATCACGAGAATTGAAATTCTACATTCCTCATTTAGCTGTCGCAGAAGAAACGACTTTTCACAATTTCCTCGTTTTTGTTCTCGTCGTTGCTGCCCGGATAGACCTTCGCGCTCTATGCAGAATGGTCAAGCGATAAACCGCGATGATTAAAAGTGTCATTCATTCGACAACGAATAGTGCTCGCGTCCGTCAGTATTTTTGTGAAGAGAAGAGACGGAACAGGATGGGACGGTGGGGACTCTTTTTCTTCACTTTGTTACGGCGGGATGTGCGAATAATTTTAAAAGACTGCTTGCGTGTGGTTTTCTCGTCAGTGCCCCCGTACACAACATCTCAACATCACTTCGTCGGTCCACTCCGCCCTCGACTCTGCTGCATAACTTTGTACAGTATATTAGATACGTTTCGAGTTTTCATTGTGCCCGGGCTATAATGCGTTTATTTCGAAAAGCAGCGACCGAATGAGCAGCGGTGGATGTCTGAAAAACAGGAAGGACGGGTTAGTGATTTTAAAAGACATTTATTCAACGCCGCCGGTAACCCCCAGGCTTAGTGCGTTATACTGTATCTTAAATGGATGCCCGTTCCGGATGTAACGCTGTACGTTACTGCCCAACATGTTCGTTGGAAAGTCCTTCTGTTCTCGAAGTTCCGTTTTCTATTCATCGTATGTTCGCCGTCCGTCGTGTTTCTATACTGCATAATACTTCGTATGTATAAGAATTTCTAGAACTCGTCTGTACCCGCGAGTTCGTTCAGCGCTAATCCATTCATTTTGTCGCGGACGAATACGTGCTTCGGGCAAATATGTCGGCGTATGTGTAAAAACTTCCTAATAATGTGTCTACGACCAATTTTTCTCCTTGGGGCTGCGACGATGTCTCGTCAAATTTTAAGTTACTAGGAAAAGTCATGGGAAAACGACGACGGCCCTCTGAGAAAATATAAATCTCGATGTGCGACATTTTATGACGATGTTAGGAGCCAAAATAATCTTCTATTGTAGAAATGAAAAAAAGGGAGTGGTATTGGAAATGTTTGTCAACCGTGTTCAGATTGTGCTGTAATAATATCTTCCTATGAAACGAAGTCAACTAAAAATCTTGAATGAGCTGGAAGAGCAACAAGAGCCTGTAAATTTTATGAAGAATTATTAATAAGTCTCTTAACAAAAAAATGATGCTACAAATACTTTCCAAACGCCCAGAATCGATCGTACCCACAACTCAGGTCGAACAGCGTTAGTAACGCGCAACAGAAACGAGACAATTGATGGTTAGTGCGGGTGACTTCGACACTCCCGGCCCCACAAAAGGAGATTTTGAATATATTACAATTCTTGATAGACAATAAATTTCAGAAGTACGGGGACTAGGGAATGGAAGTGGATTTTGTGAGAAGGGAATGGATGAGAAAGTAGAGCATAATGTTGAAAGTATTGGAGTAAGTAGGACGATTTGGGATGGAATTTATGTTGACTGAGGTTGACAAGTTGGCTATATTTATCAACCGATAAAATCGTTTAAACTGACCTCTTGAACTTTACAAGACAGTGACAGTAAACTCGGTTGAACCGTTATAGCCGGGACGGTATTTTTGGTATTCATGTATTTGCGAGTGTGCAAGGATCAAGATAGATGTATCTATCTCAACACCCCCTCCCACAGGAGCAAATATATAAGCTGTACTTAGATAGCATTGTAGAAATCCAGTTTCCTCTCATTTTTAGGAAATGTGATTGTATAATTGAACTAACTTACCTGTGACGTTCAATAGAAATGGGATGAATGCCTCCTCCAAGCAGAACAATATGTAGTATCTCACGTTAGTGCAGTGTAGCCACACTTTTAAAACAAGGAAAAAACCCAGCGGGAAGTCCTTCCGCGTGCACGTACGAAGGTGAATTCTACTATCGCCTCATTCTTGAAAGCCGACTATTGCGGTGAGCAGCCTGGGGGGGGGCGGGGCTCCGGCAGGGTGGGCCTGTTCTGCTTGGAGGAGGCATTCATACAATTTCAATTGAACGTCACAGGTAAGTTAGTTCAATTATACAATTGTATTTCATGCCTCCTCCAATCAGAACAACATGTACATGTTTAAAGTATTTACCGCAATAGTCCTGTCGGATGAACTGCAATAGTCCTGTCGGATGAACGATGCATTGAAAGGGAACCAGACTATCGTATAGTACTGTACTTTCTAATTGATTGTAACATATTTGTAACTTTGTAACATAACTTCGTACAAGAATACAACTAAATTTGTATTTTACATTATCATACTTTTCTCCAACTATGTTTAATATTGAAACAAAAAATTAGAAGCCATTGCAGACGTTGCAATGGCAGCGGGGAACCCGAAATTCCTTAACTCGACCTCTCAGGTGGTGTGGAACTGAGTTGATAATCTTGTCATATAATTCAAATCGAAATTATCATTCTACATTCCCTCCTATCATATATAGCTCGAGAGTAGAAATTCTTCTAAGTCCCCCTTCTATCATATATAGCTCGGAAGTCACAATTCTTCCAAGTCCCCCTCCTATCATATATAGCTCGAAAGTCACGATTCTTCCAAGTCCCCCTCCTATCATATATATCTCGAGACTTGAAATTCTTCTAAGTCCCCCTCCTATCATATATAGCTCGAGACTTGAAATTCTAAGTCCTTCTCCTATCATATATAGCTCGAGACTCGAAATTCTTCTAAATCCCGTAACCTAACGTAACCTGCGGACGCGGACGTTTTCTGAGGATGTAATCTCGTAACAAAATGGATAGCGGGTTCCCCGCTAAAAAATTGTTTTTCTTTCCCCGATTGGGAGTTGGGAGTTATGGGGTTCCTCCGAGAACCGCCCTGGCAAAAGTGGTGGTAGGGTGTATTGGTCGATTGTAAAAACGGACGAAAGTTCCGGATGATTGGGACCACCCTGCCGCTTTGAGAATCTCATTTGTAGAAAGTCCACCTCCCTTAGCTGCTGATGTGGCAGCATGACGTGTGCTGTAAGGTGTAAATCTATTGTCGACTCCACTTGCGAGTAAGGTTTGTTTTATCCACCTGCTCAGAGTTAGAGTGGATACCGCTCTTGATGGAAGGCGGGTAGAGATAAAGAGCTTTTGAATGTTGCCACGGGAATGTTTCGTGCTTCAGGGTGAAGGCTGGACAAATCTGATGGTCCGTGAAGAAGGGAATATCCAGTGGTGGTTTACGTGAAGTCTTTATTCGGTCAGGAATGAAAATCTTGAATCCAGTGGGAGCTTCTCGGATGTTTTCAATTTTGTATAAGTTGTAACGTTTGTAGTCGATGTCCAGTGACGAGTGCGAGGAGGATGATCAGCTTCTTTGCTACTGCCTCAACTGATAAGGTCGTTGTGTGTGGTTGGTTTTTCAGGAACTTGAGTACACATTGGGGGTCCCATGTATGCTCGTATCTCGGTGTCATAGGGCGCAGCTTTTCGATGCCTTTGAAAAATCGCTTCAATATTGGATCTTGAAAAAGAGGGGACGTTTTGAGAAGCGAGATAGCCGCGCTGGAGCAGTTGAGTGTGCTGTACGAAAGTCCTCTTTTGATTTCCACGGTGGAGAAGGCTAGAATGTCGTTTACAGACGGTTTTGAATGTAGGATATTATGTTGATGACAGTACTTCCACCAGCGCTTCAGGGTTGGGGTTTAAGTAGACAGAGTGGACTCTTGAATGGAGGCCAGGATGACCTCTACTGCAGTCGGTAAAATGCCTCTTTTTATATATGCTTCCCTGAGCATATTCTTGCTACCAGGGAAATGTTTCTCCAAATCGGGTGTGGTTTCCTGTGTGGAGAAAGGAGAAGATATTTAGCAGGTTGTAAGACTCAGTGGCGGATCTAGGAATTTTTTAGGGCGGGGGGGGGGGGGGTTAAACCCCCACCCCCCATTAATCCGTCGCTGGTAAGACTAGTGGTTCCGAGATGAGCAAGGCTACAAATTCGGGGAACCATGGCTGGCTCGGCCTGTTCGGGATGAGGACGATTCCTTCCGCTCTGTCGGATTTGATTTTTTGGAGAGTTTTCAGAATGAAGGGTGGGAAGGCATAGAATCTTAAACTATCCCAAGGTACCGTAAACGCATCGACTACCTCTGATCTGGGATCACGTTTCCATGAAAAGTAACGCCCGCATTTGGCGTTCTTACGGGAGGCGAACAGATCCACCTCAGGGGACCCAAATTTGTGCGAGATTCTATTGAAGGCACTGCCGCATAACTCATATTCCGTTTTCTTCGTCTAATTTTCGTGATTCGGCATCTGCTATGCAGTTCTGATTAGATTTGATGTAAGAGGCAAAAACCCATAAATCAGATTTTTCGCAAAATTGCCAGATCTTAAGGGCGGTGTCGTTGAGGTGGAGGATTTTTATTCCTCCCATCCTGTTGATGTAGGCAATGGCCGTAGTATTGTCTATACGGAGTAAAACACTGATTTTGGAATGTCTCATAGCGAAGATTTTTAGTCCAAACAGGGCAGCCAGAAGTTCTAGCTGGTTGATATGGAGGACACTCTCGGCCATTGTCCAAGAACCACGGGCAGTCTGTCCCTGGCACGTGGCCCCCCACTCCAGTTTGGAAGCGTCAGTGAAGATTTCGAGGGTGTGTTAGGATGTTCGATTTTATTGGACCAACTAGATCGCTGTAAATGATTTCACATGGCCTCGCAGCTCTCTCACAATCTTTATTGAAAGACTTTTTTGTCATTTTGCCTTTGCACATACTAAACAATTTGTAATAGTTCTTGTACAAATAAGGTCACCAACATTTTGGGTCACCAATTGAAGTTTATTCAACACAGGATACGAAATGTGCCCCATTCGACAATGCCACAACTTTTCCTCCTGTTGTAAGAGTTCCAAAGTTTTTGGTGAGTTTTCTTTTCACATTTCTTCGACTACTTCTACCACTCACAACTTTGAGATACGTCAACACTGTTCTTTATCATTATTGCTTTTTTCTCCTACATCTGAGTACACAAAAATATTTGAAGTAATTTTTCGTGTTCTTTTAGGAAGTACAAATTGTAAACGAAAAAACGAATACTCTAAAGGGAGAGTATTCGTTTCTTCGTTTATGATGGATAGCCGTAACCTTAAGGAACGGATTCGTTCACGTACAAATTGTATTCGGTGGGTACTTGTCTTATTTTTATCTAAGATTTACCCCGAAAACAATAAATTTTATTACGCAATTCAATAGTTGCCAGTTTCATCCCCACTCTATTACATTTTTTAAATAGCCACACCTGGGATTCAATACGAGAGAGGTACCAAATTGTTGATTAAATGCCGAGGCACTTGTTATCAACTCATCCAAAACCATTTGCTCTTTGCTTGATTTTATAATAAATTCACTTTTACCACTCCTCAACATGATCGGTAAAGTACCTTCACCTACTGAATAAATAGGTGCTTCACTATTTGCAGTTTGTACCTCTACTGGCGATTCAAATTCAATGTAGTTGATCAGTGCACTTCTGTCTCCCACAAGAATATCAGACGCACACAAATCAACTAAGAATATCACCGATTTCCAACTGTTTGTACTAGATTCAGATATACTTACACTAACTTTGAAAACGATGGGGACCAACTTTCATACAAGGATAATGACGACAAAGGGAACACAACTACTGTATATTTACTTGATGCCGGTGATGCAATCAAAAACGGTAATCTTGTACTCATTCAAGTACAAGAAACCGAGCCGCACATGTCCGCCAGCCATCTGAAAACTTTTTGTTGGAACATTGATACACGCTTGCTATAAATGCATTCGATAAATGTAAACAAAATGTATATATACCAATACAGATGATTTTGGAAACGTGGGCAGGAAGAGATTGCTTGGGCTCCTCCTATCACATCCTCTGGGAACGGATAGGGTCGAACATCATCCGTCTCTACCGTTCCTTCGTACCCCCGTTCCCGGCATCCGAGGACGTACCATTCTCTGACTATACTTAAGGGCGTCGTCAGCGAAAGAGTGCGATGAACTTCAGCTAGCTCTTCCGCTGACTTGACGACCCTCAGCGATGTAGCTTTCTTGGTGGCTGTCGTCCCAATTGCCTCATAGGAGAGCAATTGCTGACAGCCACCAGTAATTCCCCCTAACACGATGCCAATGTTGGCCGGCTCGCCTTTGACAGTACGGGTACAGCTGAGGAATAATATGAAGATAATTAGTTGGAAGGAACGTGATTCTCACACAGATTACAGATCGAAATACTTACTAAACTAATTCATTCTCCATATTCTCCATATCGTAAGTAGAAAATAAAAACAAGTATACCGGTAGCTAAAATTGGAAACCCCCTTCCTTCAAGCGGACAAAGGCTTTTTCGTGAAAAAGTAGCCCACATTCATCACACATAACGGCCTTCTTTTCTTTAATTGACATGAGCTTTATTTTATTCTGCTCCTCTGGCGTATACGGCGATGTCCATTCACCATTACGTTTGTTTGTAGACACCACAGTGCAGTGCTCGATTGACTCATCGAATTACCTCGCCCTCTGCTTTTCTCGTCCATCATTTTTGACGACCTTGACACATTTGATTACGACGACGATAGTTGCGACAATGACGATGATGACGGCAGATTTGATAACGTTGAGCTCTTGTTCTTGACAATCACTTTTCGTGCAATTTAGCTAAACTTATCCTTCACGAAGTCGAACTTGCAGGTTTCTACTGGCATAGATTCCAACGTATTGAAGATCGAAAAATATGGTGACTTGTGATCGTCGATACCATCAATTTTCTGAAGAAATACCGTCATTTTGTATTCTTCGGAATATTCGGTTTTCAGATTACTGTTTTCATCCATCAGTTGATCATACTCCGCATCTTTTCTCGTTCTTCATACCGCTCAATTGTAACTCCAAAATTTCGTAATGTTTTGGAGAGTGATGATCAAACACGGAAAGAGGTTGCAATAACAATTCACATAATTATGAATGTTTCACTCATCATGGATGAAAAAAAGTAGTCAGATAGAAAGGCCAAAGAGAGACAATCCCCTTCTTTGTATTCGAAGAAATTCGAGGTGTAAAATTCACTAAAAGTTGAGATCTGCTCCTCTCCAAACCCAACTATGCAGCCGTCATATTCACGTTATGGACGGTAAAAAACCTTCTTTTTGTTCCGGAACACGGTGTCACTCAATGCCTCCCCATGAAAGCGGGAAGTTTCAAAAAAGACGAAGTATTTGAGTTCTGACAACTTCCTATAGCAAGCAAATTTTTCATCCCGCAGAATTGCTTAATCGAAATTGGTCATCTTCTGCTCTTTTACAAACAATATATTATGTAATCGCAAAAGCACTAAATTGTTCTGTCAGTCGAGTTGGTAACATATTTCCACGCAAAGAGAATCCATACATTACGACCTCCAAAGGATAATGAATCTTCCAAGTGTCTTTAGGCAAGCAACGTATTTTGACGGTGTACCACAAATTAGGTGCGTAGGAATGTTTACGAGTATGGATATTTTTTCTTACCCCCAATTCATCTTCCTTATTATCTTCGACATAATTAAGCGAATGTGCCTCGAGCCATTCTAGGAACCAACGACGGAAAATGAACGCACACTAAAGCGCTCTCCATGGTGATAAAGATCATCCCCATTCATCTTGTTTTCCTCTACAAAAGAGATAATTATACCGTACGACTTCAATTAACTGGATCGCATATACCTACTAGACAAATCTAATAAAAATTTCAATTTTAAACTAAAAAAAGAAGAAAGGAGAAAAAGAAAAAGGGGGATACTTGATTAGGTATTTTCAATAAGAAAGTTTTTCCGTCTTAATATGCTTTTGTCTCCTTTTTTTTTATTCACTCTGTTGGTATTCGTTTAATTTTCTTCATTTAAAATAAATCAGGATTTTCTCATGCAATTGTACATTCTCTCCGAGTTGCAATAAAATTTTTTCTACTCTTCGTATTTCGTCCGGATGCCTTTGTTCCATTTTTTTCTTGCATTAATTTTTTTTTCTCCTTCCTCTTTCTTCTTCTCCAGTAAAATGAGAAAGAAATGAAATAACAGAATTAAAAACGAAGACGAAGAGTAGAAGAAAAAAACGTACGTACGCGACTACGTAAGGGAAAGTTGGAAAATAAGTGACTCAGAGATAAAGCTTCGTTTTATTTACGGGGATAGAGATGTTTTGGCCTGTATCGAAGGAAGAAAAAAAAAAAAAAAATCTCATTCCTTCCTCACAGTTCTCTCACTTCCCCCTACAGGTATCATAATTCAAAGCGAGTCCTCGTGCTAAAAACACGCTCTCCGCTCTTCCGCTTTTTATTTCGAGACTCACATTTTATATTTACCCGAAGCGCACGATTAAAACGTAATTACGTCAATTTATAATTTCCGAGTGTAATCGCGGAAGAAAGTCGTAGCTTTAAAAGCTTGTCGGTTGCAGGGCTCTTTTGAACTCTCAAATGAAGAGGAAAATATTGATGTTTTTATTACCCGAGTATAGCGGTCTCGTAGTTAATGAATTTCAAATTTGTAAACGTTACCCCCCCCTGTCGTCGCTGATGAATCCTTTCATGGTACATCTACGTACACAAGCTTTCGGTAAGAAGAGACAAGTATCGTACACCGTCTAAGACGTCGTCACAACTGATCCATCTAAATGGTTGCGCGAAAATACGAATACGTATTTATCCGTTCACAACGCCTACACTCGACAGAGATAGTCGCGTACTAATTGGTAAATTATTACCGACGGCTGCTAAAATCCACATTCGAAAACTCTTGAGCGCACAATTAACTCAACTGCATATCTAGAATAAACGCAAAATTCTCAGCCTGATCCGCGCTTATCTCGGCTCGGTTCCCTCGTTTGACGCTTCAGTTCACACGAAATGTTTAATGAACAACCACTTTGATAACATTTACCTGGTTTTAAATGTTTTTTTCCGGCGGCCAATTTTCGACTAGCGCGAGAGACCTGTGCATTTCTCGCCAATTTTGGATAGAAAGCCTAGCCTAAAATCATGGTAAAGGGGTGCCAAATTCTATGGATTTGTCGAGCTTATGAATGAATTAGAATGTCGAAATAGCTGAAAAATTTTGAAGGAGTAGAACAAGACCTCGTAATGCCTTTTGCGAAGAAGTTTCTACAAGTGCCTCAGGGAGCATGATGAAAGGTTCTTTCTTGGAAAGACTTCGGGCTAAAATTTCTGTCAAGTTCTACGTTCCATATTCTTGACCCGAACATCATTTCTATTCTTTGATTCCTGTGCATTTTTCCGAGTTATATTTTCCCGAATGGATTCTTACCCGAATAACATTTTCCCGCGGTACGTTTTACTTCTCACGTTTTCCCGAGTGATCATTGTCCCAAAAATTTTTTCCCCTGTTTTCATTTCCCCGATGGTCTTTTCCCGATAGTTACTAAGTAATCTTTATGTTGTGCGAGGTTCTTGTTATTACATTGCACCCCAAAGTTCTGAGATAGTCGAGCACAGTACCAATCGTCTTATGAGCGTCATTAGACGATCTAGTACACGGTCTTACAGTGTGCTCCACTCAGTTCAGATAAACAGGCATCCGTATAGGATTGCTCCTTCTGAATATAGCGAAAAAGACGAATGCTCCAAATGGAGAGTAAACCTTGCAAACCGCAGAAAATACAAAACGACGAGCGCTTTCGGTTAATAAACCATCTTCAAGCCTGAAATAAAAGCAACTGACGAACGGAGGAGAAGAACAATGTATTAAGATTGACTAAACGAGAAATCACGGTGTGAATCATAGACCAGTTCGATCAGGCCATCCTCCGGAATGAACGAGTTGAGTACAGTGATACCGTCAGTGTTGCGATGACGCATTATCTCTATATACTCGAGGGTGATGCGCTTTCGATACGAATTCTCCTTATGGAGGAGCTTTTCGGATCCCTCACGGAAGCTGTGGCCACTGTTTATCAAATGATCAGCAAAAGCTGACTCCCCTAAGCGTCCCTTCTCCCAAGACTTCAGGTGCTCAGCTACTCTAACTTTCATTTGGCGGCTGGTCTCACCAATATAAAAGCCTCCACAATGCCCACACTCCAACTTATAAACACCACTCCTCTCATCAATGGGTATGGGGTCCTTCAGTCTCACAAACAACCCCTTAACTGTTGTAGGGTTGTAGAACGCGGGTCTGAAGCCAAACGGGCGGAGGGCCCGACCCAATTGGAGGGAGAACTTCCCCAGAAAAGGGAGACTGATCCAACGCAACCGGCGATCATGGATCATGTCTCGGGGGAGGGAGGTGGTGGAATCAAGAATGCTCCTTGTAACTTTCCTCCGAACCATCACGTCAACGTCGACATTGACCCCATTCACTCTAGCCAGGTGTTTTATTGTGAGTACTTCTTTCTTAAAAGCGGACTGACTCAACAGAATACGAGTCAGTCTGTGAACTACGCTGTGAAATGCAGCCATCTTGTAAGCAACAGGACCGAACGAACCACCGTGGACTAAAACATCGGTCGTAGTATCTTTCCTGTAAATTCCAAACTCATGGATACCGTCTACAATAGAGATCGATAAATCCAAAAAGTTAATGGAAAATACCCCTATTTCCTACGTAAATTTGATGGAAGGGTACCAGGAATTGAGATACCTCAGAAACTCACCAAGGAGATCTGGGTGACCAGTTCAGGTACATAGAACGTCATCATCGTACCTGTGCCAATAGTGAATATGATTAAGTAACACCTGGTTCGAGGAAAAAAGGTCAAGTTCAAACTTAGATATGAAAACTTCGGAGATAAGAGAGCCTAAATGTGATCCAATAGGGATCCCTACTTCATCAGGGAACTCGAAAAATTTCCCTTCAAATTTGCAGTAGTTAGGGGACCAGCAGGTATTCAGAAGATCGAAAAATTCCTGAAGCTCATAGTGAGGAATGTTGGCTCTGACGAGTAGCTCACCCATCCGCTGGATAGTAGCAGCCTTGAGAATATTCGGGAACAAACCAACAACATCAAAAGAGCAGATGGTCGTTCCCGGGGGAAGACTTACACCCTTCAGGACATCAGTTAAAGAAGCCGAATTCAAAACCGAATGAGGAGATTCAAAATCAATGCGATTTTTGAACCATCGGTCAAGGAATTTGGCAAGGAGGTAAGTGGGGGAGGAGACGAAAGAAACAACCGGTCGCATCGGGGTATTGTTCTTATGCACTTTAGGCAGCCCGTAGAGGAGGGGGGTGTGGGGTTAGGAACAAGGAGGGTTTTTTTCAGAGCAGGAGTCTTGATAATAGCCTCACTCCTGTTGATGACACTCCTAACTTCTTTGACGTGCTTCGGGAAGCTGAAATCCTCACTCTCTTTAGCACCACACTGCTGGAGGACCTCGTGGACCTTGGAAGAATAGGCGGATTTCTCCATCACCACAACAGCATTTCCCTTGTCCGCCTTAGTGACGATTAAATCTCCCTGTTTAATCTTCCTCTTTAAACCTTGAATCACTCCTTCCAATTTATTACTCATGCGGGGGAGGGGGTTATTGCGGACTATCTCGGCACAAACTTTCTGGGTATTAAAACCAGGGCCAATCTTAACAGCAAGATCCGCAACAACATTAGCCAAGGTTTCATCTTTCTTGAGGGCAGGTAGACTAAATTTCAAACCTATTCTCAAGGAGGGCTGTTTCGTCACTGTTGAACACTACTTGACTATTATTTATGAGTGGGGGATGGAATTTATGAACGTCAACACCATCACTCGACCCTTCCTCAACCACATCACCATTAACCTTCATTAGAGAGGACAACTTCTTATTTTTCTTCTCCCTCAACTTCACCTCAAACTTCCCACACTTTAAATTGACGTCCCGCATAAAGTAATCAAACTCAAGGGGAAGGAGCATACCGGAGAGTCTCGAATGGACCAGAAGGTTCAATCTCGTAGTGATATTATATTTACCATGCCATCGCCGCAGTTCCGTTCTTATCCACTTCTCTCTCATATAATTTTCCAGCCTCTTGGTCGTTGGCTTACAATCGGAGTAGAACTGGAATTTAACGAACTTAGGTCTCAAATGCAACACTAAACACCGACGAAGAAACCAATTATGAGAGGAAAACGAAGCGCGTTGCTTCCGAAATTTCAGAAAGAGGAACTGTAAATACGCCGCAGAAGCGTTCTCAATTAAACGAATCCGTTCCTCTAGGTTAAGTTTCGCGTATATTATGGATAGCCGTAACCTAGAGGAACGGATTCGTTTAATTGCTCCTTCTGAAATTCTGTCGTAGGCACTGCGAATATTTGAACGGAAATGTTAGGGAGTGTCTTGAACGTTCCACCTAGGAACCATGTGCTGCTCAGGCAAAGAAGCTCGACGTTCCTGCAAGTTCCAAACACTATTACTCTCTTTTCGTTGTCAGCTTCTTTATGGCTATTCGCCTCCTCTTCCATTTCACTGATATCCACGTCCGTTTCACTATCGTACAGGAGGAAGTTCTCTTCAAGGAGAGTCTTCTGGAACCTATCTGGCAGTCCGTGTACGTCCCTTATTCTAAGACTTCAGGTACTGAGCTACTCTCACCTTCTATTGGCGGCTGGTCTCACAAATATAAAAGCCTCCACTTTCCAACTTATGAACACCACTCCTCTCATTGACGGGTATGGGGTCCTTCCGCCTCACAAACAACCCTTTAACAGTAGTAGGGTTGTAAAACGCTGGTCGGAAGCCGACCCAACTGGAGAGAGCACTTCCCCAGGAAAGGGACACTAATCCAACGCATACAACGATCACGGATCGTGTCTCGGGGGAGGGATGTGGTGGAATCAAGAATGATCCTCGTAAGCTTCCTTCGAACCATCACGTCAACGTCGACATTGACCCCATTCACTCTGGCCAGGTGTTTTATTGTGAGTAACTCTTTCTTACAGGCAGCCTGACTCAAAGGAATACGAGTCAGTCTGTGAACTAGGCTATTAAAAGCAGCCACCTTATGAGCTTGCTTGAAGATCCAATTTTGTGTCACATCGGGTTCTTCAAAATGTAGAAAATGATTGATGCCCAAACAGAAAACAGCTGAGATCCTGAAAGTATGGTGCTTCTGCGTTCCAATTGGCTACGAGGATTCTGATTATTTATCTATCGAAAAAATTTTACATCATTATACTCATCGAAGTGCGGACAGCTAGTAGAGTCATACAATTCTTGTCGATTACAGCGATACTTTCGCTTTCTAAAATTGTCCGTTCTTATAGCTTAGCCTGAGTATTTTTCCAATAATAGATGGAGAAGTAAACCACGAACGTCCTCCGTTTTGTAGCTTCCGAATAAGTATGTGATCGATGATTTCTATTCCCTTCACTCCGCAACCCGTAATCTTACACTTTTCGGCGTACGACGTCCTACCAAAGCTCGTGCTTCAACAGAGAGAAATTTGTACGAACTTAATTCTTTTGCCGATGAGCCAGGGCACATTTTCTTCGACGTCGATTCACAAGCTAATATCTCGTTTCCGGTGTACTAAAAATTTCATTTAGATGATTATCAATTCACTTCGTCATATTATAGGTACGTGTGCACAAAGGTAGAGCAATCCTAATTTCGATAACATTAGCGGGTCGTATCGAGTGTTGAGAACTCGTGCCCATTTTCGTATCTCGAGTTTCGAATCGCATCTTCGCAGTTTCACGAACACCCTACTGTTTTATTTCATTTCCTCGTCTCAACATTTTCTTCCACCGTTATCATTTCTTGTCGCCCTCTTGATTAGCAAAATAATGAGAAATGTTGCGGAATAAGAAAATCTGAATGCGAAATTTATGTAAAGCTTCCGATATTTCTTGAAGCGCTTTCTCTTTCTGGCGTACACTGCGCGGCGATAGCCCTGTGCACTGTACTGCATATTAGGGGTTGATATTCAGAAGGGTAGAGCGTAGAATAATTTTTGGCCCACTTTTCTATCCATAAATAGCGATCTCGCGTGTCTCTACACGAGATTTTATTCATTAGCCCGGTGGCCATAACAATAATGACGTAGATCGAATTTGGTTGAACATATTTTAGTTTTTTAGCGGAGAATTGAAGTCCGTTCGTTTTCACAAATTGAATTAATTTCGAGGGGAAAACGAAGAAGAGTCGGGTCGACGCGATGATAATCCTCCTATTTACATCGGATTCAATTTACTTCGAATCTGTTATTCTGAAGAGAGAACACATCATTATCGCCTCATCACGTAAAACGTTCATGATACCAATTAAAGTTAAAGTATCGTAATTAACATTTTAATTCGACGCTTTGAAAAAAAAAAAGAAAAAAAGTGGCGTTATCGTAGAGGAAGGATTCAAAAGCTTTTCACGAACATCCTGTTCGCCGAAACCCTTTAAAAGAGAGCCACAGTAGCGAAGCATCGCTAATCTTTATTACTCTTTTTGTACCTATTATTTTTATTTTTTTCGTTTTTTTCCTTTAAATATGAGATGAAAAGTTTTGAAACATTTTCCCCCATTTTCTGTGAAAAAAAAATCTTTCATTTTCTTTATTTTTTCATTCGTTATTGTATGAAGTTTTTTGTTTTTGCTCAGAGATGAAAGCGAAAAAAAATAAATAAGGAAGGAAAGAAGAAGGAAATTGCCGCAATACTCGATAAAGGGTTAATATAAACGGTGTAAGAGGTGTGTAGCGTAAGAATTAAAAGTGCTTGTAAAGGAAGCTTTCGACTCATTTCTTTATTTTACTCGACTCGTATTTAAGCGGGCGTGAAAAGATTTTAGTACAGCGTTTTTCTTTTCTCTTCTTTTTTTTCCATACAAAATGAGATCTTTCCCGCTCGAACTCATTTTTAATTACTGTGTATTTGAATACGTGAAGGAAAGACGTGTACAATAGACTATCTACGTAATATAAAGGAGAGATGAGATGCGGAATGAACGAGAAAAGAAAATTCGAGCGCGTATAGTGCGTGAATTTCGACACAGAGCCCCAAAGAAGTTTAAAGTTTAAATAAGTTAACCCTTCTCGCGAAGGGACTTCAACGGGTTTCACGCTGCTAGCGTCGTTGTCGCTCGCTCGCAGTAGTCAATCTTCTTTCGATGCGTGGAATGCTGCCGATGTCAGTTTTGACTGTTAACGAGCACTTCCGCAAATGGCCTGTAAGAGTATTGCGTTTTGCAAATTACGCAGTGCATAACTAACTGTAGATGTACTCCGCAATGCTATCTCTTATTTCTGGGAACGAGCGTTGGTGCTAAAAATTAACCAGCATCATTTATAAAGCTCGCTCTTATACTTGCTGGGGAGTAACATCCTTCTGATTCCATTTTAAGAACTTCCCCAAGGAAGAGGGAGTGCGACCTGAAGTAAAAATTCACTCGGAATGAGTGATGGATCGAAATTCTATGCATTTTATGTGAACTCGTATCCCTCGTGAAAGTATCTGCCTATTTTAAACAAACCAAGCAGAATACAAAACAATTGTGTCACACGTTTTTAATTGTGGAACCGTGTAAAAAAAAGATGAATTGTGGAGAATTATGCAGCTTGAATTCAAAACAAGTGGTGAGGACTTAGTTCTTCAAATTTTTCTCTAGACTATGAGGATGAAAAACACAGATCTCCATTGAAACTAATTTTCAGTATGATTAGGTGTAGGTAGAATATTGGTTATTAAAAATATCTCAAGTGTGATTCTTCATTATTACTTAGCTGTACAAAAGTACTTTCGGGTGTCTCCGTATCATCAGTTGTGTTGCTACTGAAACGTTGGTTTTTATTGTATAAGATAGTGACCTTATTGGCTAGAACAATGCTCTATCGTGGTTCGTTTACTCTTAGGACCTATGTAGTACGTTTCTATTGGCTACCAGGTTTGGTATCGATTTATTGGTCGGTTCTGTTCCTTTTTTTCTCGTTCAATTTCCAAGCCAAATAATTTCGTGCTGTCAAACGTGATTATCTTGTTCAAGAAACTGTCTGTTCCCCACTTTCAGAATCTTCATCTCGTGGTTCGTTTTTTCAAAATTACGACCAGTATATTTCTTCATTATTGTATTTTTTCAAACGTATGGCTCCAAATATTTCTTAATTATGGTGCTGCTCTTATTGAAATGTTTGGCCAGGCAATGCTGCCTGACTTCTTTTTTCCTTAATGTTAGATGTTCGTCCTTTGTCCTTATGTTGAACTTTGTTCTGTCTCACCAAAGTGAATGTCTTCGCACTGCTCGTAACTGAGCTTATCCTTGTCCTTTCCTTCCGTCTAGTCATTTCTCATTCTCTTCACCGTGGGTGGGTTGTTATGGATACCCACATTCACGTCATGGCCCTGGAACATCTTCATCATATCGTTTGTCTTCTCTCCTACGAATAGTACCGATTCGGAATACTTTCGGGAAATATATAAGTGCACGCCTCATAAAATTATATTGACCGCCAGTTCCCCTCCCGCCATGGAGAAAAACTGACTTGACGTTGAAACCATGACGAATGCCAGGACTGGCACACGACCCGTATTTCAAAAAAAGATAATTTTGCTGCATTTATTGTGAGGAACTCCAGCCAGGATGGGCTTGACAGTAGAGACTCCCTCCTCATAATGAACCTCAAACTCTGACTGTTGATAGAGGTGTTTTCCCAGTTGTTCCATCCCACAAGAGTCAGTTTCTTAATGCATTGGATTTCGAGCATTGTCGTGAGATCTTCACTGGTTGGTAAAATACTGAGGTTCGTCGTCAAAATAAGATGATTCGGCAGAAGTATGATGCCAAGGGGATGCGCGGTAGTTATATGGATCAGTGCAATAGCCGCGGACGGTTCATTATTGAGAGTTCGTCGTTTTGACAATATTCGCACTTCTGATCCTTCCCGTGATCTGCCAATTCCACTCTTCCACTTCGCAGGCCCTTTTTGGCAATCGAGGTTCTTGATGGAGTCTGATCTTCAGGCCCATTTGCAGCTTCCTTTCGATCTTTAGGAAGCTTTTGACGCTGCACATGTCAAGTGGTAGGCGGATGTTAATTTCGACTCTTCTCGGCGTTTGTTATTATGAAGGCAGGTACCATGTAGTCTTGAACTCAGATTTATTCAAGAAGCGGTTGGGCTTAGCCGTTGTAAATTATTTGAAAACTTAAATTTGTTAACTGCATTAATATTATGTATCAATATTGTAACGTCTTTATAAAATATATGGTGATGGTGAAAAAAAAAAAAAAAAAAAAAAAAACTACTTGGAATGCTGCCTTGAGGCTTGTGCTGACTTGTCAGTAACCAAAGCATTCCATTGTCTTCTTTCCTGTTTCTTCTTCCTGTATCAGGTTTACTTACTTGATATATTATAGTTGAATGAATTAAATGTGGATCGCACATTGTTCTGCATGTTCTTAAGTGTGCCTTATATGGGAATGTGTGCACTACTTACATGGTGGTGTATTTGTCCTCTTCAATGGATTTTGAGTGTTTTGATTTTGTGTGCACAACTTGTATCAAGATGTGTGCACTACTTACTTGGTGTATTCGTCGGTTTCATATGATTTCTATTGTTTTGGATCTTGAGTGCACAACTTATATGAGGATGTGTGCATTACTTACTTCTTTTTTATCCGTGTAATACATTTCTTAGGGTGTAAATTTTGTTTCCTTGGCGTGTTGTCAATGGGCGGGCAATTTCGTTTTTTGAGGCGTGTGATTTCCAATACTTACTCACCTTGCTATCATGGGTCCTCTTTTTTGCTTTCATTCTCTCAAGGACTTCCTCAACCACACGTCTGCAGTAACCGTTAGCTTCTACGATCTATCTTACTATCTCGATTGCTTTCTTTTTCCCCACACTGTTCTTCAGGACGGAAGTTGCTCGATAGCAGTAGCTCTGAATTGTCGCTAACTTGTTCCTTGGGTGTTATGGTAGTAGTGGTTTGGGATAATGGTGTCGGTGTGCGTTGGCTTCCTGTAGATTTTGTATTCTATTCTGTTGTTTGCTAGTGTGAGTGTTGGGTCCAAATAATCTATATTCTCATTGTCCTTTTCTACCATGAATTTGATACGTTTATTGAAAGCATTCGCTTCAAGAAGGAATTGGCGCGACTGTCTAGGCCACGGTTACAATCCTAGGATCAGTGCGTAGACTTGTTGCAGAAGATGCAGGGCTTCCTCTTGGTGTTGTTCCAGTGGTTGTGATTCTACAAGCTATAAAATTTTATTAAACTCGTAATAGTAATGTTGACTTTTTTTGGGGGGATTTTTTGGATTGTTCAACGTCTACCAACTCATCATAGTAAAGTTTATATTTGTCAGGGTCGCCATGATGGTTGCGAAGAAGCCAGTATTGGGATTTGATTGTTGATATCGTACACTGTGATTTTTGCCTTGGCTTTGTCCTAAAAATTTGAATTTTGCGGTTTTAAGTAGTCTAAGTTAATAGCCGCGTCATGCGTCATGGCAATTGATGAATGATTTCCAAGTACGTTGATCACCATCAAAAATTATAGGCTTATAATTATTTCAACTTGATTTCTTCATTCTCAAGATGTTGTGCCTATTGCAAGTTTAGATGCAAGAAGGATGACTGTGCGCAAAATCTAGTGTCGAACGTACATTCTTTAGCTATGCTTTGTTGCACTCTTCTCTTTTTTATTTTCCGATAATGAGTCAAGGTCAGTTTTTTCCAAATTGTCGATTGCTAGTCTGATTTCAAGTAGCAAACTCTTCATGGCGTTAGAATCCCCATTCGTGAGGTGCTTATGAATTTTCTTACAAAACAGATCTAGAGTCCTGGTGGAGGATCGTCATCATGCTTGTATATCCTCTGTTGTACTCTGGTAACCTATTTTGATGGATATTGTTTGTTGCTCTCCTCCTCTCAAATTACACTTTTTACAGTTGAGTATTTACAATAATAAGTCGGAAGATGGTATCAATCGCAAGTGAAATAGAATCCCCCCCCCCCCTTTCGGCATGATTTTTGACCACGTTTATTGTTTCCAAATGGTCTCCCCGTAAACATTGCTAATCCAATCGAATGTTCCTTCAATCCAAGAACGAAAGTCGTAAATTTGCTAGATCCAATTCCATTTTATTTCCTAATAGGAAACGTTTCTTATGGGGGGTTATTCGGGAGAAGCGTCCGTTGGTCCTTCCGCCATCTTGTGGTTCCGAGGGGAATGGTGGCTCCAACCTACTTGGAGACTCGGAAGAATTCTAACCATCGAGTTGTATGCATATCGGAAGAAGGGTTCGAAAGAATTTGAAGCTATCAAGCTTTCCCCCTCCACAGATTTACAGCTCTTACCTAGAGACTTTGGTGTGCGTTTACAACAACTTAATAAAGTGTGGTTTTTGTATCTCTATCACAACGTGGAACTTTCATCTGAAGTCGAAATATGACGATTTAATCTTAGGGCCAGGTAGCGTAGTGGTTACCGCACTCGTCATGGAAAAGGAAGGTCGCGGGTTCGACTAGAAGATTTTCTCATCTCTTTCCCCGTTTATATGATTCCTTTGGGGATTTTCAATCTTTATAATAATGTATAAGGGAGGAAAAATTTAAAATAATTCCGATATCAAGCGGTATTTGAATTTTCACCAAGTAATCTCCCCTAATCGATTATCAAAAAGTTCGAATAAAACAGATTCAATGATAGATTTTTACGTTTTTTCATGTTCACGCTTGAAAATCGTCAGACAACTTCATTTTTGGGTATCCCTGTATTTATCGTTCATTTGAAATGTCGCGAGCGAAGAAACACGAGTCAAAGTAATGTGGTTGCTGTGTGTGGAAATAGAAAAGCTTTCCTACATTTACCGTTAATTTTCCCAGCCCGTTTAGGTAGTCGACGACAATGTCGCGAACGTAAGACGACGTTGGTTAATTAAGGAAGAGAGGAGCACGAGGAAAACTGGATTTGAAAGACTGATAATTAGTTGGAACGCGAAAAGGAGGAAAAGACGAAATCGAAGGCGCGGTACCTACAGTGGTCGAAGACGACTCGACCGACGTAAGAAGGGTCGGTCACTAAAGCCGACCGAGCTAATTCAATTTGAATTTTTCATTTGGCTCCATTTAAGGATTTTAGTGCACGTTCGTGTGCTGTACAAATGCGGTGGAGATCGCTAAAAGCCTTGTTTTCTCGAGACCTTTCGAACTCACGGCATTCGTCGTCGTCGTCTTTATTTATATTTGTAGGAAGAAAAAAGTAGAGGAACGTTGTTGGTTACTTTTGATTACTACAATTTGTGCGAGTAGCTTTCAGCGTCGGAAAAACCAAATTAATTTTGTATCGTCGAGGTGTAGTCAATAAAAATTGGATTTCAAGAAGGGAAAGAAATCGAAGAAAGGTGAATCTTGTTTCAGTTTTACTAATACGTATAAGACGAACTAAGAGTTCTGGTGCCGCGACTTCTCTCAACTGTTACAAAATGTCTCTGAACAGAAGTTCATACCTCGTTTCATCATTTCCCACATTAGTTTCGTTCTTTAGCGTTCACGTAATTTTGTTTTCTTTTTTTAAGGTAATTTTCCGGACTAGTTCGTTCGTATTCTGGTAGATTAATTTTCACTACCCACGGTTCCTTGCAACTTTATTGAGATATTGAAATGAAATCGTTGTCTATTTTATACCACGATTGAGGGGATAGAGAAAAAATACAAAAATAACGAAGGGAGAGTGTCTGTTACTTTAAGATTCAGCAAGTAAAGCTCACTATTTTTCAAGCTGATCGAGTCAACGAAGCTTCTGTACGATATCGTCATCGCATATGGTTCCGTCATTGTATTACCATTTACGAATACACGTTGTGTAAAAAGAGAGGCTTTGTTATAGTTCACCATGTGACAGGGGGAACGGGAGCGGTATTTATGCGAATTAGACGACAACGACACAGGAAGATCTGCGAGAAGATGCAGCAAATACTACATAAATGCGCGAAAAAGTCTTTACTATTACCTTTTACTATACAGGGAGAGAGAAAGCGAACGAAGAGGGTGGACGGGACGTAATATGTGAGAAATTCTTTCATATGTAAAAAGCTGGTGCTACGCGATGACAGGAAGCCAAGAGTGGCAATGGGCTCGTTACGGTGCTAGCTTTGCAGCAGTCGTCGGTACTCTTCGGTGAGTGAGGAAAAATACTCAAATTTGCATACAGCACATGACGGCTGAAAACTTCGTCACAACTTTTCCTTTCGCCGCGAATCGTCGACATCGGTGGCGGCATCCTTGTTTCATCCTTTCGCGAGGTTTTTCGCGCCCGACGCATCAACGAGAATAAAAGAGAGCGACAGAGAACGAATGTGTGGGAGAAGTGGAGAAAATGGAGATTTTTGTTGGCTGACGGTCGGATTCGATGGGGCAGCGGCGCAACCCGTTTCAAGGGGATTTTAAAACAATGCCGGTGCATTATAGCGTGTCCGGAAATTTTAGGTTTTTCCACAACGTTGAATCTTTAGAGGAGAAAACGAAAACTTAGTTTCGGTGTCTTAACTGAAAAGCGCGATATAGTGATAGATCATAAAGCGCCCAACGCGTCTTCTCTCGCCGGGTGTACGACGCGAGAGATGTGCAACGAAAAGGCGCGTTTATTCGCTATTATGGGTGCGTTCCATATTTCCTTCCAAGTTCTACCTTGTGTGAAGATAAAACCTCGACGGCGGCGAAAATATATAAGGAAAATAAATTAGCTAAATGAGAATGACGATTCCGCCGAGCAAGTTAAATACGAAAAATAGAGTAACAAATACGCCACCGCGCTCGCGTTTTCGGTGTGCAGTGCGAGCTTGTTACTTTATTTTGTGTAGTCAGCCAAGCTATACGTGTGTTTATTCTGGCAAGAAAAAACAAAAATGAAAATTTAATGTTATCGTTGGGTGGATGCCTTTTCATTAATACAATCGTTGTCGTACTACGGCATAATGTTGCCACGCTGATGGTTGGGGAGAAAGAAAGGGGTTGAGAGAATCTGAATGCGGAAGAAAGAAGATCGTGTTCGGTCCACTTTTAACGACCCTTTCGAGTTTTAAGTGTTTTGTAATTTCGTCGCAGCGGCGTTTGCTCCATTCTTTTTTTTTTTTTTTTTGTGTTCTGAAAGATCGTGATTTTCCTTTGCCACTTCAATCCTTAATCGAAGCAGATTTGTGGTGGAGACTTTTTTGCATGAGTTGTGAAACGTTTACCGAGTCGTTACGGCGATACTTTTGTCGCTGATCGTCCTCTAGTTTTTCAATGGAAAGAAAGTGATAAATCATCAGTCTTTCATGTCTTTGCTCTGACCTCTCCACTCCTCTTCCTCAATTCCAATATTGGCGTGCGCGTGCATGCAGATAACCTTTGGACTTGGAAAAGATAGCTCGACCCTTAGTTCAATTTCAAAATTTGCGAGCATGTAGATGACCTTGGGACTAATTTACTCCCCTCTCCGTTTGCCCCTTTACGCTAGCTTTATACTCGGTTCAGGCCCTAATAATCCTGTATACTGTACCCCTTCTCTTTCTTTATAATGAACTATGACGTTATTAGCCGTGACCCGGAGCCTCATTATGAAATTTGCGAGTTTAATCCACTTCCCCCCATTCGTTTAATCTATAAGTAATTTAGTATACGCTTTTATACTGCTGTATGCTAGGCTTATATCATGAATTCTCTGTTCCATATTACGACACATACGGATAAATCACAAAATACACAAAAACACACAGGTTACTAGAGTCGTAGAAAGGCTTGAAGATCGCCCTTCCTCCTCCCTCCGAAGAGAAAGCTGTGACTAATTTGATCGCATTATCGATGCACCCGAAGGTTGAGACAATAGCTACCCAGTTCCAAGAGGTCATCTCATCCACCCCAATAGAGCCGATTCCCCGCCCAATTTGCCGGACCATGAATAACCTACGGGAGAAGATCAAAACAACTGATCTGGTGGTGTCCAAGGCAGACAAAGGTAATTCGGTCGTTGTCCTGGATCGAAGGGAGTACGAAAAGAAGGTGGAAGAGTTCTTGACCAATAATAGTGCCAAGCTTCAAATGAATTTTAATTTTCCTAAATTCAATGGCAATGTTCGTAAACGTATCAGCGAGAATAAGTTCGTAATACCGCCCTCCAAAAAGAATCTCTCAAGGTCATGAATCCCATTCCTCCTATATACGGTCTACCGAAAGTCTACAAAGACGGAGTTCCGGTCAGACCAATAGTCTTTTTCATATCCTCTCCCACATATAAACTAGCGAAATATTTGAACTTGTGGTTTCAGTGGAGTACGGACTTTATGTCTGAATTTTCGGTCAAGAATTCTACGGAATTAATTGGGAAAATCAAGGACTTTGTCCCTCCTCCTGACTCCACATTGGTTTCATTTGATGTCGCTGGTTTATTTACGAATGTTCCTTTGGCCCCTACCCTCGAAAGTATTGATAAGATACTAAATGAGGCAACTTTTTCTACCCCCTCTGCCGAGGAATTCATTTCGCTCCTAAGATCGTGTCTCTTCCCCAATATCTGTAAGTTCCAAAACAAAATGTATCAATTTGAAGATGGTCTTCCTATGGGCTCACCACCCCCTGATTTCCGAAATTTTTATGAATATGTTTGAAAAAGATCTTTTCACTTCACAGTGCATGCTTATACAGTACATTGGGTACTGGCATAGATATGTTGACGATGTTCTGTGTCTATGGACAGGCTCAATGGAACAACTTCAGGAATTTTTCTCTTTATTAACTCTCTACGGGCAAGAACATATTTATTGACCGAAGTGAGTAAACCCGTGAAGAAATAAACTGCAAAAGATTACATCATCATTCGAGTAATTTCTTGTAAACTATATCAGTGAGGTATGAAGTAGGGATTTTTTCGTTTACCATATAGGTGAGTAATTATAGACTGATTTGATTATTTCTGTAGACTACAGTGCGATACGTTTGTATTTAGAACTTTCCTCATGTAAGAGGCGGACATTTTTAGGTCTAGGAAAAGGATGTCCAGATGCCAGAAGATGGGCAGCAAAATTAGAGAGATTGGGTTGACGCGAAGTTAATGCGTACCTATGCTCATTGAGTCTCGTTTTTAAAGGCCGACCTGTTTGCCCAATATAAGAGAAGGGACATTCATCGCACTGGATTTTGTATAAACCACACTTTTCATCTGAGGGAATCGGGTCCTTAAGCTGACCAAGGTGGTTCCTAAGGGTGTTTACATTGTAAAAAGCTGGTCTCAAATGTGTGAGTTTTAGTAAACGAGAGAGGAGAGCTTGCCAAGGTAAGGGTGGCGGATCCATTTTTCTTTTTTCAGATTCGTGTCTCTTGAGTGAGTAGTAGTGGCTTCAAGAGTTCTAGATACTCATTTCCTATGAATTAATTCATCAATGATTTGAACGTAGGTTTAACCGTGGTTAAAAATTTAAATTATAATTTAATGGAGTTGATAGTGCCAATTCATTATTCCATTAAATTATAATTCATCAATGTTCAACTTTACATGATTGGTCTTCGCTATGAGCTTAATAGTGTCCACTTCTTTTTTGAAGGCTTGAGGTTTGAGAGGGATGGGCACTAACCTATGAATCATATTGCGAAAGGGGGCATGCTTATATGAAGGAGGGCAATAAGAAGAGCCATATATAGTTATGTCAGTATAGGTAGGCTTTCTGAAAATCTCGAATTCGTGTTCTAGAAAGTTGATGGATTTACCGCCGACCTCGAGCGTGGATCTGATTGAGGGATATAGATGGATATTTATCCGGAAGCGCTTGCCTATAAATTTTTAAATTAAATTACGACTCTAGTAACCTGTGTGTTTTTGTGTATTTTGTGCTAGGCTTATGTTGGGCCTGGTTTCATGTAGGCTCTTAAGGGGGCTAGTTTAGCTCAATGTTGATATCCATGTGGGAGCAAACGAGCAGAGCGAGTGAAACCCCTGTTGTGATTTGTATCTCGTCATCTGCCGTTGATTGTACGAGATTGAAGATGTGACCTAGTAGGGAAATCCACATACGTTTTCAACTGGATTTGATGGAGAAAATCATTTTTAGGTGGAGAAAGCATTTTTAATTTAAATAAAATATCATATAATTCTACAACTATATAACGAGTAAATTTAATTTCTATATAGCGAATGAATTTGGACTAATTGATTTTGGTCCGAAAGGTACGTGGGTTCTCATCTTGAAGTTTGTAATGGACAGAACACAAAAAAAATCCGTCAGCTAACGGTTAGTTGAGTAAATACTCACTCAGAAATATCTTAACGTAATCTAAAAATGGCTACTGAAGTGAAGTCAGAAGGCCCTTAGTGGAGGTTGCTTTCAAAGAATAGGTAGACCCAATCTCGATTTGACCAAAGCTATCTTTTTAGAAGACAAAAGTTGAACTGATTCGTTCCTCTAGGTTACAGCCTGACATAATTAGAACAACAAATACTCCAGAATGAGTAAATGAAAGAAGAAAGATGCAAAAGCCGCAGATCTTCTAATTGTTGAAGGATATGAATCGGAAATACATGATAATGAGCTCGTAGAAGTATTTTGGAGTTGGTAGATCGAAACAAGAAATCAATTTTTACAGAAAGGTGTGCCTCATTGACAGTAGGTATGTGGTAATTTCTTGCGAGGAAACCGTGTCAGCTTGCGCCGGACAGTAAAGAATTGTCAATATAACCTTGTGATGAAAGGTAGTAAGCAAAATCACTTTCTGTTGAACAATGTGATAAGATTTTGATATAGGAATCATTTGTGAGTCGAGATGCCAAGTGTTTAATTCAACGACACGAGCAATGTTTAATTCAACGACACAAGTTTTAAAACGACAAATACGACAATTATATATTTTTTCAAATACGACACCATACGACAATTTTTACGATTAGGAACTATTTTTAATACAAAAGCTTTAAGACACGACAGTATCCGTTCGACAACAACGTTACTACTGAAACTAAAAGAGAAAAGATTACAAGGATTCGATAATTACGTAGGGAAAAACCCGCGTTCAATATTCTTCGCTAACAAACTCCCCCGGCTGAGCCGTGAGGTTCAGATGACGAGGGAACCGGTAACATACCGATGGAGGAAACCGATCTAGACTTGACCTTTCCATTAAATTTGACGTCGACGACGCGAACCAAGCCATCTTTTCCAGGATGCGTTCCTACGACTACTCCTAGTGGCCAGTCAAACGGTTTGGGACTTTCATTTCGGACCAAAACCACTTGTCCGAGGGTTAGATTCGCCGCCTCTTTCTGCCATTTATAGCGCTGTTGCAACTGATTAATATAGTCTTTCGACCAACACGTCCAAAATCCCCGCAGTTGGGATTGTATCAAAAGTAACCGATTAGTAAGTGTTACTTTATCGTCATCAATTTTAGGCAAAGACGTCATAGCGCGTCCAATCAAGAAGTGAGCCGGCGTTAAAATTTCCGACCCTTGCTCTGGAGTATCTCTATAACAGAGCGGCTGCGAATTAAGCAACGCTTCAATTCGCGCAAAGAGCGTTCCGTATTCCTCAAACGACAATGTGACCCCATGAGTGACGTGCATCATGTGACTTTTAGCTGACTTAATGGCAGCTTCCCACGTCCCTCCAAAATTTGGCGAAGCGGGGGGCGTGAAGATCCAGTTAAATCTTTCCGAAGTCGAAAATTCGATTGTCCGATCCTGATCAATCTCAAAAAAATTCTTCGTTCCGACGAAATTTGTTCCGTTCTCAGAATATACGGTATGAGGAATACCTCTGCAAGGACTCAATAAATTTACTCGTTTATCGTTCTTCACAACTTTTACTAGTATTTAAAATGAACGTTGTTTGATGAAATAACTTTGAAAATATAGTCATGGCACGACTGAAAATTGGCTATACTCGCCTCATCAGTTTTCTTTGTTGGGCTCTCCGCTCCACACTCAAACCAATAGGTTCTAATTTCATGCTGAGGAATTGTCCACCACCCAATTTTCCTCCTGTTCCTCCTAAATCTCGGAAAATTATTTTCCGTGCTCCTTCAAGCCTCCTCTACCCTCTTTGCAAAAGAACTCGGATTCCATCATCAACACCCTCAATGTAGTTGAATGTCTTGTAGAAAATGAAAGATGAAACCTTGTTACTAGCAGTTCATACTCTGGATATTCAAGTTAGCGTTGTTATGGTGTTAGACATAGTAACACTGTCGCTACCAATGGCAAATAAATCAGGTGTTTATTTTGAACCATCGGCCTACACTGAGAAGAAAAAAAAAATTGTTGAAACGACTACTGATTATAGTTCCGGTGCTCTGCTCTGCAAAAAATGGTCAAATTGATTACAAAAAATAGTTCAACCTACCATAAAAAGTTTTGAATATTGATAAAATTTATTCATCTTCACTATTTGGCCCCACGTTGGGCGCCAAAAAAAGTTAATGTACAGGTTTATGTGATGTAACAAGAGGAAGAGCGGAAACATACCCAAACATAACATAAACCATACAGAGAACTTGAATGATGTAACTTATCGAGACAGCAACCAAATTAAATGATCTTGCTTACTCCGGAAAAGCTTTCACATAGACACAGCCCTCTGGGCCACCACTATCCACCTTAGGGAGTACTCATGACTCTGATCTCAGTCTTACCCGCTTTGATAAGACCAGACTAGCTCAGTTAAGTGCACAAATACTCACAAAAGGAGGGGTTGTTGATGTAAGTTCCACTTACTTACCAAACTTGAGAAAAGTAGTTCGTCGCCGTCGTTATTTATCCGCAGCTAAATAAAAATTTCAAGAAGAAAATTGACGATTCTAACTCACAAAGATGTGGTGAGTAAGATAAAAGAAATATAAAATGAGGATGGCATAAATCGATCAAGAAAAATTTAGGAAACAAGGACTATGGGACAGCTAAATAATTTAGAAAACGGGCCGAAAGAAGGGGAAATTGTAATAACGTTGGTAGTAATTTTTCGAATCATTTTTTTTTTTTTTTTTTTTTTTATCTAGAGGGTTAGTTTTGAGCGGTTTCTTTCCAATCGATAGAAAAGAGCGAATACAGAAAAATTCGATTTCATATGTTTATTGAACTTCAAAAAAAACAGTTGAATTAATCATAATTAAAACTATTCTTATGAATGAAAATGAGACAAACTTGCGTTTGGACGATACGGCCATCTATTGAAAAACACAGATGTCCAGATCCGTAAACTCGTATTTTCACCTTTTGACAGCAGAACTTTTGAAACAAATTTCAGATATGAAAAATTGAAAAACACAATTCACGATGCACTTTTTTCTTTTTTCATCACTCGAATTTTTTTTACCATCAGAAAATTTATTCCTCCTTGTATCCTCTCGAAAAGAAAACGCACTCTCGACCATCTCGCCGACTCGTTCTTTTGTTACCCACCCAAAAAAAACTCCCTTCTCCTTCTGATGCGGTTTATTACGTAAAGAAATGGTGGGAGAAGATAAGTTGAAATTAAGGGTAGAATTCAAACATTCTTTCGAATGGTAATGAATAAACATTATTTTTCGATATTCGATAAGCTCAGCATTCGTTTTTGCACCTATTTGTACATTCGATTTATTATTTAAAAATATGCTTTTCGTCTAGAAGACCAGTTGTTATTTCACACTGGCCCCTCGAAGATCTACTGATAAGTCAGCGGACTCTTTGAAACAATTCTCTGGGAAATCCAGACGGTCGACTAAAGGATTATGATTAAATGTTGATTGTGATCGTAGACATCTGGCGACGATGTTGATTTTCCGATTGTCAGACACAGCGATTTGTTGTTCTCTTCTTCGCTAAAATTATCTATTATATAAAATAAAACAAAGAACAAAACAAAACAAACAAAACATCTGACATAGTTCTTTCTATCTAACAGAAGATAAAAGTACAAAAAATAAAAAATAAAAAAAATAATACATATGAAAATTTTCAATTGACAATATCAACATTGTATTATAAATATTTAAAAAAAAAAAAAAAAAAAAAAAAAAAAAATGCTTCTTGATTCTGTTTCTTTCGAATCAATTAAGAGCTCGAATTATCAGATGCGAAATTGACCCTTTTAATCTTTCTCGTCGACATCTCGGGATCGGATTCATCGGTTGCAAAGTTTATTTTCTTTTCTTTCGGCTCTGAAAATGGTTTCTCGTATATGTCATATTTTCTTATTGCAAGTTTTTCGTATTCCTCGCTAAATTCATTAAATTCTTTTCGAATCAGGTTAAGGTCATTTATAGCTGTTCGAAGTTCTCTGTCTTTATGCTATCGGTACTTACCCACACTTACTCGAACTTACCTGTAGGCTGTTTTCTTGGAAGTTTTAAGGTTATGTAGTCTCTAACGAATAGAGACTTGGTTTTGTTTTCTTTTCATCTTCTAGTCTAAGACACTAGATTCCCATAAATAGGTCATGTAACATTTCTTCAATGCACTCCTTTGGGCTACTGGGGATACGAAGTATCCCGACGACAAGAAAAAGAGAGAGAAACCTTTTGTACGCGATGCACTCCTGTGGGCTACTGGGACCGCGGTCCGACGCATACTGAAAAACTATGTTGGGTTACCTATCCGGCTACCTGATTTGGAAAAAGGTTTCGGATGCTCCGAAAAGGGTCAGGGGCTAACAATTCAGCCTATTGGCTGCCCCTCCATTCTTTCTCATTAATCATACTCATAGTAGTTTCACTGATGACGGGAGGAGTTCTAAATATTGGAAGATTTTCTTTCATCCTCCCCCCTTTGAGACTAGGTCTCAAATATCTGTATGAGTAGATTACTAGACTCCATACAATTCAGCATGAGTTGGTTAGGATTGCTCCAAGGATTTAGAACATCGAGACTCTTTGCGATCAAGAACATCACAAATATGGATTATTTGTGCTATTCCTTTTCTAACAGGTTTTCTTTTCAATATACGTACGTACTGTGTGGGTTTGGAACAACACTAACATTGGACATGGCGAGTATGTCCTGCTCCATTGGTACTGATGAAGCAAAGATCTATTGTAAGATCCACCTGTCTAAACTGTTGTATTATGGTTCCGTCTTCCAGGGGAAGGGCTGAGTATAATGCGTACCAAACATTATTTACTTGATGATCATCTTTCTTCTCGCCTCTCAGCACTTACAACAGAAATAAGTGTCATATAAATCCATGATTTATATTAATTACATAATTCATTGTAAATTCATACATATGTTCGAAGATTTTCATACATATATATATTTTTTATTTATTTCTGTTCCTCGCTGTTGTTCTTCCTTTCTGCGTATATGAAAAAAAAATACAATCGCGTTAATAGGTTGACTATTAACAAGCCTCAACAAATACTTGATTAGCAGTAAAACTCGTTAATCAGTGGGCAGATACACTAATTTTGTAACTGGCCGTTTAAATGACCCTGCCTCAGTTCTTACGGTGACTACCCGATTCAAACCATCTTTACCGGGATGTAGTTCCTGTATTCGTCCCTTTCTCCAGGTCATTGGAGGAGCATTGTCTTCTTTGAGCAAGACAAAATCGTGAATTTTAAATTCATTTTTAACAGCTCGCCATTTACTTCTCTGTTGGAGAGTATTGAGATATTCCTCAGACCACCTTTTCCAAATAACTGCATAGTTCGTTCACGCCTTAGGTATAACTTTACCCTGTTTTCTGGAATATCAGTTAATGGTTCACTAGGCAAAGCTGTTAGAGGGCCTTCAACTAAAAAATGACCTGGAGTCAAGGCACATAAGTCTTGAGGGTCAGACGTTAGAGGTGTCAAAGGACGAGAATTGAGGCATGCTTCAATCTGAGTGAGCAGAGTAGTCAACTCTTCAAAGGTGAAAACCTTGTCCCATAAGACAGTTTTTAAATGAGCTTTCATTGACTTCACTGCAGCTTCCCACAAACCACCGAAATGAGGCCCGCTTGGTGGAATAAACTGCCAGTCAATGCCCTTTGAAATTGCAAAATCATTAATCTCCACTCTTTTCTCCTTGAGGAACAGATAGAGACGTTGTAGTTCGTTGTTTGCACCTGTGAATGCGGTTCCATTATCTGAATGAATTTCAGCTGGAATACCTCTACGACTAACAAAACGAGTTAAGGTTGCAATAAAGGCTTGACTTGTTAAGTCAGAAACAACTTCAAGGTGGACGGCCTTACTGTGTGGGTTTGGAACAACACTAACATTGGACATGGTATATTGAAAAGAAAACCTGTTAGAAAAGGAATAGCACAAATAATCCATATTTGTGATATTCTTGATCGCAAAGAGTCTCGATGTTCTAAATCCTTGGAGCAATCCTAACCAACTCATGCTGAATTGTATGGAGTCTAGTAATCTACTCATACAGATATTTGAGACCTAGTCTCAAAGGGGGGAGGATGAAAGAAAATCTTCCAATATTTAGAACTCCTCCCGTCATCAGTGAAACTACTATGAGTATGATTAATGAGAAAGAATGGAGGGGCAGCCAATAGGCTGAATTGTTAGCCCCTGACCCTTTTCGGAGCATCGGAAACCTTTTTCCAAATCAGGTAGCCGGAGAGGTAACCCAACATAGTTTTTCAGTATGCGTCGGACCGCGGTCCCAGTAGCCCACAGGAGTGCATCGCGTACAAAAGGTTTCTCTCTCTTTTTCTTGTCGTCGGGATACTTCGTATCCCCAGTAGCCCAAAGGAGTGCATTGAAGAAATGTTACATGACCTATTTATGGGAATCTAGTGTCTTAGACTAGAAGATGAAAAGAAAACAAAACCAAGTCTCTATTCGTTAGAGACTACATAACCTTAAAACTTCCAAGAAAACAGCCTACAGGTAAGTTCGAGTAAGTGTGGGTAAGTACCGATAGCATAAAGACAGAGAACTTCGAACAATAGCTTTTGACGGACGGCTCTTTTTTATAAACATCTCTCGACTCACTCCATCGACAGCCATTTCTTTAAATAGATGTAGTTTTTGAGGACCGTATAATGATGGTGATACCTGTCCTCGTCGGTTTTTGCGAACGTAAATCCTAAGTGTGGTCAATTTGACCATTTTTTGCAGAGCAGAGCACCGGAACTATAATCAGTTGTCATTCAGACTATTTTTTTTTTCTCAGTGTAGTCATTTGCACTGACTTGGCGAGAAGTTTATGGAAAAAACTCAATCGACCTACGTACTTTTCTTCTTTTTTTTAATCATTTTGAATTTGAAGCGGTACGAATCTATTTCTTTTTTTTAAAAAAAGTTATTCCATCCGAGCTTTGATACAGGCATATTTATTTAAACTTTTCAGAAAATCTTTGCGGCGACTCTCACGCGTATTCGACCTCGAAACGGTAAAGCAACCTCGTAGAACAATGACTCTAATAAAGTCGTTCTCTCGAGGAAAAAAATTTCAACGTCGTGTAATTTTATAAGCGCACATAAGTACCTATTAAGTGGGATGGAAGAGTGTCTTATATCTTCTAATCTTAACACTAAGAACATACGTAGATAACGAGAGTTCGACATCAAAATGGGTAAAGTTTAACTCGTAGGAGCTGAGAAAAGAAACAAAAATTTATTGTCAAACTTCGCCTCATACAGTCTACTGATAACGTGAGGAAATAAAAAAAAACAACTATCATTTTTTCTTCAAGGACTTTTGTCGTTAACGTTGTCTTCTTTTCCCCTATTTTGTTTTTTTTATCGTATGTTCTAAAAGTGTTCAAGTCTACACTGTACATATGTGTGTATACCTACCTATGTACGCATTGTTGATTTGTCACTGCGGGTAAATGATAAACTTCTTCCTCTGTAAACGAACAATTTAAATGCAAATTGTCGACAATTTTCATGCTGACTGATTCTTCAAACTGATGGTTTTCGTACGAGATACGACATGTGATGGAGTGTGGTTTTAATATTCATTGTTTAGATGTTTTTCTCTTCCTACTTTATTGAAATAGGATGATTCGTACCAATTTTTTGTTTCCTGTTACCTTAGACAAAATAATGATGATATATCATACATTATATTATTTGCATCGTTGTTCTTGGTCAGTAGTCAGCAGTTCTTGACGTGTTGGAATATGGAACATACTTGCTATCTCTGAAGTAGGTGACAAAAACTTGTCACCCTAGGTGATATTTGTGTTCCTCCCGTTGTGTTTTGACTTTTGATCGGTTGCTTTAAGAAAGTTCTCATCATATTTTATTGAGGTTTATTGAGAATACACGAGACCTCACCGTCGTGAACACAAAGCCTCTTGGAAGACTTTCTGATTTAACTCGCAAATTTTGTTTTGGAATACACTTGTGAAACAAATTTCCATCACTGGTACCCCTGTATTTCACAGCGTCAAAAATGTGCCACCGTATAACACTGCCGTGCTAAACCAGAATGACGTCATATTTTGTGAAATAACGATCTTCTTTTCTAGGGTGACCAGAGACACTTCACTCTGGATTTTTATCTTAGTAT
Organism: Aspidiotus rigidus; assembly: GCA_035079385.1. NCBI lineage: Eukaryota > Metazoa > Arthropoda > Insecta > Hemiptera > Diaspididae > Aspidiotus > Aspidiotus rigidus. The sequence continues at coordinate 25,816,327 of JAVHKY010000003.1, forward strand.
ATAGTTATGAGAATCTATGTAGCTTAAATACAGTTATAATAGACAGTCATCGTGTCTTTTTCAGTGACCCTTAGCGCTGACAACTGTTGGGCTAGGAGTCTGCTTCTTGTATGTAATGGTATATGTAAACATGCACACTGTTGAAAAACAGACTTTCAGCCAAGTAGAATGTAGTCCAATACATACCTGGTCTCGAACTCCTTAAAGAGTCTCATTTCAATATCTTATTGTACAAAAGAGTATGTGCCACTAATTTTTGATGTGCCTCAAGAAAGGCCAGCAGAATTGAAGCAATACTGGCTTTTCAGCTATATATCGACTCATTCGCACCAAAACAGAAATGATGGAGCGAGCTTACATAGCTCTCAGAAACACCTTTTGCATCTGGTTGACCGTCATACACTCGTATTCGGAGAGCTGTCCTTTATTCACTCGACCTGTATTGAGTACTGCTTTGTCCTCTTCAGAATTTTTATGATCTCATTCAGTCGATGTTGTGTCGCATTAACCAGTTATTGACATGTTCCATGTCTTTTCTCTCGCCAGACCCCGATTTTGAAACTCGCGAGTACACCCCCCCCTCCCCCCCCCCCGTCAAGAGAAATCTCTACCCAGTGGGTGATTCAGAAATTCGCGAGTACACCCCGCGTAATAATAATAATCAATAATAAATAGATAAATAAATAAATAAATAAATAAATAAATAAATAAATAAATAAATAAATAAATAAATAAATAATTAAATAATTAAATAAATAAATAAATAATTAAATAAATGAATAATTAAATAATTAAATAAATAAATAATTAAATAAATAAATAATTGAACAATTAAATAATTAAATAAATAAATAAATAAATAATTAAATAATTAAATAATTATTTAATTAAATAATTAAATAAATAAATAATTAAATAAATAAATAATTAAATAAATAAATAATTAAATAATTAAATAATTAAATAGATAAATAAATAAATAAATAAATAAATAATTAAATAAATAAATAATTAAATAATTAAATAAATAAATAGTAGAAATTTCTATCATATATAGCTCGAGAGTCGAAATTTTTCCAAGTCCCTCTCCTATCATATATGGCTCGAGAGTCGAAATTTTTCTAAGTCCCCCTTCTATCATATATGGCTCGAGAGTCGAAATTTTTCTGAGTCCCTATCATATATGGCTCGAGAGTCGAAATTTTTCTAAGTCCCTCTCCTATCATATATGGCTCGAGAGTCGAAATTTTTCTAAGTCCCTCTCCTATCATATATGGCTCGAGAGTCGAAATTTTTCTAAGTCCCTCTCCTATCATATATGGCTCGAGAGTCGAAATTTTTCTAAGTCCCCCTTCTATCATATATGGCTCGATAGTCGAAATTATAATTAATAATTAGAAAATTTTCTAAGTCCCCCTTCCTATCATATATGGCTGGATAGTCGGAATTTTTCCAAGTCCCCTAGACTTGAATTTTCTCATACCATTCCAATACAACAGCGAGATCACTCATTCGCCCCACCGAAAGTTGATACCTCAAAATATAGAACACCCATAATTACCTCAAAATATTTCTCATACAAGACTTATACGACGCCAAGATAGGTAAAGGGGTAAACGAATAATATCTCACGAACACTTGACCTAGTACAAGAATTAATAATAAATAAATAAATAAATAAATAAATAGATAAATAAATAAATAAATAATTAAATAAATAAATAATTATATAATTAAATAATTAAATAAATAAAGGCTGAATAGTCGAAATTTTTCCAAGTCCCCTAGACTTGAATTGTCTCACACCATTCCAATACAACAGCGAGACAGGGGGCGAACGAGCGGAGCGAGTTCGCGCTACCTCATATTTCTCATAGAAGACTTATACGACGTCAAGATAGGTAAAGTTTTCCAAGTCCCTCTTCCTATCATATATGGCTGGATAGTCGAAATTTTTCCAAGTCCCCTAGACTTGAATTGTCTCATACCATTCCAATACAACAGCGAGACAGGGGGCGAACGAGCGGAGCGAGTTCGCGCTACCTCGTATTTCTCAAAAAAGACTTGAATTTTCTCATACCATTCCAATACAACAGCGAGATCGCTCGTTCGCTCCACCGAAAGTTGATACCTCAAAATATAGAACACCCATAAAATAAATAAATAAATAATATTCAATAATTAAATAATTAAATAATTAAATGATTAAATAATTGAATAATTAAATAATTAAATAAATAAAGGCTGGATAGTCGAAATTTTTCCAAGTCCCCTAGACTTGAATTGTCACATACCATTCCAATACAACAGCGAGACAGGGGGCGAACGAGCGGAGCGAGTTCGCGCTACCTTGTATTTCTCATAGAAGACTTATACGACGCCAAGATAGGTAAGGGGGTAAACGAATTTTTTAAATTACGTTCTTTGGACAGGTAATAGGGGGGTTTCAAACCATTATTTTTTATTCAATCTCTTGTACTGATAATACACAACTTACAACCCCCTCCCCTTCCGAGAAAGAAACACTTTTCGCGCACAAGTCAGTAACACTCTTCATTTTCCATAGCAACATTCATTCCTTTAACGCCGGATGGTTAACGAACTGACGTTCAACTTACCCCGCTCCGAATTTTTCTAAATTAAAATCGAAAAATCTCTAATTCTATCAATCCGATTATCAAAAAAATAACCCTATTCCATACAGCAAATATAAAATTTCAATTATTCTCAATTTCATATAAATCGACCCAATACCAACCGAGAATACAAGACTTATACGACGCCAAGATAGGTAAGGGGGTAAACGAATAATATCTCACGAACACTTGACCTAGTAGAAGCCTAGACTAAAATATTTCAAGATGACTGATAAAATATAAAAGACATGGAACATGATCTTCATTTATTTGGCTATGCCAGAAAATTTTTCTCGTTTTGTCTGTCTCCGATATGCTTTCGTAAATTTAATCTAAGGTTACCAGACTTCGTTTCTCGTCTAGTTTTCCATTTTGAAATCAAATCGATTATAAATTTGAATGAGTAACCTTGAAGAATTCCTCATTCGAACTGCGTGTTACAAAGCATCTTGTTTACCCCACGATATAGAATCGTAACTGCTAAATGTGTTACAGTATGTAAACATAGAAGCTGTTAACATAAATCGAACCTCTTTCCCTCGAATCTCAGATTACGTGTCCTGCGGTGAACTTTCCCCGCGTTCTGCGTATCTAAGACAACTTTACGGATAAAATGTACCAGCAGTGCATACACCAGAAAAGGTTAATAGGCGAAACGTCTCTTGTCACCGGAACTTTCGCTCTCATGTAATTATACGAAGTTGCACTACTTGCTTCCTGCGCTTTTCTCAGTCTACAGGGCCGTTTAATGTGACTTCGAAAACGTCCAACATCAAAAGCGCAGTAAACACACGCGCTAATTAAAGGTAAAAGCGCAACATTATACATTAATGTATAATGCGTGGATCCTAATTTGTGTGTCTGTTGGTAAATTGCAATTTGATCAACGAGTAACAGAATAGAATCAAAGTACATGAGTTAGCGCTTGTCTCCACAATTGGAAAATAGGACGCTCGGCGTCAATACCGTACATGACAAAATGGAACACGACCAACAGGAGAAACTTTTGGACCTCTCTTGAAGTAAGATTCGGTCGTTCGACGTTTTGGTACCTCGCCATACCCTGATGATTCGTGAAAAGATAGCCACCACCACTACATTCTTGTAAAGTGTGTACGAATCCCGTGCACTTGAATGAGGAAAAGACATAAAAAAAAATATTAATTAAAGTTATTAACGCGAGAGCCCTTTTGTATTTTATGGTAACTGTTATCATAAATCAGGCTAACTCGATAGTCTAGCCTCCGGCAACCCTATCGTCGATCTCTCGCTACTGCCCTTCTTTATTTTCTTGCGCCTGAAAATGCGCAGCTAATCTGAAAAACAAATATAATATTCAGAAATGGCTTCCTTTTTTGTTCTTCTGATCGTGTACACACACCCGTTAGCCAAAAATATTAAAAGCTGAACGCTACTCTCATTTTGATTACGCAGTGTAAAACTCCTCGTAACTGGTGTTGAAAATTAAAAACGAAATAACGAATAGAGAAACGGAAATTTGTCGTCGTTCCGTGACGTAGACGACTTCGTTTTTCCCATATAGCCTACTTGGACCGAGTTTTAAAAAAGAGCAGCTTGAGTGAAAATATTCCGAGCGCGGATATAATTATCGTTTGATCAACGTTGATTAAAATTCTAAGACGTAAAAATGCAACAAATACTAATTGCAAACATTCGTGAGCCGAAGAGCGAAAAGCGGAAAAAATTTTAGAACGAGAGAGAGAAAAAGAAATCGACGGTGGAATGATTGTATAGATTGATTCTCAGTTTCCCTTTTCTGTTTTTCTTTTTTCTCGCAGCATTAACGTGGAATTTTAAAAGCCACCCTGTAATCTATAGCGCTAATCTCATTAATAAATCAAAAGTTTTTTACTTATTCATCCGTCTGATCTCCTATGGGGCAGTCACCCTTAAATTCTTATTTTCTTTAATTTCTCTCGCGGAGCGCTACAACTCGAGGGTGTCCCTTCAAAGATGTCGATGTCTCGTAAACGAAGTACCATCGACTTACTTCAGTGTCGACCCTTTGTACACTTTCTGTCTGCTTGTGTTTCGAGTTCGCATGTATAGCCGAATGCAATTTGAATTCCTTCGAATTAAAAATGTATGCGCGTTGTGGCTCTGAAATTTGTCTTAATCGTGTTTACTTTATTATTTTGTTTTCTTGGATAAAAAATATGAATATTTGATCAAGTAACGCGTGTGAGGGTTACAATTGGAATTTTTTGTCCTTTTCGTCATTTTATTTCACTTCTGAAATTCTCCTCCTTCATTCAGTTGTCTTTGGACCTGACCACTTTCCCGTTCATCAACCCAGTGAAAAGAGTATTCAGTCACACGCTTGGTTTTTCTCCATCTCTAAGACTATTGTACGTTCACGCGCTCGACATACTTAGTGAAGCCTTTCTTGGCCCTATAGAATATCTATTTAATTTGAGTGAATCCTTATTCTTCTATCGAACTCGAAGCAAAATACCCGGTGCAATAATTTTACTCTTTCTTGATTGATCGCTTGATTCTTTCTCGAACTACAGGCGCGGATCCACGAGGGGAGAGAGTGAAACCTCCTCCATGAACTCAGGAAAAATATCGAAAATGGATCGTAGTCTCATTTCTTCCACAATTCCCGTCCCCTCCCGAGAAAACAAAGAGAGACATGAAAAAGTTTGTGCTCCAACGTCAAACGGTTCTAAAAGTTTTATTTTTTCTCAAATATTCGTTTGGATCCACTCCTGCAACTATTAAAATCTATGGCAAAAAACGAGCAGCGCAATGGGCAATCTGGACCTGACGCAAGATTAGTATGGATGATGAAGGAAAGGGAGATGGTCCAAATTTCAACCCCTTCCTCTTTTTGAGATGAGAAAAACTACGAAGTTGAATGAGGGGATGCAGGGAACCTGTTTTATTGGGCACATGGGACTCCAAGAACGTTGATCTTCTTCAAGCACCGACTCCGCGACGGAGGTTGGTGATCCACGACGCAATGGTAACCTTTGAAACAGCGGGCCGGAACAGCTCAATTGATGTACATCCGAACCAGCGTCTTAAATCCTTCATCCAGGAGTTCTGTCTTCTTCCTATGGACCGTTTTCCCGCTATTTTCCCCTCTATCAATAATCCGAGAATCTCATATTTTTCTCCCCGTAAGACATGTCCGAGATAACACAGCTTCCGTTCCTTGATAGAGCGCACAACTTTCACCTGCTTCTTCATTCTATTCAGGACTTCGATGTTGGTTACTTTCGGTTTCCACGAAATTTTCAAAATGCGGTTCAAACGCCTCTATGCGTTTTTCTAGGGACGCATAATGCCCAGCTTTCGTAACCGTAATATAAAACTGAGAGGACATAGCATCCCCACATTTGCACTCTCAGCTCAATGCTGAGTTCCTGTCTGACGAACAAATTGCACATCTCTGCGAGAGTAGACCGGGCTTGTCTTATTCGTGATCGAATTTCGTTTTCCGTGGTTCCATTTGCATCCAAATAGACTAGCTGTATTTCAGGTATTCTTTTCATTCTAGTACAAACCTATTTATACAGTAGACTAGGCTATTCCAAGCGTATATTACTATAATTTTGACTTCTGGTACGTCATCCGTGACCTTGACCTATTTTAGGGACATGAATCGTCAGACCGACTCAGGACCTAATTGTGTCTATTTGTCTGTGTGTGAAACCGGTGCAAATATACAGCGAAAGTGAAGTGAATCTAAATTCGTTACAGACGTAAACCGAGCCACTTCACCAATTGATGAGAATACCTTTGGGTTTTTAAACTAACTAAGTTGGAGGGTTTCTTCGAATTTACGAGACATAGTAATAATGTAGAAATAAATTACGATCACGTAAGGAGTGAAAAATTTTTAATGGAAAAATTAATCATAAAATGCACAACACGTGTTTCGTACCGACTGTGCGGCACATCATCAGTTGAATGACGAAAAATTGAACAAAAACATATAAAAACTACAAACGGTGGACAAGAGTGCGAAAGGAAGAGAAAGAAAGCGAAAGAGGAGAAGTATGAAGTCATTTTTAGGTTGAAACATGATTATAAATCTGAGCAATAAACGGATTAACAAGGGTGAAGCGCGTATCATTAAGGAGAGAAACGCCTGAGAGGGAAGCTGCAGCAATTATTTCGACTTCTTCGAGTCTGTTGAGAAGGCGGCCCTTAGTAGCCTTATGAAGGAGCTTGAATTCAACAGAGTCAAAGGAGTGGTGAGTATCGAGGCAATGCTTGGCGATAGCAGATTTTAACAGGGAACCTGTTTTATGGGGGGCTATTTGAGAAATCTGGCGTCCGCCGTGCGCCGTCCAGCGAAAAACTTGGAAAAATTTCGACCCTCGAGCCATATATGATAGGAGAGGGACTTAGAAAAATTTCTACTCACATGCTATATATGATAGGAGAGGAACTTAGAGAAATTTCCACTCCCGAGCTATATATGATAGGAGGGGGAGTTAGAAAAATTTCGACTCTCGAGCTATATATGATAGAAGGGGGACTTGGAAAAATTTCGACTCTCGAGCCATATATGATAGGAGGGGGACTTAGAAAAATTTCGTCTCTCGAGCTAGAAAAATTTAGATTCTCAAACTATATTATGATAGGCTTATAGTAGGTCTAGGCCTTCTTTATACTATCTTTATCTAGGTCTAGGCTTCCTTGAATTTTCAATACCAAATCCCATTCGACTCATAAAACAGGTTCCCTGCGTTCCTCGTTTAACTTCGTTAAGGAAGCCGTCGTTTTTTCAGGAAGTTGCCGATGGAAGGCAGAGTGGTGTTCGGAGGAACGTTCGCGCAGGGTGCGACCGGTTTGGCCGATGTAGACAGCAGAGCAATTAGGAGCTGTACACCTGGTGCAATAAACTCCACTGCACTCTTCGGGGAGAAATTTATCCTTGAGAGAGGATAAGTGCCCTACAGTGAGAAGGGGATAAAAAGCACAGCGGTACCCATGGGATTCGAGTCTGCGAGCCATCTTGTAGGAGATATGGCCGAGGAAAGACGGACGAACCCAGGAGGGGGAGTGACGAGGAGAATGGGTACGCTGGAAGGAAGAGACGGATTGCATGGCATGTTCCAAAGATCTACTGGATATAGCCTGGTCGATATTAATAGAGATGTTATTGAGACGCGCTAGCTCACTGATGTGGCCTTTCTCCTTATTGAAATCGCGAGGTGAGAGAGGAATCGCGAGAAGGTGGTGAATGAAAGCAAATAAGGCAGAAGAATTTGTGAGAAAAATGATGGAAAGAAGCGTCATTTATGAGAATTCCAGTGTTGGAGAGCTTGCGAAAGACAGAAAAACGAGGAGAACGGCGGTTGTTCTCGAGGTAGAGAGAGATGGTGAGATCTAAGTAATTGATGGAGGAGCCGCCAGTTTATGATTGATTTTTCTATTAAAAATTTTTCACTCGTTACGTGATCGTAATTTATTTCTACATTATTCAAACTAACTAGTTTCCCTAGCCTATTAATTTATACTAGTTTTGTATAATGGGCTAGTAAATCTTGAAACATGGTTAGAGAAAAGGACCTGGTCTTCGCCCTGATCTTGACATACATTAGGATTACCTTGATGAGAAGTGAGTCACTAAAACGTGGTCCTGCGCCCCCTTCATCGTTAGCCCAATGATCTTGACTGAAAGAACCTTCTCTTCGTCCGTGATCCCAATAGACCTGTATAATGTAGTGATTGAAAAGGGCTAGCAAGCTTGTGATGACCGGAAGAAGGAGAGGAGTGGAACTTCAGTATATCCATTCAATATCAGACGCAACAGTCCTACAGGAAGCAAGTTTTGTTGGGAACAATTTGTCTTGTAGAACAAAACAAAACAACAGTAAAACTTTTGCAGGTTGGCTCATTTTTGTCTAGTTTAACATCTCGAACATAAAATTTAATGTTCCTTGTCCTACAGTGGGAACCACTACGGAATGCGACTCAAGTAGGGTGGAGGGAGAGGGGAGGAGCTTCAGTATATCTGTTACAGTTAAAACCCGAAATCAGTAAATTCTAAAATTCACTAGTCAAAACTAGTTGCCACAAATGACTTGAGTCAGAACTAGTTTCGACTAGTTACATGTAAGTCTAGAATTTACCGTGACCCTCAGCCTTGGAGCTAGTTTTAACTTAAATAATTTCAGGTAAAACTAGTTTTTACTTGTGAAAACTAGAATTGACTAGTAAAAAGTGAAATAGAGAAGAAATTATGATTGTCGGGGAACACTAATTTTAACTAGTGAAAACAAGAAGGGTGAATCCAATCAGTAAAATGAATTTCTTCCCTAGTACAAATGTAATTGCATTCTTATCAAGGGTGTTGGAGCAATTTTTTTTAGAGGCCTCCGGAACGAATACAGAAAATGACTGTCCGACTCCGGTTGCCTCCAGTGGACACGTTTGAAGGCGTCTTCTGACCTCCAAAGTATGTCTCTGGAAGTACCTCAAAATGCCTCCAGCGCAATTACTGACATTGGAGAAAATGCCTCCGGAGGCACTGTCGAAGAAACCGAAGACGGTTGATCAGTGTGACCAGATGTAGCATATTGGCCTACCAGTGTTGCCAGATGACAGATGATACTCACAAGGTGTATTTAAAACTTTGGCTTTTCTTCGAACCGAGCAGCGCTAGCATCAAAGTGGCTGAATGAGGGTTCGAGGAATAGAATACTGTTGAAAAAAGTGCCTCCTAAAGGATCTTTGGAAGCACCTCCAAGCCTCTAGGTGGAAGCAAGGTACCTCCGGAGGCAAAATGCTCCAGCCTCCAACATCTTGGTTTAAATCCTCACCATCGGCGCCTCATTGGAGGCGGAGGCAAGGTACCCCCAGAGACAAAATGCCTCCAGCCTCCAACACCCTTGAATTTTTATTTTTCACAAAGCTTGTTTGTACTTGAATGGTGTGCGTCAATTAGTCACTGTTAGGTTTGCTCTTGTAACGTATATAGACCGACGAATTCGTATGATATACGGTTTAATGTGTGAATTAAGGAAGAAAAATTTAGAACTCTTTCGTATATTTCATTCCAGTGTGAGCTACTTATCCTCAAAGTTGAGCAGAACTACCAAATATCTATCAATTTGGCCGAAGTATGTCTGGAAATACCATCACCTTTTGAACTCGAACAATTTCAATTCATTTCAGTTATAACTAGAATTTACTGATGAATTCAAACAATTTTTTTATTCTAGAATTAACTAGTCAAAACTAGTTCTGACTAAAGTCATTTGTGGCAACTAGTTTTGACTTGTGAATTTTAGAATTTACTGATTTCGGGTTTTAACTGTAACATATCCATTCAATATCTGACGCAACAATCCGACAAAAAGCAAGTTTTTTTGGGAATAATTTGTGTTGTAGAACAAAACAAGCAATAAGAGCAAAACTTTTGCAGGTTGGCTCATTTTTGTTTGGGTTAACATCTTGAACATGAAATGTTTTACATTGTTACTAATTTTAGACGCCCATCTAGTCACTTCGAAATTCTCAACCCAAAGCTATTGATAAATCTAAGATAGTCCTCAGGATTCGCTGGGTGGTAAAATAATACCCTCGAAGAAACTTCCGTTTCCATCTAAAACACTACTACAATCGGTATAGAATACGTATCAAATAAACTAATCGATCGACGCATAATTAATTACACCTTAAAAAACAACCATAAGAATGATTGAAAATTGTTATTTACTCCGGCAAAAAGGTGTCCTCACATTTTGGAGGAAGCAGAATTTCAGAACTAATACGATCTACTTCTGCAAACAATAGACCACATAAAGAATTAACCCCACTTGAATGTACTTTTTGTGTGTCATGCTGTTCAAAAATTAGAACTGTTCGCAATAAAACGAATAAAATCTGAAAACAGTTCTCGTCGGTCAAATAATTTTGCATGACAGGTCACACCTCTATGATATAATTTAAGCAAGATTATCCTTCATACAATCCTTCGTTGTTCTAATCCTCGAATTTTTCTTCAAACTCATTATTCTGCTCTACGAGGCGTCAAAAAAGTCAAGTTTTTTGCGACGATGACTTCAATACGTTCGTTTGTATAGCCCTCTTTTCCTGATCATGTCGACCTTTCGGAAGAGCAGTTAATAGATGAGCTTCTTTTTTCATCCCGTTTGGTTACAAATCAAAATACTGTACATTATTGATAACGTTAAATGAGGGAAACGAGATGAAATTCACGGAGCGTACGGAAGAAAACTGTAAAAGCATAAAACCCTCAATGCACGCGAGAAAAAAAAGGAGCTGTGTACTCTTAATGAGAACGAAATGTATTTTTAACAGGAAAAAAAAAAAAAAAAAAAAACTCATCGGCCAACGATGGAAGATAACTCGGGCTGGTTGAAAAGGACGATACTGCTTCAGATGGTTGTAGTGTATAAGTAACTTTGAAGGGTGCATGATTGATTTCTGGACTAATTGTGTGATCGATGAGCTGGATTCTCTTACGTCATACTTTTCGCGTTGTATATTACGTCAATGTCAGAAAGAGGATAAAAAAGGCGGCGAAAATTAACCGGGCGTCCCGACGTATTATGTATCAAAAGAATGATAATTATCGCCATTACGCCTATATTAACCGGCGAATGGTTTATTTTTTTTTTCTTTGAAATTTTTTCGAAAATAATGATCCGGAACATTAATCAAAGGAGTAAAATTCGTTATTCGGATGCTAGAGTCTCTTCAGTAAAGATATTCAACTTGAACGAACTGAACGAAAACTTTAAAATTGAAAGTTTGTAAAATTACCAGAGGTATATTTGAGATTACCGTAGCACTTGTTTGTTTACCGGGAAAAGCTGTTTTCGATAAGCAACATTTTTAGCTTGTTCGGTCGCGATGATTGTGAGCTTATCTTTCTATGTTCTCGCTTTCGTGAATATGTGGCTTCTGCACTTACCGAGCTAGACGATGAGAATCAAACAAAAACCTAGTAAAGGAAAAGGATTTGGTCGGCTTTTCGCGCTACGATGTAGCTCTCTCTCGCTCCACGGCATAATATTGAAAGTAGGATGGTTGGTGTGTGTGTGTGCTGGTGCAATCAACGAACGATATATAGAGAGAAAAGTAAATCGCGTTTTGCGATAAGCTCGTAAAATCTCGGGAGAAGCTTAATCGTACGTGGAGTCGTTATATTCGTTCGGGATTATATCGGATTAATATTTTCTTCCCGATAAGGAAAAGAGAAGACGAAGAAAATATCGCACGCTTGTTTCATATACACAATATGTAGCCGAAAAACTTTTCTTGCCTGTTGGTGCGTGATTAGAATCTATTGTAAATTCGAGACCACGAGTATATCGAAATCGACGACGTCTTCGGTGCCACGTTATTATACGTTTTCTAATTTACAGTTCGTCGTCAATTGACCCCCGAGCTCGAGAATGGTGTGCACGGTCTTTTGTTTACGAAATGTTTTCGATTTGTTTTGTATTATATGGCAAAGGTCCCACGATGACGTACGTGTGGTTAACGAAGAGAAAACATAATAGGACAACGAGATTACGATCTGCGAGAAAGTGGCACGCGTTAATTCCCACGTGGCGGGTATAGATATGGAGCTTGGTCGGACCCATTTGCCCTTTTGTGATTGAGAATTAGAAATTGACGATACAGGTGACGTAGTTAGTCACAGTCCTAACAGTCCAAGGTTGCCTCTGTCGAAGAAGAATCCTTACGTACGTAAATTTCAACATTGTCATCTTTTTCAGAGGATTCGAAAGTTCTTGCTCATCGGCCTCTAATTTATTTCCTGGTCTGTTTATTACATCTTAATTTTCAGAAAAATGATTTTGTCTTGAAATGAGATTTCCTCTTGCAAAGAAAAAAGATTTTCTCTAATTTATTCTGTGTCCACAGACGGATTGCAGGGGAGTGAGGGGCCATTGGCCTCAGTATCCTGGACTAAAATATACACCCTAAATGCGGCCAAGAGACGAAGGCCCAAACTATTGGTAGGAATTTTATTTCTAGTGATGGAAATTTGACTCCGAGGCCTTCAAAGGCCGAACTCGATCCTATCTGTACCCAATATTTCTTGTATGACTACGAAATGAGTTTGGAAACACTCTTCGAGTTACGTTCTCTGCCTCTACCTCAGGTTCTAAAGAAATCATTTTAAATAAGCAGTTTCACGATATGACTTGCTTTTCATATGCTCATCTTTTCGTCACCCCGCTACCATGCGAGAAGAGTCTCATAAGAAATGGGTCATTTTGTAGATGATCCGAGGTCTTTCATCTTCGTGTGTACGCATAACATGAGTTTTGTCAAATTTTCGAGAAAGTTCTCAAATTCTAGATCTCATCGCTCAGTTTCGTATTCTGAGAATGCAGACAAAAACTAATTTTCTTAATAACCGGAATGGTATGTCGCCAAAAAGCGGTACTGCGGTGTACACATACTCGCTGATGTCGATATTATTTTCGTAGAGGGCGGCGAATAATCACACCCGACAATATTATATGTGTGAAATAAAACAAATATTATAAGCAAAGAATGATTCTAAGTTAGGGTTAAAAGTTGTCGGTTTTATTCTTTTTATGACAGATTTTCAGCGTGTATCGAAGGCAGGAAAGGGAGAGGAAGAGCTGAGTTGAACGAAAGTTATACAGTGGCGTCTTCGCGTTAACTGGAGTCAAGTCCCTCGTCTATTGTAAACAGAGATACGTACAAGCCGAGCAATATAGCGTGCATACTCGTAGTGGCATTATATTGGCCTAAAGTCTTCTTCCTGTATAGCCATTCTCATCTTCTGTTCATTTTCTTTTCGCTTTCTTCCCTTGTTGTTGTTTAGTTTTTTTTTTTTTTTTTTTTTTTTACAAAAAGTACAGATAGGTTTTTTTTTCCATCTTTCTCGTATTGAAGTTACAATTGGTCTATGCGAGTATTTGTGTTGGAGGAAGGAAAAAAAGAAAAAAACAGAAAGTCTTAGGAAAAAACGTAGAAACGAAACTTTCCTCTGGAATTGGGAAAAAATAGCTCAATAAAGAAGACAAAGTTGAAGCAATTTTATTGCCGTAAGGGGGATGATTGAGACAGTATTACTGCGGAAAATGTGTGATACTTCCTCAATCGAATTACACCGATCCATGATGTAGTCATTTCAACGATTGTTATTTCATAAAGACCTCTTCAGTCTACCTCTCTCAAGCTCTTGTAATTAAACCTACTGTGAATGACCTCGGTTGGAAATTGTTCAATGTTGAATTTGATAAGATTAATTCCCTACGCTATGTAGAAGCAATGAAAAACTCATGTGATTTTGTGCAATACAACTTGAGGTTTGGAGCTAAGAAATAAAAATCCTGTCAGTATTCAACGAAGATACTCAGGCGTGACACCCACACTTTTCTACGCGGGTATCATTGCCCTCTGAATTACCTTATGATTCATTCGCTTTAGGCTCTAAACGCATATAAATAAGGGTTAGTATCTAGTTTGATAGCATGTCCGGACTTTTAATTGTGTCTACTTTGCTTTGGTGAGTATCTGTCTGTGTACTGAACTTCTGAATGAGTATGTGCCAAAAATTGACCAATTTGCGAAGATTTCCAAAATAAGAAACAGGAAAATGCCCCATCTTCAAGCTTTTATTAATAGCTATTTAAGTATGATTTCACAATCAGCGTTAAATGTCACTTTCAATTCAAGTTTTAAACAATTTTTGATTTTTGAGAATTTTGGCAAATTTGTCAATTTTTGGCGCATTTTGGGCCATAAATCGGCTCAGAGAAGTCATAGAAAGTTGGCCATGGGCTTGAATTGGAGATGGAAGTAGGATACAAATTTTATAGATTTGAAGTTTACGTCCAACGTTTCGCGTTTTTGCGCTACAACAAATTCAGTCCAAATCACCCTTTCACCATCAACATCTTTCTGGACCACCCAGTATAGCTCCCTATCGTCATACTCCCTCAAAAATAATAACTTTATATGTTTTAGCGCGAAATAAAGTAGGTATATGGTCAAAATGACACACAAACGTTTAATTCGACAATTACTGTTCAAAAAGACGGAGCACCCCGAATAAACTTTGGACTTGGAGAATCTCCCTAAAAATCTATTTCCAACAATATTTGTTAAAGGACGATATTCATCCAAAGATACAATATTTGTAGAAGACCTGGAGAACAATATTTGCTCAGGTATCTGCAGAAAATTTGTCAGAACCTATTTCCAACAATATTTGTTGGGAGGACAAGATTCAACCAAAGATGCAATATTTTCAGGCAACACTTACCAAAGACAGACTACAAGATCTATATCAATGAAGATTTTCAATAGGCTGTGCAGTTGCTTTTATGGGCTAGCTCTCCAGTTTTGATTTCAATGGTTCAAGTTGTTTGATCAAAATATCATTGAACACTGACAGATTCAACTGTTTATCCTTGGTCATTTCCATAGTGATTGGATTTTCTAGCAAGTCATAGCTTAGAGGTTGTTCTATGCCCTATGGCCTTGTGGGCAGTGCAGTAAAATTTTGTAAAGTTCCTGGCTAGGTCTTTGAGATTTAGATGTTCTTGATTGATACCTAGATTCTAATTGAAATTTGGCATTTACTAGGTTACTAATCCCTAATCCTTTCTGTAAGAATACATTTTCCGACATCAGTTTGTCTACCCTATCTACTAACACTCCTTTGACTTCAATGGCAATGAATCAAATAAGATGATAGATTTTCAGTATGTCAGCTTGTTCACTTAATCTCAACATCTTGCCGATCATTGAAAAAACTGACCATAAAGTGGTTGGGACATATTTTTTGGATAATTTGCTGAAATATGCCAACAAAACGTCTTTGGTGAAAACAGTAGTACCCTTTTTAATTCTCCAACCAAGGAACTTTTTGTAGGCAAGTTTGTACCTATCTCGAGATTTTTTTGGAAGAACTTCTTGCAAGCGGCTTCCGCCAACTCATTAATATGGTTTGAATCTTCCAACGCTGGACAAATACTTTCTCGGTTCCATCCATTATTGAACTCATCTTTGAAATCAGAATTTTCATCAAATACAATCATTCGGTAATCAGTCGTTAACTGACGAAAAAGAAAATTGAATACAATTTCATGAAATACAAACGGGAATAACTCCGGAACAGAACTCCAAACTACAGTGCAATCAGCTAAATATCGAATTTTCGATATTGCTGAACCAAAAACACAGGAATACTCTTTCTTATCATACTATGACAAAAATAGTACAGACAAACAGTTTCTTTATCATAGGTATATATGGTATTGTGGAAAAACCAATAATTAACCAATGAAAAGTATCGGCAACAATGTTTCCTGTTAGCGACCAGAAAAGCTCTACCTTTGCAACGCTACACCATTAGTTGAAAACGTACTTTTGATACGTGAGTAGTGAAAAATTTTGTAAGGATCCTGGCTAGGTCTTCGAGATTTAGACGTTCTTGATTGATTCCTAGAGTCTAATAGAAATCTTCATCCTTAATAGGTTATTAATACCTAATCCGTTTTGTAAGAATACATTTTCCAACACCAGTTTGTCTACCCTGTTCACTAACGCGCCTGTGACTTTGATGGCAAATGACGAGAAACTTGAGCTACTGAATTTTTGTGTGTCAAAATCTAGGTCTAAAGGCTGCATACTGAGGGAGAGAATAGTCTTGGTGACTGGAAAAAAAGTGTTAACTCGAGACAGCCGGTTTTTTTTTTTTTTTTTTCCAATTTTTCCAGTCATTTTGACTGTAAAATCTAGTCATAGCAAATAAGAATAGGTGACTTGTCTCAAGTTGACACTTCTTTTCTAGTCACTGAGACTATTCTCTTCTCTCAGTGCATGCTGTCAGAGAAATCATAATGCATTATGATGAAGATATTTGTCAAACACAGAAGACTACAAGATTTGTAACACTAGTGATTTTCAATAGGCTGTGCCCCTGCTTTCATAGGTTCAACTTTCCAGTTTTGATTTAGTGGCCAGTAAAGTTTTACATCTTGAGCCGTTGCGTCTACTTGGTGGCCAGTGTTATTTGTAATTTGAATGTTTTCCTCGTGACTACGAGCCATTTGAATAAAGTCGCACACGGACCGTTTGCGTCCCTACACTTCATAGATTTACATTGTAACACTCTCCAAACGTGCTCTTGGAAAATGAGATCAAAGGAAGGAACAAAGATAAGACAAGAACACTGATATATGTAAGAAAATACACCTCTCCAGGTATTGGAAAAATTAACAGAAATAGGGCTTGAAAATACAAGATTACTTTGTAGTTCCTTACCTGTCAAGAAATTCTATTGGTTGCCCTGAAGAAAACCGGTTCAATTTATTTTTCTTGGTGTGATTCCAATGGGTCCCGTTCATTTGGGCGCGGCCGTTTGGGCGCGGCCGTTCGGGCGCGAACCCCCATACAAAGCTCAATTCAGCGCAGCGCGGAGAACTGTCATCATTAAAGAATGTAAGCTTGTGAGCGTAACCCAGAAGACACCACGTGGAGGTCAGCTTACAACGTCTTCCATCCACAAAACATGAAGTTTTGCTTCGTTAAAATTCGTTCGTAACACAAATTCATTCAGAGGCGACTATGAAGGTAAATTGTGAGCTACCGCTCTCAAGTACTCTATAGGCTCCCTGTCGTCGTACTCAATGAGCAATCTATACAGGCGCTCGTCGCATCGCTGGTATTTCAACTCCTTAGGAGGTGGCTCCACATCTGCTTCCAATTGTTCGTAATCGACGTCTCTCGTTTTCTGGCAGCGTCTAATTTTCTCGGTGAACTTACCGACAGTAGGGTGAGAGTATCCGAAGTCTCACTGCAGTCGTCGATGCCCTGCCTCAGCGTGATTATTCGTCCGCGGCCTCGTCGCCAAAGTTCTCGTGTACACGTTCCACCATGCCTGACGAAAGCGGGGCTGCTTCCGTCCTCTTCGAATTCGATCAATTGAGGAGAAGGCGAAAAGAAACTCAAAAGTCAGTAAGTCATTAAGATTGCCTATGAAACAAGGAAAAGGCAAACATGTCTAGTAACAAAAAACACTACTATGTTTTGTGGATGGAAGACATTGTTCGCTAACAAGTTGCTGTGGTGTCTTCGGGGTTGCGCTAACAAGCTTTCATTCTTCAGTGATGACAGTTTTCCCAGCTGCGCCCAGTTCAGCTTTAGATGGGGGTTCGCGCCCAGATGAACTCTGCGCCCAAATGGCCGCGCGCAAATGAACCCGTCCCGATTCCAATAGTCCTTACGCAATTCCATCGATTCCAATTTGTTGAAATATATGAGTACATCACAACAAAGTCATTCAGTATATTCTATTTTTTCTTCCATGTAGGTTCTTGTGACGTCACAATATGATGACTTTGTAGACCAGTTCCTGTGATGTCACAATCTTATGACGTCATAGATCCTTCCTAGTGACGATTTAGAACAATCCCTAGCTTGGAAGTCAAAATTTCAACGGGGAATCTGTTCTGGGGAGGGGTACTTTTAAAAATTCGCCGTGTGGAGTCGTCGAGAAAGAAATCCGAATCGACAGTAATAGTCTCAGTCCAATACCCTCTCAAATTTCAGCGTTAAGAAAATACAAAATTCTTCCAAGTGTCTGTTGTATCATATATAGGATAGCTTGCAGGTTGACATTTTCCAAGTCCCTCTCCTGTCGAGAAAGGAGAAAATGAAGTATTTGCCGTTTGAACTCTTCTCGAGTGGTGGGCGGTATATCGATAGGGTTGATGTATTGATGGTTTTGGACTATCGATAGTTTGAACATCGATGGATTTGAACTATCGCCCAGCACTACTCTTCTCTTCTTCTTTCGTCGATTTTGATTTAAATGAATAAACATGATTATTAAAGATGGTAAATAAAAGGCAATTTATTAGGTGCGTTGAACAGGTATTTGAAAGCTCCAACTGCGCACTTCGGCTGCGAGTGGTAATGTTATACGAATGTAGGAGTGTAAAGTAATGATTAAACCGGTGTGATACTTGCCTTCCGCGACATACCATCATAATGAAGGATATTTTTTCGAAAATGATGAAGTCACAAATGTTGGACCCGGATGCGCCCGTTTTCTGAACGCTCCCCTTCCCCAACAAAACGGATTGGTTCCCTGCTTTTAAAAAAAAAGGAACGCAGCACATGAGCTAGCATAATTATCTTCTCCAGAGACACCCGTAAGATTGTGCGCTTTTTCAGCATGAAATAAAGCGGTGCGGTCAGAATAAAGATCTGAAACATGTCAATACAATGTTAATGCAGAAATATAAAATAATTTAGTCATAGTGATGTCCTGCTGAAGAACAGAAACAAGAGCAACTTGATGTACAATAGTATATAATTGGCATTCCGGAGAAAAGGAATGCGAAAAAGCATGCACTGACCGAATAAATCAATTCGCGAATAAAATCAAAGAAGGCGCTCTCTACATTTTCTGTGACGGTCATTTGCGGAAGTTTGACGAAAAGGTGATGATCTTGAAAAACTCATCCGAGATATTTGAAATTATATTCACTCGACAGGAAATTGAGAGGACTGCAATTTTTGTTCCATACATTTTTCAGAAAAAATAATATTTTGAGAAGGTACAGTCGATTTTATTAACGTGCTGTGCTGTCTTATGGTGAAAAACGCCACGATCACCTTCTCGACATCGACAACAGCGCCACTACAGATCGCTTTATATGCGAATGAGAGTGAATTATTGTTCGGAAAACGCAGTGGTTATTGTGATGGAACGGAAATTTGGAAGCACACAAGAGAAAAACACTCACGCAGTCGCGTGAGTAGTACACGACTTTTCTTCCCACAATACAAAAAACATTGAGAGAGTCACTCCCTCTCTTTAAATTAAATACCAATGACCTGTCAATCATGTCAAACATTTGTAGAATAAACAATAAAACTCAGTTTATAAATTCTATCACTACGATGTCACATCAACAGATAACAGAGTAAAAATACCTATAATCCAATAAGGAAACCTGAATTTTGTTATAATTTAGGCTAAGAGTCATCTAAAATCTACAAAACGTCTCCAGAAAAACCACTCCCCCTCCCCCTGTCCAAACTGCTACGAGGCTATAACAGTTGTTTCTAATAAAAAAGAGCTCTACAATCATTTTTTCCCATACCTTATTCTTAGCATATTATTAGTCTAGTATACTGTATATTAGGATGAGTGGTTCAGTTCTTTATCACTTCCGATTCCTGGCATCTCTTAAAGCTATCTCGAGCTGCTATTCCTCTCGTGCACTCATAAATTGCCTTCACGCTATCATATCACCATTTTCTATGCACACTCCACCCCAAAATACTTCATCTGGGAATCCAGCTACAACGAGATCCCGAAAAACTAAAAAAATCGATGTCGAAACGAAAGAAGCAACCAATCACCCAATAGTCAACCCCTCATTCCTTCCCTCACGCTTCAACCATTCCAAACGTATTAACAAAATACCTCACTTTTCTAGCTAGAAAATTCGGTAAAAATATATAGCACCCAAGCCCGGTTTACTCGTTAGTCTAATCTCAAATCTCACTCAAAAAAGCCAGTCCAAATTGAAAATAATCTTTCCATCTCTTTTGACACCTCAAATCAACTATGAACCACTATTAATTATGTACCCATACATGAAAAAATGACAAATAAATCAATTATTAATTAAGAGTGAAATCACCCAGGTATAGTCTCGCATCAGCACACTTGATGAAGATTAAAAAATTGTACTTAATCATTCAAACTCAAGGTTTTCACTAAAATCAGTCGAATAACAAATTAAGAAAAATAAAACGTGAACCCACATTTTGGTCCTCATCCCAACGAAATTCAAGGCAAGAGGAGGTCATTTTAGCTCGGCTGCGAATAGGCCACACTCGTCTTACTCATACTTATCTTCTCACTAATCTCGCTCCTCCATTATGCCCTCACTGTCTCCAAGAAAATTTATCAGTTGATCATTTTATTTTCTCATGCCCCGTCCTGCAACCCACTCGAACCTCCCTAAATATATCTTCCAATATCAATGCAGCACTAAACAACAACTCCGAAACCATCGACTCAACCCTAACTTATTTACGAGCACGCACCACTCAATTCTACAACTTCATATAATTCACCAACAAATTCCGTTCGATCGCCACTCAATTCCACCAATACGTACCTAATTTAACCTAATTCAAGTAATGTTCTAAAATAAGATTGTAACGCCGAGCAAATAACCCTCGTGCAGTTTATAATGCTCGTAAAATAATAATAAAAAAAAAAAAAAAAAAAAAAAACTATGGAGTATGACTAATAATAATGAAAAATAGCTAGAAAAATGAACAACTCGCCATTGCCACTATCCGTTCAAAAATAAATTTAACAAAACAAATAAAATTTGACAAAACAAAATTCAACGCTCTAGGGGCTGTGGGAAGCGAGATACAAGTGTACTAAATTTGAACGAAAAGGTTTCATCAGAAATAAAATCCAATGAACCCTTGGTAAAGAACGAACGAAGAATGAACCTGTCGAATGATGAAAGGTTCTTCACAATACACGTACTGATAACGAAAGTGGTAAACGTATAGGAAAATCCGCTTCTCCTAACGTAAGCAGCTACTCGCAGCTATTCGTAAGAAGCTACTCGTAATAGTGAAAAATTTTCAACAAAAGTAAAAATTTCTCGAGAACTACTCATCCGATCCTCAAAAAAAATGCAGGTGCACATCTTCAAATATAATACTACAATATGGCCGAGTTACAAAAAAATCCATCGGGTAGTTTCGGAGGAGTTCCGCGGACAAAAAGGTACTCGAAATACTGCAAAATTTCTCAACAAATTGAAAATTTCTCGAGAACTACTCACCCGATTTTCAAAAAAATTGCAGGTGCACATCTTCAGATATACTACTACAATATGGCTAAGTTACAAAAAAATCCATCGGGTAGTTTCGGAGGAGTTCCGCGGACAAAAAAATCTTATATATATATATATATAAGGAAACCTGAAATTTTTTTTTATGCTAGTTGTGATCTAGGACCCCTAAAACGTCGAGAAAGTTCATTGCCCACTCCCCCTGTTGACCTTGCTACGGGTGTAATACCTCACTTTTCTAGTTAGAAAAGTCGGTAAAAGCGATTCCAAGAGAGCTGACGGCAGTGACCCAGCCAGTTCTGACGAATGATGAACTGAGATAAGTCCAATTATACAGATTTAAGCGTGCAAAACTAGTGATATAACACAAGGTTGATAAGTGGGTATAGAAACTGTGGAAAATAAAGACTTGAATGAAGATGAATCAATCAAGAAACGGTTCATGGGTCATCGTCGTCCTAATCGTTAAAAGAGACATCGTCTCTGCTCCACCGAGGACTAATTTTTATCCTTCATAATCTACAAAAATTTCGATTTTACGATCCTTTCTATTTATAAAGCACGGGAAAATTTTGAAGGGTCGAGAATCTATTGTATAAGGGAAGTTCGCCGGCAACAACGTATTGGAACAGAAATGGTGATTTAACGATATTCATTACATGTTCTCACGGAGCTCGTTGTTCGCCAGTGCGGAATACCGCGGGAGTGGAAAATGAATTTACTGCACGAGCCTCTTCGAGAACGAAGCCGGTCAGAGGCTAGAACATCGAATAATAATAATTATCTAGGGACAAAAAGTAGCAAGGGCAACATTGATCAATTAAAGCGACAGAGCTCTTTAGACGTTTACTTTACTATCGTATTATTGCGAACGCATTCGTTATCACGTACAACGCACACTGATACAGAGTAAATAATTCGTGGTCACTGTATTGGGATTTCCAAGCTTCGTTTCTTTTTCCGCGTTTCCGCTCGCAAGAGATGGTCGAAGTCGCAGAAAAAATCTTCGATAACGAGTTATTGTAACTTATTTGTAAAACGCTTCATCTTGCGCCGCGGATGTACTTAATGCTCGCTACGAGACATTTCATATTTACGACTTCGCCTCTGTGGGAGCGGACACTCTACCTTACCCGAGCCGTTGTATAATCGCTCGTCACTTGAAAAGGTATATAGAGTTGCGCGGTACGCACTCGATCGAATCTATGGCGCGTGTAATGAAAATAAAAACTCGAAAAATTAATAAATTTAACGTCGAGCCGGCGTCGTAAAGATGATAAAGGAAACAATCTACGGGAGAAGGTGGAAAAGTGTCGAAGAAACATCGAGAAAAGCAGATACTATCGTGTATCGGTGTACAGCTTCCGGAAAATGGCATCGCGATGTCTTCCCGAAAAACACGACAACACACCGGTACTTATCTTTTCGAATGTTTTTCTATATAAAATGGTCGTTGTTACGTGTTCGCCTGGGTAAATGAAAAACAAATAGGGTTATTTTACACGGAAATGGTCGTACGCCGAAGTTATACTTCCCAGTTTATAGCTTATTACTTGTTGCCTTTGGCGTTCTGACGTGAAAGGCGTGCATAGAGTACGACGCTTTTCTTAAGCCGCTTCTCCGCCACGAAAAGTGTTTTTTTTTTTTTCGTTGTTGTCTTGCGGTGCAGCTGATGAACTTTTAATATCTTTTTTATAATAGTACCTCGCCGGCGGACTACTACTTTTTTCTTCTCGGTATTCTCCACCCTAATGCTGTTTTTTTCATCCTCATCGTACGTAAGACAAAATTCTTCCAGCTTCTCCCTCGTCGGAATCGAGATTAAATATTAAACAAATGTTTTTTTCACTTTTTTTTTTCGGTAATTCCGAGTGTGTATACTTGACACAGAAGGTAACAATTTCGCTTCACAAACGCTACCATCTTTTTTTTTTGGAAGAATAAGCTGTGAAAAATGATACAATATCCTCTCGTGTATATCTATACATAGGCTTATAGCTTCTTACGCACGACTAAGATTCGCTAACTACCTCATTTACTCGACTGCCTTACGTGCTGTGAAAATGATTTTTATACCGTGTTGAAAGTGACTTTCTTCCTTTCGTATTTAGTGCGCGATAAAAAAATTACACGCTATTTTCATCTTGATCTACTACGATGTAGATAATGGTTCGGTTCTCCCTTTTTTGGAAGAATTGGATTGATTAATGAAGTTTCGAAAAAAAAAGAGTATTTTTTTCCATCAGTCAATTAGAGGCGTCGTAAATGAAGCACTAAAGGAAGAAAAGGAATTTCGGGAGTAGTTGAAGTATCAGAGACAAAAAATTGAGTATTTTTACCCAGCCTATTATAACACGCGAGCAAAGCAAGCTGCGGAAGTAAGACTATTTTTCGATCTCTTCACCGTTACATTGATTCACCTTTCCTCATCGATGATACAAGGTGGCGCGAAAGTCCCTAGACATCCGAGAGCTCGACGATGTGTCCAGATCTTTTGTGTTATTGGAAAATGCATGTCATAAAACTATCCATTTTTCTGTCATACAACTCCACAATGAGGGATAAGTCATACATCGCCCCCTTCTTATATTCGCCTTTGAAACGGGGGCGTATGAACGTAAACGCGCGGCAAAAGTGGTCACTCACAAACCGAACCTCCGGCATCGGTATCCACCCTTAGGGCATTGCGTCAGTAGTTCGGAGGGCTTGAACCGAGAGTGAGGGCTCCATTTTTTCCTCTAGATTCCCGCTAAGTGTATTGACGTTCAGTAAGGCCACTACAGGGATCTACCCTACTGACCATGGGATCGCTCAGCACAGGTAGCCCTCCTGTACCGTGGGAGCTAATCTACTCGTTCACCAGAGCCCACCACTGGGAGCTCATTAAGACAGGGTATCTACCAGGTCACCAATAAGTCCAATGTTCACTATTTCAAAAATGGTCCAATAAGCAATAAAAGTCCATTAATTTTGATGCGAGTCCAATAAAAATCACTGATCGAGAATAAAAGTTCTAATTTTAATACATATTCAATAAAAATCAATAATCAAAAATTAAAAAAATTTTTTTTTTTTTTTTTTCCTTGTTAAATCAGGAGATTTGTGACAAAAGGTCCAATAAAAGTCCAATATTTTTAATTTTCATATTTGGTAGACACCCTGTAGGAACTCACCAGCAGTGCTTCGCGACTCTGGCTTCTCAGGCGGAGCTTTCCCCCTCCTCCTATTCTTTTTTTGTATGACGTTTTTTGTTTTCAGCGGGGAACTCGCTGTCTCTTTTGTTCAGGGGCATCTTCAGAAACTTTCCGCTAGCGTATCCGAGGTTGATGACGTAAACAACCTGAGGTTACAGGACTTGGAAAAATTATAGCATAGGAAAGGGACTTGGAAAAATTTCGATCTCAGGGTCATACATGATAGTAAAGGACTTTGTTTTTTACTTTTTTTAATTATTTACCGTATTTTCCCGGAGATAATACGCACACGTGGATAATACGCAGTAAGAATTTGAAGAAGTGATTTAAGAATTTTTTTTTTTGCTTCACGTATAATACGCATTTCAGCGAACAGAAATTAGGTACTGTAGTAAATGAAAACACAAATAATGGCTCCTAGCCTAAAAAAAATTGAGGTAAAAATGTACACAATTAATCATCTTCGTCGTATTCGCTCTCCTGATTTGTAAGGAAGAAATGACAGAGCGATGAGTGACCGTGTTCCTGTGCAGACTTTGACATGTACGCCAACCTTTTTCTGAACCATTGTGTAATGAGTAACCAAGTCGATGTCAAGGTACAAGCGCAAACCGGACGCAGGGGAATGATTTTTTTTTTCTCATTTCGGTAAAAATAAACTCTCAATTTCACCAATTTCATTCGTGTATTATACGCTCTCGCCTATAATACGCACCCCAGATTTGAAAACTTAAAAAATTGAGAAATGAGAGTTTTCGCAGAACCGCGGTAAACTTACCGTAAACCATTTACGGTACTGTAAAACGCGAAACACGCGTATGCGCAAGAATAAAGGGCGCGTAGGCCTAATAGTTTCGGTTATTCCGTAAATTTTAAATTTTACTCTCCTCTCCATGAAATGATTAAAATCTGTAATCATATTGTAATGATGGAAATGTTTCATTAAGATAGATTTTTGAAATAAAGATATTATCATGGATGATCTGTTCGAGTTTGCTTCGCTAGATCTGATATCTTCCGATGAGCTTGAGGATGCTGTTTTGGCACATGTTTTATTTCCAACCAATACTCCTACAATCAGGGCTGAGAGATATGGTCGGTTTGAAATAGATGAATGGACGGATGAAGAATGTTTCAAATCATTTCGATTTATGAAACGAGATATTGAACGACTTGTCAATTTATTAAACATTCCCGAGGAAATCGAACTTATTGATCGACATTCAATAAGTGGTAAGTTTATGCCCCTGATCCTTCTGTAAAGTTCTAATCGAGTATTTTATCGAAGAATACTATTCATTCTAGGACTGAACGGCCTGTGTATTCTCTTAAGAAGATTGGCCTACCCGAATCGGTTATATGATTTGGAGCGGTTGTTTGGGCTCTCAACCCCATATCTGTCGATAATTTCGAATGCAGTGTTGGAAAATATTGTTGCCAATCACGAAAATTTATTGAACGATTTAAGAAATTTAGAATGGTTGAACGAGGATAAACTGCAATCATATGCCGATGCGATATCAGAGAAAGGAGCTCCAGTTGTCTGGGGTTTTCTTGACGGAACAGCACGACCAATAAGCCGACCTTCCGTCAATCAACGAATGTATTATTCTGGACACAAAAAATTTCATTGTTTAAAATACCAAGGCATAGTTTGCCCAGATGGGATGATAGTTAGTTTGTTAGGACCTTATGTTGGTTCAAGAAATGATGCTGGTATGTTTCATGATTCGAATATTTACGAGCAATTAGAGACCACTGTTAGGTTCTCAGCTGAAAGAAAATTTGTACTCTATGCCGACTCAGTGTACCCCATGAGAGAGTTATTATTAAAACCTTTTCTCAGGAGGAATAATATATCACCTATTCAAGCCAAATTTAACAAGAGAATGAGTTCAGTAAGGCAATCGGTGGAATGGGCGTTTGGAAAGATCGCTATCAACTTTGCATTTGTCGACCATAAGAAAAATCAAAAAATTCTGCTGCAAGATATACCTTCAATGTACAAAGTCGCAACTATACTAACCAATTGTCATACTTGTCTTTATGGAAGTCAGACAGGCTCTTATTTTGGGTTAGAACCCCCTCTTTTGCAAGAATATTTGTGTCAGTGATCTGTTGATTTTTATTTATCTAATTTTGTTCTTTCTTATTTGAGAAAAAGTCAGAGATTATTTTTTATTTTTATAATAACTATTAGAATAAGAGAATTTATCAATCTAGCTGTGGATGTGTATGAAAACGTTGAAAGCAGGAAACCGCATATCGTACAAAAATCAATTATTCGATCATCTTCCACAAATATATTGAAGCAAAAATAAAAAGTTTCACGTGCCAGGGACAATTATGATTGAAATTACACTGAACTTATTCAACCATATATCACACGAGAACAAAAAACAATTGATAAATTTACGAGCTGAAGAAAAGATAATGAAACGCATCGATCGTTGATTGAAATAACTTATTCAAATCACGAGGACAAAAAATCAAATATACACTTATAGGTGATAAAAGAGAGATTAGGATTATAGGCTACCTACAAATAAATTGGTCAAATAGACTGAACGAAAATGAGAAACAAAATAACTTATCGACAAATTGAAGTTGAGATGACTGAGAGCGAAAAACAAAAAATTTAAAACACGAGAAGGATGAAGAAATAATTTCGATGGTTCATCAATATGACTATACATCAAGCTAGCCACTTATTTTAGATTCAAATACAGTTTTCATTAATAATTCAGCAAATATTCTTCGCTGCTCTGCCTCCCCTTTCATCCTCTCTTTTCTCTCTTCAATTTCTAATTTCAGTCTCGCTTCTCTTTCGTTCTCGTCGAGCTCAAATTTGTTCTTCTCAAAGTCTAACTTTTCCTTTTCAAAGATTAATTTGTCTTCTTCTAGCTTCATCCTCTTTTTTTCGACCTCTTTTTCGAGTACGTTTTTTTCTTTGAGAAAATCGATAGCGTAAGTCGATTTCTTATGCCCTCGCTTATTAGTCTGCTGGAATCTAGGAATTGGGGCGGTGCTACGGATGCTTTCTTGATCGTCAGGCAGAGATTTGCTGTTTTGACCTTCGTGAGCTGTAGACCTTGATTCGTTGATGGTGGATTCGTTCGTATTATTATTGGAAACATTGATTGTCACAGCAGGTGATTCAGTATTCACGCAAGCATCGTCTGGTTCGCGGCCCAAAGAATTCGAGGATATTTGAGAGCACTGCACTATCTCAATTTCATCGTCAACATCACCAGCATAATCTATAGATAAACATTTTTTCGTTATACGAGAGCGATGATTAACTACGTACCCTCATATAGAAGAAGGGAAAAAAATAGAAGTTTTACCTTCAAGTGATACCAAGAATGATCGCGAGTAATCATCATCATTACCGGTATTCGAATTTGGCCGTTCGAAGTCATAATTCATCTCATACTCAGGTTCATACACGGGACTGAGATAATTCAACGATAAATTTCTCGCCTCGATTCCACTCTCAGCATCATCATCTTTTCTAGAAGATGATTTCAATTGTGAAGGCCTGTTATGATTTTTAGGCAGATTGGCTGCCTTTGTTAGAAGCTCCTGAAGTAAGGCATGCTGTGTTTTCGTTCCAGATCTAAAAACCAAATATTGGGATGCTTAATTTCTTTGAGCATTCATTCTGACTAAACTAGTAGGTAGACCTAAATTTATCTGTCTTCGTCAGAAATTACAATTATAGCCATTTCACATGATGTGTTTTCACTTACTTTTTTGGTTGGTATCGTCCATCATTTGAAACGAACGTCTTAGTCAGCAACTGAAAATGATCCTTCACACTTCGCAGTGTGAAGTTTTTCTTTGTTTCATCTTTTAACTTCTTCAAAATTATTTCGTAATTTGACAGGTCCTCGTAAGGGTTATTTTGCAGAACATATTTCATCAGAATGATATCATCTTCGATTGCAAACCGTACGCGAGATTTTACCATATTGATTGAATTATTCGAAATAATTGAAAACTAATAAAATGAATCACAAATTCTCACATAGCTTTTCTTGTAATCTGTAGTATCCTCTGGTTATAACATGCACTCGCGCCAAATTGTTATCTGCATACGGTAATTCATCCTTTATTTTTGCGCATGCGCGAGTTTAACGTTTTACGGTACCGTAAATTACGGTAAATGGTTTACGGTAAGTTTATCGTGGTTCTGCGAAAACTCTCTATTATCTCTGGGAAAATACGGTACTTACATGCACTATCATTTCAATATTTACATGTTCTCTTGACATCTTATTATTAGACTACTAAACAGGTATTCTGTTACAAAGATTCAATTACGTGATTTTAAATACTTTTCAACGCTGAACACAAATCCGTTATCCATTTTTTGCTAGCACGTCACAATTTTTAGTAATCACGATAAATATTCACGTAATAATAATAAATATTCTCGTTTACTTGCCGCGCGTCGTCGCGAAACACATCGACGATAGCAGCGTCGCTATCGAAAACGTTCGTTACGTTCCGCGACAGCGCCCGGCAAGTAAACGAGAATATTTGTTATGATTACTAGAAATTGTGACGTGCTAGCAAAAAACGGACAACGGATTCGTGTTCAGCGTTGAAAAGTATGTAAGAATCACGTAATAGAATCTTTGTAACAGGATAGCTGTTCAGTAGTGTTTACGTGCTGGGTCATACCACGCAGTCGGTGATGGCGTCATTTAATCTATATATTATTAGGGTTAAAACACCCTTTTGGAGTGTTAGAGAATTATATACTTGAAAAGCTATGGTGTGGCAATGTCGGCAATTGGTTTCCTCCGTAGGCGGTGAGTGCGCGAAGGTTCAAGTAATATTAATGCCTCCACATTCGGGTGATGATGTAATCGTTGTTGATAGCGATCGGTTATCTTTGAAATTGTATCAGCGACTGTGTTGATACGAAGCTCCTCATGCAGCTGGCGATTGGTAAGGAACCAAGGTGCCCCTGTTATTTTTCATAGGACTAGATTTTGAAACCGCTGTAGAATTGCTATATTGCTGGTTGCTGCGGAGCCTCAGAGTGGGCCACCGTATGTCCATATAGGTTGAAATAGCATTTGGTAGAGAAGCCATTTGTTGTTTAGTGACAGTTTACTTTTAGCAGGTAACATCCATTATAGGGCCCTGCACCGGAGTTTTAGTTCCTCGCGTTTTTTAGAGATATGCGTTCGCCAGTTTAATTTAGATGGATACCTAGATACTTGACACCCTCTTTTTTCTGCACCACTGTGTCACCAATAGCGATGGGTTCATGTGGTGCTGATCAAAGGGTAAAATCGATCTTTACTGTCTTATCTACATTTAGTTGGATTTTCCATCGTCTTCTTCAGGTGACTATTTCTGTAAGAGCCTGTTGGAGCCTTGCCACCGCTGTGGAATACTCATTATGTGGGGCTAGTAGTGTCGTGTCATCCGCAAATGTCGCCACCATGACATTTCTGGGTGTAGGAATGTAGGCAGTGTAGAGGAGGTACAGCAGTGGCACCAGTACGCTCCCCAGTGAGACTCCAGATCGGATGGGTTTGGTAGATGATATGGAGAAGCTCCTCTCAGTAAGATACAATGTGAGAATTTTGGTGTGCTGTTTTGAAAGATATGCACTGACTTCGTGGAGCAGGTCTCTTGTCCACACCCGATCAAAAGCTTGGCTCACGTCCAATAAGACCGCTGGGCAGAACTTCCTCTCTTCAAGGGCTTGTCTAATGCAGGAACTGACTCGGTGTACTTGTTCAATTGTAGCATGTCGACTCCAAAAACCGAATTGATGCTCTGGTAGAATCTCTTGCTCTTGAACCACTTCTTGGAGTCGTTGTACACATAATTTTTCAATCAGTTTGGCAAGTACTGAGTAGGAGCGATATTGGCCGGTATGATCTGGGATCAACGAGAGATTTACCAGGTTTTGGCAACATTATTACTTTGGCTTGTTTCCATTGTCGAGGAACGTACCGCAGTCGAAGATTTGCATTATAGAGATATGTAATCATTACTACCCCTTTTTGTGGGAGCTCTTGCAGCATCCTTGCAGTAATTAGATCGTGCCCCGGTGCTTTTCTCGGATTAAATTTCTTTTTGATTACTGCTTTCATCTCTCAAGGTGTAATCAATTTGATCTGGGGTCCCTCTATGCACTGTAATTCTAGCTTGATGTCTGTTTCAATTTCATTTGGTTGACACGTGTTCTCTACGTGACTTACAAAAGTTTCAGCCCTGTCAGCATTACTGCGGGCCCAGGTATTGTCTGGTTTCCGTATTGGTGGGACATACTCCTTTGGCTGTTTTGAATCTTCCATAATGAGTAATCTGACTCGCGAGTGGCATACGAAGTAGAAATAAAATGATTTAAGGATTCGCTGTTGTGTTCTGGTATGCGGCTGCTCACCTTCTCGCTAAGTGCGTTTTAAGTTTTTTTGTCTTCTGGACTGCGTGTGTTCTGCCAACGATGTCGCGCTCTTCTTCTTTCACGAACTAGTTGTAGTATTTCATGTGGATAGCCAGGCAGATCTTTTGAAATACTGGTTTTAGGCGGAGTGGCTTCTTTTGCTGCTTTTATTAGTGTGTTAGTGAATATGTCTACTGCTGCTTGAGGACCAGTCGAAGATTAGTATCATCATGGACCGTTTTGCGAAAAGTGTCCCAGTTCGTAAATTTGGTAGTAAGTTTTGGAGTTACCTGCTTCCTGATGATGGTGTCACTCAATGTTAGCAGGAGTGGAGAGTGGTTGGATGTCAAGTCGGACAGATTTCGCAGATCTATGTAGTCAGCGGGGAACTCGCTGTCTCTTTTGTTGAGGGGCATCTTCAGAAACTCCGCGAGTGTATCCGAGGTTGATGACGTAATCAACGTAAGGTTACAGGACTTGGAAAAATTTGGACTTCCAAGCTATATGTGATAGGAAAGGACTTGAAAAAATTTCGACCTTCAATAAAAGTTCTACGCATGGAAACAGAGAGCATTTGCGTACAATTTCCAATTTTAAGTACCTCCTTTGCCGTGGGACACGGAACTTGCGGGTTCCTCGTGGTTATTGCAAAATTTTTAATGGCATCTAATTTTTTTTTTCTTGAAGATTCGCTAGGCTGAAACTCGTAGTATAGTGGAGAAGAGGACCAAAGAACCTAATGTTCTTAATATACATTAGTGATTAACTTGACACGCGATCTGAAAATGGGAGTAAGGCGACCCTCGAGAGTCCGATGATCCTGTTCTAAAGAACACTGGATTCGTATTCCCAGTCCTGATTGACCTATATTTAGTAGGAGAGGGCTAGTAGATCTAATGGCCTTGACGTCAATAGAGTGTATGTAAGAAACATGAATGGAACGCGTTCATTTTTTAGTCATTGAAATCTTTTTTCCATTATTATTTTATTGTGTGCCTTTTTCAGTGTGGATTTTTTATTTTGGTGAAGTCCATCCTCTCAATAATTCCATCTCCCAAACTAGATGACTAGTGTAGGCTATGATTGTTTATTTTATTCTTCGTCCTCCTGTATGAAATTTGCTGCTTCGCAAAAATTAAGGAAGACTTTGAGGCACAAACCCTATAGTGTGCATCTGGATACGAAATTTTCATTAGAGCTTGCTGCAGCAGCATTCTTATCCGTCAGCGCTGAGTATTCAAGAAGACCAAACATTTT
Organism: Aspidiotus rigidus; assembly: GCA_035079385.1. Lineage (NCBI taxonomy): Eukaryota > Metazoa > Arthropoda > Insecta > Hemiptera > Diaspididae > Aspidiotus > Aspidiotus rigidus. The sequence continues at coordinate 25,848,677 of JAVHKY010000003.1, forward strand.
TAAATATTTCCGTACCTGGATTTTAAAAATTGAAAATTTTTAGTCTTCTTAGTTCTGGCTCCTAATGTCGGCTTTGTCTCCGAGCTTTTTGGAGGAAATTTCTTAAATTTCACTGAGCATTGAAAATAACCATGATAATTTTATTTCACATCCCCGTTACGATGGTGTCATCTACAATTATGAACAAGCTATGAAAATAATTAATAGATTATATCCGTACGTCTTGCGAATACCCAACTTCTCTCTTCTACCTCTCTTTTTAAGCCTTCCGATTCATCAGTCTTTTGAAAGTATAACTACAAAAAATATTAATATTGTCTGCATATTTGATTCGGTCCAAAATAATCGTATTCCGAATAAGAAAGCATACTGTAGAACTCTGGGAAAAAGCTCGCGCATGAGAATTAGAACACGTGCCCTCCGTCTGGAGAATTCCCTACAACAATACAGAGGAAAATACTAAAAGCATTTTTAAAGCTATAAGAGTTGGGTTTATTGTAGAAACAAAAATATTTCATGCAATATGATTCTCATAAAAGATATACTCATTTCTTTTCCAAATGTAAAATATTCTCGTTTTACTCTGTTCTTAATTTGCTGTACGAATTTGTCCAACCCGTACAAAAGAATTCCACGGGAATTCTTCGATTCGAAAAGGAAGTATTTTTTGAGAAAAAAACAAGCCAGTAAAATAGGTAGTAACGTTTAAAATCGTTCTTCGTGGGGAAAAAAGAAAGAAAAAGAAATAAAGGGGAGGAGAATGAAAGAAGAACGGAAAACGTGGAAAAAAAAAGGGTTGTTGATCAGATTTGTATCTAGTGTCAAGAGTAAGCTTATAAAGGCTTTACAGCCCTCATCATCATCGTTTCGTCATTAAACCCTTAGTGAAAATGTACTCGTATTTTTTTTTCACTCGCTTTCTTTCTCTTTTTTTTTTTTTTTTTGTTTGTTCCTCTTACGAGATTTTTTTTCCAACGCTTCATTCTTTGACTGTGGTGAGAAGTATCCGTTTACTTTCATTATTACCACTTTATTTACAAATTAAACACAGCCGTTTCCACGAGTGGGGAAAATAAAGGTTTGGATAAAATACCACGTAAATTGTTTATTTAACACTTTTTTTTTAAGCTCGCATTTTTGAGAGGAACTTTCAATTTGTCTTTATGAAGAGAGTATGAATAAATTGTTTACAGTTCTTTTTTTCCGGGTCGTGAAAGTAATCCGGAGAATTTGTGATGGGACCACCCAAACGCTTCCGTTTTCATTTGATAATGATTTTTATCAGCGAGATATTCTCGTAGGAGACTTACGATTGTTTTTGAGTCGACAAGTCGACCTTTGTGATACGTTTCTCTCTACTTCGTGATTTTTAATTATCTATACAATATTCAAAACTACCCTTATACAAAATGTAAATATGGCGGTACGTTCAAAGCTCGCAATTTTCTCAGTTTCTTCGTTACTTTTTCTTTGTGCCTTCTAAGGTGAAGAAAATAGGGTAGATGTAGAATACGTACACTGTAACTTTTCTACTCGGAATATGAGCAAGGCAAGTCGACGTGAAGAGAGACGATAAAGAAAGTTCATTTATTGAGCTGCGAATACTACTGTTTAACTTCTGAAAGGTAGGATGAGACAACATTTAAACGCGAAACGATAAAATGTAAATTAAAAAAGGTGAATCCGCAGGCAACATCGTCTCTCAAGATATCAGAACTGCATACTTGCATCTTCCCATTCACTTCCGAAGCGTGCATAAAAGTTTCAACCACGTTGAAGTTTATTCGAAGTTCCATTTTTTCGAAAAATAGTTGAATGCATCCTCGAAGGTTTGAGAGTTCGTGTCCGCTGTAAACGTGATAAGAAAGAAATGGAAGAAGAAAAAAGAATTAGAAATTCCGAAACTTCTCGGCGGCCGAGAATAACGAAATGAAATTTTGTACGATTTTGATAATGCGAACGCGTTGTCGAATGTGGCGGGCGGCCCGTCTGTCAAACGAAGGACGCAGAGCGGCGAAAGGGTTATTTTGCGGCCCGGTCGCGTACGCGGAGGGCTTTTCGTCTCCTCTGGTCCGCGTGAACTCGTCCGACTCCGAAATTCTTCAGTCTTACCCTGTTTTTGACAGCCTACTAATTAACACTCAACACCCTCGTATCTTTGTTTCTTTCTTGCCTCGTACCCCGCCCTCTCAGTTGAGATTAAAAATCATTCATCGAGAATGTTAACCTAGTGTCGTTACTTGTATATCGTAAACTTCGTTGCTCTCTCTCTCTTTCTCTCAAAAAAACACGCACGAAGTTCTGTTATTTAATTTCCGGTCTTTCACGATAGAAAAACATAACGAGAAAATCCTACGTCGACGAACAGATTTTCATTATGAACGAGACGGCTGCCAGTTCTTGATATACACGAACTGGGAAAAACGTCTCCGCTCCTCTTCCAACGAATGTTACCGGCGTATTTTTCTCCTCGTCCAATATTTACATCCATCTCTGTGGGGTTGAACGTGTAGAGACACACGTTCTTCACTAATGCACGATACGGCGGAAAGGGTTAGTACTTCTTAGTCTTGCGTAGACAGGTGACAATGAAATACATTTCACAGGCGAATAATGGCTAAATCTTTTAGTATCCTTTTTCGTGGGTGCATCAACACACGACTGGTCATGTCTGAATGAGTCGGAACGAATTATCCCGCGAACTTATTCCGGGATCTTAGTTCTACCAGTCTTCCTTGGCTCCGAGAGATATTAGGATGCCATAAATCAGCTATGATTGTCTAAGTCTCTGATATTTGCTATCAAGTTTTATGAATATTCCTCATTCCTCTCTCTATGCTCGAGAAATAACCTGAAAGATTCTCAACTTTGTCAAAAAGTACATGATGGAGAAGTGTTGTACCTCAAGTACCGGTTGTAATCAATATCAAAAACTTCAATGTGAAGCGCAAAAACTTATCATTCACCTTCGAAAGTTGAAAAGTATATCTTATATTATTTGAAAAAAAAGACTCATTTTCGAAAGCTTTAAATGTCAGGGTAAATTAAGTTTTCATTGTTTGTGGAGGTCTAAATGTTGGATGAACTGTTGATTCTAACTAAAGACTAACGAACGAAATGGAGAATGGGGGAAAAAGGATAAGGAAATATCTATCAAAGGATAAAGAAATGAAATCCTCTTTAACGTTTGTTGGTTTTTTTATTTCTTTCTTAGCGTCGAATAACTTTTTTTTTTCTTCTTTGTAACTCCCTTCTGATTTTCACTTCCGTATCGCTCATATCTTCCCTTTACAAAACGATAAAATGCGATTAAAGAATGAAAGTCGGGGAAAAAAAAACTTATACCGAGTATTAATGTACTTAGATATTCGAAATATTCAGCATTACTCAGACTAGACACTAATATTGACGAGAGACATCTGTAACAAATTGCAAAGTGTTCTCCGATAAATACAGAGGACATAAAGATTTTGCAGTTGACGTACCAAAAACATTGCGTTCCTTAAGAAAATCTAAATCGCCAAGAGCCAGAGCTAAATCAATGAACTTTGGATTCATTGAATAGACTAGGCTTGAGAGCAGGAAAATGAGAAGACTTCACTGCAAAACTTTCATGTTCCGTACAGAGTATTGCAACCGAAAATTTCAGAGCTTCAACTTTCGGCTTGAACTCACGACCTTGAGAAATTTAGCTTTTCGCGTTCGAAAAAATTTAGCAGATTTTGGGCTGATCTATGTTATGAAAAAATGTGAGTTCGAATATAACGATCAAGAGAATTGCGATTTTGTCGTGCTTGTGGAAGATACCTATTCTCCAGTTTGTATTCTTCTCCATCGGATGACTGCGCTGTAGGCTTTTATGCTGAACTGAACCGGAACTAATCTGATTCTTTTGCAAAGCCAGCCTGATCTTGAGAGCGGACCAGTCCAACACTCAAGCAGTGCATGAGTATTGCAGCCAGCTGAAAGCCATAAAGACCAAATTCAGCTAAATTTTTACTGATAAGAAGGAAGCTGAAAGCCAGCTTTATTTAAACCTTTGTAAGCCAGAATGGGCCAAATTTTTTCAGTTTTTTTCTCCAATTTTCCTGATTCCCACAAAATAGGAAAGTGCACTGCTTGAGTATTGTAATATTTAGGCTGGCCATCCGCTAGCTTACCGCTCAGACACGGCCACCTCTACTGCTAGGTTGAGTTGTTTGACCTGATAGTGGAGGTGGCCGTGGCTCGGAGCGTTACAATCGCCAAAATTAGGAACGAGTGCAGGGCGATTTTCCCACTTGAATGTTCAGTGAGTAATCTCTAAATAAATTTGGAACAAAGAAATTTTTGAGGAAAATGAAGAGGACTGAATTTGTAGAGCGTAAAATTTCCTACAAATCGTCTTCTCTCATAAAAATTGATTAAGTTTGATTTAAGGAAACATTACGCCCCCCACCCGCACCGCTCAATTTTCCCGTTTTTGTAGTACACGATACTAGCGCTGTCCGACCTGAATTTCAAGTTTACTAGACCGAATCTGTTTGTATTCTTCTCCATCGGATGACTGCGCTATAGGCTTTCATGTTGAAGTGAACCAAAACCAATCTGGTTCTTTTGCAAAGTGGAGCAGTTAAACTTGAAATTCCAACCCTCAGGCAGTGCTTGAGTATTGCAGCCAGCTGAAAGCCTCGAAGATCAAATTCAGCTAAATTTTTACTAATAAGAGGAAAGCTGAGAGCCAGCTTTATTTCAACCTTTGTAATCCAAAATGGGCCAAATTTTTTCACTTTCTTTCTCCAATTGTCCTTCTTCCCACAGAATATGAAACTGCACTGCTTGAGTATTGTAATATTTAGGCTGGCCATCCCCTAGCTTACCGCTCGGACACGGCCACCTCTACTGCCAGGTTGAGTTGTTTGACCTGATAGTAGAGGTGGCCGTGGCTCGGAGCGTTACAATCGCCAAACTTAGGAACGAGTGCAGGGCGATTTTCCCACTTGAATGTTCGGTGAATATTCTCTAAATAACGTTGGAACAAAGAAATTTTGGAGGAAAATGAAAAGGACTGAATTTGTAGAGCGTAAAATTTCCTACAAATCGTCTTCTCTCATAAAAATTGATTCAGTTTGATTTAAGGACATCTTCCGCCCTTCATCCGCACTGCTCAATTTTTTCGTTTTTGTAGCACGCGATACTAGCGCTCTCTGGCCCGAATTTCAAGTTTGGTAGATCGCCTCTCTGTGACGACATACTTGTGAACGAACGACAGTGATTTCGTTCAATTTGTACTAAAAGCAGACCTGCCTGCTGCAGCTGTTTCCCTTCCAAAAGTAAACAAACTTTTTGCGTGTTATTTCCCATAAGGATCATATAACGTTCATTAAAACGCAAATATTTCAAAAATAAACAATTTGTTCAAAACAAGTGGACTTGTTTCATGAAATACAAACCTTTCACTTTGTATATTAGGATCATCCATCATTAACATAATATTGACGTTTTTGCGAACGCTTGGTGATTCTTATGAGAATTAACACGCGAAAAGTTTGTTTACATCTTTGAAGGGAATCAGCTGCAGCATCCAATCTGCTTAGTTCGCGACTCATTTGCCCGTATCTGATTCATTGACGTCATCAGGGAATCAGTGTACTGCTCCACTCTCTAGGCCAAACTGGTTTTGTCAATGAATTGACAAAGATAGGAAAGATTGGTTCCAGTTTTGTTCCGCATGAAGGTCTGTAGCAAGGAGATGAACACAACCTGGAGAATAGGTATCTTACACAAGTACGGCAGAGCTCCGATTCTCGCGATCGTATTCTCTGGACTCGCATTTCTTCATAACATCGATTGAATTAAGACTTCCGAATTCAGACGAAACTAGCTGAATGTTTCCAAAAGCCGAGAGCCAAATTACCTAGGATCGTAAGTTTAGGTTGGAAGCCAAAGCTGAAATTTTTGGCTGCAATTCTCCGCGTTATGCGGGAATTATGAAAGCTACAGAAAGCCCTGGCTTCTTTTTGGCTTACAAAAGTTTAAATGACGCTGGCTTTCAACTACTCTCATATCTGTGAAAATTTAACTGAAATCGGCGTTCGACTTGTGGCTTTGAGCTAGCTACAATACTCTAGCCCCACATCAGATCTGACTTTACTACCATCGATGGGACCTCTGTCTCCCTTCCGTCTTGACAAACAAACATCCTATCCGATTAATTCGCTGATTTCGTCGAAACTCCAATCCAGTCAGACCTGCTTGGGTTGCAAAAAAGAAAGCCCTTTTCATAAGAGCCAAAGCTCACTTTTCTAATTTTAAACATCTATACCTTCGAAAAAAGTTCACTCTCGAAAAATCAACTGCCAAACACACAGTAGAATAGCGCGCTGTAAGATTAACACAATTCCTTTCGAATAATCCGTATACTGCATACTATAGAATCTGACGCTCATATTCATTTCAGCCTTTCTCTCTCTGGAATAAGTCGTTCCACTTCCTACCCGCAGTTTTCGCACCCCATTTTTACGCCTTTACACCAGACCATATATTAAAGAAAAATTTTCGGCTTCCACTCGGTCATATTAAAAAACAAACGTTACAGCCATAAATTTAGCGAGAAAATTTGAATGCGACGAGAAACCACGCCTGGAAAAACTGATTAAGAAATCTCGACTCCCTCGGTCCGTCGACTACAATACACTTAAACGAGACGGAGAGAGTGGGCGAGAAAGTGAGAATAAGAAAGAAAGCTGCGAGCAAGGCGGAAAAAAGAGGAAGCTTAATTACTCCGGAGTAAAAATCAAAATAAGCAGCTGTTCGCCTCAGACGATGCGACGGCGTGAATATTTCGTTTTTCACTATACACAGTGTACAAAATATACTTCGCCGTAGTATAGATAGTTGCGGATAATTTCTACTAGGAAGTACTTATCACTGTTCAGTTTCGTTTATAGGTCCCGAAATGCTCGTAAAAAAGGGTTAATTTAACGAAAGACCCGAACATTAACGCCCGTGCAAAGGCAACTGGTATATATTGGCATTCACCTTTATTAAACTTTTTCTACCGTCGCAGAAGTGTAAGACGTACCGGCACCCCCTATTTTCTTAAATTTCGGAGGGTTTAGCGTACACACACCTCTTCGATATATCGCGTGCAATAAATAAAAAAATGTAACAGTCGAATTGGTTAATTTTCAGGTGTAAACGGAAGGATAATTTACACGCATGACCGGTCGCATGTCCCGACCGTCTATCCTCAAAAAAGAAAGAAGGATTCAGAAAATACATCAGTTTCTATTCGTTTCTAAAATGATACTTTACTTGTCTACACACGACTCACAGAGTGTCGATATGAAGTGTGTTTGTCAGTGCATATTCGCCCCCAAAGATGGACGTAAAAATTGGAGGTATTTTCATCTCTACATAATGCGACACTTTCTGGCAGTCGATGGTTGTACGAACAGATGAATTGAACTGAATTTATTTTCCTACTTTAGATAATTTCAGAATTAAGGTTGTCGATGAGTGCAGTAGATGAGGAATGAAGGAGAATGGAAACGAGAGGTCGCGGGTTCGATTCCCTCTCGGGTCAAGAGATTTTCTCGTCGTATCTCCTCTCCGTTCCTTATCAAAGTTACTTTTTGGTGTATCCCTCCCTCGATCAATTGGTTGAAGGTCTTGAACAAATTTCTACTTTCATAATGTTATGAACATTGAACAGTGAAACTTGGAAAATTTAGCTGGTCTCTCCAATTCAGGGCATTGCAGCCAGTCGAAAGACGTATTCAGCCTAATTTTCAGACGAGAGAGAGGCAGAAAGCCAACTTTATTTATAATTTCCTAAGCCGAAAGTCGAAATAAGCCAATTTTTTCAGCTTTTTCGATTTTTTGCACAAAAGGAAAATGAAAAAAATCTGAGTTATATCCAATGGAAAACAAAAGAAAGATCTCATCAATTCGCGATTTAATATTTCAATTTTCTATAGCTAGTCAAACATAATTTATCTCAATATTAAAATTTGAAATCATTCAGAATACTCACGATTTTTTGTTTTCATCTATAATTAAACACACCCAAAGATCATTTCAATGATTTCGTTGCGATGACATTATTATTCCAGTTCCAATTCGGAATTATCCATATTAAGAAAAAATTGAGAACGAGTCGACCTAGCCTAGGCAAATTAGACAATAAAAAAGAATTTTCTGGTAGAGAACGGGTGTTTGCTGAAATGTGTAGAGGAAGATATCGAAAAGTACCTTAAAAAAAACCCACTCCCTAAAGGCCGGGGAAAATTTTTTGTGGCACATTTTGGCCCCCCAAATTCAGTTTTTGGACTATTTCTCAAGAACTAAGCGTTTTACAAGAAAATGTTTCGAACAAAAGATGTTCCTCTTGAAATTTCAAATAAAATGATGCATAGAAAGTCCAGTTTAGACCGAATAGTCAGCTCAAAAATTCTCTCGAAGTAATATAGTTTTCAAAATTAAGACGAAATTCATCAAATTTTTGCTGAAGATCAACTTCTAGGAGAAAATGTATAGGAAGGAAACATGTTCTTTATAGTATTTCTTATAAAATAAGTTTACAATTGAGCAAATGTAATACCTAATATCTTCTGTAGAACAAGCGGAAATAGAGGAAATTTATTGTAGAATTAATTCTTATGCTGTATTTAGCTATAAGAATTAAAATTTAGCTATCAAGACTTACAACAGGATAAAGATGGAATTATTCATCCATATCTGATAGTACTCGCATTTTTTGGATATTCTTCTTTGTGTGATACACAGCAATATTTTTAGCAGATGTGACATCAAGCTGATTAGTCTGAAATTGTTGCAGCTTTTCGTTTTTTGCTTCTTGGGAATTGTTATGAACTTTGATCGAAGCCATTCTTCTGGTATCTGGTATTGTTCCGCTAATGTAGATTCTGTTGTACAGTCTCGTCAGTTTTCCAATGCTGTGTTCATCCAACACTTTCAGTAATTCTGCTATCATTCCATCCGATCCAGGGGCCTTTCTTACTGGAGCGTTCCTTATTGCGCTTTCTACTTCGGATTGAAGGATTGCTAGTCCTTCTTCTGCAGTAACTTCCACGGATTCTCTTTCATCTTCAAACAGTTTCTCAATATATCTGGTCCATTCCACAACCAGACTGTTTTCCTCCACACCTATGTTTCCCTCTTGGTTTCTCATTACGTTAGGTTTCTTTGGTCTGTAAATTCCGGCAGTTTCCTTCAGTTTCTTGTGTAGCTGATATTCGTCGTGTTTTTCTATTAGTTGTTCTATTTCTTCACAAAATTTAAGATAAAATACTTCTTTTGCTTTTTTTACTGCCTTTTTGACCTTCCTCTGGGTCTCTCTGTATTTTCGCTCATCCTTGTTCTTGTATTTCCTTCCTTCGTCTACGAGTTCCAGAATTTCTGCTGTTATCCATGCGTTCTTCTTTTTTCGCTCCCTTTTGCCCAGGTCTTCTTCAGCCGATTACAATATTACATTCTTCATTGGCGTACTAGTTTTTTCGATATTATTATTTCCTATTTCCTGCTCGGAAATGCCTTGTAATTTATGGCTTATATTTTCTCTTATCTTTCATTTGACCTCTGGTTGTTGTAGTTTTAACGTATTTATAAACTGTTTTGAGGCATTCTTAATTTTCTTCAATCGGGTTTTAACCTTCGCCGCAAGAAAGATATGATCTGAGTTTATATCTGCACTAGAATACGTTTCCACGGCTTTTACCGAGTTTCTGAAACGCTTTTTGACCATTATGTAGTCTATTTGGTTTCTGACTATCAAATCTTTACTATCAGTCGGAGCTTTCCACGTATATAACCTTCTTTTTGGTAGCTGAAACCACGTATTGGTAATGATAAGTTGTTGTTCCTGACAAAATTGGTTGAGGCGTTCACCGCGTTCGTCTTGTTCTCCTAAGCCAAAAAGTCCGGCAATTGTTCCTGTTGGACCTCTTCCAACCTTAGCATTCATATCTCCAATCACAGAAGTGACATTGTGATTTTTGCAGGCTTTGAGAAGAATTCCTTATTGTCACATTTTACAGCCACAGAAGATGAAGAAGCAAACAAAATGTGTGTAGAATAAACTTTATTTATAGGAAAGAAAATGTTTCCTTCCTATACATTTTCTTCTAGAAGTTGATTTTTCCGAGATATCAGCAAAAATTTGATAAATTTTGAAAACTATATTACTTCGAGAGAATTTTTGAGCTGACTATTCGGTCTAAACTGGACTTTCTATACATCATTTTATTTGAAATTTCAAGAGGAACATCTTTTGTTCGAAACATTTTCTTGTAAAACGCTTAGTTCTTGAGAAATAGTCCAAAAACTGAATTTGGGGGGCGAAAACGTGCTACAAAAAATTTTTCCCGGCCTTTAGGGAGTGGGTTTTTGTTTAGGTACTTTTCGATACCTTCCTCTACACATTTCAGCAAACATCCGTTCTCTACCAAAAATTCTTTTTTAAGCTCATTTTGTGTCTAATTGACTAGACTAACCAGTATTTCTGCTTTTTGGACCCGCAGGCCGCAATGCTTCTTTTCTTTATCTTTGCCAATATGCTAGAGACTCAAACTCGAAGAGCATTTAAACAATAAAATCGAAATGAGTTCAAGTAGAAAATGAAGCCTGCAGAAGTGCAGACTGCAGAGTCCTCCGGTCAAAATGAACACAAGCTGGAGAATAGGTATCGTTTAAAAGCGTAATGAAGCCTTAATTCTCCTGATTGTTTGTTTTGTGCTCCTACATGATATCAATCAGCCAAGAATCAGCTGAATTAAGCCAGCCAAATTAGGCCGAAAGCCATATTTTTCAAGGTCGTAAGTTTAAGCTGAAAGCCGAAGCTGAAACTTTCGGCTGCAGTGCTCTGCCTCCATCACCTCAAATGATGACATCAGAAAGCCTACTTATAGATGATTTCTCTTATTTTCGCTTTCCTTTTATAAGCATGCATGATTCATGAAAGTGTTCATCCCTCTCAAAACTCTAGCCTTCAAAAAAACGTAAGTGGACACTACAAAGCTCATAATTCACAAATATCAATTATGTAAAATTAAAAATGATGACTGTAGATACATACCAAGGTAAGAAATTTCTATGAACTTACAAACTGGTCTAAAATTTCAACCCGTTGATGACGTCATAAGGTAAGCGTGGCCTTGACCTACTCAAGATTACGTCATCCTTTATGAGACGGGGAACATGATCTTCATTTTTTGCGCCGTGGAAAGTAATTTTATATTTTTTCATGACGTCACGGATGATATCATCGGTTGCCCGTGACGTCATCAGCTTGGGCTCCTTCTTCCGTACTCTGTCCTTTTTTGGTATCCAAAAAATTTACAAGTTCTAGTTGTAGGGTGCCTAACATCCTTCTGGGAGGGGTCCACTCAGTTAAGACGAATGAGAATTTTCCAATAGTTGTAATATGTATCTCGATTACAATGTCTAATTATAATGTCATGATCGATCTTTACTCGAGAGAAACTCTTTCCGGAATAATCGTGAGCACCCCAAGATGAGGAATGGAGTTTTGCAAATTTATAAACTTGATTCATTCAGAATAGCTCGGTCTCCCTTTCTCTCTGTGGTAAAATTCCTGAAGTCTTGACGTACCTACAACCATAGAGACCCTAATTTGAAATTTCGCGACTGGGTAGAATTTTTCAAGTCCTGACCCCGAGGTTTGTACGGCCTTACGGACGGTCGGAAAATTAGTAATTGGGGGTTAAACGAGAGCGGAGACACGAATCATGTCAAAATTTCTACCATGAAAGAAATCGGGAATGGGAAAATTTCGAATATCAAGCTACTTACTTAAGACAAGAGGAGGATTTGAAAATTTTATACTCTTCGGGTCTCCAATTTTGAATTCAATTCTCAATAACAATTAATTCACTCTGTACAGCAAGTTTCCCTGCGATCCCTGTTCAACTTCGCGTTTATAATAATTAGATTGTAGATATGCATTCACAAATTTAGTGGTGATATAATGAGTGTTTCCTGAGAGATGTGAATGAAATTGAGAATATTGACGCGCGCTCAAGCTATCTGTCCTCTAATATTGGACCTGGACCTGGAAGTTTACGTACTCTTACGTTTTATCAAACAAAGAGTGACCATCGCGTAGACAATAAATCTAGTTCGGATAGTATCCTGACATGTCAGGTCTGGGATCACTCCGATTGATTGCTCTTTCATTTCCGATTCCATCTTTCCTCTTCTGATTTAATCGGCGATGATTGCGAGAGATCACGTCAACAGGTGCTTGATAAAAGCCGACAGCTTTCAAAGATAAACGGGATGTTTTTCAAAGATTTTCTCTCTTGTAAGCAGCTGCGTACGATAATTTTTGAAAGACGGCGCTCTAATTAAAATCGAATTAATTTTGTTGCAGATACAAAAGTGTCGGAGTGCCACAAATCGGAGCATTATAACGATGTAAGTATACCGTTTATACAGCAATGGCTTTAATGAATGCAATCTCGAAGTGAGTGCCAATTAAAGTTAATCGTTGCACGTAACGAGTTAATTTTGCCGCTGCATAGCCAATTAATCGGCCCATCCGCTAAAAATTACGACCATTTCAGACGTGAAAAAAGCCCTCCTTTTTTTTTTTTCCTGAAAAATGAGCGCTCGTTTCGTCATGGTCGTTTTAGTATATACGTATACCTTGTATAACGGAGGGCCTGTTTGTAAGAAAATATTTTCAGACTCGAAAGAAAAAGATGAAGAAAAGAAGCTCGAGTCGAGAAAACGCATCACGTTAAAAGGCTAGGTTGCAGGCGTTCGAGTTAACACACTCTCTGTATTACGCGAGCACAAGGGTGTCGTTAAGAATTACCCCTTTTACAGATTAAACCGAGAGGCGGAATAAAAGTTAACATTTGAGTTGCGGTATTAGATGGGAGAAGATGTAGAAGGAGTAGAAAGAAAGTGACGGGGGAAATAGTGTCGTCCTCGGTGTCGAAAAAGAACATAACGATATGTCATGGAGAAACAAGTAGTAAATTTACCGTACGGCACTTCATATACTGTGTAGTAGTTAGTTTTTTTTTTTTTTTGCTAGCACTTCTAGCACACCATTATTAGCAAGTTCTTTTTCTTCACGCGTGACGGTGCCGGGCGGTAGCTTCTGAGAATTATTGATAATGGCCACCAACAATATCTTTGTTTGTATAAGGGTCATTTAAAGATTCTGAGGATATTATCCTCTTTGGCATTAACCTTCACGGTTGCGTGAGCATGATTGCGTTTAGCGGTTTCTGGTCAGTTTGTTTTCAAAAAGTGATGTGAATACTGAAAAAAGTTTTACGAATTCTCCAGCGACCGCATTTTCGGAAATTATTTCGCAATGAAAACAAGAGGAAAGTTAAGAATTTCTTTGCTCGAAGATTAGTGTTTTTTGACCTCGAATTTTATTGGTACGTTTTGCAAAATGCAATTCCGACTATTCAGTAATTTCTTGATGGTCGTCAAGTGTCGTTCTAGACGTTAATGAATCGTTTGTTTTTCCCTACACTCCGTTCTCATCGATTTTTCTGACGAGATTTTATACCACCCTTTGAGTGGTGCTTAGGAGTTGTACTCCTTTTCGATTGCATACATCTGCACCAATCGCGTAATTCCATCTAACTTCCTCGTTATAATTGCGGGATAGTTGCATTGTTGTGGTGAAGAGATTGGAGGTTTTGGCTAGAGAATGAAGGAATGAATTGGGAGAGGTTCGATGGAAACGACTAAAAATGTAACATAATTTGGACTTGATGACCTCGCTACGATCTGCAAAATAGGAAGCGTTTCCTAGTGTTTGACGGCACTACATTTCCTTTAAATTATTTGAAATAGGTCCACGTGGCGATTTACCCTTTCTTCTATCGTCCTTCCTTCGTGACAAATCTATGTCTATGCGAATTCATAACCTGACTCTTCCCTTTAATCCATATAAAATGGGATCCTTTGGGGAGAGGTTTGGAGTGTTCTTTTTTTCTTAATCGCCACGAATGATCCAACAAACTATATCCCCTTTCCCCTCTCTAAACGACTTTCTGTAGTTGATTGCAGTGTCTCCCTCGCTTCTAAAAATCTCAAACGAACGGCATCTTTACCGCAACTCACCTTCGATAAGGAAGCCTCGAATCGTGGATTTTATTCTTCCAGCCAAAATACCGTTCTATTTATATTCCATAAAAGTCGCTTACGTTTTTCCTCTTACCCCCAACTCCCCCGGACCTTCCAGATAAGTCTCCTAGTGCCGTAGTTATTGGGGGGTCAACCCCCCGCCTCCGAAATTTTGGCAGTCCAATGCTCCACTAAATCCCGTGGCCTCACTTTTAATTTCAAATTCTACTGGACTTGACATTCACGTTTTGTTCCATTGTGAGGAGAGAAGAAATTCAGAAGATAATAATTTCTACTCCTGGACTCCCCACATCGAAGTTTTGAAAGCCAAATGCGTAAACTCCCCGAATGTTCTAATTTCTATCCCACACTCGCACTGGTTCCAGTCGCAAGCTCTTTCTCCAGCAATACAATTCTCTAGTCCGCTCTCCACTGGATTACAGGTCCCCAATCTACTAATAGGCTAACGAATCCTCCCTGTTTAGCGATTGGTATACCCTGTGGACCAGCCTTACGTTCAACATATGCACCGAGGTTGGTATCCCTTCTTTATGATTCTGCTCATTATCACTTACCGCCTACCATCTTGCGTGTAGGGCCCATTTTCTCCAACTCCACTATCTTCAAAACTCCTTACTTCTCTCACTAGTGTCCCATCTTTACTAACCTCTTTTCCCTGTCTGATCGTCCCCATCCCCGACGCCTCAATCTGGTTAACTTATCGAAATCGCCCTACATAATCTACATTAGACACGTGAAGGCCATTATTGCATTTTCCTTCTTACAGCTTGTACTTTACAGATAGATTCGCATCGAACTCCAGAACTGGCTAATCTCGCTCTTTTGCGTGAAAACTCCCGCCTCCACATCCTGAACCCCTACCATCTATTCCCGTCGTACTTACCTCTCTCTCCTTCCCCACTCCATCGATTCCTCTTCCTTTTCGACCCTCTTCCCTCTCGCCAAGCCATGTAAGACCCTATTCTTCCAACTCTATCGTTCAGCGCATTCTCATCCTCCTGCGCACCTTGACATCTTCTCTATTTTGAATTGTCCTCCTGGTTATATCGGCTGGTAGTCAAGTAAGCCCTGCTTTCCTCAACCACTGATCCTTAAAATCTTACGATCGTTCAATACAACCTTTGGTCCCCTCAACTCCGCAATAAACTTCGTTTAATTCTAAAATTTTCCGATCTCCTGTTCATTTTTAATTTGTTTCTTACGTCCCGAAAAAATAGTCATTGCACGAGTGAGAATCGGCCACACCCGCTTGACCCACTCGTACCTTCTCCCCACCTTTATGCCAATTCTGTCATGCTGAGGAATTATCCGCCTACCATGCTTTCTCTTGTCCATGTCTCCTAAACCTTGGAAAATCATTTTCTATACCGTCTCAGGCTTCTTCTGCCCTATCCAATATCAGAATCTTATTCTAACGCACTAAACTTTTTCCGGTCCACATACTGTTACAAATCCATTCAATTCCAATACTTTAGTCCAAAATGAGAAGAACGAAAAGAAACGGATGAGTCAGCGAATTAATTTACAGACATAAATTGGATATTGTTGAGAAAATGTAGAGAATTTTAAGAAAACGCGCGTATGACTTTATATTCTTCGGGTCTGTTGAGTATTGTGCCCTGTGCCCTGGAATGCGAAAATGGAGGAACTGTATCAATATTTGGCTGAGGTTGTGTTCAGATGTGTCGAGCAAATGAGAAAATTTCCGGCTCACGTTTTTGATAGGTGTCGGAATTTTCTTTCGAGCATTGTTTCGAAGATCTTTTTGTTCGCCCTATGGCAGTCACCACGCGGGTTGTTTACTCCTGTTTTTACAATGGGAAGAGTATTGGTGGATGGAGGATTACCACCTTCTTGTTCTCCACACACGAGTAAACGCCCTTCTTGGACTAGTATAACTCTACTTTACAATATTTCAAGTTGGTAACTTTTGGGAGGCTCACTCGCTCCGCTCGTTCGCCCCCTTTTGGGTATAGTATGATTCTACTTTGGAATATTTCAAGCTAATGGCTTTTGGGGCTCACTCGCTCTGCTCGTTCGCTCTCCTCTTCGGTCTACCTCCTTGGTCTAAAATGAGCCCAGCTTAGAATATTTCAAGCTGTATAACAAAAACTGACTAGCCCCTTTTATACAGTTGCAGTATAAAGCTACTATAAAGCTAGAAGCTATAGTATAAAGTGGCTGGTGTGAACTCGCAGATTTTTGATTCACCCACGGAGTAATGAAGGTGAAGAGGGGAGGACTTCTTCGTCTATTATAAGTTTAATTTAAGACAAGTAAAATCCTAGTATGAAGCTAGTACAAGAAGGTATGTCAAAAAAGTTCCCGGACAATTATTTGTATACTCCAATTGACAACACTGGCAAGGAAACCTAATTGAATCTTGTTTTGTAGTACTATCGACCATCAACATTCAAAATTTCACGTTGATTCATGGCATAGTTTGTCATAAATTAATTTTTGGAGGAATGTCCTTGAGGGTCTGTGCCGATTCCGTCTTGATGCCTTCTGTAGGCCCCAAATGCTCCCATCCCATGGCATCTCATAGGCGGTCAGTTAGGAAGAAGTCCCTACAATTCAAATCAGACGAATACAAGAGGTGGTCAAGCATTGGCGTTGGATTATGGGCAAAAAAACCTTTGATACCAAAGGCCGTACCATAGTTGTATATACCAAAAAAAAAAAAAAAAAAAAAACTCGTGCATAAAAAATCACAATTACATAGTCAAACGCTTTTGTGACTGCCGCTGATACTACTAACAACATTTCTCGACGATTTCCGGCGAGTCTCCGCTTCATACTGTTGACAACAGATAGCGCGCAAGCATAAACCGGTTTACCAGCGCTTGCAAAAGCTGTAACCGACTCTTACCCCGCCCTGAAACAACTAATCACGTTGTACAATGCAGCACGCAGCTTGGTGTACTCTCCAAACACAGCACATAACATTTTTATTAATTTGGTATTTCCTTTTCCTGGTTTTACAAGAAATTTGATGACAATTTATTACTCAACCTCTTTTTTACGCAAACAAATTGGCTTGAAATCGGCACGGACCCTCAAGGACATTCCTCCAAAAATTAATTTATGACAAACTATGCCATGAATCAACGTGAAATTTTGAATATTGATGGTCGATAGTGCAACAAAACAAGATTCAATTAGGTTTCCTTGCCCGTGTTGCCAATTGGCGCATACAAATAATCGTCCGGGAATTTTTTTGACATACATAAACTGACCGACGTGAACTCGCAAACCCTTACCTATTTCTTCTTTAGTTCATTCATCAACATTAGTTACTGTTGGAGTATATTTTATTTTTTGTTATTTAAATTATTTGAATTTAAAATGAATTAAATATTATTTAATAATTAGAATTTTTTATTATAGAATTTTCATATTGTTTATTTTTTATATACAAAAATTAATAGCTTTATCAACAATAAATAATTCAGGATTAATAATTTTTTTTTCTATTAATTAATTTATTAAATATTTATTTTATTTAATTTTATTTTTAATAATTAATTTATATTTTTGAATATTGATTAATTTTAACTACTGATTATTAAGAAATGATAATTTTTTTATCATGATATTATTTATATTGATTAAATTGTTATTTTTAATTTTTTATTTATTAGTACAAAAATCTATATACATAATGTTCAAATTAGTTTCATTCGGGCTGGCCTAGTATAAAGGAGCGTAGACCTGTAGTATAAAACCTAGTATAACTTCAGTGCACTGGACTAGTACAAACTAGGCCGGGCGAACTCGCAAATTTCTAATCACCCATGGGGTAGAGATTTGCACGCGCACGCGTGGGTGAAGTGGGGGGGGGGCACTCGCAAAATTTCAAATTAGGGGTCAGGGCAGAGTAAAGACATGAAACATGTCAAAAGCCTACTGGATAGTGGGCTCGGAAGCCTACAATTTTTTCGCACCGCGCTTGCCTTTCTGACCCAATTTGGTTGTAAATTTCCTATTGAAACTGTTCCGAAAAATCTGAAAAAGACGGCTTGTATCTCGTTCGTACTATCATTAGTTTGAACTCGTGACTGTATCACAATATCTTCTTTAAAATCGCTCTCTTCACGTGTGTGCATCCATATGGAAATCAATCTCTACAAAAGTATACAAGTCACCGCCACATCCGCTCGAGTGGTTCCTGCCAAATCTCATGCGAATTTAAATAACGACGAGCGCAGTACACTTACGCCGAGTCGAAGTAGCTGACAAAAATCTTCGAATCCGCTAATGGTAATTTTTGTTGAGGGAATTTCGTTCGCTAGTTAACTCCTGAGAAGTTATACTGCGTACTCTACTTTAAGCCGCTACATGATTATACGCGAAGAAGACAACCGGAATACGAAGCAGATATAACCTTCTCTACCTTTGACTCGCGAAGAATATTAAAAGATTTATATTTGAGCAGTGTAGTATCTTTGGCGGGTGACGACATTTAAAATTCAAATTAACCCTTTTTATCGAGTTCGCGTTTGCAAATTTCGGCTGTAGCAATAAGACCGAAAAATAAGGGAAAAAAATACCCGATATGCATAGGTACTCGTCTCCTTAGGTAGACCTCGGTGTAGCGGCAAGCCGTCAATAATTTGACGTAATTCGCTCGAGAGCTCGCGAGCGAACGCGTGCGGGAAACGCGTACTCGTGAATGCGAGGAAATTTCTCTCGTAGGTTCTCGGGTAACCCGGCTGAAGAGAGACAAATGATAACGTTTTATTTAACGTTTCGGCTTAACGCGAAATGTTCCGTCTGTATTAGAGAAATTACAGTCAACGTGTGCGACCCCGTGCTCTGGCTCGGCGGTGAAGAAAAATGAGCGACGCGAATCGGATAAAAACAATTTCGTTAGAAGAAAATAGCGACACGTAGAACACGAACGAGGAAAATACGAAGATTTGCCGTGCAATCTTTAAAATAAAATTGTAGAAAAATAGATAATTGTCGACGGGGAAGGGAAGGTGTATTGCGGTTGAAGTTTCCAACCCCTAAATAATGTGTGGGTGTACGGTGGGTAAAAGCTTCCCGCCAAGATGCAATCAACGTTTGTGGCGTACATCGAAAACATGTGTATACGTATTATGCGTAACATATTGGAATTACTATTCGTGAGTGAACGTTGAGAAAAGAAAAATATCGTATTTCGAGATTGAAGACTTTACAAAGGGACGTATTACAAATTTCTTTTTCGAGAAACAAAGGAAGAGGTGGAAAAAAAGTAAAAGTTTTTCGACTAACAAAATGAACGAAGAAGAAAATCCTAATCTTATTTGTTCAACTGATGTCGTTGTTAGATTCTTTCGTTTGCGATATGTTCTTCCTTTTTCTTACTGATTGATTGAGGGCTGAAACACGTATTTATGTATACTATTGCGGATCATAATATTATTAATAAGAACAGGGAGTAATCCAACTGCGGCCTTAGTGCAGTAGAAACGTCGAAAAATCCTTTGTACTTATATTACATTCACAAATTGGCCTTCTTCATACTTGTAGTTTGACATTCTTTTATTAGTTGGTGAATATTTCGGACCTTGCTCTGGTCACATTTATAGCGAAGTTAACCCCTTTAGCTCTCGATCATAACCCCCCCCCTCCCCCCAGCGAGAAAAACGATTGAAATTATTTCATATTTTTTTCGTATATCTCGTAAAAGAAGGCCACCTATCACATCTCTTCATCATCCCTGTCACCTGCCACGTTCTGTATCACTGACTCCATTATTTCTTGCTCGATAACTTTTTTTTTTATCGTCTTACATTTGGGACGTACCCGTATCCGTGCTACATCCTTGCAATTATTCTTCAGTTTGAGTTTGTATGGTTCATTCTAGCTCCAAAAAGTTTTATCCTCTTTTTTTGACATGTTTCATGTCTTTACTCTGACCCTAACCTAATTTCAAAATTTGAGTGCGTGTGCATGCGTGCGTGCAGATGACTTTATGGGACATGGAATTTTCTTCTCTAAAGAATGTGCGTGCAAGATCTCTCTTTGACTTAGGCAGTAAACTACTGGTGTGCTAGCTTTATACTGGCTCTAGGAATCCGGTATACTGTATGCTTCATACTGTAAAGTAGGCTAAGAAAGGCTGTGAAACCCAAACCTAATATACAGTATACTAGCTTAGTAATTTGAATGTTTTCCTCGGTGACTACGAGCCATTTTAATAGAATAGGAGGGATAGTACAGCACGTAACAGATTAGAAAATACGCAACTGGAGTTTTATTAGTCTATCTAAAAAATTTTTTTCTTTTAGTCAGATGACTAGAGAAACACCACGACGGAAAAAGGTGGAACGGAAAATAAAATAAAAATATAAAATGAAGAAAAATTGGTCAAAATAATATATTTAGATTAATGACAGAATACTCAAAGAGTAGAGTAAACGAAAAACCAATTACAAAGACCGCAGATATAAAGAAGGAGAAGATGCGAGATCTTTCGGTTAACAAACCATCATCGGGCAAAGTTAGAACGCCACTGACCCAGATACGACTCATAAAACAGAATACCAACGAGATGAGGATTGAACGAGCGAGCCCTCTCGAGGTGACTCAAACTCGTAGACCAATTCAACTAAACCTTCGTCGGGAAAATACCCCTTCCTAAAGATGAAACTCTTGCTAATGTCGTTGCCGACCTGACCATAAAAATTGGTCCCGGCGTGAATATTCAATCAGCTTGCGCTGAACTAGTCCGCAACACCCCCCTCCTTCGTATAAACAATTACGCATGTGAGATGATAGATAATCTGAGGAGGAAGGTCAGGGACCAGGGGTTAATCCTTACTAAAGCCGACAAGGGTAACGCGATCGTAGTCCTGGAGAAATCCTCCTACGTTTCCAAGGTTCAAGAAGTGAAAATAGCTCTTTTAACTTTCCTAACTACGTCAAAGAGGTTAGGAAGGTTGTGAACGGGAGTGAGTTTATCATAAAAAGTTCTTCGCTCAAAAAAGCCCTGCTCGTACCTAACCCTGTTCCTCCCCTCCTCTATGGGTTGCCAAAAGTTCACAAGATGAATACTCCTATGCGGCCTGTCGTCTCCTACGTCTCCTCCCCTGCCTATTTTCTGGCCAAGTTCTTGGATCGTTGGTTCAAGTCTCGAATCGAGTACGAGTCCCCCTACTCCGTTAAAAATTCGGTTTCTCTGGCCGAGAGGCTCAAAAATGTTACCTTGCCTCCGGGTACTAGCCTCTGCTCATTTGATGTAGCCGGCCTCTTTCCCAACATACCAAAGGCCCATACTATGCAGTATATGGGTGACCTACTTGCAAAGTTCAACATTCCTCATAACGAGATACAGGAATTTTTTGGCCTCCTTAATGCGTGCTGGTCCCCTAACTTCTGTAAGTTCAATGGGAAATTTTACGAGTTTCCTGAGGAGGTAGGAATCCCCATCGGCTCTCCTTTGGGCTCTCTCGTTTCGGAGATATTTATGTCCAGATTTGAGGTTGACTTGTTTTCCTCTGGCCAAGTGCTACTGAGTCACATCCATTACTGGCACCGATATGTGGACGATATATTATGTGCGTGGACCGGTCCTCAAGTGCTCCTTGGTGAGTTTCTTCAGTATCTGAATAAAATGTATCCCTCCATAAAATTCACTACAGAAATCGGAGGTTCTTCCATAAACATTCTGGATCTCACTATTTCTGATAGAGATGGGGACCATGAATTTGCGATATTCAGGAAGGATACTTCGACCGATACAGTTGTCCACGGATCGTCCTTCTGTCCATTTTCTCATAAGATCGCTGCCTTCAATAGTTATATTCATCGACTGACTAGCATTCCGCTAAGTCAACCAGCTTTCCAAGAGGAGCTGGCGACCATTAAGCACTTGGCCGCTGTGAATGAGGTCAACTTGGACATTGACCGTATGGATCGTAAAAAACTTACGAGGAAGGGCCTTGATTCTACCACTTCCCTCCGCCGCGATCTGAGTGGTAATAATAATAAGAGATTACGTTGGATCAAGCTCCCGTTTTTGGGTGAGTTTTCATCCAAGCTGACTCGTGTCCTCCGCCCCCTTGGCTTCAGGCCTGCTTTTTATAACCTCACTACTGTGAAGGGTTTGTTTGTTAGGCTAGGACCCCATCCCGCGGGGGGAGAGGAGCGGGGTGTACAAATTGGAGTGCAAGGATTGTAACGGCGTACACAAAGGCGAGACGGGTCGCCAGCTCGGAATTCGAGTAGAGGAGCACCTTAAGGCCTGGAAGAAAGGTAATTTGGGTGATTCGGCCTTTGCGGACCACCTTATCTGCAGTGGTCATAGTTTCAAGGAAGGTTCGGCTACCCTTCTCCACAAGGAGAATTCTTATTTCAAGCGCGTTGCGTTGGAAAATATCGAAATAGTGCGTCATCTGAACAGTGACGATATTACCGTACTCAACAGGTATTTTCCCGACGAAGGTTTAGTTGAATTGGTCTACGAGTTTGAGTCACCTCGCGAGGGCTCGCTCGTTCAATCCTGATCTCGTTGGCATTCTGTTTTATGAGTCGTATCTGGGTCAGTGGCGTTCTAACTTTGCCCGATGATGGTTTGTTAACCGAAAGATCTCGCTTCTTCTCTTTTATATCTGCGGTCTTTGTAATTGGTTTTTCGTTTACTCTACTCTTTGAGTATTCTGTCATTATGTCGAGCCGTAACGTTTCGGACCGTGTCAATTCTACGTAATTTTAGATTAAGTTCCGAGGAGTATTTGTTCGACCGGTTTCGATAGATCTGGCGTCTATCATCATCAGGAGAGAACTGAATAAAAGCGTTGAAACTGGTAAGGAGATGAAAGAAAGTTGAACGAGTGGATCAGGTCTAGATAGGAAGTGCTGATTAAAGTTGTAGTAGAATTTGATGAACAGATTAAGAAAAGTAGATGATGTGTCGATTAGAGTCGACGAGTTCGTAGATGAAGAGCGAATGATCTCGGTTTCTTCCACACGACTCATGTTTTGACCTTTATCGGCGTTGTGAAGGAGTTCGATGACGGCATTATCGACGGGGTGATTTTTATCCGTGCAATGTTCGGCAAAAGCAGAGTATTTTCCATTGGAGATGGATGCTTTATGCTCGCGGAAGCCGGTCTGGCCAACGTACTGGGCATCGCAGGAACCACAAGTTATTCGGTAAATGCCTGACTTATCCATTGGTGGTACAGCATCCTTCAAGGGGGAGAGGTCAGACAAAGTGTTGACCAGACTCGGTAGTTGAATTTTCGGAGCTTTGAGGAAAGATTTTCTGTAGGTCTCCCGAGGTATGGTAGGCGAATCCATTGTGTTCTGGCCGTTGAGCTCTTTTGAGAGGGGGGCTTGTTGGGAGGGAGTTCAGTGAGCAGCTTTTTAAGTCGTTTATGTCTGACCAAGAGGCGGATGTTAGATTCGAGGCCGTTTAATTTGTTTGATCTCGTGTTCGAAAGCCACGTCATCTAGAGGAATATGGATCGGCCTGTGGATGGCTGCGTTTATGGGTGGATGGAAACGCCCGTGAACGCAGCTTTCCTAAAGATGCCAAATTTAGCTTTTAGAATATTATGTTTTTCGATGAGGGTGATGGTGACGTCTAGAAAATTGATGCTGTTTCCTCCTGTTTCAAGCGTGAATTTGATAGCGGGGTCAAAATTGTTGAGTTCTTGGAGGAAGAGTTGTAGCTCCGGAAGAGGGCCACGCCAGACACATAACACGTCGTCGACATAGCGAGCCCATAATCGGGCTTGAGATGAGAATGGAGGTTTCGAGGTAGTTCATGAACACATTTACTACCAGAGAGGATAGTGGACCTCCCATCGGAAGCCCATCCGGAAACTTGTGGGTCGTTTTCCTGAAGACGCAAACGTTTTGAGAGAGGCACACCTGGAGTAAATTGCCGAATTCGTTGATGATGTCCGGATGAATATTCTGTCTTTCCAAAAACCGAAGGAGGAGGGTGAGGGGGATAGTGCGCAACACCGGAATTTTAGAAAACATTCTGGCGACGTCGAAGGAGACTAGTATCGATCCGGAAGGAAAATTTGTGTTGGACATTCTTGATGTGAGATTGAGGGAGTTGCGAACCGCATAAGGAGGATTGAAGTCGGACACGGAGCAGAACCAGTTATAAGCCTAGTTTGATATACTGCATGAAGCAGAGAGAGTGGGAAAATTTTCCTGGAAATTACTGGACAAACCTGTGTACCACCCTTGTTCCCCCCAAATTAATGGACAAATTGGTAGCCCGTGCGCTTGCATCTGCGAGCTTATACCTCGTGAAAGATTTAGAAATACACGAGTACACCTCTACACGACCTTTCTTCCTTCAAATTAGTGGATAAATATTTCATGCGAGTGAGCTTTTTTGTCAAAGAAAGTTGTATTTTGGCTAGTAAAAATTATCGATCCTTCATCCTGTAGAACCTTCCCCTAGACATCGAAAATTCTCTTCCCTGGAACTCGACCTGTGAATGGTGAAAAGTAAGTTGTTCTAGGCGGAGTCATACCCTAGTCTAGGGACGTGGAAAAATTCGTTCATCTCGTTGCTTTGCGTGAGAGGGACTAGCTTTTCTTGTGGGCCTAATCACCTTGACTTAATTCTAGAAGTCTGCCACAAAAACATTAAAAAAATTTCTCTCCTTTCTCCATCGAAGATGCATCGCGAGCAGCGAACGAAGTACTCTGCGAATTATGGGCTGGCCAACTTTCAACTATAATTATAGCGATTTTAATTCCTTCAAATCTTCTTCATCATTTATTGAGAATCAAATTCTTTCCTTCTATCCTCTTCGCCCACGACAAGCGAAAAAGCGATCATCACGTTGAAATTTGTAGAACATTGCTCTTCTTATCGAAGAAGAGTGAATTTCAAGCCGAAGAAAGTGACTTTCCACAGTACAAGGTTTTCTTAAGGGAACTAGAGCTTATCAAACTATGTATACGCATGCATTGGAATTCATAACTTTGAAGACAAAATTCCATTCATTACTGTACATACAATTCAATATCATAAGAACCCTCCTCACTTCAAGTTGATTGATATCCCCTCTTGAAAGAAAGTAGAAAGTTGCTTACCAAACGAGCAATCATTAAGCAGAATGCGGATGCTGATATAAGAGAGGAGAAGAAAGCTGCAGCGATCTGTATCAGCGTCATATTTGGATTCCGTCAATCAGCTTGAAAGATCACGGAAATTGATGAATGCAGCGCAACACCAATTCCCGGGGATATAGAGAATTTCAGGATTGCTAAAAGTTGTGTATTTCACGTTCTCAAAATAAGTCCAATGACCCACAAAGTCTTGTACGTAGCTAATAGAGTCTTATATATAAGCTTGCAATCATATGTGATGATGAAGAGGCATTAGCTGGAATAGATGAACTTCTAAGGCATTTTGCCAAATGATCGAAAAAATCTTGTCGTGTGATACGACAGTACTGTTATTACAAAGTCTCAGTATATGATGGCAGAGTGGTGCTGCTACGATAAGTCTATCCCATAAAAAATTAATATATTCGTAATCCTTGAGCTCGAAGTTACTTTCACCCCTCAATTTGTTAGCCACTGGGAGCTGTTCTACATTTTCTCTCGTTGAAAAGTCGTTTAAAAAGGAGGAAAAGAGGAAAAACATTAGGGTACATTATAGATGCTAGTGGTCGATCGCGCAAAGCCTGATTTTACTAAAGAAGAAAATAAAAATACGATGAGAACACGTTTTAATACGTGCACGGTGTAATAATAATTTATTTGGCGTCAACCCGACGTTATACGTACAGTACGTTAGCTACGTAAAATATTGTATTCTCATGTCTCGAGCTTTTTACTGTTTCTTAATGTTTCTTCGCAAAAAGTTTATGAAAAGGTTTCGGGAAACGTTACACTTTTGAAATGAGTTTCAGTTTATTATTTTCGCGGCAGCTTCCAAAAATTACGACGTATTTTGGATGGAGAAAATATTATATATAAGGACGAAGGGAAGAAGCCCATGAAGACTAATACGAAGAGTAGGTAAGAACGGCGAGGTAGGAAAATGTTCCAACAACGATGACGACAACGACGTATTCTCGCTATAGTTCGAATATGAAGGAATGCTTCGGCTGGCGTTTTACTCCTTTCCACCCTCGCTTTAAAAACCCTTCGAAAGTCTTCGGTTGAAATGTGCTTGATTATAAGTTCCAGTAATGAGCTGCCAACCTCACCTGAAACCACATCTCTTCCGTGTTAGACGTCACCGGCATATCGTTCAGATTCTTCTTTTTAGTTTTCGGATGTTCCATCAATTTCAGTGTTATATGTGAGCACAACGTTGGATGGATGGATTGTAATTAGACGGAAAGTTGGGCACGTATGAGGATTAGGCTTAGAAAAACGAATCTCTTAAAAATTTACACGATTTAACCGGTTTCAATACAGGAAACTATGTTTGATGAACCTGTTTGGTGTCTATCACCTAACACTCTTTCATATACACAGCTCGAAAGTCGACATTTCTTTGAGTCCTTACAGCAGGCAAAAGGTTCCCGTGCATTCACCCGAATGACACTTTCTACAAGAGCCCGTGTCGCCAATACTCTTGATTTATGTAACTCAATGGCGATTTCAAAGTCTGGAGCTTTTATATACAAAAAAGAACGGGATTTACATCACTCTAAATCAATGGAGTTTTTACCACAGTTGAATAAACTGTATATTATGAAAATATACAAGCACCACGTTGCACGATGTGTTGAGAGGGTCGGCTAATACTTCAACCAAGCTCGCGATTCTCTGATTATTTAGATTTTTAACATTCAATGTTGCTTTCCAAAAACCAAAGACTTCTCAATTTCCTTTGTAAATAGTGACGTCATGTGATAATTGAAATTGAAGATGAAAGCTCTACATTCATTCTCTTTTCTTATCTTC
Source organism: Aspidiotus rigidus (assembly GCA_035079385.1). Classification (NCBI taxonomy): domain Eukaryota; kingdom Metazoa; phylum Arthropoda; class Insecta; order Hemiptera; family Diaspididae; genus Aspidiotus; species Aspidiotus rigidus. The sequence continues at coordinate 25,875,707 of JAVHKY010000003.1, forward strand.
TTCTTTTTTAACATGAAAAATTTGACGGTACTTTTAAAAACAAACACCCAACGATAATTTCGTTAATTCTTGTTCTCAGTACAACTTTCAGTCAATTCTAAACCCAGGACCAAGTACAGATTGATTGGCGGATCATAAATCATGCATCGCAAATTAGCAATTAGTAATCCCTTTCAGAAGCATTTGTAGCCCCAAATTATGACGTGCAATAATTTTAATCACTTTCCACAAACAAACTCTAACAAGAAGCCTGCTTTCTTTTCATGTTCAACATACAACAAATCAAATGACTTGGATACTAATGACGTCATAAGACAGTCAATTGTCCTCTTGTTTCATTTGTGCATTACCATTCTAAAGTCAAATTTCGCATCACAAACAAATACATCCAACGATTGTAATAATGTAATAATGACAAGTAACATCAGACTAAACAACAGAGCGTGAATTTCTTCCCATAAGTGCGCTTTGGACTGTCGTGCCATCACGTGACGTGTGAGCAACTGAACTCTTGACTCGTACGAAAAAAATAAATTTTAATGGTCGGACTTTGCGAGGCAAGCCGACTCTAAATAGTGTAATCGGATTCCCGAATCTGTGCGACTGGCATGTTAAAAGTGTTTCGACGACGGATATGTATTCAGGAACATGTGTAGAACAAATTAAGCTTGGGTGCCATTTTTACTAACCCCTCAAGCTCAAAGGATCCACCCCCCCATTCTTAGAATTATGTGTATCTTCTCTCCTATGCGTTTGATGAAAAAATTTTTCGAACAAAAGTTGTTCCTTGAAGACTTCTATGTATTTTTACCTCTTACAAAAAAGTTATTTCGGACAACATTTAAGCCACAAAATTGGAAAATGAAATCTCAAATGTACGTTATTTGTGTTTGAAGCAATATTAATATGGAAGATTAACGTGAATGAATACTCACGTTTTTTGTAATTTTCAGGGTGAATATCGGTTTTTTGAAAAGAAGTCAAGAGACAAAAATTGTAAGGCGTCAAAAGATACATAAATAATGTTCTATTAAAAATTTCCGTGCGACGCTCCATTTTTGAATAAATGAAGAATGAAAGTTGGATAGTTGTGGAAGTAACGCGTGCCCGTCGCCCACAATAAAGCAAGTCGACGCTAGCGTCATCTACCCGTTATAATGTATAATGCTTCAGTTTCAAGTAAATTGATGCAAATGTGAACTAGTATGTATCTGTTGCAAAGGATACTTTTTTCTATTGATGCCATAATTGAGTCACAATAAATAAATGAATAAATTACAGATCGATAACTAACTGATAATAATGACATCATGCGTTACTTTTGCAACTATTCATCTTTCATCCTCCATTTATTGAAAATTGAAGCATCGCACGAAATTCTTAATACAACATTATTTATGCATGTTTTGATGCTGTACAATTTTTGTCTCTTGACTTTTTTTAAAAAAACTGATATTCACCTCACAAAAAACCAATCTGGACCACACTTTTTTGTCCCCTGGGGACAATGCGTACGTCATATCGGGTGTGACTCTTAGTATATTGCATAAGGCGACAAATAACATACATATATGTACCCAAATTCATCCATCCCCCATTACCAAATTTCCTAATATGACTGGACTAACTGGCAACATATTGTGATTGGAGGATTTGGGGTCAAAGAGAGCTTAGGGTTGAAGTAGGTTTTTTACTCGGGGACGAGAAGGGATAAAGATTTGATGGATAAAGGCGGTGAGGGTTACGTGAGTATTTCAAACACTATTTATTATTTATTCATTGACTTTGATCTTCCATATTAATATCTCTTGAAAAACTAATGAGGTACATTTGAGATCTTATTTTTCAATTTTAGAGTACAGGGCTTGTCCCAAATACTTTTTTTGTAAGAGGTAAAAATACATAGAAGTCTTCAAGAAACAACTCTTGTACGAAAAATTTTTTCATCAAACCCTTAGGAGAGAAAATACACATAATTCTAAGAATGGGGGGGTGAATCCTTTAAGCTTGAGGGGTTACTAAAAATGGCACCCAAGCTTAACTCGTTCTACACATGTTCCCGAATACGTACCCGTCGTCGAAACACTTTTAATATGCCAGTCGCGCAGAAGCTGTTTTTAGCTGGAATTCAACTACAGTAAAAAAACTACAACGGCCAAGTTCTGCTATTGTTCAAAGAAAAAGTGACAAGGCACAACTGATTGCGACAGTGATACCTTTCAATCATATCATAACAACGCTAACAGGATTAGCGGACGGTAATGAATCAACAACGACATCATTACAACCAAATACCTGACAACCAATACCAGAAATTCCCATAAAGAATGCATTGAGCGTTGTTCCTTGTTGACGTTTCACATTTACGCAATGTTGAAATTAGTACTCATCCCTACCACCAGCGCTACTGGCTGGTTTTCTTAAATCAATTTAATAAAGGGTATAGCCGGGTTTGGGGGTGAGTCAGCCACGGAGCCAAAGGAAAGGTGTGGCGAAGTACGACCACGGATGTCCTAAGCTGTCCTCCTTATTCAACCAACAATATCTCGCGAGTATTGCGACCTTTTAGAACACCACCCTGTGCCAGGACCGCAGGTCAAGCCGCTGTGGTCAGTACCCAATATAACGAAGATCATTGAGAATGTTGATCATGCTTCATCGTTGGAGCAATGGTCAAATATACGCAATTTCCAGTTCATATAAAAATCTAAATTTTATACCAAGTATCGACTCATTTTCGACCTCGATTCTACTAGTACACTTGAAATCTACAAAATTTTGACGTCTATTGCGCGTCTTCTTCCAGTGATTAAGTACAGTCCACCCGAAAACCGAAGAAAGTCGATATCAATCTATAAAATACAGAGTCGATGATCCACTCGAAAATCGACGTCTATTTTGAGTCGTCTTTTGGTCGACATAATGAGTCGATTTGACGTCACAATGACGTCGCTTCTGAGTCATCAAAAGTACGTTCCAGATATTCACAAAGACATAAATATTTAAACGAAAAATCTTCGATTTTTTTTTTTTTTAGTGCTGTATTGTCATTCGAGAAGTGTTGAATATCAGGAAGAAAAAAACCTTTTCTCGACAAGTTTCTCATCTTAGTACAAGTACTTTTACTAAAAAGTAGATTCGTTAAATTTCGTATGCCAACATTCCCAAAATCCGATTATACTCGCGTTCAATAAAGCTCATATGGTGCACGATTCGAAAAAACATTCTTTTTTGTATTTTAATTTTCGGAGTAGTTCGACGCGACGCGCTCATCGAAGCATTCCAAAATCATAATAATATTTGATTTTCAATGTTTTTACGCTTCCGCTTCCATGACCATTAAAACATAGTAACTCAAGTTACAGAAAAAAAGGGAAAAAAAATAGACTGAGGGTAAGAGGAAGCAGGGTGAGAAAATGCGAATATTTGCTTTTTGATGTTTCCTCGTCGAGAAATAATCTGACATCGAAGACGTATTACTCCTCAGGGTACGTCCGCCAATGATGCATTGTGGCTAGGCAGAGCTAATTCATCATCAACTCCGAAGTAAGAGACCCTTTATTTTGGTGGTTGTCCGCTCGGTTTCCCGCGCACTTGTAAAACACGAATCTAGAATTGGTACCACGTCTTGAGAATATTCCTCGAAGAGGCGTTTCTCAACTCGACCGCATAAAGGTAATTTCGCTACATCGGTTGAATTTTAAATACGTGTACGAATAGGTAGGTCTAATATTAACATCGCATCGTTTTATGATCGTAACCATATTGTCGAGCGACACGCGAACGCGATCAAATAATTGATGTTAATCAATTATTCAGCTTCGCGTATTCTACGAAGAAGACGAGGAGGTAAAAGCTGAGTATTAAGAAATTAGCGTACGCTGAGGGTGACACGACACGCGTGAAAGTCGGCGACGATTCGCAGTCGTATTCGTATGACAGGCCTGTTATTATAAGCGAAATCAAATTTTCAGACCGGCGAATATTTTCGTCGTAAGTAGTATCGACTGGGGAGGTAGGATTCGGAATAAATTAGCGGTTAAGATTGCGAATATAAGGGTCTCCATAACCCTTACCGAAAATCGTTTCTGTCGGTGCTCATTCGCTCTATATTTTCTTCGCCGCCAATTTCTAATTTTGTTGTCGTCAAATCCGACCGTGGAATACACTCGGTCGTATATATATTTATATAAAATTTTGAATATGAATGGGAAATTTTGCATTTGTAATATCATATTGAAAGAGCGCGACGGCAGCGGCGTCGCGGGGAAAGGGCGAGAAACGAGATAACGGAAAAAGAAAACGATTTAAAAGCTGGTTAAAGCATTAAGACTGTTGGGAAACATATGCGTCCTATGATGCTTGTGTTTTAGTCCGTCCTTCTCGTACAATTCTGCAACGATTTCGCGAGTGGGAGGGAGAGTGAGCGTACGAAAAGTGAAAAATGTATTCCGATCGGAAAATTTTTTCATCGGGTGTAAAGGTGTGCGTATTGACGAGAATGAACGAGACAAATGACGAAGACAGGGAGGGTAGGAAAAAAGGTGGAAAAAAACATTTCAAACTTTATAAGAAGCGTGCTTCTCGCGTACGGGATTAAAATGACGTGAAACACGCGGGAAATGGTAATTTAATTCAAAAATGACTAAGACCCCATCATGTTCACAAAACTTAAAACTTCCCCATCCTTGATAGCGTATCTCGGATTTTTCTTAACCTTCGGCACACGAGTACCGAGAGGTTTTTTAAAATGATAAGTATACTTTCATTCGGGGAATGTTGTTTTCTTGGAACGAATAACAACCGTAAAATATTCCTATCACCTTTTGCTCTGTTCACTTTAACCCTTTAATGGCCACCGACAAATATTCGTATATCCGTTTTTTCATGTGAAGACCAGTGTGAACATTGAACGGATATATTCGTTGTGGTACATCATATTAGAAATTGAATTTACATTTGAAAAAAGTCAACTAGTGCGCTTCTAGTTTATTTTCAATGCATTAATCCGGTGCTACCAAAAAATTTTTTTATATCATCTGTTTTTTTCCGGGCTTTTGACAGATGATTGAACCGCGTTACTCAATTCGATATATTTTCACAGTAAAAATGTAAAATTTATGATACTATGAAAAATGAATGCCATGAAGCTTGGGAATCAAATTATACAAATTCAAAATATACAAATCTACTTTATTAGTTGCTTTTTCAAGAGTATTTTCGGGTGTTATCCCATCATCAGTTGTGTCGCAACTGGAGAACAAGGCCATGAAATAAAGAAAGGGACTCATGATGGTATAGTGAGAAAGTGGTGAAGAGAATCAGCAATGACCAGACGAAACAAAAGGACAAGGAAAGCTTGAGCGGAGTGTACAAGCTTAGTTGTGAACAGTGCGAGGGTATCTACATCGGTGAGACTGGGAGGAAGTTTGAGATCAGGAAAAAGGAGCACAAAAAGTCGAGGGAGAAAGAAGATGGCTACTCACTGTTTGGGAAACACTGTAACAAAGAACACCACGATGGAGAGGGAATATTTGAAGTCATACACGTAGAAAATCAGAAAACTCTGGGAACAAATGAAGATTGCAAAAGCCAAGAGGAAGAAAGCCTCCCTCTTGAAAAATGTAATCACGTTTGACAGCGAAAAACTATTCGGCCTGGTGATTGGACGAGAGAAGGAGAGCAGAATCAACCAATGAGACGGCAGGAAACCAGGTAGCCAATAGAAATGCAGCATTCAGGACAATAGATTGAACCAATCACTAAGCAGTATATTTTAGCCAATAAGAACACAATATCATATTATTGTAAGAATAAGAATCTAGGAAGTTAACCAATAACAACACAGCATTGTTACAACCAATAAGATCACAGTGTTATACTATAAAAACTCATCTCCAGTTGCGACACGACTAATGATGGGATAACACCCGAAAATACTCTTGTAAAAGCAACTAATAAAGTAGATTTGTACTTTTTGAAAAACCTTTTACAATATCCAGCTGTCACAATTCTTTATTTTACCGTAATAAATAAGCAAGTAAATGCAACATGGCATGTGATATCACTAGAAAATTTGTGCATTAATATTTTTAATCCGTGTTCAAAAATAAATGATGATTTCGGATTTTGTACAAAAATCTTGTGCAGAGTTGTTCAGATTTGCATTTTTGTACAAAAAAGGTGTGCATTTCCCGAACTTTGCTCTTAACATATATATAGGACTGTACTTTCAAAAAGGATTTTCAGGAGAGTATCACTAATAAAAATACTCGATAACGACCTCTAAACTACATAATATATCAATCAGGGAGATTTAGAGTCATGATGACCAGAATTGAAATTGAAATTTCCCCAGCCCCCCCTCCCCCCCCCAATGTTTGTTGAAAATGATCCTGCTATCGACGAGTATAACGAAGTGAGTACAAGCTGTTAATCTGAAATTCTAGAGAATCGTGCATGTTGTCATATAAGCATGAAACTTGGTGTTGAGGTGTATGAAGGTGTAATAAATTATATTAACATTAAGAGCGCCACGAAGTAAGTCCATTTTTGTGCCCCCCGGAATCCACTTTTTTTTTGGGGGGGGGGGGTCTTTTGAAGATTATTGTTGCAGAAATTGGAAAGAAATCATAAAAAATATATTTATCTTGTGATTTATTGAAAAAACGTATTACAAAATTTTTTTTTCCTACACGCGTCCTTCCATTGAGCCCAAAATTTCACAAAATCATTAATTTCATTAGAAAAACTTGAAATTTGGTATACAGGTAAAGGAAGAGGTAATGAATAACATTAACAAAAATTCCACGCAGTAAGTTCATTTTTGTGCCACTATGGGCCCTTTTTTTTGGGGGGGGGGGCTAAAGGTTTCATTAATTTAAGACTTTTTTTTTTTTTTTTTTTATTATTTTGTTTTTACGAGCACTAGAGCTGCACGAGGGCTATTGGCTCGGCGTTACAAAAGTTATGAAAGTAATATTATAAATAACACATAAGAAAGGGAGGTTTTAAGGAAGATGGTAGAGTAAGGAAAGGTGAGGAAGGATAAGAGGATGGAATATAATGTGGAGTGTAACTGCTTCAGGTAATGGTGTGTAAAAGTTTACAATGTGTGTATGTAGAAGTTTGTAGAGGTATAGTCGATGTATGTGTTCAGATGTGAGCGTAAAAGTCAGTTTGTCTTAGGTAATGTAGGGTATTCGAAATGATGTCCTGGTTGTTTTTGAGTGCTTGGGTGAGTGAAGAGGGGTATCCGAAGAAGAGCGAAGGGGTAAAAGTCTGGGGCATGAAAAAAAGTGTTCCGCTGTTAATTTGTCTTTTTGACAGTGGGGACATGAGGGAGCGGTTAGGATGTAGGGACTGATGAGGTGAGTGTGAGTAATTTTTGTGGGACCAATTTCGAGACGAGAGAGAATTCCTTCTTCTCTTCTTGTGTTTTGAATGGAGGATACCCAAGGAACCGGGGTTTTTTTGGTACTGAGAAGTTTATTATTTGTTTGATTTTCCCAAAGAGTGTTCCATGATTGTGTGATGAGAGAACGATAGTAATTTTTGTAATCTAGGGTTGGTAGGGGTGAATTATGTGTTATTTGACTGAGGGAGGTAGCTTGTTTAGCGGCTTGATCAACTGCGTCGTGGTCGGGGAAATTGGTGTGTCCAGGGATCCATATGAAGATAATTTGAGTGTTGATTGTTTCCAATGTGTGTAGTGTGAGAAAGATGCGTTGGATTATAGGGTTAGAGTTGTATGCGTCTGTAAGGAAGTGGAGTGAAGAAAGTGAGTCAGTGAGAATAATGAATTTACCGTTTGGGGGTAGTTGAGAGAGATGGGAAAGGCAGGAAAAAATGGCCATCAGTTCGGCTGTAAAAATAGAGGCTATATTTCGGATGCGATGAGAAGATATTTCCCCGTCGATGGACCTAAGCTGCTTTAGTAGATGTTTTCGACCCATCGGTGAGGCAAAGTGAATGGTCAGGGTATTCTTGAAGTAGTTTGTTGATATGTTGGGTAAAACCAGGTTTGTCAGATTTTGGGATTTCTGTGAGATCTAGGCGTATTTTAGGTTGAGGGAAGGTTGTGTATATGGGTTCTAGGGGATGTGCTATGAACGGTTTGTTGATCATGTGATTGAATTGAAGGCGAATATGTTTGGTGGGGGATTGGTTGTGATTGTGGTGAAAGATTCGGTTAAAGATTGGAAGTTGTGGGAATTGTGCTACAGAGGATAAAAAGTTGGAGACTTATTGTTGCAAAACTTGAGAAAACAAATTATACATAATGTATTCATTGGGTGATTTGTATGGAAAAAATGGTGCGAGGAATTTTTTCCTATGTATAAACTCTTCCATTGGGTGCTCATAGGCTCCAAATTTCACAAAACTCTAAATTTCATCAGATGCGTGTGTAAGTTTTTGGCCTTCATTAAACTAGGTCTAATTTCCACAAATTATGAGACAAAAGATAACGCAAATTGTAAAGATTTATTAAATAAAATTATTATCATGTGCCGTAATGTAGGGAGACAAATTCTGGATTCCGTTTTTTTTTTAACATTATTTGCCAAACTTGAGTCTATAAAATAAAGTTGTGAATATTTAATTTTTTAAGCATCTTCTTCTCTCAAATTACTGCTTAAATCCGGAAGAATACCCTGTATCTTGAAAAGTAAGGTCCAAATCTTGACACATTTTTTACATTACCTATTTAAACTGAGGCACCAAGAGATGCAGAAGCTAGCGCCGAATTATATTGTCTAATATTTTCTCGGAATTGCTTACTTTCAATATGAATACCACACAATAATTCCTTGATTAACGAAAGCACTTCAAAATCAAAAATATATTTTCCTCCTATGCAACACTTGATGAATATTTTCTGCTTTTCGGTTACTTCATTTTTGAAATGAAAAGCTCCACAAAATATACACTTTAGATTCATGATACCTACATAAGTAATTTAGCACAATATTGTTTTCACAATATTTTTTTCTACCGATAAATATTAAATAAGAATTCGAAGTGATTGAGCCTATATCATTTTCAAAAGTAAATGCAAAACATTTACTTCAGGCGGTGAAATATTTTGCAATTCTTTATTATCAACATAAAACTCTTTCCTGGCATATGAATGCTCCAATGAGATATTTGAAGTATGATTTTCGGCGTCTGTCAATTTGTGATGCATATTAGCAATTTTTTCAATCAGCGGCAAATAATGATTGTACGAACGAGAGTAGTTCTTTTTATTTCAGTCAATACTCTAATACTGAAAAAAGAAATTTCTTGGTGTATGATGACGTCAACTTGGTAGATTATAGACATAAAATATATGTAGCATCTTGATTCGATAGATATAGATCTCGTACTCTTTTATGAAAATCATCTCAATTTGAATCGTCAGAATATAACGATGACTATTCTGTTCATATTCACAACAATTAACTCGTAATTCCTGAGAAAAAGAAGTATTACCTGATATGAATAATTTTTTTTCCCAAGTTTTGCAACAATAATTCTTAAATTAATGAAGCCTTTGCCCTCCCCCCTCAAAAAAATGGGCCCTTATGGGCACAAAAATGAACTTATTCTGTGGCATATTCTTGTTAATATTATTCATTACACCTTCCTTCACCTGTGTACTAGACTTCAAGTTTTCCTGATGAAATTAACGATTTTGTGAAACTTTGGGCCCCAAGGCCCCCAACGAAAGGGTCTATGTATAGAAAAAAATTCCTCGTAGCATTTCTTCTAACAACTCACCCAATGCATTTATTTTATAATAATTTTTGCAATAATAGTGTTCGAAATGAGCATCTCCAAAAAATGGGCCCCTGGGGGCACAAAAATGAATTAACTGCGTGGCATTCTTGTGTTAATATTATTCATTACGTCTTCCTCTACCGGTATATCAAATTTCAGGTTTTTCTGATGAATTATTAATGGTTTTGTGAAATTTTGGGTCTAAGGCCCCCTAATGGAAGGGTGCGTGTAGGAGGAAATTTTGTAATACATTTTTTTCTACAAATCATATGATAAATATATGTTTTATAATTTCTTTCCAATTTTTGCAACAATAATCTTCAAAATGAACCCTCCCCCCAAAAGTGGACTCCTGGGGGCACAAAAATGGACTTATTGCGTGGCACTCTTGTTAATATAATTCATTACACCTTCATGCACCTCAACACGAAATACTTTTAAGACAAAATGCTCAATTCTTTTCTTACTGCCTGTACTTTTCACGTTTTGAGTACTCGTAATTGTTGAACCTCCAAGCTCTGAAAATGTGGACCAAATGTGTTCGTCGTGGACCTCATATTTTCGAATAAAAATTTTTCCAAACCAAATATTAAAATAAGGAAAGCTATAGGCCTAATTGTGATAATGAAGGTTACTTATTTTTTTTCGTTGTATAACGTTTGAATTCCATTTTAAAGATCGTAACGCGTTCGCAGAGCAAGAACGTAACTTTCGAAATAAATGAAATTCTTCACGCGATTAAAAAAACTCTTTTTAAACTCTCCTCAAAATATTTTCGATTAAACCGATGATTAAAAAGAAGAGAAGAGAAAAATGAATGTACTGCAAATCTACAGTCAATTTCGTAGTCAAATTTTCGTCATCAGAATAATAATCCAGCGAGTCACTCATTACGATCTTCGTCAAGACGCAAATCGACATTTTTCGACACTTTTTCAACTTGATGGGGAAGTTTTCGCGCACACCCCTACCATCGTCCCTAAAACATTCGTTAATATTGGCTGTGGGACTTACAAATTTCAATTTCCTGGCCTCGAGCGCGTATGCAAAGTTACATTTTCCGCGGCTCTTCGAGCTGTCAGACTGTAAGAAGACACCGGATGATTGATAGTTATATTGATAATACGTTCCTGACTTCGATTCACCTCCTCGAGAAAATTATCCCTACAACTCTTACACCTATACGCATTCTGCTTGCGTTCGGCGGCAGTTTGGCCCCGTACGGTCTTCGGATACCCAACTTCTAGTTTTGCAATCTATCTTAATAATGTATTAATCTCAAACGAATCTATTACCAACCGTTGAAAAAGAATACGTCAGTTCACAAGCTCAGGGTACTCGAATATTATCCACTCTTCCTGCAGTACTAGGATCATGTCGCTGTCATAATACGGAAAAATTATCTGGACCGTTTTTTTTTCAATAATCAGTAAAGTTTCTATGTACATAACCACAGAGATATTTCTAGATGCAGACACTTCTCATTTTAATATTTTGAGCCGTTGAGAAAGTTTATTTGCGTTTAAAGACATTGGATGAACAGCTTTGGTCGTCAAAATTTTCAAGTAGCTCTAATTACCTCTGAACCAAGTCAGCTCCCGTAATCCTGTAATTTTGTCGAATGGTCTCCAAAAATTGGCCACATTATCAATCGAAGATGAGTCCCAACAAATTCAGGGTGTCTACAGGTGCTGAAAAGTCCTTCAAGTCATGAATATTGAAAATAGATCCTGAAAGTCCTGAAAAGTATTGAAATTTCTGGAAAAATCGTTCGCAAGTCCTTCATTTTTATCTTAAGGCTGTGTTTCATGTTATAAAAATTATACTTGAAATTTTCAATATTAATTTAGGCTGATTAAAAGGTCCTGCAAAACGTCCTGCAGAAGTGCTTCATTTTTACTTTTCAATTTTTGTAGACACCCTAGGTGGAGGCTGCATTTGGGAGCAATGTTCGATACCATCACTTCATGTGGGATAACTAAAGTTTAATCTTCGATGCTCAATTATCGGGATTATTTTGGGTATTTTCCGGCATGAGTACGCGAGTTAAGTTTCGTACTCAAGAATCTTTCTTTTTCTGCTGAACTGATAATCGAACTTCAGTACTCACGGCTGTTGAATCCATTACGATTCCTTCGCCAAGTTCAAGGTTTAGCTCTCTTCGATCTAACAAATGCCTAGTGGTCGAAAGTTAGAATTTTCTATTCTCGAATGTACGTATGAGGTCAATATCTGTAGTGAGTACGCACCTTTATGAACGACTATTACGAAAATTGAATCGAAGAAGAGCGCTAAGTACAAGCTCTTGATATTTCGCGAGGGCAAGCTGCCTCATTCTTAATGGAGTACACGAGAAAGTTCTTTCTTTCGGGTCGAAATAATCGCAATTTAGTGTGTCCTACGAGGGCTATAGTCTTCACCAGAATGACCGTGCGTTGTGTCATTAACCACAAAAGGGCCTCTTCTAATGCCTTGCTTTGCCAAGAAAATGAGAATAAAACTCGTGTTCTTTTTTCTCTCTGTTTGCAGCTCGTCGAGTGCAACGAAAACTCACCGTCGGCCGCCAATGAAGAAACATATCAACGAATTAATTACAAGTAAGTTCGAAATCAATAATTTCAATTCCGTGTACGTTAAGATTACTGTGGATGTCGTAAAATTGGGAACGCGACCAATTTACGTATAGTGCAATACGTTGTTTACCCCATTTCCTTGCAAATGGTTTGTAAAGAATTCCCATTTCCTCGAAATTCTATTTGTCGTCGTCGATCGAGAGCTGTTGCCGTCGTCTGGCTCATTTCTCTCGTCTGAAGGTACTCAAGGCCCTCGTGGTTGTCACATACGCCAAGAGAGAAGAAAACGCTCGTAATAAACGAGGAGAGGCCGGCGAGACGTGCGGGGATTTCGCGTGTTTTATCGTGCATTCATTATAATCGCGTTGGAACGCGGGTCAGTAAATTTAAGAAAATATATTATTCCGTTACGTAAATCACGGCAAATTAGCTCGATTGTGGAGTAACCGGGTGGTTGGGTGTATGTGTTGGTGCGGATCCGCGTTGAATAGGTCTGGCGCGCAAAATACGATAATATAAGAATCTGCAGATGAGGAAGGGAAAATGAGTATAAGAAGTGAGAGAGAAAAAAAAAGACTCCCTTCGTTATATCCGAACAATAGGAACAGGAAATTTCTGAAAATTTAGAGAAGATTTTTTACTTCTGTAAAAAAGCCATAAACTTTATTAATGGGAACTGCTTTTCCTGGTTTAAGAAGTTTACGTTTTATTTTACTTTTTTTCTTTCCTCTCTTTCCAGTTTTCATTCTTCCTTATTTTCGCCACCCGCGCGTATTGTGTCACCAATTTTCATTTTTAACCGTTTTTTCCCTCCACCCTGTTATACATTTCTTCTGGTGTGTCGCGTATACTCGTAGCTCATGAAAATATTTCTTCTCCTTCTTTTCACTTGTTGTTGCGTAGAGTATTATGGATTTTAGTCGAGGGTTTTTTTTTTTTTTTTTTGTTTCGAACGTACGTATTAATCGATATATTTTATCGCATTCTCGTCGTAACATATGCGTTTAATCGTTAGCTTGTTAGACGAATGACTAACGTGTACGATCGATTATCATTTGCCAACGAGCGAAGTACGTACAAGTGATCCAGCCGCGTTTACTCATTGTTAGAATATTAAAATATTTTTGAAATATTGGTTCACGTAATGTATTGTAATGACGTTTTGATTGGAACCCGAGAGCCAAAGAGTACGGAAATATTTTTAAGATTGCGTTAATCTGTTTCAAAAAAGGGGATTAGGTTTGAACGAATACGTATGCGGGGATTTGCTTCATTCTATGCAGAAATTTAACAGAGAGGGTATGTCTCGATATTCTTTCTTTTTTGATGAAGAAAAGTGGGATTGATTTTTTTATATCACGATGAATGTAAGATTTTGAAATCTAAGTTTGATTTTTACTGATCTCTTCAAGGTAGTCCGCGAGACAGTTTCCACCCTTGGGTCTTCTCGACTTTTTGCCTTTAGGAGAGTAGCGTCCTTTGAAGTTGGAAAAAGATGAGAGTTATGGTAGAGTGATAGAAATCAGATCAAGGGCTGACCGTATATCTCCAGCCTCTAATTAGGTTTATCGTTCCATAAGAAACGATTGTGTACGAAAGTTCATACCTCTGTAGAACCTTTCCCAAACAGGACACATCATCTTACTGGGAGTTTAAGAGACGATGCGAAGACTTTCATTCGAAATTTTTATAATTTCTTCAGAATCACATCAACCTCTTCCTGGCAGCTCTTAGACCAACTACTCGAGAATATTCCGGGTTGGAATCGGTCTTTGAGCTTCGAGGTCATCTTAAAAGCTTCACCAAATTGTGTTGGAGGTTTGAAAGAAGAAAATCAATCGACTTAACATTCCTAAATATTAACAAAAAGCGGTTGTTGGTTAAGTTTGAGGGATTTGAACATTGCAAAACACAAATTTCAGTCTGTGTTCACCAAGATGATGCGGCAGCCTGATATTCTCCCTAGTGAATGAGTCCTCGAGCATCAATGAGGCTATTACAATGAAAACGATCGCCTGTTTAATCCTATTTTTGGATGACACATCCTGAATACTTCAAATGACGTTACTTGAGATCATTCGTAACTAATACCTTTTCAATTAGCTGTCGTTTCTGACATTGAACGAACAATTTCCTATCAATATCAGAAATCACGTACTTGGAGTGGCTCAAGATTCCCAATATCATCGACGTTGGTGATATTGGAATCTTGAGCCACTCCAAGTACGTGATTTCTGATGTTATACTTCCGAGTAGTGGTGCAATTGACCCTGATTATCCTTAACATGAGCACTTTTCTCGGTGAACACTCGACTACAGTTGTCCATTTGCGATTAGTATTAGCATCCTCTCTATGAAAGACGTGGTTGCCACCGACAGTTCTAAAATGAGCTATGAAGGAATGAATCCTCAAAAGTAACTAAATGAGGACATAATTGTATCGTGTCTTTCAATAAGAAAGGAGTAATTGCCTCTGACAGTCTATGGTTTGAATATGCGTCCTCTAAAGTGGGTCTGGAGCCATCCTTAGCTAACTGGTTGTAGGACTTAATTGCCACTGGTGATCTTCATCTGAGAAGTTCTCTCCGGAGAAAGAGCAATAGCTCATCTTGGCTATGTGTAGTTCCCGATGATGGTTTATACTACAACATTCTCTCTTAACAGGACAAAATTCCACGTACGATCAACACAATTTATAGTTGTCTTTTCCCGGCGAATGCGTCCTAGACATTCCCTTTATATAGTGAGGAAGATGTAAACTTCTATACCAATGTCATAACCATAGACGTTCAAGAGAAAACCTGTTTCATGGGTGGATATTTAATGACTATGTCCGTCGTCATGCATCCGGTCGGAACGTAACATCATCAGTGGTTGGGAACTGAAGGACTGGACCCTACTTTAGGGACTTTCAAAAAAATATTGAAGTCTTGAACCTACCTAGCTAAAATCATATTTGAAGTAGAAAATTTGTCTGTCCTTTTATGTCTCAAACACCACGTGACTAATCACTTTCAAACTTGTAGGATTTATTTGTCTTACAGTATTTAGGAACAACTATAAGCCATAAATGAAAATTTCAGCTGCCACGTAGAACAAAAGTGTTTTTTAATACCTAGTTTGTAACGGAACAGTAGAGTTTCGCTTGCGCACCGACTCTGTTCTGTTAGATATTTTAATGCGAAGATACTCGTTAATGCAGTTGAAAAGAGTTCCGGACCTTTCTTGAGAAAATGAAAAAAAAAAGGATACTTAGATCAGTTTGATTTTATCGAGGGATCTTGGTAAAATAATCGGGGTTGTTATCTCAGCTTATTTGACTTACGCCAACGCACGTATGAATTCATCGTAGGTTCTTCTGTAACAAGAACCTGGTTTGTCTGGAATAAGATCCGATCTCGCTCCCCATTAGTCATTATCATTGAATACACTTTTGGGAAAAAAATTTAGATCTTCACTCATCGTCACAATTCACAGCTGAGCTTAGGAATAGTGACGTGTTACTAAAATGATATCGAAAGGACTAAACATGGAACTAAACCGAAAAGACGACTTCGACGAGACAAAGAGTGGACCTCAAAAGAAACGCGAACAAGTAGGACTAATTCAGGTTTGCATTTCTTGGTTTTACAAGAATAGAAAATAGTTTATTATTAAACAACAAGATAGAGGACAAGGTGTGGTGTCATTTTTTTATAACTGCACTGTGCTTCCTTCTCACAAAATAATCGACCATAATGACAGTTATAGGACACTCACATCGTTCAAACCAGCTGTTGTAAGTTGCAAGCTTAACGAGTATCTTCGCATTAAAAATTATTTCCTCGTTGTGAGTATCAAAGGAAGGCAAAGAGCAAAGAAAAACAGCATAGAAAATTATCTGAAGCTAACGCAATGTCATTTCTTTTGTCATTTTGTCCAGCGCATGCGTACAGTGCAGTGCGGGGTCGTCTCCGTCGTTCGATCTTTCGTCGTCTTCTTTATCCTGTCGTTGGTATTCGTTTATTTTCGGCTACTTTGGTCGTATGATGAAATACAAATTGTTTGATTACTACACAAACACACCAGCAAAGATGTTTCATACTCTGCTCCTCTTTCGATTTACTGTTCTGGTTTGGAAGTAAAAATGATAAGATCAGGATGAGATTAGTGATTCTACAAACAAGTAGAAGCCCAATACTACTGGTAGAATTCTTGATGTTATCCATTTTTGGTTTTGACATGTTCCATGTCTTTTCTCTCGCCAGACCCCGATTTTGAAACTCGCGAGTACACCACCCCCTCCCCCCCCCCGTCAAGAGAAATCTCTACCCCGTGGGTGATGCAGAAATTCGCGAGTACACCCGCGTAATAATAATAAATAATTAATTAATTAATTAATTGATAAAAAATTATATAATTAAATAATTATTTAATTATATAATTAAATAAATAAATAATTAAATAAATAAATATTTAAATAATTAATATAATTAAATAATTAAATAAATAAATAAATAAATAAATAAATAAATAAATAATTAATATAATTAATAATTAGAAAATCTCTACCCCTTGGATGATTCAGAAATTCGCGAGTACACCCCGCGTAATAATAATATAATTAATTAATCAATTAATATTTAAATAATTAAATAAATAAATAATTAAATAATTAATATAATTGATAATTAGAAAATTTTCCAAGTCCCTCTTCCTATCATATATGACTGGATAGTCGAAATTTTTCCAAGTCCCCTAGACTTGAATTGTCTCATACCATTCCAATACAACAGCGAGACAGGGGGCGAACGAGCGGAGCGAGTTCGCGCTACCTCATATTTCTCATTGAAGACTTGAATTTTCTCATACCATTCCAATACAACAGCGAGATCGCTCGTTCGCCTCACGAAAGTTGATACCTCAAAATATAGAACACCCACAATTACCTCAAAATATTTCTCATACAAGACTTATACGACGCCAAGATAGTTAAAGAGAGTAAACGAATAATATCTCACGAACACTTGACCTAGTAGAAGAATTAATAATAAATAAATAAATGAATAAATAAATAATATTAAATAATTAAATAATTAAATATTTAAATAATTGAATAATTAAACAATTAAATAAATAAAGGCTGGATAGTCGAAATTTTTCCATGTCCCCTAGACTTGAATTGTCACATACCATTCCAATACAACAGCGAGACAGGGGGCGAACGAGCGGAGCGAGTTCGCGCTACCTCATATTTCTCATAGAAGACTTATACGACGCCAAGATAGGTAAAGTTTTTTAAGTCCCTCTTCCTATCATATATTGCTGGATAGTCGAAATTTTTCCAAGTCCCCTAGACTTGAATTGTCTCATACCATTCCAATACAACAGCGAGACAGGGGGCGAACGAGCGGAGCGAGTTCGCGCTACCTCATATTTCTCAAAAAAGACTTGAATTTTCTCATACCATTCCAATACAACAGCGAGATCGCTCGTTCGCCCCACCGAAAGTTGATACCTCAAAATATAGAACACCCACAATTACCTCAAAATATTTCTCATACAAGACTTACACGACGCCAAGATAGGTAAAGGGGTAAACGAATAATATCTCACGAACACTTGACCTAGTAGAAGCCTAGACTGAAATATTTCATGATGACTGATAAAATATAAAAGACTTGGAACATGATTTTCATTTATTTGGCTATGCCAGAAAATTTAATAATACTACAATATGACCAAGTTACAAATTTTTTGTTACCGGTAATTGTGAAAGTTAGAACGGAGTAGAATCAGCGAGAATTTGAATTGATAGACTTTACGACCAAGAGGATGCGTACTTTTGCGTATCTGCGGGCTCCCAGCTGCGCTGCAGGCAAGTGCAAAGCACGAGCACTGGTTTTCCTTTACATTCTGCGAGTGTTTCGGACCTCTCATATCGAGTACAAAGCACTAAGTTAAATCTGCACCGCAGCGGCTAGTTGGCTTGTGGATTGTTTTATAGGAGCGCTGTAGTTGATGTTGACAAGATGATCATGGTATTTTTTACTATTACACAGTGTACAGTAGAATCAATTTGACGTTCTTAAATACTGCTTTTATAGAAAACGCGGAGAAGAAACTTTGTAGCCCTCCTTATTTCCTTCAAATCAAGTGTAATTTTAGCTTTTTTGAGTCACTTTTCTCGCATCATCTATCTGCAAGCTTCTACAAAAATGGCCGTCAGAGCGCATCATTCAAATTTTTTTTGCGATTATGTGCTACAAGATTCAACAAGTTGTACCCAATTCATAATTCTGGGTGTTTTGTCCTCGAAGCTTTCAATAGTGAGATACAGAAAAGCTGATTTACTCAAATTGTGGGACTTACAGAACTTATATGTCGATTTGAACTGGTTCGTGAAAACATTTCCATATGAGAGCTTTTTCACTGCTTCATTGATAAAAAAAAACTCATTCCTTGCTCTCCTCAATTAATATGATGGTTCACGAGTAATCATAATAATTCTTTTCAATATATCTGTAGTAACAGACACACTTTTGTTACTAACGCTCAATAGGTAACGTTCTTTTCTAATGGGCTACAATTACTTCCGACAATTTGGAGCTGACGCATCCTCGTATTGATGAAGACATAATTGTTTAAGACAACTTTTAGCCAATTCAGGCCGACAGCGAAAAACGAAAACGGGAAAATTAATGGTTGGGAAGTTTCATTGAATCGCCCTGAATCATTTTTTATGAGGGAAGATGGTTTGTAGAAAAAGTTACGCTCTTTAAATTTCATTTTCTTGAATCTTTTTCTGAATTGCTATAAGTTCCCAAGTTAAGATTGCTCAATAAAGATTCAAATGGGAAAATTGTTCTGATCCCGTCCTCAATGTTGTCGATTTTAACGTTCCTAGCGGATGATCAGTCGGAATACGTTCTTCATAAAGAGGATAAAATCACCTCAGATATTTTGTTGCTAATGCGTCCAGATGCCACTCGTGATCGGGAGCCAAAGCCGAGTGAAGCTACGTACAAATCGTACATCGCTATCTCAACCACGAGTTTACTATTCTATTTTTCTAATCGACATCATAGGAAAGTGTTTTTCCCTTGATCGAGGGGGAAGAAGATCCAGGGATATACTTTTCGCTTCTACTATCATCAACGGGTAATGGTGTTTCGTCGTCAAGATCATCGAAATTATCATCGTCCATTTCGAGTTCGTCATCCTCAGAATCACGGTCAGAATTCATATTTTTAATGAAAAATACTGGTAACTGTTAATCGATTTCCGAAATAACACTTCACTTTTATCACAAAAGCTCAGTCACAGTCTGAACTTAAAAAAACTTGGCGCTCCCCCCCCCCTGGACCCCCCCGCCCCAATTGATTTACTTTCAGTTAAACTGAATAGATAAAGCGTGGAACACGTTCTTTGTTTCGAAATTTTCTGGCATAGGCAAATAAATAAAGATCATATTTCATGTCTTTCTTAGTATATAAGACTATTTTGCGGTTGAATTTCTTATTTATTCCACCTACCCCACCTTCTTAGAGGAAGGAGAAGGAGAGGCTTAAAGAAAGTGAGATTATCTATTCCTCGAGTTTCATATTATAATTTTACTTCTCTAATTGCGCTTATGGATTTAGATCTAGAAACTATGATTATTGAGTATAAGTACCCTGGTAAAACTGAGTCCAAACAATTTCTGGCATAGCCAAATAAATGAAGATCATGTTTCATGTCTTTTATATTTTATCAGAGATCTTGAAATATTTTAGTCTAGGCTTCTACTAGGTCAAGTGTTCGTGAGATATTACTCGTTTACCCCGTTACCTATCTTGGCGTCGTATAAGTCTTGTGTGAGAAATATTTTGAGGTAACTTTTCGTGAGGCTCACTCGCTCCGCTCGTTCGCTCTCTTTCTCGGTCCCTATCTCGGTTTAGCATAAGTCTGATATAAAATATTTTGGGCTTCCGCCTGTCAACCCCTTCTTTGCTGTAGATTTCGAAATTTTTCCAAGTCCCAAGGTCATTTGCACGGACGCACACACCTCGGACGCACGAAAATTATGAAATCAGAGTAGAGACCGGGGTTTCGAAATTATCCCAAGGTCATTTGCACGGACGCACGCAAATTTTTAATTCACCATGCGGGGTGTACTCGCAAATTTCTGAATCACCCACAGGGTAGAGATGTGCACGGACGCGCGCGCACGTTCGCGCTGATTATTTTCTGTTGAACGAGTTACAAAATTTCTCATTTATTCCCCTTACCCTACCTCTTTGAAGGAAGGTGAAGGAGAAACTCAAAGAAAGTGAGATTATCTTTAGAATTGAGAAGGTCTATGTGCCTCGCCAGGGGGTCTACCTTTTTAGCTACCTAAAATCTGTTGCTACCTGAAATCTGTTGCTACCTAACATGGGATGCTATGGAAAATCTGTTGTTTTTATCTGTCGCTCGATTATGCTCGATTTTTCAGAAATACCTCCTCGGTATACAAGACGTGTTCCACGTCAAAAAATCCTTTCAAAGGATAGAAATCCTCTCAATTTTCAAAACACTGCACTGTCATCAATAGCTAACCAGGGAAAAAAGTAAATACGAACAGTGAAAAAATGAGATTTTCCCCACTATTCCAAAACACGTTTAATAGTGTGACGTACGTTAAGGCAATCACTAGTTTTGCTAACGCTTTTCACTTAAGAAAGACCGCGCTTTCGTAGCACGTATTAGAAAATAGTAGATTTGTTTTCCGAATGTTTTTTTGTTTTTTCCGGAGGGCTGACAATTTTTCCCACTGAAATACGCCAATGAATGACGTTATAGTGTAGAGACATGATCAGTTCTACACTAGTGGGGAAAAAAACGGTCTTTAAAATTGATAAGAAAATAGCGCTCTTTGCTCATCGAAGTTTACCGTGGAAGAGTTCACTTTCCAATGATATGTCATCGATTTGGGAAAAGTTTGTGATTGTTCTTCTTTTCTATAGATCCTGCGGCAAATTTCGCGAAAAACTCCTCTCTTCCAACAAAAATTGTGATGTCATCCACCTCCTTTTCCGAATTAGAAGCTTAATAAAGTAAATTTGTTTTGATTTGGCGATTTCATTTTACATGAAATGAATACACTGGCCTACACAATGGTGTCCGAAAATTGAATTTACCCAGTGATTTCGTCTTGTTTATTGGTTCGTTTTATTCTGCAATTCTTCGTAGAGAGTGCACAATCTGAATTCTCCCGCGACAAAATTATGAACCACGAATGACTACAGACATTGCCTGTCGCCAATCTTGTTAATGGCTTTAAAAGAGACATTCGCGGTGTACAAAATCCTTTTTCCTCACGCGCTTCCTGATTTATTAGGGATTTTTGAAACTATATGAACGGGTAATAAAGAGCCGTACTTTCACATCCAAAAACGAATGCGCGGAATATAAACGAGCGTAATAAAGCGTCGTTTGGCAGTCTCGAGAAATCAAGGGTGAAGCAAATTTCAGGATCTTCTCGACTGGCGGATCGAACAACAATTCACGTTCGCGCTCACTTTAATTACGACTATGGGATAAAATAAACGAAAAATTACTCCTTTCGATGAGAAAAGTAATGGGGAAGGGAGAGTCACTACGTATAACATGGTACATGCAAATTGAGTCCCGCGTACGAACGCGTACAGTATTTACGTTTCGCCCTTCACTCACCTCCGTCTCTTCGGTTAATTATGAAAAGATTTTAGCTCGGATAAGAAGTAAATATTTTCGTTGTCGACGTATTCCACGTCCCGTTCGCGAAACGAATAACTCGTGAAAAACAACAAAGCGCGAAAGAGTGGATGAAGAAATGAGAAAAACCGGATAGTGAGGATGAAATCCTTGTTCCGTCAAGCTGACACGTTGTTTTGAGAAAAGTTGAAATGTTTACGTTTGGGAGGGGAAGGTACCGTAAGAAAATGTTCGTACTTTTAAGGTTTGCGAGGAAGTACGTCAAAGTTGGAAAGTATACAAGGTTAGGGATAACGTTGTCTAGCAGAAATTAGACGAGTCGACGTGTACCTTCTTTTTAACATACTTATTTTTACCTACTCCTAGCTTCATTTACATTTTTCCTCTCTTTCGAAGTAGATGATGTGATTATGGTAAGCTTATTTTATTCAAAGCTTTCTCAGCTTGTTGTATGAATTAGTTAAAATATGATAGAAATAAGGTTACTTACCTTTGATATCCTTTGTTTCGAGTGCGGGACTTCTTCATTGTTCTATCTTAGGTTTTCTAGTTTGCAAGATCGGCACATGTTGACGGGCTTATTTCATTCTTTGTTCGCGGGGGTTGGTTTCATTAGGAAACTTGAACTTTTTTCCACGCTACAGCTCAAAATTGAGTCAAATTTCGCCCCTTTTCTTTCTTCCGTCTCCGCCGCCGAACCAATAACAGAACGCGAGTAATACAGAGGAAAATCACTCGTAAATTTTGAGAAAAATATCCGACAGAACAACCTGTTCTATAGGCAAAGACAGACAATGAAATTGAAAAAGGGTTTCCCAATTGTACAAATCTAGTTTATTAGTTGCTTTTACAAAACTACTTTCGGGTGTTATCCCATCATCAGTTGTGTCGCAACTGGAGAACAATGCCTTAACTATGATTTTTTATAGTTTAACACTGTGATCTTATTGGCTATGACAATGCTGTGTTGTGATTGGTTCACTTCTTAGAAAATTATTATCGTCGTTGGATCGGAAAAAACCTCCTATATGTGCCATTTTTTGAGAAATGCACTTTTTTATATGGTTGAACGCGGAATTTCGAGGCGCATCGACTGGAAAAATCCCCTATGTGCTAAGTTCAAAATTACGCTGGTAGGAGCGGTTTTGAATACCTCCTATGTGCACCATTCAGAAAATGTGGTCTCGAATACCTCCTATGTGCAGAGCAAACCTCTTATGTGCAATATTTAGGGGCAGGAATTCCTCCTACGTGCATTATTTATTGCCCAATACCGTCGTATTTTGGAGAATTTTGAAAATTTTTTGTTACTACTGTATCAGAGAAGCTTTTCCATATTGAATGAGACATTTTCAAAGTATTTTGGCCTTCTTTTCACAAAACAATCAGTTTTTTGCTTCTCCTGTAAAATTTTATTTTTGCCACATAGGAGGCTTTTTCCGATCCAACGACGTTATGACATTGTGTTCTTATTGGCTAAAACATACTGCTCAGAGATTGGTTCAATCTATCGTCCTAAATGCTGCGTTTCTATTGGCTAACTGGTTTCCTGCCGTCTCATTGGTTGATTCTGCTCTTCTTCTCTGGTCCAATCAGCAGACCGAATAATTTTTTGCTGTCAAACGTGATTACATTGTTCAAGAGACAGGAAATACCAAGAAGACCTGAAAGCGGTGTTGAAACGGAACAATGTACCCGGCAATGGAAGGACCTTGAGGTGAACCCGGTTGCTCCAAAACTCAAGGGGCTTGTAAAACTCCACAAAGCGAACCGTGCGATGAGACCCCTGGTCAACAGCATTCAATCACCATGCTACAAGATAGCGAAGATCGTAGCCACATTCCTGAAAGAAAACTACCAGTTTGCACCCAGACGAAGATCAGAAACAAGGAGAGCTGATGGAGCAACTAGACAAGTTGGAAATCAGAAGTAACGACAAGCTGATATCCTTTGATGTGGCAAATATGTTTGGTACCATACCGAAGGAGAAACTTCTCACTCTGCTCAAAAACAACAGATACCATGGGAACCCCAATGGGCCAAAGTAAGGCAACATAGTGGAAGAGATCTTGAGCCAGAACTACTGCCGCTTTAATAACAAGTTCTACAGTCAGGAAAGCGGACTTGCGATTGGATCACCGCTGTCACCAATACTGGCGGAGATATTCATGAATGATATGGAAAACAAGATATTGAAGGGCAGCAAGTTCAGAACCTCGATCAAACACTGGGCCAGATATGTAGATGATATCCTAATTGTGTGATCAGGCACTGATAGACAGGTGGATCTATTCCTTTCAGAAATGAACGCGATGAATGAGAGCATCAAATTCACAGTGGAAAAAGGCAATGAGACCATCGACTATTTGGACCTTACACTCACAATGGAGTACAAAATTAGAAGCCATTGCAGACGTTGCAATGGCAGCGGGGAACCCGCAATTCCTTAACTCGACCTCTTAGGTAGTGTGGAACTGAGTTGATAATCTTGTCATATAATTCAAATCGAAATTATCATTCTACATTCCCTCCTATCATATATAGCTCGGAAGTCACAATTCTTCCAGGTCCCCCTCCTATCATATATAGCTCGAGAGTCGAAATTCTTCTAAATCCCCCTCCTATCATATATAGCTCGAGTCTCAAAATTTTTCCAAGTTTTTGGTTGGACGGCGGACGGTAGCTCGAAGGTCAAAATTCTTCCAGGTCCCCCCCCCCTATTATACATAGCTCGAGACTTGAAATTCTTCTAAGTCCCCCTCCTTTCATATATAGCTCGAGAGTCGAAATTCTTCCAAGTCCCCCTCCTTTCATATGTAGCTCGAGAGTCGAATTTCTTCCAAGTCCCCCTCCTTTCATATATAGCTCGAGAGTCGAAATTCTTCCAAGTCCCCCTCCTTTCATATATAGC
Organism: Aspidiotus rigidus; assembly: GCA_035079385.1. NCBI lineage: Eukaryota > Metazoa > Arthropoda > Insecta > Hemiptera > Diaspididae > Aspidiotus > Aspidiotus rigidus. Next base: position 25,900,649 of record JAVHKY010000003.1, read on the forward strand.
TCGAGAGTAGAAATTCTTCCAAGTCCCCCCCCTATTATACATAGCTCGAGACTTGAAATTCTTCCAAGTCCCCCTCCTTTCATATATAGCTCGAGTCTCAAAATTTTTCTAAGTTTTTGGTTGGACGGCGGACGGTAGCTCGAAAGTCAAAATTCTTCCAAGTCCCCCCCCCCCCCTATTATACATAGCTCGAGACTTGAAATTCTTCCAAGTCCCCCTCCTTTCATATATAGCTCGAGAGTCGAAATTCTTCCAAGTCCCCCTCCTTTCATGTGTAGCTCGAGAGTCGAATTTCTTCCAAGTCCCCCTCCTTTCATATATAGCTCGAGAGTAGAAATTCTTCCAAGTCCCCCTCCTATCATATATAGCTCGAGTCTCAAAATTTTTCAAAGTTTTTGGTTGGACGGCGGACGGTAGCTCGAAAGTCAAAATTCTTCCAAGTCCCCCCCCCCCTATTATACATAGCTCGAGACTTGAAATTCTTCCAAGTCCCCCTCCTTTCATATATAGCTCGAGTCTCAAAATTTTTCTAAGTTTTTGGTTGGACGGCGGACGGTAGCTCGAAAGTCAAAATTCTTCCAAGTCCCCCTCCTTTCATATATAGCTCGAGTCTCAAAATTTTTCTAAGTTTTTGGTTGGACGGCGGACGGTAGCTCGAAAGTCAAAATTCTTCCAAGTCCCCCCCCCCCTATTATACATAGCTCGAGACTTGAAATTCTTCCAAGTCCCCCTCCTTTCATATATAGCTCGAGTCTCAAAATTTTTCTAAGTTTTTGGTTGGACGGCGGACGGTAGCTCGAAAGTCATAATTCTTCCAAGTCCCCCCCCCCCCATTATACATAGCTCCAAACTTGAAATTCTTCTGTCCCCCTCCTTTCATATATAGCTCGAGAGTCGAAATTCTTCCAAGTCCCCCTCCTTTCATATATAGCTCGAGAGTCGAAATTCTTCCAAGTCCCCCTACTTTCATATATAGCTCGAGAGTCGAAATTCTTCTAAATCCCCCTCCTATCATATATAGCTCGAGTCTCAAAATTTTTCCAAGTTTTTGGTTGGACGGCGGACGGTAGCTCGAAAGTCAAAATTCTTCCAAGTCCCCCCCCCCCCCTATTATACATAGCTCGAGACTTGAAATTCTTCCAAGTCCCGTAACCTAACCTAACCTTAGGTTACTAACTTCGTGGACGCGGACGTTTTCTGAGGATGTAACCTCCTAACAAAATGGATAGCGGGTTCCCCGCTAATAGGATAGAATACAAAATCTACAGGAAGCCGACGCATACTGACACCATAATCCCAAATGACTCCTACCACCACCCCAGGCACAAGTTAGCGACTACTGCTATCGGGCAATTTCTGTCCTCATGAACAACGAAGAGAAGAGGAAAGAGATCGAGATAGTAAAGCAGATTGCAGAAGCCAATGGCTACCGTAGAGGCGTGGTGGATGGAGTCTTTGGGAAAATGGTAACAAAGAAAGGAACCCATGATGGCATAGTGAGAAAGTACTCCGGATCGATACCATATATAGAAAAGTACACAAACAAGGTGACAAAGGCGTTCAATGGCTACGATGTAAATGTGGGTATCCAGAATAACCAACCCATGGTGAAGAGAATCAGCAATGACCAGACGGAACAAAAGGACAAGGAAAGCTTGAGCGGAGTGTACAAGCTTAGTTGTGAACAGTGCGAGGGTATCTAAATCGGTGAGACTGGGAGAAAGTTTGAGATCAGGAAAAAGGAGCACAAACCGTCGAGGGAGAAAGAAGATGGCAAGTCACTGTTTGGGAAACAATGTAACGAAGAAACCACGATGGAGAGGTAATATTTGAAGTCATACATGTAGAGAATCGCACAAAGAGTAGAAAACTCTGGAAACAAATGGAGATTGCAAAAGCCAAGAGGGAGAAAGCCTGCCTCTTGAACAATGTAATCACATTTGACAGCGAAAAATTATTCGGCCTGGTGATTGGACGAGAGAAAAAGAACAGAACCAACCAATGAGACGGCAGGAAACCAGTTAGCCAATAGAAACGCAGCATTCAGGACGATAGATTGAACCAATTCTAAGCAGTATGTTTTAGCCAATAAGAACACAATGTCATAATAAGTTTCTAAGAAGTGAACCAATCACAACACAGCATTGTTATAGCCAATAAGATCACAGTGTTATACTATAAAAACTCATAGTTGAGGCCTTGTTCTCCAGTTGCGACATAACTAATGATGGGATAACACCCGAAAGTACTTTTGTAAAGTAGTTTTGTACAATTGGAAAACCCTTTTTCAATATTAGTGCTCTACTTACACCCACTCACTCATTATGAGTCCTGATAACAGACAACGAAAGGTGACATGATAGTGGGAATGTAGAAGGACGACCACATACACAAGAAAAAAGTCGTAAACGCCAGAGAATGGATATCAAGAGCTGAAGAAAGACCCGACCCAGAGATATCAGAACAGGAACAATGATCCTTTAGGTGAACCCGATAGTACCAAAATTCAAAGGACTTGTAAAACTCCACAAATCGAACCGCCCGATGAGACCACGGCTTAATAGCATCTAATCACCATGTTACAAGACAGCAAAGATCTAGGCTAGGTTCTTGAAAAAAAACTATTAATATCAGAAACAACATGGAACTGATAGAGCGGTTGGACAAAATGAAGAGTGACGTTGAACTAATATTCTTGGACGTGATGAACTGGTTTGGTACCATACCAAGGGAAGAACTTCCAGGCAATCTCAAAGCCCTTAAGGTTATTTAGAATTTGATGTCATACACGCACTAGACTAGTATATCGATCGAAGTATACTAAGCTAGAGCTAGCTAGTTTGATCAATTTTCTTTGTTTTTCTAATGCCACTCCCCAGGCTAGTTTCATCAACGTCTCTTTTTGTAGAAGGTGACCGGATTATAGTTGGAGAAGAGGGAGCCCAGGCTTAGGCTATGGAACATGAAATATGATCTCCATCTTTTTTTTTTTTTTTTTTGTATCAGTAGGAACTTGTATTTTTCTTCTTAAACATTTAATATCTTATGCTGCTAAATTGCAAAACTGTGCATTCATATATCACAATTTTGATACAAGGTATATATATTCTCGCCTTTATAAGGACGAAGTTCACCCCCGAAAAATTAATATTATACCGTTGTCTCGCGTCCACGATATTCGGACTTGTTTTCGCCGGGAATGGAAACTGAAATCTTCGTATTCACGCAGTTACACTCGTAATTCGATTAATTAAAACTCGCGAAGGAGCAAAAAGTAGACGATCTACCTGATGGCGGTGTAGTGGAACTAGATTTACAAGAGGCGATTGCACGAAGGAGCGATTACCAGCGCACACGTTGGGTGAGTCCAAAAGTGAAGACAAATAAATAAAAAGAGAAGAGGAAAAATCAGCGCTGGCAAAAAACGCGCGCTAAACCCTCGCGATATAGTTTATAACGTTACAAGAGTGCGTTTTTGCAAAAAGAACTTTAATCTCAACATTTTAGGAGTAATTCTTGGCTGTTTCACCCTTGTGGCCATAAATTCAACGACCCCACGAGTGAGAAACGGAAAAACGTGCGCGTACAACTATAGTAATACTCGGAAATGAAGAATGGACCTTGGGAAACATCAGAACAAAATCTCAAGATAAAGAGAGAGAGAAAGAGAGATCGCGACAAAAACTGAAGTGTATATATAGAAAGGAGCATACTTTCTTTCCCCCTCTTATGTAAATACGAGATGGATACGGGATACCGGTATACCTTTTCCAACACGAACATATAGACGAAGTAATGAAGTTATCCCGTCGGTATTATTAGCAAAGGCGTGCGAGAGACTCGTGCAGTCCTGACCTTTTTTGACAATTTCCACGGCACTTTCCCGCGCTTACGTGCACGCGTTCGCGTATGTTTGTCTTTTTTGTTAGCGAATTGCTGCTCGACATACGTACCTTTGTGGCCGTCATTGTCTCAGAAGTGGCATCTTATTACGCGAATATTTGTCCGCCTGCTTAAGTCGGAGTGTAGTGCACGTACACGATGTGTTGACAATAATTGACTAGTATCAAGGGAAAAGATATAGGGGCTATTGTCGAAATTGATGGATGAAAAACGTACAGTTTCGGCAAAATGTAGGAAATTGCACGATGAAATTCTCTCGTAAGAATCGAACAAGGAGAAAACTATTGGAAAATTGAATTTTGCGATCGTGCAGATGTACGTGCGTATGGTATTTTGTCTGAAAATTGAATCAGAGGATAGATTGTCGCTCATGAATATTCATTTTGCAATCGGTCTTCTGTGTGGCTGGAAGGGATCCAAAGAACCTAAAAAATTTTATTGAAGAAACTATGGAAAGATACTGAGCAATTGAAATGAGTAGAAGAGAAAAGACTTCTTAAAAATACTTACTGCAATATGGTATAGTAGGAAACTCTTGATACTTGCTTTCCTTGTCAATCAGCTCCTCTCCCCAGTTTTTCTCTATGTTTCCAGATTCTTCTTTCAAAGCAGGGATTCGTAGTAGTGGGTTACGTGACACCTGGGATACTGTCTAATAACAGTAATAGATCCACTTCTAAAACGGAATCTGTAACGTCATCAGTAACTGAGTTGTTGCAGTGTAGGAGCTAACAACCAGATTTTTCACATCACCGTACCCCTCGGATCACGCGATCCGCTACTCCAAATCCATGTTTCAAAGGACCAAAGTGCAAGTCCTCTGATGAAGTCACCATCTAGGTTGTATTATTTCTTAGTTTTTCTACGGGAAATTAGGTCAAGCAGCTGTAGTGTGGCAATGCTGTTTTGAGAAACAATCTTCAGCAATCATTTTGGGGAAGCTGAGTTTTTCAATTTTTTTTTTCTTTTGGGGGGGGGGGGAGAGGGAAGAGAGCAGTTCTTTTTCTTGTTTGGTTGTCATTGGAGAGGTTTCCGCAATGACTCGGAGATATTTCTTCCAGTTCTTAAATTAGAGTAGTCGGGTTTTATACGGACGTTTCTGGAGGATCTTCGCGAGTTCTGAGCTATGAAAACAGAAGATTCTGCTGACGGAGAGAGGTGAAACATACACCACTTTAACAGATCAAGCGGGAATTGAATTTCCAAGGCATCTCCAAGAAGCAGCCCCGAAGGAACTGATAGCTCCATATAGTCCCGCCAAACTAGAAAATGTGGTAGTCCTGCTTGGATTATACAAAAATATGGATCATCACGCATATTGACTACGATGTAAACAATAATTTTGGACAGCAGGATTAGTGATTTAGAATTTTGGGATCAGCCCTGAAATGTGTTTGATCGAATTTCTGAACTTGCTGTCTCTCAATGTCTCCGCCACAGCGATGATACCATTGTTGTTCTTTCTTCTTTCTGGCTGTAGAACATGTTATTGAATCAGCAAAAGTTCTGGTCCACAATCACCTCCACTATTTTAACGCACTCCATCCCGTCAAAGTTCCCATAGTATACACTCTTCTCTGATAATTATAGGGATACCGTCCTCAACGTTGACCAGGAAATTGCGACGGTGACTAGGAGCCCTACTGATTGTCCTTGAGAGTGGGCCTAAGTAGGAAAGCTTGGGCGAGCCATTTTTGCGAGGGATGGTGATGGTGAGGTCGGTACGCCGGTGGTTTAATTTATTGTGGACTGTAGTCACCAAAAACATTAAGGTGTTTCATGACAGCAATCTTTTCCGAAAGGTTTGGGGCGGTGACAGACATAGTAGTCGGGCCATGGGCCATGCCTGCTCGTTGAAGACGGCAAATTAGTAGGATTCTGCGCAGAAGGAAGTACCATACATCATCGTCTCAGTGGATGTAGATATCTTGAAAATACCAAACTTATGGTGACCAATTTTGATGGAGATGCTAAGACCAAGGGTATTGACTTTGGAGTCACCTACTTCCATAGTGATGTTGACGGTTGGGGAGAGAACCGGACCATTGACATATGTCATTATAGACGTATTTGTACCAATAGGAGATGCGAGTGAAGAAGTTGGAGGGCCAAGAAAATAGATCATACTCGAGTAGGTGAGACATGTACGTTCTGGCGCAGTGACCAATTTCTTTAGCACAGGGGCTAATTATTCTCCTTTCTCATTCAATTTAAAAAAATTCCGGAAAAGAAGTGCAGAGACCAATTTCTCTCATTTTTTTATTCAATTTTCAATAATCCTAAAGGGGAGCACTGTGAATAACAGAGACTTTCATTCAACTTTTAAAAATCCTAAAAAGAAGCATAGTGAAGTGCAAGGGCTAATTTATCTCATTTTTCATTCGATTTCAAAAAATTCTAAAAAGTGTCATAGGGATCAATTTCTCTCTTTTTTCAATTTTTAAAAATCCTAGAAGAAGCCCAGTGAAGCCTAGTGAGTGACCAATTTCTTCTAATTTTCATTCAGTTTTAAAAATCTCAAAAAATCTTGAACACTCACACATTAACTTTTCTCATTACTGTTTTAGTGCAGTGGCTGATTTCTCTAGGCACTGATTCGCAGGGACTAATTTTTCTCTCGAATTTTAAAAATCATAAAAGGAGCACAGTGAAGCGCAAGGATCAATTTCTCTCGAATTGATTTGAACCAATTTAATTGATAAAATAAATTTAATTAAATCAAATTTTGAGTACCTGTTAGTCGTAATAGAGAAAGAAAGACTTGTAGTGGTGAAGCAGGTGGTACAATCTTTAAACGCGTTCCTACATTTCAGAGGAGTACCAAGAATCTTACGCATACTCTTGCCCTGCTGCACTTGGGAACGCGGATAATGAGACTGAGGTGGACTTGCTCTAACAGTAAGATTTAGTAATTTGTCTCGCTGGAATCGTCTTTCTTACAAAGCTCTCTTACCGGACTTAGACCATAAGACTTATGAGCTGTCATTTTTCTAATTGTAATTATTTACTTTCATTCTGAACGACCATTTTTTTTTAAACCATTTTCCTAGTTTTCAAGTACCTACCTAATCTTGTCATGTACTTTTTGGGTGCTAAAATTTTACATTCATCCTGAATGACTAGGTATTTTTTTTTCTTTTTACTATTCTCCTAGTTTTCAAGTAATTTTGTCACATCATTCAGTGTTGCCAGATGTACGTATTTTCTGACGTTTTGAAAAAAGTACGGATGGCTATCTACGCCAATGGAATCTTCTTGAAAGAAAATTCTGTCACCCAACATAACTACATTGGGAATAGAAAACTTCTTTCTCTCTCTGTCTCTCTGAAATTAAGAATTAATGGCTGGTTTCAGCAGGATAGGGCTGAAGCGCACACCGCCTATTCAACACAAAATTTTCTAGACCAAAATTTCCCAAAAAGATGGGTTGGTTTACATGGACCAATTACATGACCTCCTAACAGTCCGGACCTGACTACTTGCAACTTTTTCCTATGGGAGTGCCTAAAGGATAGAGTTTACTCCACGCCCATAAACAATGTAGAGTAATTGAAAGTGAGGATCGCTGAAGAAGCTAGTTTGATCTCAAACAAAACTTGCAAACGCGTACTATCAGTGATACTTGCCTTCAAGTTGTTATTTTTTAGCGGTTAATAATAATTGACCAAATGCGATATTTTTTATTTTTTTTATTTTCTAGGTTTTTAAGGGAGATGAATATTTTGTTTTCATTCCCTTTATAAGGTTCAAATATACCCGATTTTCAAAAAGGCTAGTCCATCAAGTGAAAAGGGTATTGAAATCCTTGAAAAAATCAGCTTCAACTTCAAGAACGGCAAATGTCCAGGTGGGTGAGTAACAGAAACAGTGAAGACAGTTGAAAAGAAACTCGTCAGTCATAGATATTTCAATGAGGTGGATTGTCGATTGTATTCAAAGTCCATTAGGAAAGACAATGATTAAATCGAAGAAGATTGAGGAATGACCAATCTAACATAATTAGACCACCAGCACCACCTGGATACAAAAATATCAAAATTGAGTCGAATAAATTCCAACATGAGTTGAAAGAAAAAGACGAGGGAATTCTTGAAATTGAAGGCAGCGACCTCAGCAACTTTGAAGAAAGTGAGTACAGCTCCAAAGTGTCGGAATATGAAAACATGTTGAAGACGGAAGCGACATGCGAGCATTATTTTGATGAGATACAGAAGAAGATTCAATTAATCAAAGATAAGAAAATTTGAAGAATCACAAATGTCAAAGATGAATTAATCAATGATCAGAGAATTCAAAGAGTAGAAAATGTCGCAGGAAATAAGTTTGAGCAATATAACGAGGAGGTCAGAAAGAAGACCTGAGACAGGCCTTGCACACAAAGAATATAAACAGAAAATTGATTCCCACACCCTAGTATATAGAAATTATCTCCCGAGGCGCCTTTGAGTCAGCCAAACGAATATATTTTTTCTCCACCTTTCCTCACACTCCACTTACTATCATGGTTTCTCCTACAACTATTCCTAAGACGTATTCTCCAAAATTTACGCTATTTCTCCTAGGTTTCTCCCGGACGATTATTCTGCATTATTCCCTAAATTCTTTACGATCTTCTTACTTTTGCTCTTCATTGTAATCTTTATTGATTCTCCTTCACGTTTACTGTGTAACCTAACTTTTTCATCGCCCAAAAAAGTAGAAAAATTCATCTTCGTCGCTGTTGTTACCGATGGCGGGGTAGCTTTGTGGAATTTTCTTCTTTTTTTCTCTGAATACAGATGGGTCAATTGTATACTTATTTTTTATTAAAAACAAAAAGAAGAGAGACTTTTTGGCATAGCCAAATAAATGAAGGTCGTGTTTCATGTCCCTTATATTTTATCAGTCATCTTGAAATATTTTAGTCTAGGCTTCTACTATAGGTCAAGTGCTCATGAGATATTACTCGTTCGCCCCCTTTCTTGGCGTCGTACAAATCTGGTATGAGAAATATTTTGAGCTATCAATTTCTGTGGGGCTCACTCGCTCTTGGCGTCGTATAAGTCTGATATGAGAAATATTTTGAGCTATCAGAGCTATCAGCTTTTGTGGGGCTCATTCGCTCTCTGTCTTGGTTTAGCTTAAGTCTCATATAAAATAATTTGGGCTATCGCCTTTTGTAGGGCTCACTCGCTCCACTCGTTCGCCCTCTTTATGAGAATGGTATGAGAAATATTTTGAGCTATACTTTTGTGGGGCTCGCGTTCTTGTTGTCGTATAAATCTGGTATGAGAAATAGTTGAGCTATCAGCTTTTGTGGGGCTCACTTGCTCCGCTCGTTTGCCCTCTCGGTTTGGTATAAGTCTGATATAAAATGTTTTGGGTTCCACGGGGTAGAGATGCGCACGCACACACGCACGCGGGGTGTACTCGCAAATTTCTGAATCACCCACGGGGTATAGATGTGCACACGTACGGTCTCTCTTGACGGGGGGAGGGGGATTACTCGTGAATTTTCAAGTAGGTGTACGAAACATGTCAAAATCACACGTACCCTACCCGATAAACCAAATCGACCATCATTATGGGGTCGATTTTCTTCGGTGTTTGGTAGAACGACTGAAAATAGACCAAATATTATGGGTACTATCAGAAAATAGTTGATTTTTAGTAAATTTCTGAATTAAATCGACCAAATATTTCAGTTGCTTGTTGGTCAGATATTATTCCTACTAAATTTTGATCATAATTTTTGGTTGATTTTTGATCATTATGTGGAATGTACATTTCAACCCATTTTTGGTCGTTATACCGTCAATACAGACTGGAATTTTTCCTCCCTTTTTGAGTCCAAAATTGATACTGTATTTATTACTCAATTTTGACTAATATTTCCGGTCGATTTTTGGGAGATACCTAGGTACATATTTTCTGTCGATTTTTCCTCAACGTCCGTCAATATTTTTACTCTCTTTCTTGGTCTAGAATGAGCATTATCGGGCGAGCCGCGTAGTTACTCGATTTTGACCGAAATTAAATTTCCAGTCAATTTCTGGGCAGATATCTCCAGCCATTTTCAGTCGATTTGTCCTCAACACCTACGTACCAATATTTTTACTCTTTGTTTCAGTCTAAAATGAGTATTATCGGGTGAGCCGCCCAGTCACTCAATTTTTACCAAAACTTCCAGTCGAGTTCTGGGCAGATACTCGGAATGAATCAACTGTCATGTTGGTTGCATACTCGCAGACCAAACTTGCAATCGTCTTGATATAACCCTCCTAATGAGATTGCTACCTTTATTCTAATTTTTTTTTCTCTTGAGGAAGGCCTAGATATAGACCTGTTTTTCCTGTCGAAAGTGATCTAAATGTAGTGCTAGAGACCGTTGTATGGCGTCTCCTACTGCCCAGAAATTGACCTATCTTTTTTGTCAAAAGTGGTCTATTTGTAGTGGTCTGTTGATTACGCTTGAATACAAACTACGACAGACTATTTCACATATAGTCTACATTGCCCAGAAAGCGGCCCATCTTTTTGGTCAGAAGTGGGCTAATTATGGTGATCTGTCGACACTAGTTGAATATTGACTACATTACTCTTCTATTTGAGGACGTGGTACAGCCTCATCTCACATTTAAGTACGTCTCTACCCATACTCGCATCATCATTGTGATTTAGAATGTCGTTGGAACTCCTTTTTTATTACAGGCTGTCGTTTGTATTTTGTGATTTCTAATGATGAAAACTTATTTAATAGGAGAAATTCATTCTCTGTACGCTCAAATCCTTCCTTCATTCGATTGAAAAAAGTGAACGGAAAATTGTACTCTTGAGTTGTGCAAAAAAAATAATTACAGCTTTCGGCGCGCGCGTGCCGGAGAAATGATATTTTTCCACCGTAACCCTATCGTGAGTACGTGGCGCCTTCGTTCTGCTTCTGTACATTTCCATCGGAGTGGAACGAAGAATCATCCTACAGACGAGACAGAGCGGCTAATCTACAAATTGGGGGTCCGTCGTACACGAAACCGATCGACATATTTCTATACTACGGTATCTCACGATATATGAAGAGCCTCTAGTGGCACTGACATTCATCTCTTTAGGGGTATTCACGGGGCCGGAGAAATCCGTACCGATTATCGTTTTGCGTAAACTGATAAAAAAAGAAAAAGGCAAGCAAATACGGTCTTCCGAGGCAGCTTCGGCTGTAACTACTAGAAGAATAACAACAACAATATAGTAGGCTGATTCTTTTACTATTTGATGTGATTTATTGTCCCAAAGCCCTTACTCTGTGTACTCAAAGTTGAAGAGAGAAAAATACCGAACGCCTCTTTTCTCCGTCTCTCGTTAAGATATTGGCTGTTTGATTTATACGCGTGAAAGTAGTATTAGATTACTTCTCGCTGAATGCTATGCAGTGCTGCGTCGCTGCGCCGAGTGTTTGGTCCGCAAGTGGTACAACATAGAAGCACACAATTTAATCGAGATTTCACGATACGCAACCCACCGGTACTCTCTATAGTAACTCAATTCGCTCCTATCAGACATTGCAGGTATGAAGGATTTATCGTCTACAGCTTGTATTTTTTCGATAATACGTTTTTGCTTTTCTTTTTCTCAACCACGTGGATTCGACGAGACTTCGTTGTCCGGGATAAGCTTTTACACGAGAGGAAGTTACTCTGACTCGGCCTCGAGGTCGAGGTATCGTAAAGTCATGTTTGGAAGAGATTTGGCATCTTGATCTCGAAATCGTTACTCATTCTGGATGTTCGGTCTTGATCACAACTTTTTGGAAAATCCGAGGATTTAGCAGGGAAAGAAGATAGGGTGAAACGTTATTTGTAGAGTTATGTGTCCGAAAATGTTAAAGTAATGTTTACCTCTCTTTAAAAGACTTGGAGAAAGTTCATTCTATTTGAACAAATTAATTAGGATCACGTAAGTCAATTACGTGGAGTGGGTATGGGGTTTCATGGAAACTTGAGGATTGATGTATTGACGAAGGGTGTAATCAGTAGTGAATGAAAAAGTGAAAATCAGCTCCAGCATCAATTATTTACAAAAAATATTGACAAATTTTGTTGGATTGAGATTATCTGAAATTTTTTCTTGATGAGAAGTTTGGTGGGAAACTTTAAAATTCTAATGAGGGTGAACAGAAATTTTCACCACACTTTCATTCGGGAACTATTTTCTTTTTTTAATTTGGTGTTACGACAAGAAAGATGCAACGAAAATTGATCAATTGAGTCTTCGAGACGACCACATTGATAAACATTTCAAGCTCATCAACTCCCTTGCATTCAGAATCGTTCGTACAAGAAAAAGTTCACCAATTTCCTCCGATTTGACCTATCTCTCTCTCTCTCTTCATACCCGTCTCTTTCAATTTAATACCGCAATTGAACACCTGTTTACGTCCCGCTACAAGTGTGAGCAAAACAACCAAACATCTTGTTCTGCTGAAAAGAAGCCATCGAAATTACTTCGAATTAAAATTAACGATGCGACCAGCAGTTTACTGTCTCGTATTAAGGTGGATGTAAAATTACCGAGACATATTTGCTTACCGCTCTGGGTAAACAGCTCCATCGTCGTTTTACTATACACATTAAATAAAATCTCAAGGCACCCACTCTAGCATTTCTCTACTATCTGTATTCTTGTTCACAAATTGCATTTGAAATCGTTCGTTGGTTCGTTTTCTCCGTCAGCATTAGTCACACGTTATCGCAAATAAAACCCTTCGGGCTAAAAGCGCACAGCAGTGTGTGCGTGTGTGTGTGTGTGTGCAGTTTCAACAGACGCAGAAATATAAGAGATATACATGCGAAATGAAAGAGCGTGGGGCGCGTATATTCTACCCTTTACAAGGAGTTACTTTTGATAGACAGGCTGACTTATGCTTTTCAAGTCTGTAATTAACGTACCGAATGAGTATTATAAGGTATTTTATGCTTAATTTCTTCCCCTTTATAATTGCCGGTACAAGAAAGTTGACTGTACGATAGAGACGGAGAAAAGAGTTCTCTTACAGCCATAGTGCGAAATTGAATGCCGTTTGCGGCGCAGTTGGTACGATCTCTGTTCTGTAATTGTGGTATACTGTGGATAGGAAGGCGTGTGAAAGGAGAAGATATCAGTTGATGAATAAAGAATCTGTGAATTCTCTTATAGTCGAACGAGAGCAAAGGATACAAAAACGAGCCTTAACGAGTTGTCAATCGCCATTTCTCCTGTGATCTATGTTCAACAGTTCTATTTTTATCTTGAAAATAAGGGGAAAATCTCAGGAGAAATATGAATTAACCATGCATTATTTTGGAAAATTCTAGGAGCTTCAATTACAAGCCAGGGAAAAGTCTCCGCAATCCATAGTAGCTACAATGCTGCCTACAGTTTGAAAAATGGCTGAACGTCAAGTTCATGAAGGCAGAGCTGATAGAATTTGTAATAGTAGGTGGGTCAATTTACAAACGTGACGTCATTCACCAATCTATAAAACTAGCTACCTGGACCGGTCAGCGATAGCATTACTACTGTTTAACCTCTCGCTTTTGTCTAACCCTAGTCTAACATTCAGTAATTTAATAGATTTCTGATAAAAAAAAAAAAACAGAAAGCAAAGCTATTTCAAAGAGGAAAATAGAATTGTTTCAATTTTGATGAAAAGAAATTTCACGCTATACAAATTACATTATATTTGCTTTTGTCAAGTTTGTTTTTGTGGTATTTCAAAAATATTCAAAATTTCTGTAATAGCACTGCACATCTTTATTCAATATTATTTATTTCTGGAATAATTTTTTCTTATTAATTTCAATATATTATTTAAAAATACTAATAAGATTCAAATTTAATATAGTTACTTTAACATATTTATTTTCATGAAATTCTTTAAAAAATCACTAAATTTAGATTATAATGAATTACTAACCATAGTTTAGTTGGTCAAAAAGATTAAATTTCAAGGATTAACTCATGGTATTTTTTATATTTAAAATTTAATTCATAACCACTTCTACAAAATAAGTATTTCATTTTTTTCCCTGATTTTGTGACTAAGGGGACTCCAACTCTTTTTAACATTGCAATGACTGAAATACACAAGACAGGAAAGGAAACAAACAAATTCAAGCTTTTAAGCTACGCTGACAATCTGCTAATGATTATTGGAATAGATAAACAGAATGACTATCAAACTATTAACAGAAAGACAGAACAAACAAACCAGAAATTAAAATATATTGGCTTAACGTTAAATCCAAAGAAAACACAAATGATATTCATATCGAGAAGACACAAAAAACTAGATTTTCAAAAAAGTATGGAGGACAAAATAAAAATGGGACTAGAGAAAATTAAATTTCAATCAGAAATGAAATACTTAGGAATAATTTTAGATCCAAACCTAAACTTTAAAAAGCACATAGAATATATTACAAATAAATTAAAAAAACACTACAATAAAATTCGGGCATTATATGGTAACACTTATGGGATGGACACAAAAAAAAGAGAAATAATTTATAATGCTGTTTTTCGGTCGATAATTGAATACGGATCTCTAGCCTACTTTGGAAAATTAAGAAAAACAGAAATCAAAAAATTAAAATCCCTTCAAAGAACAACATTAATCGGAATAATATCGGCCTATAGAACAGTATCAATTACTGCCTCTCATGTAGTAGCGGGAGTGACACCAATTGATCTACAATTAAGTCAAACGAATAAGATAAAAAGGATCAAAATTAGGCATAAAGAAGGTAAAATAACAAAAACAGAAATGGTAGATAACATCAAGAAAACTAAATGAGATACAATAAAAACCTGGCAGGATCTATACGATAAGGAAAAAACGGGAAGGAGAACCGCAAAACTGATACCGAACATTGAACTGAGACTCAAAAACAAAAAATTAAAAACCAATTACTTTTTAACGCAATACTTGACAGGGTACGGTAACTTTGCAACTTATTAAAAAAAAATTAAGATAATAAAAGACAGTAAATGTAGGGAGTGTTTGAATTTTGAAGATGATCCAGATCATACCTTCCTAAAATGTAGTAATTTTGAACACATAAGATGAAGAGTTGGGTAAATGCCTACAAGATGAACAAATTCATGGTAAAGTCAACAGATATATAAAACAAATACTCAAAACAAAAAAAGAAATTACAGAGAAATAATAATAACTTCAATAAAAATAACGTACAAATGCTGTACTAACAATTAATAAGTAAACAAATGAATAATAATTAAAAAAAAAACCAAAAAAAAAAAAAAAAAAACAGAAATATACCTTTTTTCCGTGATAAAATATTGCTTTGTACTTTAGTCTAGATACAGAACATAGTATGTTACGAGCTCGTCATGAGGGGGGTGAGGAAAAACCAATGGTAAAACTCACCCAACCCTCAAGACTAAAATTTGTAAATAAAAAAAATAAAAAATAAAAAAAAAATTAAAAAAAAAGGGGGGGGGGGAGTTAGGTTCTCATTACATAACGCTCACAACACTAGTGCTACTCAGTTGAAATTACAAAATACGAACGATCCAACTGCTGACGTCTCTTGCGGATGACCTTGCCAAACTGAACTGATGAACTGATAAGGCGATGTCGCGAACCGACGCAAACACTCACTGGGGGCTTGTGTTATCAGGTGCATTTACGCAACATTACAATTTGAAGTTTTCTTTTTCAAATAACTTCTTAAAAGCAATTTCTACAAAAAAATCATAAGAATGAAAGTGGTAGAGTTTAAAATTTTCTTTAATTTGAGACCACTTTCAAATATCTTCTTTGTTGAAAATATTTTCTGATTATCATCCATAAACGAATGCGTTGGACGGAGCCCCCAGTGAGCGTTTGCGACATTGCCTTAATATATCCTGTTAAATCCCAGTTCTTGTAAATGATTTTAGTTGTATTCTGAAAACTGGATTCAAATTTGTTTTTTGTCCTTGATAACACGTCAAGTTTTTGGGTATAAACGTGAAATATTTATATTTTGAGATTACGAAGTGACGAATGTAGCTTGTGTCCGCGTCGGTATTTACTACCATACTCGGAGTAAAAGTGATGCCGCGGGACTACGAGATATATTTTTTGTACTTCTTGGAGTTGTAAAATTTTTCATTTTCAATTCTTGGACTTGGAAATATTTTCAACTGTTATTCTTGGACTTTGAAATATTTTCATACTTCTTGGGCTTGGAATTATTTTCAAATTATGGGACTTTGAAATATTTTCAACTGTTGGACTTAGAATTATTTTCCAATTGTTGGACTTTGAAATATCTTCATACTTCTTGGACTCATAAAATTTTTAATTTTCGACTGTCGGACTTTGTAATATTTTCAACTGTGGGAGACGATCAAAAATGAAAAATTTCACAGGTCCAAGGAGTATGAAAATATTTCAAATGTCCAACAATCGGTAAATAATTCCAAGTCCAACAGTTGAACATATTTCAAAGTCCAAGAATTGAAGATGAAAAATTTTACAAGTCCAAGAAGTCTGAAAATATTTCGAAGTCCCGCGGCATCACTCTTACTCCGAGTATGACAGTAAGTACCGACGCGTCTTCGACGCGAGCACAAGCTACATTCGTCGGAAATGTATCCTAAACGTAACTTCGCTTTGAGCTACGAAGTTTTAAGAATATTATATTAGAAACAAATGATAATAGGAATGTTTTGGTGGACTTCACTCCTCAAAATTTTACTAATCGAATTTCCCTCAGTCTTTTTTTATTTTTCTGATAAAAATAACGTTCTAGAAAATATTTGGAGCTAGCGGGGTGCCAGCGGTGCATCATCAAGTCTCATATTAATGTTAGAATACAACTTTGGATTGACACAAGAACAATTTTTTTGTTTTGTTTTCCTCCGAAAGTACGAGTATTATTATTATTATTATTAATTTTAGTATCCCCTACAAAAGAGGTCGCTATCG